>CM054945.1:10023721-10123223 GCA_029168755.2 Tillandsia fasciculata
CACCGTTTTGCGTGCAGGTTTTGGTGTGCAAAATCGTTTTGCGTGCAGGTTTGGTGGACGTGCACCGTTTTGCGTGCAGACTCGAGAGAAGTGCATCGTTTTGCGTGCAAGCTCGAGGAGACAAGTGGAATCGCGCGGAGACCAATTGCAAGTGTCTACAAGCAATTGGGTACACTACAAGGTGGGGAATTCTGCCGAAATTGGGTGACCTCTCCCCTTGCTCCTTTGCTTTTCGATTCGAAGCATGATAGTAGCCTGTTAGAGGCGTTAGGTAATTATGATAAGATTGCATGTTTAGAGGAACACAGATGAAAAGAGCAACTGTTGGTTGCCAATAACAGATGATATATGTGCATGTGTAGAGAAATTTAGAGGAAAAGTGATATTTATGATTTATCCACAATAGGGGATAAATTTGTATGTGTAGATGGACACAGATGATAAATGCAACTGTCAGTTGCCAAAAGGAGATAATTCATTTTCATGTGCAAAAAGGACTTAGAGGATAAATATTATTTTTATGATGGATATGAAAATATTGCATGCGTAGAAATGAGTAATTACTTGATGACTGTGATCATGTTAGGGTACAACCCTAGGAATCATGTGATATAAGGGAACAGAACTTGTTGGTAGTAAGACTAGGAGAAAACCTAGTTTAGGGGTTTGACGAGTGACATCAACTTAGGAGTTATCCTAGGAAGGATGAGTGGCATGGTCTTAGGTGATAACCTAAGGACACTGGATAGAGTGATCAACATAGAGTCAGAAAACTCTAGGGTGTATATGACATGGAACTTAGGTAAAGAGAACCTAAGGAGAACTAGTGTTCAACATAGAGTCAAGGAACTCTAGGATGAGTATGACATGGAACTTAGGTAAAGGAAACCTAAGGTGAACTAGAGGTCAGCATAGAGTCATGGAACTCTAGGACAAGTATGACATGGGACTTAGGTAAAGGGAACCTAAGTTGAGCTAGAAGAGTTTAAACTCACAGACAGGAAAATAGAGTCAAGTTGACTCTAGGATTCAGTAAGGAATCAGGAGGATGGAAAAGGTGGATCAAGTGTGGAGATATGAAAGGAAAACAGAAAAGTAGAGTCAATGTAATTCTAAATAACAGTGGAACATGGAATTAGAGTCAGTGTAACTCTAAGTTAATAGTGGAACAGGAAAATAGAGTTAAGTTAACTCTAGGATTCAATGAGGAATCAGGAAAGTGGGATAAGATCCCAAGTTTAAAGAGCTGATCAAATATAACCCTAGAAGGTCATAGGGTGTCTGGGCAAATGGATAATAACTTTAACTTCAATTTGAGTTAAAGAAATAAAAGAAAATGTTTAAGAGTCCAGGAGACTCTCTGGTTATCCTTATGGCAAGACCTAGGATAAGAGAAAAATTGTTGCAAAAAGGCAAAGATTAAAAGCAAGCTAAAAGTGGCTAAAAGCATAAAGAAAATGTAATTGGCGCCTTCGAATTTGAGACTCGTCAAGTGGAGCAGGACTCCCTGGGCAGTGACCCGTCGGACGAGGTACTTTCGAAGGGCTAAAAGTGAAAGCAAGGAGCTAAATGCTCAAGAAAAGAGAAAGTGATTGCCAGTGGCAAAAAGGGAGCTATAAGCTCGAATAAGAAAGGAAAGCAAGTGTTCAAAAGCAAAGAGGCTAAGAACTAAAATAAAAGAGAAAGAAAAAGAAAAGAAAGAAAATTAAAGATAAAACGGGCGTACCTCCGGGGGCGAACGTACAACGGTCAGGAGTTGGACAGGGTCCCTCTCCCGGGCAGCGACCCGTATGACTGGTAGATAGAGTACTCTTGTCAGAGTTGGGCAGTGACCCTATCGGGCAGTGTCCCGTATGACAAGTCCCCCCGGCAGGACGGGGTAACACTTGCGAGTGTTATCGGCAACCTTAGAAATCTTATCTTATGGTAGCAAGACTACCGGGCTCGGGCCCGTTGGATAAGAATTTCCAAGGGTTAACTTGAACTAAAGCACCAGAATCTAAAGAATAAAGAAAAATAGAGTGGCCAGGGTGGCCGGGTTAGTTGAACCCAGTATACAGCGGCATAGTGGCCGAGTTGGTGCTTAGCAGCCTAGTGTGGCTAGACAGAGTAGTGCTGGGTCGATGGTTGTACACAGATAGTGTAGTGATATATTATTGCATAGCTGCATATTGATGTTGAGGATTTTAGTTCCTAGCACACTATTATTATTGCTTCCATTGGACCAAGTGGTGTAGGACACTTTCTCTCGGTGGTTGAACCCACTGGGAACTCGCTCGTAAGTTCTCACACCCCCTGGGTGACCCCCCCCCCACAGGTTCGGGAATGGATGCAGCGGTCGAGACAGATCAGATGCAGACGACAGCGAGGCATACGACAGGGGCAAGGGCCCAGCAGCATAGAGACCTAGAGGGTCTAGCAGAGGTATCCCTTTTTATATTTCTTGAGTGAACCTTGTATGGTGAGGAATTATGTAAAGGAAATGTAATAATTTATTTGCAAGTTCAGAATTGTAAAGTGTAATAAGTTTAATTTATGGTTCACTCCTGTATGCTTTCATTTCCGCATTAGTTATTGAATGAAAGTTTTAAATTTATAGTGATTTTTAGTACTCTGATATTGAGCTTCCGCATACACTTGTTGTGTTATTATGGATGTTACCGTTCCTTTCGGGTAGAAAAAGGTTTTACCCGATTGGCGGGTCTGTTGGCGTGCCCGAACCGTACAAATTGGCGGACTCGGGGCGTGACAGATTAGAGTGGTATCAGAGCCTAGGAATAGTCCTAGGTGGTTAGCAACCTTAGGGAGACCCTAGGGATTAGCACGAGAGAGTGCGTGGGTGGTGGCGAAAGTACTTGATTGGGTTTGTTGTTCCCAAAAAGGATGTTGGGACTGATCGAGGGCAACGAGCTTTCATTCTTCGGATATTACGTTGGCGGCCGACAACGTAATGTTGGAGATGAAAAGGAGTACCCTCTTATACTTTCGCATGATTGTGGTCGACGAGCTTTTTGTCGGTATATGGACTGCGCGATGCTCAAATGGCTAAGTTTGGGCTGGTTGTTTCGTTGTGGTGTGCATAGTAGCGATGACACCACATAGGAAAACGCACCTGTTTGACTCGAGTCCCGAGAGGGCTCGGGGTCAAACGTGGTATACGAGTTGCGATAGCAGGTGACCGCACTTGTTGGAGTGGTCCAACAGTAGGTCAGACTTCTTGCCGTCGGCGGAAATCTTCCGCCGACAGGAAGACAGGTTTCGACGCCTGAGAGTAGCGTCAGCATGACAGCTGGAGCAGATAGATAGGCTCCAGTGGTGATAGCGCAGCAGGTTGAGGCTGCATAAATGACGAATGAGTATACGGCGTCGCCGCCTGTAGGGGCGACAGTAAAGAAATGGCAGTGGCCGCCGAACTTTTGTCGGCGCAGCCAACACCTTCAGCATAGGGTGTTTTACGCTTGTGTCAGCTAGGTTGCTGGCAAAGTGTGGTTAGCAAGGTCCAGTGAGAGACCGACTCACGAAGAAAATGGTGATCGCTATGTTGCGAGAACCAAGTAAGTATGTCCTAAGGGTTAGGGCAAGAAAGATTTATGGGCCTAGTGGCGAAAGTTCGCCCTGATGACGGTAGTGACCGTGTGGCCTATCTTTGTGGCTAAATTGCCGCATTGTGGGGTTGGTGAGACCCGAGACAGGTTTCGAGATTCGAAAACCTCGCAAGTGAGCGGGAGTTTTGTGGCGCCGATTTGATGGATCGGTGTAACGGCAAGGATTGCCATCGTAGGATTCGCGTGTTAGTCACCAGAGTTGGTGGACAGTTATTTGTGGTGCCTCAACCCAGTTGGGAGAGGTGTACAGGAGTCATACGCGTGTTTAAGCAAGTTGCTTGACACTGGATTTTTACGAGTTAGCGTGGGGGCATAGGACGCCCAACTGTTTGGGTGCTCATGGAGCACGAGTATCGTTTAGCCAGAGAGAGCTGATTAGGTGGCGTATTAGCCTTTGCCCAGTGTGGCCAGAGTTGATATAGAGAGTTTGGGTCGTGGATTGACGACTTGCTAGTTGGATTTGCTCAGTGAGCATAGTGGTCGCGTGGTGACGATGGACGGGTTCGCTTGGGGACGATCTGTGCCTGGACCATGTTTGTGGACTGTGGGCCTGTAGCCCAGTGGGCAGGCGCAGTCAGCTGTGAGAGACAGCGGCCCGAGACCTGATGGCGGGGCATGATAGAGATTTGGTCGGGACGGTAGTCCGAGCGATGACCCGGGACGTGGAATGCCACGTGTGAGCATTGAGGCTATTAGTACACTGAGAGTGTGATGTGACCAGGCCGTAGAGCTAGTGGTGATTGAGGTATTGTAGCTCCTAGTGGGAGTGTTGGGGTAGTAATCCTAAGTGAGGATCTACCCGTATGACGATTGGGTCTGTGGGCTAGTGAGAGCCATTGTACAGTGTTGGACTAGTTTTGGGCTATAGGCCCCTATTGGACCGTGGTCTGTGAACCTATTAGTAGTCCGAGATATCGGGTTAGCTGATAACCCGTGGACTTAGAGCGCTAGTAGCGTGTATGATAGTTGGGAACTCGTGGATTGGCCTTGCCCTCCACATTAGGCAGCGGAGCGACCGGAATATGCGATAAATGTAACTGTTGCAGATGCAACCTCATTGTGAAAAGATGATGGCGGAATTAAAGTGAAGATTTCGCAAGAAAAGACGGGGCAATTCGTGGCAATGGAGAGAGCAAGTGCTCAACTGTGTCTTTCACCTACTTGGTGAAAGTGGCCAGACACCAGGTCTGTTTTGTCCCTGAATTGAGATAGGGATTCATGAATGAGTTGCTCGTGTAGTCTCGGCGAGCAGGCAATTGATGCCGGTCACGATATACAGTGAGCCCAGTAGTGAGGGCAAGATTTCCTCCCTCTCGATCAAGTAGGAGTCGAGATGTGATTCAAGTTTCGAGGACGAAACTTATTTTAAGGGGGGTAGAATGTAAAGTACCGGAATTTTCGGCACATAAATAAATGTAAATAAAGGTGGTATGAAATACTATTGTTATGAAAGTTAGGGGAGTAAAGAATATGTGGACGCGAGTTGGGCCCAAATCGGGTTAAAATGGAGAGATCTAAAAATTTATTGGAGAAAGGGGGCCCAGATTTTTAGTGAAAAATTCACAGTGTCGGAAAATTCCGAGAAAATTACGGGAGCCCCGTAAATATGTTTTAAGACCACAGAAAAAGTTTCGCGTTGATCGGAGGCCGGATAGTGAGAACGGGCTCCGCCAACAGTGTCGAAAAATTCTGAGAAAATTATGGGAGCTGTGTAATTATGTTTTAAGGTCACAGTAAAAATTTCGCGTTGATCGGATACCCGGATTGCGAGAACGGGGTCCGCCAGCGATTCTGGATACAGCGAGGCTTTTGGTGGCCCAGAAATGGCCCAAAGTGAAAATTTAAAATTTTCTGTGGTAAATTAAGCTGAAACGAAGCCGCCTGTCAAATTTGGACGGAAACGGACGAAAAATGGACAGAAAACAAGACAAAAACGGATTTCCAACGCGCGCGGCGCGCTGCGCAAGGTGCACAGCTGGCACTGAGGCGCGCGCACTGAGGCCCGCGTGGCGCAGGCGCGCGGGGGGGGGGAATTTCAAATTTTGAATTTGAAATGTAGACCGCCACATGGCGGTTCCCCATTGGAGGATCTCGTGGACCGGGTCCATGGACCCTCTCCTTCTTTTTTCTTCTTTTTTCTTTCTCTCCTTCTCTCCGCGCCCATTCTCTTTTCTCCCTTTTCTTCTCCACACCCGAGCAAGAGAGAGAGAGAGAGAGAAAGAGAGGTAGGAGATTTTGGGGATTTTTGCGACGCGCCGTGGACCTCGTGAAGCGCACAAAGTGTTTCAAAAATCAGATGGACGACGCGGCATTATCGAGGTATGTCCCGCGTATTATTTTTGCGGTATTTTTGGCACAGTTTTGAGGTTTTCTTTTGAATTTGGATTTGACCCCATGCCCACGTGCGTGTTAGGGACCGTGTTTACTGTGCCGTTTTGCTGCACGGACTATCCCAGGTATTTTTGGCGCGTCTCGTTTTGCGTGCAAGTTGTAGAGAAATGCACCGTTTTACGTGCGGACTCGACAAAAATGTACAGTTTTGGGCGCAAACTCGAAAAACGTGCACCGTTTTGCGTGCAACGTTGAAAAAAAAAGTGCACCGTTTTACGTGCCAAATCGAGGTATGTGCTCCGTTTTGCGTGCAACTTATATTATCGCGCACAGTTTTGCGTGCAGTTTATAATATTATACATCGTTTTTCGTACAGAGATAGAAAAATATGCACCGTTTTGCGTGCAACCTTACAGTTAACTTGCATCGTTTTGCGTGCAGATCATTTTATCGCGCACGTTTTTGCGTGCAGTTTATAATATATACATCATTTTTCGTGCAGGGATAGAAAAATATGCACCGTTTTGCGTGCAACCCTATGTTAAGCGTGCACCGTTTTGCGTGCAGATTTGAGTACGTGCACCGTTTTCGTGCGACCGTGTTGTCGCGCACCGTTTTGCGTGCAGATCCTAATATTATGCATCGTTTCTCGTGCAGGGTGGAAAAGACGTGCACCGTTTTGCGTGCAGATTTGAGGTACGTGCATCGTTTTGCGTGCGGTTGTGTTATCGCGCATCGTTTTGCGTGCACTTTCTAATATTATACATCGTTTTTCGTACAGGGTTAGAAAACGTGCACCGTTTTACGTGCAACCCTACCGTAGACCGTGCACTGTTTTGCGTGCAGATTCGAGGTACGTGCACCGTTTTGCGTGCCGGTTGATTTAACGCGCACCGTTTTGCGTGCAGACTAAAATGACGCACACCGTTTTGCGTGTGGGTTTTTAGTGACGTGCATCGTTTTGCGTGCAGGTTTGGTGGACGTGCACCGTTTTGCGTGCAGACTCGAGAGAAGTGCATCGTTTTGCGTGCAAGCTCGAGGAGACAAGTGGAATCGCGCGGAGACCAATTGCAAGTGTCTACAAGCAATTGGGTACACTACAAGGTGGGGAATTCTGCCGAAATTGGGTGACCTCTCCCCTTGCTCCTTTGCTTTTCGATTCGAAGCATGATAGTAGCCTGTTAGAGGCGTTAGGTAATTATGAATAAGATTGCATGTTTAGAGGAACACAGATGAAAAGAGCAACTGTTGGTTGCCAATAACAGATGATATATGTGCATGTGTAGAGAAATTTAGAGGAAAAGTGATATTTATGATTTATCCACAATAGGGATAAATTTGTATGTGTAGATGGACACAGATGATAAATGCAACTGTCAGTTGCCAAAAGAGATAATTCATTTTCATGTGCAAAAGGACTTAGAGGATAAATATTATTTTTATGATGGATATGAAAATAATTGCATGCGTAGAAATGAGTAATTACTTGATGACTGTGATCATGTTAGGGTACAACCCTAGGAATCATGTGATATAAGGGAACAGAACTTGTTGGTAGTAAGACTAGGAGAAAACCTAGTTTAGGGGTTTGACGAGTGACATCAACTTAGGAGTTATCCTAGGAAGGATGAGTGGCATGGTCTTAGGTGATAACCTAAGGACACTGGATAGAGTGATCAACATAGAGTCAGAAAACTCTAGGGTGTATATGACATGGAACTTAGGTAAAGAGAACCTAAGGAGAACTAGTGTTCAACATAGAGTCAAGGAACTCTAGGATGAGTATGACATGGAACTTAGGTAAAGGAAACCTAAGGTGAACTAGAGGTCAGCATAGAGTCATGGAACTCTAGGACAAGTATGACATGGACTTAGGTAAAGGGAACCTAAGTTGAGCTAGAAGAGTTTAAACTCACAGACAGGAAAATAGAGTCAAGTTGACTCTAGGATTCAGTAAGGAATCAGGAGGATGAAAAGGTGGATCAAGTGTGGAGATATGAAAGGGAAAACGAAAAGTAGAGTCAATGTAATTCTAAGATAACAGTGGAACATGGAATTAGAGTCAGTGTAACTCTAAGTTAATGGTGGAACAGGAAAATAGAGTTAAGTTAACTCTAGGATTCAGTGAGGAATCAGAAAAGTGGGATAAGATCCCAAGTTTAAAGAGTGATCAAATATAACCCTAGAAGGTCATAGGGTGTCTGGGCAAATGGATAATAACTTTAACTTCAATTTGAGTTAAAGAAATAAAAGAGAAATGTTTAAGAGTCCAGGAGACTCTCTGGTTATCCTTATGGCAAGACCTAGGATAAGAGGAAAAAATTGTTGCAAAAAGGCAAAGATTAAAAGCAAGCTAAAAGTGGCTAAAAGCATAAAGAAAATGTAAATGGCGCCTTCGAATTTGAGACTCGTCAAGTGGAGCAGGACTCCCTGGGCAGTGACCCGTCGGACGAGGTACTTTCGAAGGGCTAAAAGTGAAAGCAAGGAGCTAAATGCTCAAAGAAAAGAGAAAGTGATTTGCCAGTGGCAAAAAGGGAGCTATAAGCTCGAATAAGAAAGGAAAGCAAGTGTTCAAAAGCAAAGAGGCTAAGAACTAAAATAAAAAGAGAAAGAAAAAGAAAAGAAAGAAAATTAAAGATAAAACGGGCGTACCTCCGGGGCGAACGTACAACGGTCAGGAGTTGGACAGGGTCCCTCTCCCGGGCAGCGACCCGTATGACTGGTAGATAGAGTACTCTTGTCAGAGTTGGGCAGTGACCCTATCGGGCAGTGTCCCGTATGACAAGTCCCCCGGCAGGACGGGGTAACACTTGCGAGTGTTATCGGCAACCTTAGAAATCTTATCTTATGGTAGCAAGACTACCGGGCTCGGGCCCGTTGGATAAGAATTTCCAAGGGTTAACTTGAACTAAAGCACCAGAATCTAAAGAATAAAGAAAAATAGAGTGGCCAGGGTGGCCGGGTTAGTTGAACCCAGTATACAGCGGCATAGTGGCCGAGTTGGTGCTTAGCAGCCTAGTGTGGCTAGACAGAGTAGTGCTGGGTCGATGGTTGTACACAGATAGTGTAGTGATATATTATTGCATAGCTGCATATTGATGTTGAGGATTTTAGTTCCTAGCACACTATTATTATTGCTTCCATTGGACCAAGTGGTGTAGGACACTTTCTCTCGGTGGTTGAACCCACTGGGAACTCGCTCGTAAGTTCTCACACCCCTTGGGTGACCCCCCCCCACAGGTTCGGGAATGGATGCAGCGGTCGAGACAGATCCGATGCAGACGACAGCGAGGCATACGACAGGGGCAAGAGCCCAGCAGCATAGAGACCTAGAGGGTCTAGCAGAGGTACCATTTTTATATTTCTTGAGTGAACCTTGTATGGTGAGGAATTATATAAAGGAAATGTAATAATTTATTTGCAAGTTCAGAATTGTAAAGTGTAATAAGTTTAATTTATGGTTCACTCCTATATGCTTTCATTTCCGCATTAGTTATTGAATGAAAGTTTTAAATTTATAGTGATTTTTAGTACTCTGATATTGAGCTTCCGCATACACTTGTTGTGTTATTATGGATGTTACCGTTCCTTTCGGGTAGAAAAAGGTTTTACCCGATTGGCGGGTCTGTTAGCGTGCCCGAACCGTACAAATTGGCGGACTCGGGGCGTGACAGATTAGAGTGGTATCAGAGCCTCGGAATAGTCCTAGGTGGTTAGCAACCTTAGGGAGACCCTAGGGATTAGCACGAGAGAGTGCGTGGGTGGTGGCGAAAGTACTTGATTGGGTTTTGTTGTTCCCAAAAAGGATGTTGGGACTGATCGAGGGCAACGAGCTTTCATTCTTCGGATATTACGTTGGCGGCCGACAACGTAATGCTGGAGATGAAAAGGAGTACCCTCTTATACTTTCGCATGATTTGGTCGACGAGCTTTTTTGTCGGTATATGGACTGCGCGATGCTCAAATGGCTAAGTTTGGGCTGGTTGTTTCGTTGTGGTGTGCATAGTAGTGATGACACCACATAGGAAAACGCACCTGTTTGACTCGAGTCCCGAGAGGGCTCGGGGTCAAACGTGGTATACGAGTTGCGATAGCAGGTGACCGCACTTGTTGGAGTGGTCCAACAGTAGGTCAGACTTCTTGCCGTCGGCGGAAATCTTCCGCCGACAGGAAGACAGGTTTCGACGCCTGAGAGTAGCGTCAGCATGACAGCTGGAGCAGATAGATAGGCTCCAGTGGTGATAGCGCAGCAGGTTGGGGCTGCATAAATGACGAATGAGTATACGGCGTCGCCGCCTGTAGGGGCGACAGTAAAGAAATGGCAAGGGTTGCCGAACTTTTGTCGGCGCAGCCAACACCTTCAGCATAGGGTGTTTTACGCTTGTGTCAGCTAAGTTGCTGGCAAAGTGTGGTTAGCAAGGTCCAGTGAGAGACCGACTCACGAAGAAAATGGTGATCGCTATGTTGCGAGAACCAAGTAAGTATGTCCTAAGGGCTAGGGCAAGAAAGATTTATGGGCCTAGTGGCGAAAGTTCGCCCTGATGACGGTAGTGACCGTGTGGCCTATCTTTGTGGCTAAATTGCCGCATTGTGGGGTTGGTGAGACCCGGGACAGGTTTCGAGATTCGAAAACCTCGCAAGTGAGCGGGAGTTTTGTGGCGCCGATTTGATAGATCGGCGTAACGGCAAGGATTGCCACCGTAGGATTCGCGTGTTAGTCACCAGAGTTGGTGGACAGTTATTTGTGGTGCCTCAACCCAGTTGGGAGAGGTGTACAGGAGTTATACGCGTGTTTAAGCAAGTTGCTTGACACTGGATTTTTACGAGTTAGCGTGGGGGCATAGGACGCCCAACTGTTTGGGTGCTCATGGAGCACGAGTATCGTTTAGCCAGAGAGAGCTGATTAGGTGGCGTATTAGCCTTTGCCCAGTGTGACCAGAGTTGATATAGAGAGTTTGGGTCGTGGATTGACGACTTGTTAGTTGGTTTTGCTCAGTGAGCATAGTGGTCGCGTGGCGACGATTAGCGGGTTCGCTTGGGGACGATCCGTGCCTGGACCATGTTTGTGGACTGTGGGCCTGTAGCCCAGTGGGCAGGCGCAGTCGGCTGTGAGAGACAGCGGCCCGAGACCTGATGGCGGGGCATGATAGAGATTTGGTCGGGACGGTAGTCCGAGCGATGACCCGGGACGTGGAATGCCACGTGTGAGCATTGAGGCTATTAGTACACTGAGACTGTGATGTGACCAGGCCGTAGAGCTAGTAATGAACGAGGTATTGTCTCCTAGTGGGAGTGTTGGGGTAGCAATCCTAATTGAGGATCTACCCGTACGACGATTGGGTCTGTGGGCTAGTGAGAGCCATTGTACAGTGTTGGACTAGTTTTGGGCTATAGGCCCCTATTGGACCGTGGTCTGTGAACCTATTAGTAGTCCGAGATATCGGGTTAGCTGATAACCCGTGGACTTAGAGCACTAGTAGCGTTTATGATAGTTGGGAACTCGTGGATTGGCCTTGCCCTCCACATTAGGCAGCGGAGCGACCGGAATATGCGATAAAAGTAACTGGTTGCAGATGCAACCTCATTGTGAAAAGATGATGGCGGAATTAAAGTGAAGATTTCGCAAGAAAAGACGGGGCAATTCGTAGCAATGGAGTGAGTAAGTGCTCAACTGTGTCTTTCACCTACTTGGTGAAAGTGGCCAGACACCAGGTCTGTCTTTGTCCCTGAATTGAGATAGGGATTCATGAAGGAGTTGCTCGTGTAACCTCGGCGAGCAGGCAATTTGATGCCGGTCACGATATACAGTGAGCCCAGTAGTGAGGGCAAGATTTCCTCCCTCTCGATCAAGTAGGAGTCGAGATGTGATTCAAGTTTCGAGGACGAAACTTATTTTAAGGGGGGTAGAATGTAAAGTACCGGATTTTCGGCCCATAAATAAATGTAAATAAAGGTGGTATGAAATACTATTGTTACGAAAGTTAGGGGAGTAAAGAATATGTGGATGCGAGTTGGGCCCAAATCGGGTTAAAATGGAGAGATCTAAAAATTTATTGGAGAAAGGGGGCCCAGATTTTTAGTGAAAAATTCACAGTGTCAGAAAATTCCGAAAAATTACGGGAGCCCCGTAAATATGTTTTAAGGCCACAGAAAAAGTTTCGCGTTGATCGGAGGCCGGATAGTGGGAACGGGCTCCGCCAACAGTGTCGAAAAATTCTGAGAAAATTATGGAAGCTGTGTAATTATGTTTTATGGTCACAGTAAAAATTTCGCGTGGATCGGATACCCGGATTGCGAGAACGGGGTCCGCCAGCGATTCTGGATACAGCGAGGCTTTTGGTGGCCCAGAAATAGTCAAAAGTGAAAATTTAAAATTTTCTGTGGTAAATTAAGTTGAAACGAAGCCGCCTGTCAAATTTGGACGGAAACGGACAAAAAATAGACAGAAAACAAGACAAAAACGGATTTCCAACGCGCGCGGCGCGCTGCGCAAGGTGCACAGCTGGCACTGAGGCGCGCGCACTGAGGCCCGCGTGGCGCAGGCGCGCGGGGGGGGGAATTTCAAATTTTGAATTTGAAATGTAGACCGCCACATGGCGGTTCCCCATTGGAGGATCTCGTGGACCGGGTCCAATGGACCCTCTCCTTCTTTTCTTCTTTTTCTTTCTTCCTTCTCTCCGCGCCCATTCTCTTTTCTCCCTTTTCTTCTCCACACCCGAGCAAGAGAGAGAGAGAGAGAGAAAGAGAGGTAGGAGATTTTGGGGATTTTTGCGACGCGCCGTGGACCTCGTGAAGCGCACAAAGTGTTTCAAAAATCAGATGGACGACGCGGCATTATCGAGGTATGTCCCGCGTATTATTTTTGCGGTATTTTTGGCACAGTTTTGAGGTTTTCTTTTGAATTTTGGATTTGACCCCATGCCCACGTGCGTATTAGGGACCGTGTTTACTGTGCCGTTTTGCTGCACGGACTGTCCCAGGTATTTTTGGCGCGTCTCGTTTTGCGTGCAAGTTGTAGAGAAATGCACCGTTTTACGTGCGGACTCGACAAAAATGTACAGTTTTGGGCGCAAACTCGAAAAACGTGCACCGTTTTGCGTGCAACGTTGAAAAAAAAAAGTGCACCGTTTTACGTGCCAAATCGAGGTATGTGCTCCGTTTTGCGTGCAACTTATATTATCGCGCACAGTTTTGCGTGCAGTTTATAATATTATACATCGTTTTTCGTACAGAGATAGAAAAATATGCACCGTTTTGCGTGCAACCTTACAGTTAAACTTGCATCGTTTTGCGTGCAGATCATTTTATCATGCATCGTTTTGCGTGCAGTTTATAATATTATACATCATTTTTCGTGCAGGGATAGAAAAATATGCACCGTTTTGCGTGCAACCCTATGGTTAAGCGTGCACCGTTTTGCGTGCAGATTTGAGGTACGTGCACCGTTTTACGTGCCGACCGTGTTGTCGCGCACCGTTTTGCGTGCCGATCCTAATATTATGCATCGTTTCTCGTGCAGGGTTGGAAAAGACGTGCACCGTTTTGCGTGCAGATTTGAGGTACGTGCATCGTTTTGCGTGCCGGTTGTGTTATCGCGCATCATTTTGCGTGCACTTTCTAATATTATACATCGTTTTTTCGTACAGGGTTAGAAAAACGTGCACCGTTTTACGTGCAACCCTTCCGTAGACCGTGCACTGTTTTGCGTGCAGATTCGAGGTACGTGCACCGTTTTGCGTGCCGGTTGATTTAACGCGCACCGTTTTGCGTGCAGACTAAAATGACGCACACCGTTTTGCGTGTGGGTTTTTAGTGACGTGCATCGTTTTGCGTGCAGGTTTGGTGGACGTGCACCGTTTTGCGTGCAGACTCGAGAGAAGTGCATCGTTTTGCGTGCAAGCTCGAGGAGACAAGTGGAATCGCGCGGAGACCAATTGCAAGTGTCTACAAGCAATTGGGTACACTACAAGGTGGGGAATTCTGCCGAAATTGGGTGACCTCTCCCCTTGCTCCTTTGCTTTTCGATTCGAAGCATGATAGTAGCCTGTTAGAGGCGTTAGGTAATTATGAATAAGATTGCATGTTTAGAGGAACACAGATGAAAAGAGCAACTGTTGGTTGCCAATAACAGATGATATATGTGCATGTGTAGAGAAATTTAGAGGAAAAGTGATATTTATGATTTATCCACAATAGGGGATAAATTTGTATGTGTAGATGGACACAGATGATAAATGCAACTGTCAGTTGCCAAAAGGAGATAATTCATTTTCATGTGCAAAAAGGACTTAGAGGATAAATATTATTTTTATGATGGATATGAAAATAATTGCATGCGTAGAAATGAGTAATTACTTGATGACTGTGATCATGTTAGGGTACAACCCTAGGAATCATGTGATATAAGGGAACAGAACTTGTTGGTAGTAAGACTAGGAGAAAACCTAGTTTAGGGGTTTGACGAGTGACATCAACTTAGGAGTTATCCTAGGAAGGATGAGTGGCATGGTCTTAGGTGATAACCTAAGGACACTGGATAGAGTGATCAACATAGAGTCAGAAAACTCTAGGGTGTATATGACATGGAACTTAGGTAAAGAGAACCTAAGGAGAACTAGTGTTCAACATAGAGTCAAGGAACTCTAGGATGAGTATGACATGGAACTTAGGTAAAGGAAACCTAAGGTGAACTAGAGGTCAGCATAGAGTCATGGAACTCTAGGACAAGTATGACATGGGACTTAGGTAAAGGGAACCTAAGTTGAGCTAGAAGAGTTTAAACTCACAGACAGGAAAATAGAGTCAAGTTGACTCTAGGATTCAGTAAGGAATCAGGAGGATGGAAAAGGTGGATCAAGTGTGGAGATATGAAAGGGAAAACGGAAAAGTAGA
The DNA here is from genome assembly GCA_029168755.2 of Tillandsia fasciculata. NCBI lineage: Eukaryota > Viridiplantae > Streptophyta > Magnoliopsida > Poales > Bromeliaceae > Tillandsia > Tillandsia fasciculata. The sequence goes on from CM054945.1 coordinate 10,038,550, forward strand.
GTCAATGTAATTCTAAGATAACAGTGGAACATGGAATTAGAGTCAGTGTAACTCTAAGTTAATGGTGGAACAGGAAAATAGAGTTAAGTTAACTCTAGGATTCAGTGAGGAATCAGAAAAGTGGGATAAGATCCCCAGTTTAAAGAGATGATCAAATATAACCCTAGAAGGTCATAGGGTGTCTGGGCAAATGGATAATAACTTTAACTTCAATTTGAGTTAAAGAAATAAAAGAGAAATGTTTAAGAGTCCAGGAGACTCTCTGGTTATCCTTATGGCAAGACCTAGGATAAGAGAAAAAATTGTTGCAAAAAGGCAAAATTAAAAGCAAGCTAAAAGTGGCTAAAAGCATAAAGAAAATGTAATTGGCGCCTTCGAATTTGAGACTCGTCAAGTGGAGCAGGACTCCCTGGGCAGTGACCCGTCGGACGAGGTACTTTCGAAGGGCTAAAAGTGAAAGCAAGGAGCTAAATGCTCAAAGAAAAGAGAAAGTGATTTGCCAGTGGCAAAAAGGGAGCTATAAGCTCGAATAAGAAAGGAAAGCAAGTGTTCAAAAGCAAAGAGGCTAAGAACTAAAATAAAAAGAGAAAGAAAAGAAAAGAAAAAATTAAAGATAAAACGGGCGTACCTCCGGGGGCGAACGTACAACGGTCAGGAGTTGGACAGGGTCCCTCTCCCGGCAGCGACCCGTATGACTGGTAGATAGAGTACTCTTGTCAGAGTTGGGCAGTGACCCTATCGGGCAGTGTCCCGTATGACAAGTCCCCCCGGCAGGACGGGGTAACACTTGCGAGTGTTATCGGCAACCTTAGAAATCTTATCTTATGGTAGCAAGACTACCGGGCTCGGGCCCGTTGGATAAGAATTTCCAAGGGTTAACTTGAACTAAAGCACCAGAATCTAAAGAATAAAGAAAAATAGAGTGGCCAGGGTGGCCGGGTTAGTTGAACCCAGTATACAGCGGCATAGTGGCCGAGTTGGTGCTTAGCAGCCTAGTGTGGCTAGACAGAGTAGTGCTGGGTCGATGGTTGTACACAGATAGTGTAGTGATATATTATTGCATAGCTGCATATTGATGTTGAGGATTTTAGTTTCCTAGCACACTATTATTATTGCTTCCATTGGACCAAGTGGTGTAGGACACTTTCTCTCGGTGGTTGAACCCACTGGGAACTCGCTCGTAAGTTCTCACACCCCTTGGGTGACCCCCCCCCACAGGTTCGGGAATGGATGCAGCGGTCGAGACAGATCCGATGCAGACGACAGCGAGGCATACGACAGGGGCAAGAGCCCAGCAGCATAGAGACCTAGAGGGTCTAGCAGAGGTACCATTTTTATATTTCTTGAGTGAACCTTGTATGGTGAGGAATTATATAAAGGAAATGTAATAATTTATTTGCAAGTTCAGAATTGTAAAGTGTAATAAGTTTAATTTATGGTTCACTCCTGTATGCTTTCATTTCCGCATTAGTTATTGAATGAAAGTTTTAAATTTATAGTGATTTTTAGTACTCTGATATTGAGCTTCCGCATACACTTGTTGTGTTATTATGGATGTTACCGTTCCTTTCGGGTAGAAAAAGGTTTTACCCGATTGGCGGGTCTGTTAGCGTGCCCGAACCGTACAAATTGGCGGACTCGGGGCGTGACACTACAGCTACTATGCCTCTATCTAGATGCTCAAGGAGTGGAACAGAAAGAACAGTATGCCACAACTAACACTCATCTCAAATCACCCAATCTAAACTGACTGCCACATCGCGTCCAGTCAAACCTGCGCCTACCTACTGCCGTTACATCCCGGAGGACCGGACTTACGTAGGACGTCCGTGACTGCCAAAACTGGCTCAGCCAGAGGGACAACTGCATTGACAAGCCGCGATAGAAGTATCAGGCCCAACTCCGGAGTGGCACTCGAGGGGCGCGACCCCACCGAGCAAAGTATCCGCGCATCTCTGTCGAGCTCAAATGTGGCTCATGCAGGCTATGATCCAAATCATCGATCAACAAGATCGGCTATAACCAACAAATCACTGTCAAAACTCACTGGCTGGAATCTACACAGCTGAGACTCACTGTCACTTTGACAGCTCCCAAGAACCCAGATCTACCATCACTAACACTCTCCCAAAGAAGACTGATCTACAGACTGCTATCAACTCCACTCGGTCCCCAGACACGAGTGCAAATGCATCCCACAACCACCCGACCTCCCAGCCCACAACCCGGGCGAGAAAAGCTAAGTCCAGAATGACAAGGATAATAAATGATGTGGGAATGTCTAGAGCAATAAAGAAACCTAGCCCAAGTTGAAGTTTTCTACAGTCTGGCTGAACATGATACATATGACAGGGGTGCTAGGTCAAGTTCCAAGATTTCAATAATTAACATGTTGTAGGAATCACAATAACGTCACAAGATTCAACAACTGATATACAAGAATACTAACATTCAGTTTCCACATGCTATTAAGTCCAATTCTAACATGCATGATCCTACATACATAGAATTAGCACGCAGTCCATAGATTTTGAAAGCAAGGTCACCCACCTGAAAGTGCTCTTACATCCCAAAATTACACTTAATTCCACAAAATTCCAAGTTTACAAATTCTGCGATGAACAGTCCTCTTACTGCGAAAATTTCACCTGTAAAACGAACTCCAAAAATTCTAGTAAAAATATCACAGCGATCGTCGCGTCGAGACCTTCGAAATGGGTACCTACACGTCCAAAACCGAGCCCCGTAGGCCCAGTTACAAATTCCACAGTACCGGCGCGCAAATAATCACAACCACACAACTGTAAACTCTTGCACAGATAAAAAGGAAATGTCTTTGAAAAATCCAAGAAAAATATGATGATAATCCTCTCGACGAGTAGATGAAAAAAGTGTACAGGCTCGTCGCGATCCGACGCTCGAGCGCAGAGAATAAAATCCGACAAGGTGCTGCTGTCAAGAGAGAAATCCTGTAGCAATGGGGTTTAAAAATGTACCAGGAACCCCTAGAAGAGCTCGGATCTGAAGAAGGTAGTAAATACGAAAAACATAGGCCTACCTCTCGAGAATCCAACGCCGCAAAAATCATCCAAAAATACTGTCGGGGTAGCTCTGTAGACCTCCCAGACTGAAGTGCGACGAAAATGGGCCTCCAACAGTAAATCGTCGCACTGCGCTTTGCTGCCGAAGTCGCCGAGTTCGCGCGCTCCAAAAAATCCAAAACTTCTTCAGCAGATGCACAAGAAGATAAGCTTCAACTTTGCTGAAGGGCACAATGTCTAAAAAGCTCGGGCAAAACCTTAAAACCGAAGAGGAAGGGGGGGTATTTATAGGCTCCACCAAAAAAAGAAACCAAAAAAAAACTTGGGCTTTTTGGGCCCACTTTCGGGGGCCCGCTCAATTCGGGCGGCTACAGTGTTGGGCCCGGCCCAACACTGTGCGCGCCAGAATGAGCCTGGAGCCGCCACGTGGCCCGACAACTCTCCCCGCGCCCGGCGCACACGCGCCCGCCACTCGCAGGGCGCCGCGTGGCCCGACCGCGGAGCGTGGGGCGGCTGCGCCCGCCCAACCGCGGGGCGCCACGTGGCGCCCCCACGTCGAGGGCACCTGCCCCCAATTGCCCCCAACGGCTCCCCTGGTGCGTGGACCGCGTGCGCGTGAGCCAGCCACTCACAGGCTGCCACGTGGCGCGCCCTGGTCCATGCCCCAGGCCGCAAACCCCCGTGGACCGCGCACCGCGAGCCTGCCAGTCAGGAGCCGCCACGTGTCCCCCGCACTCGGCCCATGCACAAGCACCAACGTTCTGTGGACCGCGCCGTGTGAGCCGGCCAATCTGGTGCTGCCACGTGGCACCAGGCCGGTCCAGGGCCTCCCCCATGCACCAAAATGCGCGAAAAACTTCCGGGAGCCTCTTTTTGGGCATCCGGACTCAGAATCAAACAAGCAAATAGCCGTGGGTATTCGTAGGCGGGTGGAACTGTAATACTCGAGAAATTCGAGTTTGGAAATAAATAAATAAATAAAAAGTTGAAAGGATAAAAGGGAGAATGGAATTTCATATATATATATATATATATATATATATATGTATGTATGTATGTATGTATATTGTCACGCCCCGGGTGTAAACCAGAACCCGGGCTCGCCAACAGATCCGCCGTGCACACAGAATTTTCATGTACACAAAGCGCTGGTAACCTGCTCAGATATAAGATATACAATAGAAGAGCATAAACAGAGCTGAACTAAAAGAACTATAAGTAATCTCAGAATGGAAATAAGATACAAGCTGAAATAAAGTACAATAAACTCCCAGCTCACTAAACAAAATACAAACAGCTGGCTAAAGCCAGTCCCAAAAGTAAACTACTGTAGTCTGAGATACAAAAGGGGTACAATAAAAGTCCAGCTACTCTCACAGTCGGGGTAGATGATCTAGCTAGTCCGCAATCCTCTTACCTCGATCAGCCGCTGATGGCCCAGCAGCTCCCGCAGATGACTCTGCAAAACAAAGGGGAGAAGACAGAAAACAACAATGGGAGTGAGAACTACTAGATAAACCAGTAGCCTCCCCTAGTGGGTAAAACCTCAAATGCTGACAAACCCACTAGGACTATAAGAGGCGAAAAGGAAAGAACAGTGGTATGCAATAAAGACTGCTGAAAAAGGAAACTACCACTACTATGCCTCTAAATGCAGTGCCAAAAAGATAACTGTATATATGCAACTATAAAGCTAACTGCCCAAAGAAACCCATTCAAAGGGCCAGGAAATACTGGCACTGCCTGCTCTGTCATCACTCGTAACTCACCAACTGACCGGCAGCCGTCACGGTCAAAAAGCCTACTCCGGAGTGGCACTCGAGGGGAGCGACCCACACGAGTAAAGTATCTCTGTATCAAGTATCTCTGTAACCAATGTCTCACAATAGCAGGACTGGGTCAAGACTATGATCAAAGTGGGAAACTCCATCCACTAATGCAATCCCGATCCCCAATCTAATGTGATAATGACATCCGGTCAACCGCCCAAAATCCACGGTCGCCGCTGAACCCATAAATCCCAATATGATAAAATAAAAGCATCTGGCCAACCGCCTAACATCCGCGGTTGCCACTAAGCCCCACAATCCCCAAGACGAGTCTAAACTATCCCAGACTCGAGGTCCAGACTGCACTATCCCAAAATCCCAATCAGACTCGAGCATCATGCATCGATAGAGAAGAAGAACGATAACACATGTTTTCTCCTAAGTCAAGTCCAATAATATAGTGCAGCAGTAAACTGTGGCCTAACTAGGTGTCCAGGTAAGCATGCAATTGTCCTTTTAAAAAGCTTTAGAAAAGTGGCAAGGTTTATTGCAAGGAATTATTTTAAAACATTAGTGTGATACTTATTTGCATGCAGGGTTACGATATAGCAATTGTCCAAAATTATTGTCCCAATTTATCACATAAAGACTTTCAAATAAATTAGGGGGCATTGCAACAGGTTCACATACTAATAGCTAGTTGTCACATATAAAATTGGGGGAACTCTAATACTCCTAGTGAGCATGTCAACAAAGAGGGAAACACAACCGCCGACCTCGAAAAGCGTGCACAACACCCCAAGAAATATCCCGCTGTCTGCTGTCCTCTAAAAATGCAATCTGCCGAAAACTGTGTCCTACAACATCACACATTACACACGGTGTAAAAATGCAAGTCCCAAAACCTATTTTTACTGTTTTTATAATCAGCACGCAAAACGAGGAATTTCACCTCTGTTCCGAGCTCCAAAAATCCCAGAAAAATCACGGTTGCGTTCCTCGCGAAAAGTAGCCCAAAATCGACTGTTAAATCGCCTCGATCTGATATTCCTACGCCAAGAAATAATTCGTCGAAGTTGCCGCTGTCCAAACATCCAAACAGCAAAAGAGGGGTCAAAACACCTCGGGAATCGTGCCAAGGAATCAAAATCCAGAAAAACCACCAACACGGAAAACGAGGCCCTACCTCTTAGGAACACAGCGGTGAAGAAATCGTCGAAAAAGGACTCCTGTACTGTGCAGGGGACTCCTCGGACTGAAATGCGACGATAACGGGCCGAAAATGGGGGAAAACCGAGGCACACTGTAAAATCCGGATCGTCGTTGTCGAGCTTCCGAAAAATCTGGGAACGCACCACGAGGTAGAAAATAAGGAGATGAAAAACTTCTCTTAAGGTCCCTCCCACTGGTTCTCTCTCTATCTCTCGGAAAAATAGAACAAAGGAAGGGAGGGGAGGCCTATTTGTAGGCCCATTTGAACAATTGGGATAATTCCCAATATGTCCCCGGTTCCGGGCGCAAACAGTGCGGCCCGGCCCAATTCGGGTGCGCACAGTGCGGCCCGGCCCAGCCGTTTCCGGGCGCGCACAGTGCGGCCCGGCCCAAGCCTGCTCGCGCACCCGATCCGGCCGCACGCCACCGCCCGTCCGACCCGCCCCAGGGCCCGACACGTGTCCGCCAAACAGGCGGCAGCCGTGCGGGCCCAGCGGGGAAGCGCCACGCGTCCCCCGCAATCAGCGGCGCGGTGGGCGGCGCCCGCCTATGGTGCGGCGACACGTGGCGCCGCATGCGCCGCCGCGCCCGACACGGCGCCGGTCGGCCAGCGCGCCGCCCACGTGCGCGTACGGCCGCAGCCGCGCGGTGCTGCGTGCGCCACGCGCACATGGACCGGGCAATCCGGGGCCGCCACGTGGCGCGCCCCGGTCCACCGTGCGCCGCGCACGCTCCGCACCTGCCCGGCCTGCCTAAGCTGCCCGCGCCTGCCCCCGTGCGCCGCGCGCAATGCACTGGGCCAACCGCGTGCCGCCACGTGGCCCGCCGGTCCACCGTGCATCGGCGGCCCTTTCCGTGGACCGGGAGGCGTGCGCCGGCCCAATCAGAGGCCGCCACGTGTCCCCGGCCGGTCCACAGCTCCCCCCGTGCACCATTTTGCGCAGAAAACTTCCGGGGGTCCGTTTTTGGGCATCCGGACTCCGAAAAATATAAATAAATAGCCGTTTTCAAGCGTTTTTCCGCGCTGAATCCAAATACGGCCTCCTTGTGGCCCAAAGCCTTCTCTAAAATTCGGCAAATACAGCCGAAGGCCAAACCAATAGTAAATACCACACTGTGTCCATCCGTAGCATCCCTTTGATGCTCTGTGGGCCTAATACACCAATGATAGGTGTTTCACACCAAGAATTCACGGGAAAAAACTGTACGAAATCCTGGACCACTACATATATAGTATTTGTAACTTAAGTCAAATGACTTAAGTGAATAGTAAACTTTGTATCCACACAGTAATTGATGGATTTCAAAATTATAGACGATCGAACTCGACGAACGGAAATCACTGCCGAAAGGTTTCGACGAGCCGGACGTCGTGGCGGTGTCCGTTTTTCTGTTTAACGACCCGGTTGCCTCGCAAAGTGTGAAATTTAGCAAAAAGGTGCGAAATCCCTAAAAAATTCCTTATATGTTAGTCACAAGTTTCGATGCAACTTATTCGAGAGGGGCTACCGTGCGTTTGTTACATGCTGTGAGGACTTGGGAGTAAAGGGTGTTGTGTAGAGGGGTTAAATTGCAAGTTTGCAATAGCTTCACTTAACCTATCCATGCGTGAGCGTGGAGGGGGAGTTGTAACCAACTCTCCACGTTCCCCACTCCCTCTGCTGCACAGCCTGTGCCTCCCCAACAGCCTGGGACGTTTGAAATCACGTGGAGAAGAGCCGAGGTCATTCTTCTTCATCCGAGGTGAGTTGAGGAGAAAGCAACAAGAAGGCCTGGGATCTTTCCAAACCACATCTGTGGGCATTCTTGGTCTCTGTGGACGCAGCCTGTGAAGTGCGGGCGCCTGGCTCTGCCGCACGCTGTCGGGAGGAGCATTCACTTTCTTCTTTTTCTTCCTCTAGTCCGACGAGGTAAGTCCTTCCGCTCTGTGGATTTCCCTGCAACTTGGGCGCCAACAGTAGTTTTCTGACATCGAAAGGATGCCCCAGGTCAAGGCTCGAGGTACCTGGACCTCTGGTTGTCAGCGGGAGGAATTGGGTCGCCGAAACCCTAGTTTTTGGCCGGGATTCTTGCGCGGCACCTCCGGGGCTTCTGCGGGGGAACGAACTTGACCATATACCTCTGCTAGGCCCCAGAAGGCAAACCACGAAGTTTGGTGGGCTTTGGTGCAGTGTGGAGACCGGGGGAGGAAGCCCTAGTTTCGGCTTCTTGGTGTTGGACGGAGCAAAGCCGCCCGTCGCCGCCGCCGCCGCTTCTCGGCGCCGGCCCACCACTTGGTAAGATTCCTATATTCCAGAGCATTCATCCAAACCCTCTGCATGTGAGTTAAAGTGGTTGGATAAAGATCCACCATTAACGACCCCCAAAGCTTTCTTTTTCTTCTCCCTCGACGGACCAACGTGCAGGGAGTTGCAAGCTTGGTGGGGTGATGCTCCTTCCACCTTAGGGAGTCCCCTGAAGATCCTGCTCACCTTGGTATGAAGCTTGACCAAGAGGAAAGAGGGTTCGACCACCTGGTGTAGTACACTAAATTTTAGCAAATTGCAAAGTTCTAGTGTGTGAAGGTTTAAATGATACCCTTCGGATGTTTTAGTAAGCTTCCGGAAGGTTCTAGAAGGTTTCCGGAGAGTTTGGGCGCAAATCAGAAATTTTCGAAAATTTCGAAAATTTGAGGTTTTAGGCGTCGGTGTCCGGACCGTCCGGGGGACAGTCCGGACTGTCCGCGCGAAACTGGAAATTCCACGTTCGGGGTCCGGACCGTATTGGGGGCAGTCCGGACCGTTCGGGTCTGGACAGCGCAGTAAGAAACGTAATAACGTTTCTTGCAGGGGGCTTTTTGGATTTTGTTGCTTTAGGGTTTTTAACAACCCCTTCACTTCCTCTTTTCCTCTCATTTGGAGAGAGCAAGAGAAAGTGTTAGAGAGAGAGAGTGAGAGGGAGAAACCTTGGATTTCCTTCTCCAACACATCTCTGTACTTGGATTCTTCTTCAACATCCTCTTCTCCACCATTGAAGCTTGCTACAAGAGCTTGGAGGAAGGCTAGAACTTGGAGAAGAAGGAAGTTTGGAGCTCTTGTGCCTATCCTTTGCTTTTCCAAGGTGGGATTTAAGCTCAAAGAGGTTTGGAACACTTCTTTTTCCTTCCTTTTGGGATTTTTTGAAGGAAAACCTAATTTTTGGAAAACTAGGGTTTATTTTGGGGCTTTTTGATTTATAGCTTTTGGGGTGGAATTGATGGGTGTAGAACACTCTTGTAGGTTGGTTTTGAAGCTTTTGTTGTTTGGATTACAAGATTTAGCAAAAACCCTCAACCTAAGGTATTATCCACCTATTTTCCTTATAATTTTAAGGGATTTTGTGATTAGGGTTTTGTGATGTTTTAACCCTTTGGAAACTTCTCTTAGGGCATAAGAGGAAGTGTGGGCTTCTTGGTAGGGATCCTTCACAAGGATTTGGCAACTATCCGGTGGGTCTGACCTCACCGAAATGGGTGAACTCCCCCTATGTCTTCTATAGACTTTTAGGGCATCATTGTTATATTAAACATGCATCGTTTGATTTATCATGATTTATGATCATGCATTTGAACCCCTTCATGTGTAGAAAATTTCATACTCTATGTAGTAGAGGTAAACATTGTAGGTGCATGGGCACTTTGAGGGGGGATTGAATAGGAATTTTCGTGAACTTAAGCTTTTGGATACGAATAGAGAATAACTATACATGTTATAGAATTATTGAGATATGTTATGCATATGATCATGAAGAAAATGGACATTATGACATTAGTGCCATCTAGTGTAGTGAGATACAAGTAGAAAACTTCTAAACTTGTACAATCAAGATGAAATAGTTAGATTCCATGTTTGAGACATGATGAGGACAACTTGTAAATGTTTTACATTTTCATTATGCAAGATAATGTTAATATTGTATATGAAACATTGACACTTGAGATACTATACCCCGACCTAAAGGTCGATGATGCTATTCCGTGTTTTAGACACGATGATTGCTATTCCGTGTTTTAGACACGATGATCGAGACTTGCTTGCTTGCCGTTTGTGCTCATTCGCACATGCTTGGTAGGGTCGCTCCCTCCAAGCCGGCACTCCGGAGTTGGCCATTTGCGACATCATGATCGCCGTGCGGGATTGGGTGCCGATTGGGACGCCGTTGGATTGGCATAGCTCCTTGGGGGGTGCCACCACGGGACCATGAGGCGTGGCTCAAGCTTAGACTCAAAGAAAGTCTTCAAGAGAAAAGGATTAAGTTAACTAAACTTGACATTGAAATATCACATAGATGATACATTCATGGTAGTGGGCATACATGATAGCAAACTTGACATTGGACACCACATAATAATACTACTCATTGTAGTTGGACATTATGATAACATGATAGATTCATATCATCATCACTTGTACATGTGCATAGAGGCATGATAGTAGTAGAGTACTTTACTTTACTTCATTTGTTTATTATCTGCATTTTATTTCAGCAGTTATACTATCTTATGCCTCAGTTGACCTAGTGGTGTATTTCGCTTCTCTCGGCGGCTTACCCACTGGGAACTATTGTCTAATAGTTCTCACCCCATTTGGGTTGTTGTTTTTCAGAGCCATCCGCAGCGGGAGGGGCTCGGGACCGTGGCAAGGGGTTATCGCATAGCTAGCTTGTCCCCGTCGCACCACTCGAGGTGGTTACAGGGCACCTTTTCTTTTGTTTTTGTTGGAGAGGTGTTGGTGTATTTTGGCCTAGAAACCACCCATGTATCTTGATAGGTTGTATTTGAGAGGACCACATTTGTATAATGGATTTTAACTTCTTGTATGATAGTTGTTATCTACTTTCCTCTTTTATGTATAGTTTAGTTGTGTTGTGCTCTGATTACTAGTAGGATGTGTATATTGCTTCCTTTCCGCTTTGTTGTTGTAGACGCCTTGTGTGTACCGGGGGGTACCTTGTGCACACGGCGGGTCTGTGCACGTGCCGGGTAGGCTTCCGCTGGGGCCTGGGGCGTGACAGATTATTTTGGTATCAGAGCCTAGGGTTGAGTCTTAGAGGACCTAGCAAACCTTAGGCTGGTTGGACCATAAGGATTAAGAACGTGAGAGACGGGGTCTTATATGATTACTTGGCGAAAGTAACATGATTGGGTCAATACTATAACTTCATAAGAGTTGGAGTTGATCGAAGTGATTGCACCTTCTATTTCCTTGGAAGGTCTGGTTGGCGGCCGACAACCTGACATCGGGAAATAATTGTGGCATGCTTCATTTGCTTTCGCATGATTGGGATTTGTTTTGAGTAGGGATGCGTTTCGCGTTGGTTATCCTAACCTACGCATTTTATGCCTGTTACAGTTTGTGATGCCTACGACTCGCTCCATGACGGCCGAGGAGGCCGATGCGGAGACGTCCGCTACTTCCGGATCCAGTGAGGTCCGAGATTTGAGAGAGCAGTTGGCTATGCTAGCTGATGCAGTGGAGCGGCAGTCGGCTGCGGCGCGAGAGCAGGCTGAGGCTTCGCGTCGGCAGGATGCAAGGATGCAGAGGTTGGAAGCTCTTTTGACCCAGCAGTTGGCAGCAAGGGGAACTCAAGACCCTTCGCACCCACCCGTGCAACAACGGGAGCACATGGGTGGAGTGACCGATGCACTTCGACCTGAGGTGCCCGAGTCTTCACATCACACTCCGAGTGCTGGGCGCCGGGAAGAGGTTGTGATGTCACCGCCAGTTCAGACTCCACCGGCGAGGACGGTTTTACCGATGATGGTAGCAGGAGAAGAGCGGGACCGACTCATGGCTCGTTTGAGGGAATTCCGGGAATCCAAGCCTCGGACATATGATGGAGAGAAACCCGACTATTGGGTTTTTGAGAAGTGGATTCTACACATGGAGAAACTTTTCCACGATACCTTCGTAGCGGAGGGAGACCGGGTGTGGTTGGCAACACACCATCTTGAGGGCGATGCTTACCAGTGGTGGACGGACATTCGGGATGACCCCACGACCGATTTGGCGGCAATCACATGGCCGCGGTTCAAGAAGATGCTTGCAATGAAGTATTTTCCGGCGAGCGCAAAAAGGCAAATGGAAAGAGATCTCCGCAACTTGAGGCAAGGAGACAAAACCGTGGCGGAGTACGAGAGGGAATTTACTCGACTACTTAACTGTATTCCGCACGTTGTGAGGGACGACGAGGACAAGGCCCGTATGTTCGAGAACGGCCTTAGACCGTCCATTTTCAGATTGGTTCAGACCCTAAGCCTCCAAACCTACCGGGAGGTTGTGGACCGTGCCTTGATAGTGGAGAAAGGCGCGGAGATTGCTAAGGAAGAGAGAGAAGCTCTTGATAGGACGGGAGGCAAGAGGTCGGCGACCGAGGGCGCAAGTCATAAGCCCTATTCGAAGAAACCGCCGAAGCACCCGAGGAGCCAGTCTGGAGGACGCGGCTCATCTTCACACCGGGGAGGACCTGACCGTCGGCGGCCGCCGCGTTGCGTGATTTGTGGTGGACCCCATGTGCCGCCGCAATGCCCGCAGCGTGGAGGCAAGTGCTACCTTTGTGGCCAGGAGGGCCACTTTCGATCAGAGTGCCCGCGAGGCTCGACACCGACACCTTCATCAGCATCGGCACCAGTTATTCAAGGACAGGTGACCCCGCCCACCTACTCTCAGTCTGGGCGACCACCGGCGTCACGACAGTATGAGGGGCCACGGCAGGCTCCAAGTGGGCGCATGTATGCGGCCCAAACTGAGGAGGCTTCAGCGGCAGAGGACGTCGTTGCAGGTATTATCTTGATTCATAGCATTCGAGTTCGAGCTTTATTTGACACTGGTGCATCTCATTCATTCATTGACCGGCTGTTTGCCGAGTTGCATGGCATTGAGTTAGTTCCTACTTTGCATCCGGGACGAGTCTTAGTTCCCGATCATACTTTGGAGATTCGGGAGTTTTCTCCTAGTTGCCCTATTAGGATAGGGGATTGGATTTTGCCGGCAGATTTGTTGGCCCTCCATCGACTTGGAGAATTCGATGTGGTTTTGGGCATGGATTGGCTCACAAGATATCATGCTACCATTGATTGTGAGAATCGACTCGTGACGTTTCGAGAACCGGGACAAGAGGAAATTGTGTTCAGAGGCTGCAAAAGTTCGCTGTTTGCGATGACTATCTCTTCCACCAGAGCAAAACAGTTGATTAGGAGTGGATGTGTCGCCTACTTGGCTACTGTTGTGGATAGGAGCAGTGAGACTCCGAGAGTGGAGGATATCCCAGTTGTGCGAGAGTTTGCTGATGTGTTCCCGGCAGAGCTACCGGGGATGCCTCCGGATAGAGAGATCGAGTTTGTGGTGGATCTGATCCCTGGAACTACCCCAATCTCGAAAGCACCATATAGGATGGCACCGGCAGAGTTAAAAGAGCTCAAGGCACAGCTTCAAGACTTGTTGGAAAAAGGCTTCATCCGACCGAGCGTTTCACCTTGGGGAGCACCAGTTTTATTCGTCAAGAAAAAGGATGGATCGCTTCGCCTTTGCGTGGACTATCGTGAGCTTAACAAGGTCACAATTAAGAATAAGTATCCATTGCCGAGGATTGATGATTTGTTTGATCAACTCCAAGGATCAAGAGTGTATTCGAAGATTGACCTTCAGTCTGGATACCACCAACTCAAGATCAAGCCCGAGGATGTTCCTAGGACGGCTTTTAGGACACGGTATGGACACTATGAGTTTACTGTTATGCCGTTTGGGCTCACTAATGCCCCGGCAGCTTTTATGGATTTGATGAACCGTGTCTTCAAGCCCTTTTTGGATAGATTCGTCGTGGTGTTCATCGACGACATTTTGGTGTACTCTCGAAGTGACGAAGAGCATGAGGATCACTTGCGGCAAGTATTGCAATTACTTCGGGAGAAAGAGCTCTACGCCAAGTTGAAGAAATGTGAGTTTTGGCTACGAGAGGTAGCGTTCTTGGGTCATGTAATATCGGATAAAGGAATAGCTGTGGACCCCAAGAAAATTGAGGCAATCAAGGATTGGCCTAGACCGACGAACATCACCGAGATCCGGAGCTTCATCGGTCTGGCCGGCTACTATCGGCGTTTTGTTGAGGGATTTGCAAGGTTATCTACTCCCCTCACGCGACTAACACATAAAGGCACCAAGTTTATTTGGAATGATGCGTGTGAAGGAAGCTTCAGGGAATTGAAGGAACGGTTGACAACCGCCCCGATCTTGGCTTTGCCTACTGCAGGAGCGGGATACGTGATCTACAGTGATGCTTCCTTGAGTGGGTTAGGGTGTGTTTTGATGCAAAACGAGAAGGTTATTGCTTATGCCTCTCGTCAATTAAAGGACTACGAGAAAAACTATCCCACTCATGATTTGGAATTAGCCGCCGTGGTATTTGCATTGAAGCTGTGGCGACACTACTTATACGGTGAGCATTGTGAGGTATATACTGATCATAAGAGTCTAAAGTACCTCTTTACTCAGAAGGAGTTGAATCTTAGGCAGCGCAGATGGTTGGAGCTGCTTAAGGATTATGATTTGACTATTCTCTACCATCCTGGGAAAGCAAATGTAGTGGCAGATGCTCTAAGTCGCAAATCGATGGAGAACTTAGCGATGATGATCACTTACCAACAACCATTACTTCGAGATATGAGACGGTTGGAGTTGGAGGTTGTGGCACCCGAGACACCCAAGAGATTGATGGCATTGGTGTTGCAACCGACTCTTATGGAAAGGATCAAGATGAAACAAGTCCAAGATCCTAGTTTGGAAAAGATTCGGGCTACACTTGTGGATGGCCGAGCAGGTGAGTTTCATGTGGACGATCATGGCGTACTTCGTTTTCGAAGTCGACTTTATGTACCGGCGGATTTGGAGATCAAAGAAGAGATCCTGAAGGAAGCACACCGAGCACCTTATTCTCTTCACCCAGGCGGCACCAAAATGTAAAAAGACTTAAGGTTGCTTTATTGGTGGCCCGGCATGAAGAAAGATGTTGGAAAGTTTGTGGCTCAATGCTTGACATGTCAACAAGTGAAAGCCGAGCACCTACTTCCCGCAGGTAAGTTGCAGAGTTTACCCATTCCCGTGTGGAAGTGGGAGAGGATCACCATGGATTTTGTTGTTGGATTGCCTCGCTCTCAGGCTGGGCATGATGCTATTTGGGTGATCGTGGATAGGTTAACCAAATCTGCTCATTTTATCCCTATCCATACTACTTGGTCTAGAGAGAAGCTTGCACAAATTTACCTTGATGAGATTGTGCGATTGCATGGAGTGCCTGTTTCTATAGTTTCCGATCGAGATCCAAGATTTGCATCTCATTTTTGGAGGAGCCTTCACGAGGCCCTAGGCACGCAGTTGGATTTCAGTACAGCTTTCCACCCCCAGAGTGATGGGCAGTCCGAGC
This sequence comes from Tillandsia fasciculata, assembly GCA_029168755.2. Taxonomy (NCBI): domain Eukaryota; kingdom Viridiplantae; phylum Streptophyta; class Magnoliopsida; order Poales; family Bromeliaceae; genus Tillandsia; species Tillandsia fasciculata. The sequence goes on from CM054945.1 coordinate 10,054,007, forward strand.
GAACCATACAAATCTTGGAGGACATGCTCAGAGCATGTGTTTTGGATTATCAGAGTGGTTGGCATCAATATCTACCGATGGCTGAGTTTGCCTATAACAATAGTTATCAAGCAAGTATCAAGATGGCGCCATTCGAGGCTCTTTATGGAAGAAAGTGCCGATCACCTCTTCATTGGAGCGAGGTGGGAGAACGATTGATTTTAGGCCCCGATGTACTTCAAGAGGCCGAAGACAAGGTTCGACTAGCTCGAGAACGTTTGATTTCAGCTTAAAGTAGACAAAAGAGTTACGCGGATAAGCGTCGGCGCGATTTGGAATTTCAAGTTGGAGACCATGTCTTCCTAAAAGTATCGCCGACTAGAGGAGTCAAGAGATTTGGCATCCGAGGGAAGCTAAGTCCCCGATTTATTGGACCTTTTGAGATTTTGGAGCGTATCGGCCCGGTGGCTTATCGGCTTGCTCTACCGCCTAACCTATCGGGAGTGCACAATGTGTTCCATGTTTCGACGCTCCGGAAGTATGTTTTTGATCCATCTCATGTGGTGGACTTCGCCCCGTTGGAACTACACGAGGACTTGAGCTTTGAGGAGCAACCGGTGAAGATTTTGGCTCGTGAGGTGAAGAAACTTCGGAATCGCGAGATACCTTATGTGAAGGTACTTTGGAGCAATCACGAGGATCGCGAGGCTACTTGGGAGCTGGAGAGCGCGCTTCAGGAGCGTTTCCCTCATCTTTTTCAGCTGGAGACTTGAGGTACTTAACTTCTAGTTTCGCGGACGAAACTCCTTTTTAGGAGGGGTGAATGTAGTACACTAAACTTTAGCAAATTGCAAAGTTCTAGTGTGTGAAGGGTTAAATGATACCCTTCGGATGTTTTAGTAAGCTTCCGGAAGGTTCTAGAAGGTTTCCGGAGAGTTTGGGCGCAAATCGGAAATTTTCGAAAAATTCGAAAATTTGAGGTTTTTGGCTTCGGGGTCCGGACCGTCCGGGGGACAGTCCGGACTGTCCGCGCGAAACTGGAAATTCCACGTTCGGGGTCCGGACCGTATTGGGGGCAGTCCGGACCGTTCGGGTCTGGACAGCACAGTAAGAAACGTAATAATGTTTCTTGCAGGGGGCTTTTGGGATTTTGTTACTTTAGGGTTTTTAACCCCTTCACTTCCTCTTTTCCTCTCATTTGGAGAGAGCAAGAGAAAGTGTTAGAGAGAGAGAGTGAGAGGGAGAAACCTTGGATTTCCTTCTCCAACACATCTCTCTACTTGGATTCTTCTTCAACCTCCTCTTCTCCACCATTGAAGCTTGCTACAAGAGCTTGGAGGAAGGCTAGAACTTGGAGAAGAAGGAAGTTTGGAGCTCTTGTGCCTATCCTTTGCTTTTCCAAGGTGGGATTCAAGCTCAAAGAGGTTTGGAACACTTCTTTTTCCTTTCTTTTGGGATTTTTGAAGGAAAACCTAGTTTTTGGAAAACTAGGGTTTATTTTGGGGCTTTTTGATTTATAGCTTTTGGGGTGGAATTGATGGGTGTAGAACACTCTTGTAGGTTGGTTTTGAAGCTTTTCTTGTTTGGATTACAAGATTTAGCAAAATCCCTCAACCTACGGTATTTTCCACCTATTTTCCTTATAATTTTAAGGGATTTTGTGATTAGGGTTTTGTGATGTTTTAACCCTTTGGAAACTTCTCTTAGGGCATAAGAGGAAGTGTGGGCTTCTTGGTTGGGATCCTTCACAAGGATTTGGCAACTATCCGGTGGGTCTGACCTCACCGAAATGGGTGAACTCCCCCTATGTCTTCTATAGACTTTTAGGGCATCATTGTTATATTAAACATGCATCGTTTGATTTATCATGATTTATGATCATGCATTTGAACCACTTCATGTGTAGAAAATTTCATACTCTATGTAGTAGAGGTAAACATTGTAGGTGCATGGGCACTTTGAGGGGGAATTGAATAGGAATTTTCGTGAACTTAAGCTTTTGGATACGAATAGAGAATAACTATACATGTTATAGAATTATTGAGATATGTTATGCATATGATCATGAAGAAAATGGACATTATGACATTAGTGCCATCTAGTGTAGTGAGATACAAGTAGAAAATTTCTAAACTTGTACAATCAAGATGAAATAGTTAGATTCCATGTTTGAGACATGATGAGGACAACTTGTAAATGTTTTACATTTTCATTATGCAAGATAATGTTAATATTGTATATGAAACATTGACACTTGAGATACTATACCCCGACCTAAAGGTCGATGATTGCTATTCCGTGTTTTAGACACGATGATTGCTATTCCGTGTTTTAGACACGATGATCGAGACTTGCTTGCTTGCCGTTTGTGCTCATTCGCACATGCTTGGTAGGGTCGCTCCCTCTAAGCCGGCACTCCGGAGTTGGCCATTTGCGACATCATGATCGCCGTGCGGGATTGGGTGCCGATTGGGACGCCGTTGGATTGGCATAGCTCCTTGGGGGGTGCCACCACGGGACCATGAGGCGTGGCTCAAGCTTAGACTCAAAGAAAGTCTTCAAGAGAAAAGGATTAAGTTAACTAAACTTGACATTGAAATATCACATAGATGATACATTCATGGTAGTGGGCATACACGATAGCAAACTTGACATTGGACACCACCTATATAATACTACTCTTTGTAGTTGGACATTATGATAACATGATAGGTTCATATCATCATTACTTTGTACATGAGCATAGAGGCATGATAGTAGTAGAGTACTTTACTTTACTTCAGTTGTTTATTACCTGCATTTTATTTCAGCAGTTATAATATCTTATGCCTCAGTTGACCTAGTGGTGTATTTCGCTCCTCTCGGCGGCTTACCCACTGGGAACTGTTGATTAATAGTTCTCACCCCATTTAGGTTGTTGTTTTTCAGAGCCATCCGCAGCAGGAGGGGCTCGGGACCGTGGCAAGGGGTTACCGCATAGCTAGCTTGTCCCCGCCGCACCACTCGAGGTGGTTACAGGGCACCTTTTCTTTTGTTTTTGTTGGAGAGATGTTGGTGTATTTTGGCATAGAAACCACCCATGTATTTTGATAGGTTGTATTTGAGAGGACCACATTTGTATATTGGATTTTAACTTCTTGTATGATAGTTGTTATCTACTTTCCTCTTTTATGTATAGTTTAGTTGTGTTGTGCTCTGATTACTAGTAGGATGTGTATATTGATTCCTTTCTGCTTTGTTGTTGTAGACGCCTTGTGTGTACCGGGGGGTACCTTGTGCACACGGCGGGTCTGTGCACGTGCCGGGTAGGCTTCCGCTGGGGCCTGGGGCGTGACACCTGGTGCTCCAACAAGGCAAGTGCAAGGTCAACTTGCTCCAGCAACCCGCCCACCTACTGCGCAACCTTTCTAAGGTGAGCCCCTTAACATTTTTGATGTCCTCTAAATGATGCTCACCTTAGTTCCTGTCCAGAACCTTTGGGTTGGCAAATGCCCAAAGTCGAGCCTTAAATAAGCCAAAGTTTGGTCACCATGTTCCTGCCACCAACTTGGTGGTTTTCCAGAGGTCCAATGGTGAGCCTCTGAACATTTGGGAGTCCCTGATCATGATGCTTGCCTCTAAAATGCATTTGGCCGAGTGGTTGTAGGTAATTGGCCAACTAGTGCTCTCAATGATTGGTAAACATGGACCAAGCACTATTTATGTGGCTCGAACTGCTTCCAAACAGTGAGCACGATGTTTAGAACATGATGGGAAGTTGTAAATGGTATTCACATTAATTATGGACCCTTCGTTTGGGTTCCGAGGATTTTCGTTGAGCGAGTTTTTCTTAACGACCCGTAAATCGGCGAAAGCATTGATTTAACAGCGGTGTGTGTTGCGCTAAACGCACATTTCAAAGATAGTGGTTGAATCCTGTGTTGACACGTGATACTATTGTAGGCCCCAGCAGTCAGGAGCCAGCCCAAGATCTGTCCAGCGGATATTGCGATCGTTTGCCTTGAGGTGGGTTTATCTTCGGTCTGGGCTTTATCATTTCGGCCCTACGGGTACCGTAGTAGGACGGACCTCCTTCCTTTGATTCTTGGCAGCTTTGATCCCACAGATGAGCTTTTATTATGCTTTTTTTTCCAGCAGTAGTTATATATATCTGGACATGACATGCTTTTATGGTCACTATCTCAGTTTCTATACCTTCCTCTATTCTTCACTGCATGTTTAGAATAGGAGTTATTGTTTCAGGATTTGGCATGATATACTTCAGTATCAGCATCCCGGCGGGGATTTTCCTAGGCTTCTCGCCGACTGTCCAGTCTTTAGACCGTGGTTTGAGCATCAGCATTATGATCGCCGTTGAGCCAGCTTTCATTCTCGCACACCTGCGGATTAGCTACCCGTTATGGTGTTCTTTACCGGTAGAGAGGTCACATTGATCCGTGAGCCCGTTGGGGTTATGATAGCATACTGGTCTCCAGAGCGGTATTAGCCTGAGGTCCTTGGGACCAACAGTGGCATGAGATTGGGTATACTTGTACTTCGAGTTTTGATGCATTACTTATTCACCTAACTTATGCTTGTTTGCTTATCTCGCATGCTTAGTTGATTATCCGTATTTAATATTCCCAGCTTTTAATTATCCGCTTATTATTGTATCCGGTAGGTACGACTTGCCATTTCTTGGCCCATCGTGCCCACTAGGATACATGTATAGTGTATCTCACACCCCCTGGGTGACCATTTTTCAGGTCAGTTGGGTGTTGGGATTCTGGGACGACCTGGTGAGCAGATGCGATAGAGTTGTCCTTGGCAGATCATTGGTTATTATGACTTTGTTCATTGATCTCGTTCTTTGGATTCAATGTTTATTTATTTACCATCTTAGTGGTGGATATCTAGGACTGTGTTGGATGATAAGTTGTGGATATCTAGGACTGTGGACATATTATGTATTGATGGAATCTTGTGGATGTAATAGAGTAGATGACTATTTAATTTTCAGTTTACTGCTTGTATCTACACTGATGAATGCACTATTCTAGCCGAGCATATATAGGTACAGAGGTTTTCCTATATGTGTGGCGGTCTGTTCACGCCTTGGACTTCGAAATGATTAACTCTGATTTTTTTTTTAAAAAAAAAAAAAAAAATTAGACCCTTTTTCTAAACTCGGGGTGTAACAGGAACCTTTGAAAATTTGCGTGGCTCTCCATCGCCCTGTCTTGCTCCGTCCTTTAAGCCGCGTACTCGATGTCAAACGCAATCGAGTCAGCCCGTGGGCACCTCTCTGGTGACCCCAACTGAAGGTGCAAGGCGCGTCGACATAGGCACGGCGGCCACTGCCACTCCCTCCGCTGTCGCCCCTACGTGTGGCAATGCCGTGCGCTCATGTGGTGTCTATGCAGCCTTAGCTTGCTGCGCCATCAGCTCCTGGAGCCTCTCAATCTGCTCCGCCTCTCGCCTCGACGCCTCCTTTAGGCGCCAGAATGCTTCCTCCTGCCGGCGGGAAGCCCTCTCTAGTCGGCGGAAAGCTTCCGCCTGTCAGCAAGAAGTCTCCGCCTGCTGCTGGACCCTCACTGCTCAGTAGATGGTTGACTCTTTGGGGTTCGGACCTTGAGGGAGGGTTCGGACCCTGGCAATCTGGGCAGTTTTTCTTGAGAAGGGTAATTTCTCCTCTTTGAGGGGCTTATGAGGATTTTGTTACAACAAATGATAAAACCCCTTCCTCCTCTACTCTCCCTCTCATTTGGAGAGTAAGAGAAGTGTGAAGAGGTGAGTTTATCTCATATCATGGACTTTCTCCTCCAACTCTTCTCTAACCCTTGTTTTCTTCTTCCTCCTTTCCAACACTAGAGATTGCACTTTGGATAGTTCTCACCCCCATTGGTTTGTTGTTTTTATTTCATAACCATACAAAGCGGGAGAGGCTCAGGTCCATGGAAAGAGGGTAGCGCATAGCTAGAGTCACCTCCTTCATTGTCACGCCCCAGGGTCGAACTACGACCCAGGCTCACCAACAGATCTGCCACCCATACGGGAATCCCTGTATTGGCGAAGCGTCAAACCTACAAAAGATAGAGTCTACCAACTAACAGATATTAGAGCTGAAATAAAATTGCTACATAAAAACAATAATCCACCGTACATCTGTAAAATCCAAAATACATAATCCACCTCACATAAGGGTAGAATAAAAGTACAACACATATAGTAATATAGTACAGGACTACAACCCAAAAATTTGGGTACATGGTACATTTATCTCACCAAAATTTAGGTAGGGATTTAACTCACGACTGACTCCCTTACCTTGATTAGAAGAAGCAACAGGTGTAGGGACAGAAGCAGGTGTAGGGACAGAATAACTTGGCCGCGATTCAAGAAGATGCTCGCAATGAAGTATTTTCCGGCGAGCGCAAAAAGGTAAATGAAAATCTGAAAATTTGAGGTTTTGGCTTTGGGGTCCGGACCGTCTGGAGAAAGTCCGGACTGTCCGCACGAATCTGGGATTCCACCTTCGGGATTCGGACCATTTCGGGAGAGTCCGGACCGTTTTGGTCGGGACAGACCAGTAAGAAATGTAATTACATTTCTTGTAGGGGGGCTATGGGGATTTTGTTACATTAGGGTTTTTAACCCTCTTTTCCCCCTCTTTTCCTCTCATTTGGAGAGAGCAAGAGAAGGTATGTGAGAGAGAGAGAAGGAGAGCTTTTCTTGGATTTTGACCTTCAACTCTTCCCTCTACTTGGCTTCTTCTTCATCTTTTTCTTCTCCACCATTGGAGCTTGCACCAAAAGCTTGAAGGAAGGCAAGAGCTTGAAGAAGAAGGAAGTTTGGAGCCCTAGTTCCAATCCTTTGCACTTCCAAGGTGGGACTTGAGCTTAAAAGAGGTTAGGAACACTTCTTTTCCTTTCCTTTTGGGATTTTTGTAGGAAAATCTAGTTTTTGGAAAACTAGGGTTTATTTTGGGGCTTTTTGATTTCTAGCTTTTGGGGTGGAATTGATGGATGTAGAACACTCTTTTAGCTTGGTTTTGAAGCTTTTATTGTTTAGATTTCAAGATCTAGCAAGATTTCTCAACCTAAGGTATTTTCCACCTATTTTCCTTATGATTTTTAAGGAATTTCGTGATTGGGTTTTTGTGATGTTTAAACCCTTTGGAAACTTCTCTTAGGGCATAAGAGGAAGTGTGGGCATCTTGGTTGGGGTCCTTCACAAGGATTTGGCAACTATCCGGTGGGTTTGACCTCCGAACTCCCCCTATGTCTCCTATAGACTTTTAGGGCATCATTGTTATATTAAACATGCATCGTTTGATTTATCATGATTTATGATCATGCATTTGAACCCCTTCATATGTAGAAAATTTCATACTCTATGTAGTAGATGTAAACATTGTTTGTGCATTGGCACTTTACGGGGGGGATTGAATAGGAATTTTCATGAACTTAAGCTTTTGGATATGAATAGAGAATAACTATACATGTTATAGAATTATTGGGACATGTTATGCATATGATCATGGATAAATGGACATTATGACATTAGTGCCGTCTAGTGTAGTGAGATACAAGTAGAAAACTTCTAAACTTGTACAATCAAGATTAAATAGTGAGATTCCAAGTTTGAGGCATGATGACAACTTGTAAATGCTTTACTCTTTCATTATGCAAGATAATGCAAATATTGTATATGAAACATTGACACTTGGGATACTATACCCCGACCTAAAGGTCGATGATTGCTATTCCGTGTTTTAGACACGACGATTTGCTTGCTTGCCATTTGTGCTCATTTGCTCATGCTTGGTAGGGTCGCTTCCTCCAAGTCGGCACTCCGGAGTTGGCCATTTGCGACATCATGATTGCCGTGCAGGATTGGGTGTCGACTGGGACGCCGTTGGATTGGCATAGCTCCTTGGGGGGTGCCACCACGGGACCATGAGGCTTGGCTCAAGCTTAGACTCAAAGAAAGTCTTCAAGAGAAAATGATTAAAGTTAACTAAACTTGACATTGAATATCACATAGATGATTCATTCATGGTAGTTGGACCTTGACATTGAATATCAAATAGATGATTCATTCATAGTAGTTGGACATTGACATTGAATATCGCATAGATGATATACTGCTTATAGTAGTTGGACATTATGATAGCATGAAAGATTCATATCATTATCACCTTGTACATGAGCCAGGCATGATAGTAGTAGAGTACTTAACTTTACTTTAGTTGTTTATTATCTGCATTTCATTTCAGCAGTTATACTATCTTATGCCTCAGTTGATCGAGTGGTGTATTTCGTTTCTCTCGGCGGCTTACCCACTGGGAACTATTGACTAATAGTTCTCACCCCCATTTGGGTTGTTGTTTTTCAGAGCCATCCATAGAGGGAGGGGCTCAGGATTGTGGCAAGGAGTTGTCACATAGCTAGCTTGTCCCCGTCGCGCCACTCGAGGTTGTTATAGGGTGTAAGTAAACTGAACTTTAGCAAATTGCGAAGTTCTAGTGTGTGAAGGATTGAATGATACCCTTCGGATGTTTTGTTAAGCTTCCGGAATGTTCTAGAAGGTTTCCGGAGAGTTTGGGCGCAAATCGGAAATTTTCGAAAAATCTGAAAATTTGAGGTTTTTGGCTTTTGGGGTCCGGACCGTCTGGAGAGAGTCCGGACTGTCTGCGCGAATCTGGGAATTCCACCTTCAGGGTCCGAAACGTTTAGGGGGAGTCCAGCCCGTTTTGGTCTGGACAGCGCAGTAAGAAATGTAATTACATTTCTTGCAGGGGGGGTTGGGGGATTTTGTTACATTAGGGTTTTTAACCCTCTTTTTCCCCTCCTTTCCTCTCATTTGGAGAGAGCAAGAGAAGGTATGTGAGAGAAAGAGAAGGAGAGTTAATTTCTTAGCCTCTTTTGCATTTTAAGCATTTGCCTTTCATTCATTCAAGCTTTTAGCTTATTTTACCCTTTATGCATTCCTTTCTTTACTTTTGTACTCAAACCTTTTACTATCGCCTCTTTCATTCTTTTCTTTACTTGTTCTTATTTCATAACCCTATGTTCTTAACCTTTGAGTTCATTATGTCTCAAGAGCACTATTCATTTCAATTTTCCTTTTGCTTTGGGCTCATTATGTAGTACACTAAACTTTAGCAAATTGCAAAGTTCTAGTGTGTGAAGGGTTAAATGATACCCTTCGGGTGTGTTAGTAAGCTTCCAGAAGGTTCTAGAAGGTTTCCGGAGAAAATTTTGAAAATTTGAGGTTTTGGCTTCGGCGTCCGGACCGTCCACGGAGAGTCCGGACTGTCTACGCGAACTGGAAATTTTACGTTCGGGATCCGGACCGTATTGAGGCAGTCCGGACCGTTCGGGTCTGGACAGCACAGTAAGAAACGAAATATCGTTTCATGCAGGGGGCTTTTGGGCTTTTGTTACATTAGGGTTTCTAACCCCTTCACTTCCTCTTTTCCTCTCATTTGGAGAGAGCAAGAGAAAGTGTTAGAGAGAGAGAGAGAGAGAGAGAGAGAGAGAGAGAGAGAGAAAGAGATCTTGGATTCCCTTCTCCAACACCTCTCTCTACTTGGATTCTTCTTCAACCTCCTCTTCTCCACCATTGAAGCTTGCTACAAGAGCTTGGAGGAAGGCTAGAACTTGGAGAAGAAGGAAGTTTGGAGCTCTTGTGCCTATCCTTTGCTTTTCCAAGGTGGGATTTGAGCTATAAGAGGTTTGGAATACTTCTTTTTCCTTTCTTTTGGGATTTTTGAAGGAAAACCTAGTTTTTGGAAAACTAGGGTTTATTTTGGGCCTTTTTGATTTATAGCTTTTGGGGTGGAATTGATGGGTGTAGAACACTCTTGTAGGTTGGTTTTGAAGCTTTTCTTGTTTGGATTTCAAGATTTAGCAAGAGTTCTCAACCTAAGGTATTTTCCACCTATTTTTCCCTATGATTTTAAGGGATTTTGTGATTAGGGTTTTGTGATGTTTTAACCCTTTGGAAACTTCTCTTAGGGCATAAGAGGAAGTGTGGGCTTCTTGGTTGGGATCCTTCACAAGGATTTGGCAACTATCCGGTGGGTCTGACCTCACCGAAATGGGTGAACTCCCCTTATGTCTTCTATAGACTTTTAGGGCATCATTGTTATATTAAACATGCATCGTTTGATTTATCATGATTTATGATCATGCATTTGAACCCCTTCATGTGTAGAAAATTTCATACTCTATGTAGTAGAGGTAAACATTGTAGGTGCATGGGCACTTTAAGGGGGGATTGAATAGGAATTTTCGTGAACTTAAGCTTTTGGATATGGATATAGAATAACTATACCGGTTATAGAATTTTTGAGACATGTTAAACACTTGATCATGTGTAAATGGACATTATGACATTAGAGTCATCTAGTATTGTGAGATACGAGTAGAAAACTCCTAAACTTGTATAATCAAGATGAAATAGTTAGATTCCATGTTTGAGACATGATGAGGACAACTTGTAAATGTTTTACATTTTCATTATGCAAGATAATGTTAATACTGTATATGAAACATTGACACTTGAGATACAATACCCCGACCTAAAGGTCGATGATGCTTTTCCGTGTTTTAGACACAATGACTTGCTATTCCGTGTTTCAGACACGATGATCGAGACTTGCTTGCTTGCCGTTTGTGCTCATTCGCACATGCTTGGTAGGGTCGCTCCCTCCAAGCCGGCACTCCGGAGTTGGCCATTTGCGACATCATGATTGCCGTGCGGGATTGGGTGCCGATTGGGACGTCGTTGGATTGGCATAGCTCCTTGGGGGGTGCCACCACGGGACCATGAGGCGTGGCTCAAGCTTAGACTCAAAGAAAGTCTTCAAGAGAAAAGGATTAAGTTAACTAAACTTGACATTGAAATATCACATAGATGATACATTCATGGTAGTGGGCATACATGATAGCAAACTTGACATTGGACACCACCTATATAATACTACTCTTTGTAGTTGGACATTATGATAACATGATTGATTCTTATCATCATTACTTTGTACATGAGCATAGAGGCATGATAGTAGTAGAGTACTTTACTTTACTTCAGTTGTTTATTACCTGCATTTTATTTCAGCGGTTATACTATCTTATGCCTCAGTTGTCCTAGTGGTGTATTTCGCTTCTCTCGGCGGCTTACCCACTGGGAACTATTGTTTAATAGTTCTCACCCCATTTGGGTTGTTGTTTTTCAGAGCCATCCGCAGCGGGAGGGGCTCGGGACCGTGGAAAGGGGTTATCGCATAGCTAGCTAATCCCCGTCGCACCACTCGAGGTGGTTACAGGGCACCTTTTCTTTTGTTTTTGTTGGAGAGGTGTTGGTGTATTTTGGCATAGAAACCACCCATCTATTTTGATAAGATGTATTTGAGGGAACTACATGTTTATATTGGATTTTAACTTCTTGTATGATAAATGTTATCTACTTTCCTCTTTTATGTATAGTTAAGTTGCGTTGTGCTCTGATTACTAGTAGGATGTGTATATTGCTTCCTTTCCACTTTGTTGTTGTAGACGCCTTGTGTGTACCGGGGGGTACCTTGTGCACACGGCGGGTCTGTGCACGTGCCGGGTGGCTTCCGCTGGGGCCTGGGGCGTGACACATTAACTCTATCTCACAATTCACATTCAACCTAGAGTTCATTAACTCTATTTTACATTTCACATTCAACCTAGAGTTCATTAACTCTATTTCATATTTCACATTCATCCTAGAGTTCATTAACTCTATTGTGCATTTTTCCTTTAGCATAGAGTTCGTTAACTCTGTTTACATTTCACACATATACATCATAAAAACCTAATCACGAAATTCCTTACCTTAGACTACAAGCTCTACTCGAACAATAGCTTGTATTTCCCCTCTTCTCTCCAACCTCCTTCCAAGCTTGATCTTCTCCACACAAACTTTTCTCTAAGGCTCCTCTTGTTGGAGAAGGGTTCCCACAAGAGAGAAAAAGAATGAGAGAGAGGTATAAGTGTGGAGAAGAAGAGGAAATTTTCTCTCATAAACAAGTTGTTCTTACATCCTTGTCCTTTCAATGTTCCATCAATATCCTATCAATGCCACAGCAATGTCCTATCAATGTTCCATCAATGTCCCATCAATGTCCTTTCAATAGTGCCAAACACTATTCCATTCACACAAAAATCCACAAGAGAGAGAAAAGGAAAAGGAGTATTCCCAACCTCTTTTAAGCTCAAATTCCACCTTGGAAGTACAAGGGATGGGAACTAGGGCTCCAACTCTCCGGAGACCTTCTAGAACCTTCCGGAAGCTTACTAAAACATTCGAGGGCATCATTTGTCACGCCCCGGGTGTAAACCAGAACCCGGCCCCGTCCATAGATCCGCCATGCACACAGAATTTTCCGTGTACACGAAGCGCTGGTAACCTGCTCATATATAAAAGATATAATAAAGGAACGTACAACAGAGCTGAACTAAAACTAATACATCTTAGACCACAGCTGGAAAAATAAAAGTACAATAAAACTCTCAAATAAATACATATGTCTCTCCCAGCTTACCAAAAATATACAACTAACTGGCCGAAGCCAGACCCAAAAGAAAGAGAAAATACAACCATACAACTGTCTGAGTGTATAAGGGGATACAACCGAAACTGCTATGCTCTCGAACAGGGTAGACGGCTATCTAATCCGTTAACCTCATACCTCGATCCGCCGAGGAAGGTCCAGCAACTCCCGCAGAGTACTCTGCAAAACAAAGGGGAAAAAAGAAAAAAGTACAATGGGGGGTGAGAACTACCATAAAAATAGTAGCCTCCCCTAGTGGGTTAAGCCTCAAACTCTGGCATGCCCACTAGGTCTACCAGAGGTAAAAAGGAAACAAGGGTGGTAAGCTATAAATATAACTACTGATGAAAAACCTACCACTAAAATGCCTCTAAATGCCGAGCTAATAAGGATAGCTAAAAGTATGCATCAGAATATAAATGCCTGGATAAACCCAATCCAACCACCAGTCAACACTGGTACTGCCTGCTCTGCTGTCGAACTCAAAAACTCAGCCGCGGGATGCAGACCGACTCCTGACCGGCACGGTCGCATCCCGAAAAGAAACAGACCGACTCCTGACCGGCACGGTCACACACACACACACACACACACACACACACACACACAAAACGTAGTGGCACTCGAGGGGAGCGACCCACAAGAGTAACATAAGCCTGTAACAAGTATCATAAACTAGCAGGATTGGATCACGACTCAGATCAAAGTGGGAAAACCCATCCACTAAATAAAGCCCGATCCCTCTCCCCAAATCTGATGCAATAGAAACCGCCCGGTCAACCGCCCAAAGTTCGCGGTTGCCGCAATACCCTGCCATCAAGCCCTGCCTGTCCCAAATCCCCAAAATCTGACTACACTATCCCAGCCCCTGCTCGAACCCGCCTAAGTCTAGGCAACCGGAGAAAGAATAAAAAGCATGGTTTCTCCTAAGTCAGTTCCAGCATGATAGTGTAGCAGAAAAAGATGGCCTATCTAGGTGTCCATACAAGCATGCGAACGTCCATTACTTAGCAAAATAAATACTGGTATGCAAATTCTCACAAGAAATAAAGCATGATGTCGCACGTAAACGTGATCGCTCGAGTATCCAAAGTACTAGTATGTCATATGCCGGCCTATACACATGCATAAAATCCCCTAATTTCAAATGACATTTCCTTTAGCATAGTATGTTAATTTGCGATCAATTTCCTCAAGAATGTAAGTTCTAACATGAAATCCTATACCCAAGCGTGCAAAATAATACATATAGAGTGAAATTGCCATTTTTCATAGGAAACATTCCAATATTACTAGTGAGTAGTCAAAAGTGAGGAGTTCACAACATCGCCCACATCAATCGCTAAATCGAAGTCCCAAAAGTGCTCTCGCCCAAAGGATAGTCCGTCGCGATAACTGTACAAAAATAACCCCAAAAATAAGTTCAAATAAACACTTAATTCCATAACCACATGCTGTCCACAATAACTGTCCAGAACTGTGCCGTTTTCACCTGCGATATGGGCTCGAAAAAATTCCAGAAAAATTACCGCCGCGACCGTCGCGATGAGCCGATCGAAACGAGTACCTACACGTCCCAAACCGAGTTTTGTAGGTCAAGATACAAAATCGACAAGGTGACCACCTCAAAAATCACAAGTACAGAATCTGTAGAACTTCGCCCTGAAAAAGTGGGATTTTCACCTTCGGGCAAAACTCAGAAAAATCCAAAAAAAAAAACGCTGACGTTCGCTACGATGCGTAAATGCAAAATGAGTATTTGTGCATCCAAATCCGATGCCCGAGCGCGAAGATATAGCCGAAAAACCGATGTGCTGTCCAAAACTCCGCAGTGGAAAGTGGGTCATAAAAAGGCTCGGAAAACTCCAAGAAAACTCGAAAAGAGGGGAAGCTCAAAACAAGAAAGTCGTAGCCCTACCTGTCGTGAAGCCAACGGCGAAAGAATCGCCGGAAAAGATGGTCGGAGTAGGCCGGGGGAGCTCGTGGACCGAAACGCGACGGAGAAGATCACCAATGAGGAGTTGTCGCACTGCGCCGTAAATTCAAAAACCTCGAAGTGCGTGCCATGTAAAATCCCAAGAATCCTCGAGAAGGTGCAGCACAGGTGGGGGAGCAACTTTGCTGAAGGTTTTGAGGTAAGATAAGGCTCGTAGAGGGAGAAAAAGGGGAGAACGAATTTATAGGCCAACAAAAATAATTCCGAAAATGATGGATAAGTCCCCGGATTCGGGCGCTCAGAGAAGATTCGGGCGCCCGAATCCGCGGAAACAGTAATTTTACTATGTGCGCCCGTATCTCCCTGGGCTTGACACGTGTCCCGAACACGGGACAGTCGTGCAAGCCCAGCGGGGCGCTGCCATGTGGCACCGCGGTCAACGGGGGTAGGTATCGCCCGCGAATAGCGGGGCGCCACGTGCCCCATCCCGCGTCACGGGCCGCACGTGCGGGCAGGCGGCTCTGACCGCCCTGCCATGCACGCGCCCCGAGGCGGCCCCCCGCGCCTCCGTGCACCGCAGCCGGTGAGCCAGCCAATCACGCGCCGACACCTGTCCCCTGCGCCCGGTCCACGCACCCACTTTTGGCTTCCGTGGACTGCGCCGCGTGCGCCGACCAACCTGGGACTGACACGTGTCCCCCGCCCTGGTCCATGCACCGCCGCGCCTCGCTCTGTAGACCGCGCACCATGAGCCCGCCAATCCGGTGGCGCCACGTGTCCCCGCGCCGGGTCTATGCACCACGCCGCGCCGCTCTGTGGACCAAGCGCTGCAAACCGGCCAATGACAGGCCGCCACGTGGCATGCCGGTGGTCTACGGGCCCCCCCATGCACCAGAAACCACTGAAAACTTTCGGGGGTCCGTTTTTGGGCCTCCGGACTCAGAATCAAACAAGCAAATAGCCGTTTTCAAGTGTTTTTCCGCACTGAATCCAAATCCAACCTCTGTTTGGTCCAAAACCTTTTCTAAAATTTGGCAAATGCAGCCGAAAGCCAATCCAGCACTAGATACCTCATAGGGTCCATCTGTGGCATCCTTTGATGCACTATGGGCCAGACACACCAACAATAGGTGTTTCACATAGTGGATTCACGGAAAAACAGCATGGGGACCCGGACCACTACATCCTCCCCCACTAAAAAAAGTTTCGTCCTCGAAACAAAAGTCATACCTCAAGCCAGGGCCTCGAACAAGTAGGGGTATGTCCATCATCGTCGCCTCGTGCTCCCAGGTAGCCTCGCTCTCGCCATGGTTGCTCCACAAGATCTTCACATAAGGGATAGCCCGACTGCGCAATTCTTTTACCTCTCGATCAAGAATTCGCAGTGGATGCTCAACATAACTAAAATCCTCGCTGATCTGCAGTGGTGTGAAGTCGATGATGTGCGACGGATCATAAACGTACCTCCTCAGAGTGGACACATGGAACACGTCGTGGACTCCAGCAAGTCTGGGGGGAAGTGCAAGCCGATAGGCAACTGGCCCGATACACTGCAATACCTCGAAAGGTCCGATAAAACGAGGGCTAAGCTTCCCACAAATGCCGAATCTCCTGATCCCCTTGGACGGCGAGACCTTCAGAAAAACGTGATCTCCCACTTGAAACTCTAGGTCTCGTTGCCGCACATCTGCATAACTCCTCTGCCTGCTCTGAGCAGTCTGTAGATGCTGCCTAATCACTCTGACATTTTCCTCTGCCTCTCGCAGTAACTCTGGCCCCAATGTACCGCTCCAGTAAAGCGGTGATCGACACCTGCGTCCATACAATCCTTCAAACGGAGTAATCTGAATGCTCGCCTGAAAGCTATTGTTGTACGCGAACTCTGCCAGTGACAAGTGTCGAACCCAACCTCCGCCAAAGTCCAAAGTGCAAGCTCTGAGCATGTCCTCAAGAATCTGTATAGTGCGCTCCGACTTCCCATCCGTCTGTGGGTGAAAAGCTGTATTGAATCTAGGCTGCGTCCCCAAGGTATCCTGTAAGCTCCTCCAAAAACGTGAAGCAAATCTCGGGCCTCGATCTGATACAATAGAGGCGGGTACTCCATGTAACCTCACCACCTCATCCAAGTACAGCTGAGCCAGCCGCTCAAGTGACCAAGTAGTCTGCATCGGCAAGAAGTGAGCGAACTTAGTGAGTCGATCAACAATCACCCAAATGGCATATGCACCTCCCTGGGCCCTCGGTAATCCGACCACAAATCCATCGTGATGTGGTCCCATTTCCACTCAGGGATTGGGAGACTCTGTAACTTGCCAGCTGGCACCCGGTGCTCAGCTTTTACCTATTGGCAAGTTAAACAGTGAGCCACAAACCTCCCAATGTCCCTCTTCATACCACTCCACCAGAAATAAAAGGGCGGGTCTTACATCACTCACCACTAAGAACAAGTTTCGTCCTCGAAACTTAACTCTCGCCCGCGGCGAAAAGATCTGGATAGCACTCCCTCATCTTCGACTCTGGTTCCCAGGTCGCTTCACGTTCCTCCTGATTTCCTGATTGCTCCAAATCACCTTCACGTAGGGGATTGTCCGATTCCGCAACTTTTTGTCTTCTCATGCTAGGATCCGCACCGGTACTTCCTCGAAGCTCAGGTCCTCTTTAAGCTCGACTGCGGTGACGTCGAGCACCCGCGATGGATCGGGGAGGTACTTTCGAAGCATGGACACGTGGAACACGTCGTGAACCCTGTCAAGGTTCGGCGGTAGGGCAAGGCGATTGGCCACCGGGCCGATGCGCTCCAGGATCTCAAAAGGCCCCACATACCGTGGGCTCAACTTACCTCTCAGCCCGAACCGCTTCACCCCTTTGGACGGTGAAACCCGCAGTAACACTTGCTCCCCCACCTGGAACTCCAAGTCGCGGCGTCGCTGGTCTGCGTAGCTCTTTTGTCGGCTCTGGGCGGTCACCAGCCGCTGCCTGATGAGGCGCACCTTTTCCTCTGTTTCTTCCACCAAATCCTGTCCCAGAAACTTCCGCTCCCCCAGATCGTCCCAACAGATCGGGGACCTACAGCGTCTGCCATATAAAGCCTCTTACGGCGCCATACGGATGCTAGCCTGGTAGCTGTTGTTGTAGGCGAACTCCACAAGAGGTAGGTGGTGTGACCATCCGTCTCCCAAATCAAGTACACCGGCTCGGAGCATGTCCTCGAGGATCTGAATCACCCGCTCAGATTGTCCGTCCGTCTGGGGGTGAAAGGCTGTGCTGAAGTGTAGCTTGGTCCCCAAGGCTCGTTGTAGACTATGCCAGAAGTTCGAGACAAACCGTGTGTCCCTGTCTGAAGTGATCGATGCCGGTATCCCGTGTAGCCTCACAATCTCGCTGATGTAGACCTGAGCCAGCCGATCGCGCGTCCAGGTCATGTGGATGGGTAGGAAGTGAGCTGACTTCGTTAAACGGTCCACAATGACCCAGATAGTGTCGTGTCCCTGTTGCGAACGCGGGAGCCCAGTGACAAAATCCATGGTAATTCGCACCCATTTCCATTCTGGCATTGGTAGTGGTTGCAATTTCCCCGCCGGCCGCTGGTGCTCGGCTTTTACCTGCTGGCAGACCAGGCAGTGCGCTACGAACCGTGTCACGTCCCCCTTCAGCTTCGGCAACCAGAAGGTCTGCCTGAGATCCCTGTACATCTTCGTGCCCCCAGGGTGCGCCGCATAGGGGGCGCAGTGCGCTTCTGTCAAGATTTCCCTCTTCAGGTCTGGCGAATCGGGCATGCAAATCCGCCCTCGAAACCGGAGAGTGCCATCTGCCCCCACCGTAAAGTCTCCCCCCCGGCCCGAGGAAATCCTATCCGTACCAGCTGTAACTGTGGATCGGTACTTTGGCCTTCTCGGATCCTTTCGAACAAGGTTGTAGTACACTGAACTTTAGCAAATGGCGAAGTTCGAGTGTGTGGAGGGTTGAATGATACCCTTAGAATGTTTTTGTAAGCTTCCGGAAGGTTCTAGAAGGTTTCCGGAGAGTTTGGGCGCCAATCGGAAATTTTCGAAATTTTCAGTTTTTGGGGTTTTGGCTTCGGGATCCGGATCGGATGGGGGCGATCCGGATCGTCCGCGCGAAACTGGAGATTCCACGTTCGGGATCCGGATCGGATAGGGGCGATCCGGATCGTTCGCGCGAAATTGGAAATTCCGTGTTCGGGATCCGGATCGGGTAGGGGCGATCCGGATCGTGCGGGTCTGGACAGCACAGTAAGAAACGAAATAACGTTTCTTGCAAGGGGCTTTTAGGATTTTGTAACATTAGGGTTTTTAACCCCTTCACTTCTCTTTTCCTCTCATTTGGAGAGAGAGCAAGAGAAAGTGTGTGAGAGAGAGAGCAAGCTTGGGTTTTCTTCTCCAACCCCTCTCACTCCTTGGATTCTTCTTCAACCCCCTCTTCTCCACCATTGAAGCTTGCTACAAAAGCTTGGAGGAAGGCTAGAACTTGAAGAAGAAGGAAGTTTGGAGCTCTTGTGCCTATCCTTTGCTTTTCCAAGGTGGGATTTGAGCTAAAAGAGGTTTGGAACACTTCTTTTTCCTTTCTTTTGGGATTTTTGAAGGAAAACCTAGGTTTTGGAAAACTAGGGTTTATTTGGGGCTTTTTGATTTATAGCTTTTGGGGTGGAATTGATGGGTGTAGAACACTCTTGTAGGTTGGTTTTGAAGCTTTTCTTGTTTGGATTTCAAGATTTAGCAAGATTTCTCAACCTAAGGTATTTTTCCACCTATTTTCCCTATGATTTTAAGGGATTTTGTGATTAGGGTTTTGTGATGTTTTAACCCTTTGGAAACTTCTCTTAGGGCATAAGAGGAAGTGTGGGCTTCTTGGTTGGGATCCTTCACAAGGATTTGGCAACTATCCGGTGGGTCTGACCTCACCGAAATGGGTGAACTCCCCCTATGTCTTCTATAGACTTTTAGGGCATCATTGTTATATTAAACATGCATCGTTTGATTTATCATGATTTATGATCATGCATTTGAACCCCTTCATGTGTAGAAAATTTCATACTCTATGTAGTAGAGGTAAACATTGTAGGTGCATGGGCACTTTGAGGGGGGATTGAATAGGAATTTTCGTGAACTTAAGCTTTTGGATATGAATAGAGAATAACTATACATGTTATAGAATTATTGAGATATGTTATGCATATGATCATGAAGAAAATGGACATTATGACATTAGTGCCATCTAGTGTAGTGAGATACAAGTAGAAAACTTCTAAACTTGTACAATCAAGATGAAATAGTTAGATTCCATGTTTGAGACATGATGGGACAACTTGTAAATGTTTTACATTTTCATTATGCAAGATAATGTTAATATTGTATATGAAACATTGACACTTGAGATACTATACCCCGACCTAAAGGTCGATGATGCTTTTCCGTGTTTTAGACACGATGACTTGCTATTCCGTGTTTCAGACACGATGATCGAGACTTGCTTGCTTGCCGTTTGTGCTCATTCGCACATGCTTGGTAGGGTCGCTCCCTCCAAGCCGGCACTCCGGAGTTGGCCATTTGCGACATTATGATCGCCGTGCGGGATTGGGTGCCGATTGGGACGCCGTTGGTTTGGCATAGCTCCTTGGGGGGTGCCACCACGGGACCATGAGGCGTGGCTCAAGCTTAGACTCAAAGAAAGTCTTCAAGAGAAAAGGATTAAGTTAACCAAACTTAACATTGAATATCACATAGATGATACATTAATGGTAGTTGGACATACATGATAGCAAACTTGACATTGGACACCACATAAGTAATACTACTCATTGTAGTTGGACATTATGATAGCATGATAGATTCATATCATCATCACCTTGTACATGAGCATAGAGGCATGATAGTAGTAGAGTACTTTACTTTACTTCAGTTGTTTATTTTCTGCATTTCATTTCAGCAGTTTACTATCTTATGCCTCAGTTGACCTAGTGGTGTATTTCGCTTCTCTCGGCGGCTTACCCACTGGGAACTATTGTTTAATAGTTCTCACCCCATTTGGGATGTTGTTTTCAGAGCCATCCGCAGCGGGAGGGGCTCGGGACCGTGGCAAGGGGTTATCGCATAGCTAGCTAATCCCCGTCGCACCACTCGAGGTGGTTACAGGACACCTTTTCTTTTGTTTTTGTTAGAGAGGTGTTGGTGTATTTTGGCATAGAAACCACCCATGTATTTTGATAAGTTGTATTTAAGGGAACTACATGTGTATTTGGATTTTAACTTCTTGTATGATAGTTGTTATCTACTTTCCTCTTTATGTATAGTTTAGTTGTGTTGTGCTCTGATTACTAGTAGGATGTGTTTATTGCCTTCCTTCCGCTTGTTGTTGTAGACGCCTTGTGTGTACCGGGGGGTACCTTGTGCACACGGCGGGTCTGTGCACGTGCCGGGTAGGCTTCCGCTGGGGCCTGGGGCGTGACAGATTATTTTGGTATCAGAGCCTAGGGTTAAGTCTTAGTGGACCTAGCAAACCTTAGGCTGGTTGGACTATAAGGATTAGAACGTGAGAGACGGGGTCTTATATGATTACTTGGCGAAAGTAACCTGATTGGGTCAATACTATAACTTCATAAGAGTTGGAGTTGATCGAAGTGATTGCACCTTCTATTTCCTTGGAAGGTCTGGTTGGCGGCCGACAACCTGACATCGGGAAATAATTGTGGCATGCTTCATTTGCTTTCGCATGATTGGGATTTGTTTTGAGTGGGGATGCGTTTCGCGTTGGTTATCCTAACCTACGCATTTTATGCCTGTTACAGTTTGTGATGCCTACGACTCGCTCCATGACGGCCGAGGAGGCCGATGCGGAGACATCCGCTACTTCCGGATCCAGTGAGGTCCGAGATTTGAGAGAGCAGTTGGCTATGCTAGCTGATGTAGTGGAGCGGCAGTCGGCTGCGGCGCGAGAGCAGGCTGAGGCTTCGCGTCGGCAGGATGCAAGGATGCAGAGATTGGAAGCTCTTTTGACCCAGCAGTTGGCGGCAAGGGGAGCTCAAGACCCTTCGCACCCACCAGTGCAACCACAGGAGCACATGGGTGGAGTGACCGATGCACTTCGACCTGAGGTGCCCGAGTCTTCACATCACACTCCGAGTGCTGGGCGCCGGGAAGAGGTTGTGATGTCACCGCCAGTTCAGACTCCACCGGCGAGGACGGTTTTACCGATGATGGTAGCAGGAGAAGAGCGGGACCGACTCATGGCTCGTTTGAGGGAATTCCGGGAATCCAAGCCTCGGACATATGATGGAGAGAAACCCGACTATTGGGTTTTTGAGAAGTGGATTCTACACATGGAGAAACTTTTCCACGATACCTTCGTAGCGGAGGGAGACCGGGTGTGGTTGGCAACACACCATCTTGAGGGCGATGCTTACCAGTGGTGGACGGACATTCGGGATGACCCCACGACCGATTTGGCAGGAATCACATGGCCGCGGTTCAAGAAGATGCTTGCAATGAAGTATTTTCCGGCGAGCGCAAAAAGGCAAATGGAAAGAGATCTCCGCAACTTGAGGCAAGGAGACAAAACCGTGGCGGAGTACGAGAGGGAATTTACTCGACTACTTAACTGTATTCCGCACGTTGTGAGGGACGACGAGGACAAGGCCCGTATGTTCGAGAACGGCCTTAGACCGTCCATTTTCAGATTGGTTCAGACCCTAAACCTCCAAACCTACCGGGAGGTTGTGGACCGTGCCTTGATAGTGGAGAAAGGCGCGGAGATTGCTAAGGAAGAGAGAGAAGCTCTTGATAGAACGCGAGGCAAGAGGTCGGCGACCGAGGGCGCAAGTCATAAGCCCTATTCGAAGAAACCGCCGAAGCACCCGAGGAGCCAGTCTGGAGGACGCGGCTCATCTTCACACCGGGGAGGACCTGACCGTCGGCGGCCCCCGCGTTGCGTGATTTGTGGTGGACCCCATGTGCCGCCGCAATGCCCGCAGCGTGGAGGCAAGTGCTACCTTTGTGGTCAGGAGGGCCACTTTCGATCAGAGTGCCCGCGAGGCTCGACACCGACACCTTCATCAGCATCGGCACCAGTTATTCAAGGACAGGTGACCCCGCCCACCTACTCTCAGTCAGGGCGACCACCGGCGTCGCGACAGTACGAGGGGCCACGGCAGGCTCCGAGCGGGCGCATGTATGCGGCCCAAACTGAGGAGGCTTCAGCGGCAGAGGACGTCGTTGCAGGTATTATCTTGATTCATAGCATTCGAGTTCGAGCTTTATTTGACACTGGTGCATCTCATTCATTCATTGACCGGCTGTTTGCCGAGTTGCATGGCATTGAGTTAGTTCCTACCTTGCATCCGGGACGAGTCTTAGTTCCCGATCATACTTTGGAGATTCGGGAGTTTTCCCCTAGTTGTCCTATTAGGATTGGGGATTGGATTTTGCCGGCAGACTTGTTGGCCCTCCATCGACTTGGAGAATTCGATGTGGTTTTGGGCATGGATTGGCTCACAAGATATCATGCTACCATTGATTGTGAGAATCGACTCGTGACGTTTCGAGAACCGGGACAAGAGGAAATTGTGTTCAGAGGCTGCAAAAGTTCGCTGTTTGCGATGACTATCTCCTCCACCAGAGCAAAACAGTTGATTAGGAGTGGATGTGTCGCCTACTTGGCTACTGTTGTGGATAGTAGCAGTGAGACTCCGAGAGTGGAGGATATCCCAGTTGTGCGAGAGTTTGCTGATGTGTTCCCGGCAGAGCTACCGGGGATGCCTCCGGATAGAGAGATCGAGTTTGTGGTGGATCTGATCCCTGGAACTACCCCAATCTCGAAAGCACCATATAGGATGGCACCGGCAGAGTTAAAAGAGCTCAAGGCACAGCTTCAAGACTTGTTGGAAAAAGGCTTCATCCGACCCAGCGTTTCACCTTGGGGAGCACCAGTTTTGTTCGTCAAGAAAAAGGATGGATCGCTTCGCCTTTGCGTGGACTATCGCGAGCTTAACAAGGTCACAATTAAGAATAAGTATCCATTGCCGAGGATTGATGATTTGTTTGATCAACTCCAAGGATCAAGAGTGTATTCGAAGATTGACCTTCAGTCTGGATATCACCAACTCAAGATCAAGCCCGAGGATGTTCCTAGGACGGCTTTTAGGACACGGTATGGACACTATGAGTTTACTGTTATGCCGTTTGGGCTCACTAATGCCCCGGCAGCTTTTATGGATTTGATGAACCGTGTCTTCAAGCCCTTTTTGGATAGATTCGTCGTGGTGTTCATCGACGACATTTTGGTGTACTCTCGAAGTGATGAAGAACATGAGGATCACTTGCGGCAAGTATTGCAATTACTTCGGGAGAAAGAGCTCTACGCCAAGTTGAAGAAATGTGAGTTTTGGCTACGAGAGGTAGCGTTCTTGGGTCATGTAATATCGGATAAAGGAATAGCTGTGGACCCCAAGAAAATTGAGGCAATCAAGGATTGGCCTAGACCGACGAACATCACCGAGATCCGGAGCTTCATCGGTCTAGCCGGCTACTATCGGCGTTTTGTTGAGGGATTTGCAAGGTTATCTACTCCCCTCACGCGACTAACGCATAAAGGCACCAAGTTTATTTGGAATGATGCGTGTGAGAGAAGCTTCAGGGAATTGAAGGAACGGTTGACAACCGCCCCGATCTTGGCTTTGCCTACTGTAGGAGCGGGATACGTGATCTACAGTGATGCTTCCTTGAGTGGGTTAGGGTGTGTTTTGATGCAAAACGAGAAGGTTATTGCTTATGCCTCTCGTCAATTAAAGGACTACGAGAAAAACTATCCCACTCATGATTTGGAGTTAGCCGCCGTGGTATTTGCATTGAAGCTGTGGCGACACTATTTATATGGTGAGCATTGTGAGGTATATACTGATCATAAGAGCCTAAAGTACCTCTTTACTCAGAAGGAGTTGAATCTTAGGCAGCGCAGATGGTTGGAGCTGCTTAAGGATTATGATTTGACTATTCTCTACCATCCTGGGAAAGCAAATGTAGTGGCAGATGCTCTAAGTCGCAAATCGATGGAGAACTTAGCGATGATGATCACTTACCAACAACCATTACTTCAAGATATGAGACGGTTGGAGTTGGAAGTTGTGGCACCCGAGACACCCATGAGATTGATGGCATTGGTGTTACAACCGACTCTTATGGAAAGGATCAAGATGAAACAAGTCCAAGATCCTAGTTTGGAAAAGATTCGGGCTACACTTGTGGATGGCCGAGCCGGTGAGTTTCATGTGGATGATCATGGCATACTTCGTTTTCGAAGTCGACTTTGTGTACCGGCGGATTTGGAGATCAAAGAAGAGATCCTGAAGGAAGCGCACCGAGCACCTTATTCTCTTCACCCAGGTGGCACCAAAATGTACAAGGACTTAAGGTTACTTTATTGGTGGCCCGGCATGAAGAAAGATGTTGGAAAATTTGTGGCTCAATGCTTGACATGTCAACAAGTGAAAGCCGAGCACCGACTTCCCGCAGGCAAGTTGCAGAGTTTACCCATTCCCGTGTGGAAGTGGGAGAGGATCACCATGGATTTTGTTGTTGGATTGCCTCGCTCTCAGGCTGGGCATGATGCTATTTGGGTGATCGTGGATAGGTTAACCAAATCTGCTCATTTTATCCCTATCCATACTACTTGGTCTAGAGAGAAGCTTGCACAAAAGTACCTTGATGAGATTGTGCGATTGCATGGAGTGCCTGTTTCTATAGTTTCCGATCGAGATCCAAGATTTGCATCTCATTTTTGGAGGAGCCTTCACGAGGCCCTAGGCACGCAGTTGGATTTCAGTACAGCTTTCCACCCTCAGAGTGATGGGCAGTCTGAGCGAACCATACAAATCTTGGAGGACATGCTCAGAGCATGTGTTTTGGATTATCAAAGTGGTTGGCATCAATATCTACCGATGGCCGAGTTTGCCTATAACAATAGTTATCAAGCAAGTATCAAGATGGCGCCATTCGAGGCTCTTTATGGAAGAAAGTGCCGATCACCTCTTCATTGGAGCGAGGTGGGAGAACGATTGATTTTAGGCCCCGATGTACTTCAAGAGGCCGAAGACAAGGTTCGACTAGCTCGGGAACGTTTGATTTCAGCTCAAAGTCGACAAAAGAGTTACGCGGATAAGCGTCGGCGCGATTTGGAATTTCAAGTTGGAGACCATGTCTTCCTAAAAGTATCGCCGACTAGAGGAGTCAAGAGATTTGGCATCCGAGGGAAGCTAAGTCCCCGATTTATTGGACCTTTTGAGATTTTGGAGCGTATCGGCCCGGTGGCTTATCGGCTTGCTCTACCGCCTAACCTATCGGGAGTGCACAATGTGTTCCATGTTTCGACGCTCCGGAAGTATGTTTTTGATCCATCTCATGTGGTGGACTTCGCCCCGTTGGAACTACACGAGGACTTGAGCTTTGAGGAGCAACCGGTGAAGATTTTGGCTCGTGAGGTGAAGAAACTTCGGAATCGCGAGATACCTTATGTGAAGGTACTTTGGAGCAATCACGAGGATCGCGAGGCTACGTGGGAACTGGAGAGCGCGCTGCAGGAGCGTTTCCCTCATCTTTTTCAGCTGGAGACTTGAGGTACTTCACTTCTAGTTTCGCGGACGAAACTCCTTTTTAGGAGGGGTGAATGTAGTACACTGAACTTTAGCAAATTGCGAAGTTCGAGTGTGTGGAGGGTTGAATGATACCCTTAGAATGTTTTTGTAAGCTTCCGGAAGGTTCTAGAAGGTTTCCGGAGAGTTTGGGCGCCAATCGGAAATTTTCGAAATTTTCAGTTTTTGGGGTTTTGGCTTCGGGATCCGGATCGGATGGGGGCGATCCGGATCGTCCGCGCGAAACTGGAGATTCCACGTTCGGGATCCGGATCGGATAGGGGCGATCCGGATCGTTCGCGCGAAATTGGAAATTCCGTGTTCGGGATCCGGATCGGGTAGGGGCGATCCGGATCGTGCGGGTCTGGACAGCACAGTAAGAAACGAAATAACGTTTCTTGCAAGGGGCTTTTAGGATTTTGTTACATTAGGGTTTTTAACCCCTTCACTTCTCTTTTCCTCTCATTTGGAGAGAGAGCAAGAGAAAGTGTGAGAGAGAGAGAGCAAGCTTGGATTTTCTTCTCCAACCCATCTCACTACTTGGATTCTTCTTCAACCTCCTCTTCTCCACCATTGAAGCTTGCTACAAGAGCTTGGAGGAAGGCTAGAACTTGAAGAAGAAGGAAGTTTGGAGCTCTTGTGCCTATCCTTTGCTTTTCCAAGGTGGGATTTGAGCTAAAAGAGGTTTGGAACACTTCTTTTTCCTTTCTTTTGGGATTTTTGAAGGAAAACCTAGGTTTTGGAAAACTAGGGTTTATTTTGGGGCTTTTTGATTTATAGCTTTTGGGGTGGAATTGATGGGTGTAGAACACTCTTGTAGGTTGGTTTTGAAGCTTTTCTTGTTTGGATTTCAAGATTTAGCAAGATTTCTCAACCTAAGGTATTTTCCACCTATTTTCCCTATGATTTTAAGGGATTTTGTGATTAGGGTTTTGTGATGTTTTAACCCTTTGGAAACTTCTCTTAGGGCATAAGAGGAAGTGTGGGCTTCTTGGTTGGGATCCTTCACAAGGATTTGGCAACTATCCGGTGGGTCTGACCTCACCGAAATGGGTGAACTCCCCCTATGTCTTCTATAGACTTTTAGGGCATCATTGTTATATTAAACATGCATCGTTTGATTTATCATGATTTATGATCATGCATTTGAACCCCTTCATGTGTAGAAAATTTCATACTCTATGTAGTAGAGGTAAACATTGTAGGTGCATGGGCACTTTGAGGGGGGATTGAATAGGAATTTTCGTGAACTTAAGCTTTTGGATATGAATAGAGAATAACTATACATGTTATAGAATTATTGAGATATGTTATGCATATGATCATGAAGAAAATGGACATTATGACATTAGTGCCATCTAGTGTAGTGAGATACAAGTAGAAAACTTCTAAACTTGTACAATCAAGATGAAATAGTTAGATTCCATGTTTGAGACATGATGAGGACAACTTGTAAATGTTTTACATTTTCATTATGCAAGATAATGTTAATACTGTATATGAAACATTGACACTTGAGATACTATACCCCGACCTAAAGGTCGATGATGCTTTTCCGTGTTTTAGACACGATGATTTGCTATTCCGTGTTTCAGACACGATGATCGAGACTTGCTTGCTTGCCGTTTGTGCTCATTCGCACATGCTTGGTAGGGTCGCTCCCTCCAAGCCGGCACTCCGGAGTTGGCCATTTGCGACATTATGATCGCCGTGCGGGATTGGGTGCCGATTGGGACGCCGTTGGTTTGGCATAGCTCCTTGGGGGGTGCCACCACGGGACCATGAGGCGTGGCTCAAGCTTAGACTCAAAGAAAGTCTTCAAGAGAAAAGGATTAAGTTAACCAAACTTAACATTGAATATCACATAGATGATACATTAATGGTAGTTGGACATACATGATAGCAAACTTGACATTGGACACCACATAAGTAATACTACTCATTGTAGTTGGACATTATGATAGCATGATAGATTCATATCATCATCACCTTGTACATGAGCATAGAGGCATGATAGTAGTAGAGTACTTTACTTTACTTCAGTTGTTTATTTTCTGCATTTCATTTCAGCAGTTTACTATCTTATGCCTCAGTTGACCTAGTGGTGTATTTCGCTTCTCTCGGCGGCTTACCCACTGGGAACTATTGTTTAATAGTTCTCACCCCATTTGGGATGTTGTTTTCAGAGCCATCCGCAGCGGGAGGGGCTCGGGACCGTGGCAAGGGGTTATCGCATAGCTAGCTAATCCCCGTCGCACCACTCGAGGTGGTTACAGGACACCTTTTCTTTTGTTTTTGTTAGAGAGGTGTTGGTGTATTTTGGCATAGAAACCACCCATGTATTTTGATAAGTTGTATTTAAGGGAACTACATGTGTAATTTGGATTTTAACTTCTTGTATGATAGTTGTTATCTACTTTCCTCTTTATGTATAGTTTAGTTGTGTTGTGCTCTGATTACTAGTAGGATGTGTTTATTGCCTTCCTTCCGCTTGTTGTTGTAGACGCCTTGTGTGTACCGGGGGGTACCTTGTGCACACGGCGGGTCTGTGCACGTGCCGGGTAGGCTTCCGCTGGGGCCTGGGGCGTGACAAAGGTAGGCACGACTATTAGAGACATTAATCGCTCGACCGTCCCTGACAGTACCACCTCTGTCACGCCCCAGGCCCCAGCGGAAGCCTACCCGGCACGTGCACAGACCCGCCGTGTGCACAAGGTACCCCCGGTACACACAAGGCGTCTACAACAACAAGCGGAAGGAAGGCAATATACACATCCTACTAGTAATCAGAGCACAAAGCAACTAAATTATACATAAAAGAGGAAAGTAGATAACAACTATCATACAAGAAGTTAAAATCCAAAATACTCATGTTAGTTCCCTTAAATACAACTTATCAAAATACATGGGTGGTTTCTATGCCAAAATACACCAACACCTCCTTAACAAAAACAAAAGAAAAGGTGTCCTGTAACCACCTTGAGTGGTGCGACGGGGATTAGCTGCGGATGGCTCTGAAAAACAACATCCCAAATGGGGTGAGAACTATTAAACAATAGTTCCCAGTGGGTAAGCCGCCGAGAGAAGCGAAATACACCACTAGGTCAACTGAGGCATAAGATAGTAAACTGCTGAAATGAAATGCAGAAAATAAACAACTGAAGTAAAGTAAAGTACTCTACTACTATCATGCCTCTATGCTCATGTACAAGGTGATGATGATATGAATCTATCATGCTATCATAATGTCCAACTACAATGAGTAGTATTACTTATGTGGTGTCCAATGTCAAGTTTGCTATCATGTAAGTCCAACTACCATTAATGTATCATCTATGTGATATTCAATGTTAAGTTTGGTTAACTTAATCCTTTTCTCTTGAAGACTTTCTTTGAGTCTATGCTTGAGCTACGCCTCATGGTCCCGTGGTGGCACCCCCCAAGGAGCTATGCCAAGCCAACGGCGTCCCAATCGGCACCCAATCCCGCACGGCGATCATCATGTCGCAAATGGCCAACTCCGGAGTGCCGGCTTGGAGGGAGCGACCCTACCAAGCATGTGCGAATGAGCACAAACGGCAAGCAAGCAAGTCTCGATCATCGTGTCTAAAACACGGAATAGCAAGTCATCGTGTCTAAAACACGGAAAAGCATCATCGACCTTTAGGTCGGGGTATAGTATCTCAAGTGTCAATGTTTCATGTACAATATTAACATTATTTTGCATAATGAAAGAGTAAAACATTTACAAGTTATCCTCATGTCTCAAACATGGAATCTAACTATTTCATCTTGATTGTACAAGTTTAGAAGTTTTCTACTTGTATCTCACTACACTAGATGGCACTAATGTCATAATGTCCATTTTCTTCATGATCATATGCATAACATATCTCAATAATTCTATAACATGTATAGTTATTCTCTATTCATATCCAAAAGCTTAAGTTCACGAAAATTCCTATTCAATCCCCCCTCAAAGTGCCCATGCACCTACAATGTTTACCTCTACTACATAGAGTATGAAATTTTCTACACATGAAGGGGTTCAAATGCATGATCATAAATCATGATAAATCAAACGATGCATGTTTAATATAACAATGATGCCCTAAAAGTCTATAGAAGACATAGGGGGAGTTCACCCATTTCGGTGAGGTCAGACCCACCGGATAGTTGCCAAATCCTTGTGAAGGATCCCAACCAAGAAGCCCACACTTCCTCTTATGCCCTAAGAGAAGTTTCCAAAGGGTTAAAACATCACAAAACCCTAATCACAAAATCCCTTAAAATCATAAGGAAAATAGGTGGAAAATACCTTAGGTTGAGAAATCTTGCTAAATCTTGAAATCCAAACAAGAAAAGCTTCAAAACCAACCTACAAGAGTGTTCTACACCCATCAATTCCAACCCAAAAGCTATAAATCAAAAAGCCCCAAAATAAACCCTAGTTTTCCAAAACCTAGGTTTTTTCTTCAAAAATCCCAAAAGAAAGGAAAAAGAAGTGTTCCAAACCTCTTTTAGCTCAAATCCCACCTTGGAAAAGCAAAGGATAGGCACAAGAGCTCCAAACTTCCTTCTTCTTCAAGTTCAAGCCTTCCTCCAAGCTCTTGTAGCAAGCTTCAAAGGTGGAGAAGAGGAGGTTGAAGAAGAATCCAAGTAGAGAGATGTGTTGGAGAAGGAAATCCAAGATTTTCTCTCCCTCTCTCTCTCTCTAACACTTTCTCTTACTCTCTCCAAATGAGAGGAAAAGAAGAGTGAAGGGGATTAAAAACCCTAATGTAACAAAATCCTAAAACACCCCTGCAAGAAATGTTATTGCATTTCTTACTGTGCTGTCCAGACCCGCACGATCCGGACTGCCCCCAATCCGATCCGGATCCCGAACGTGGAATCTCCAGTTTCGCGCGGACGATCCGGATCGCCCCTATCCGATCCGGATCCCGAACGTGGAATTTCCAGTTTCGCGCGGACGATCCGGATCGCCCCTATCCGATCCGGATCCCGAAGCCAAAAACCCCAAAATTTCAAAATTTTCGAAAATTTCCGATTTGCGCCCAAACTCTCCGGAAACCTTCTAGAACCTTCCGGAAGCTTACAAAAACATTCTAAGGGTATCATTCAACCCTCCACACACTCGAACTTCGCAATTTGATAAAGTTCAGTGTACTACAACCTCTAACCTCAATCGCGAGAACTCCGCGATCAAGTCATCCTGCTGCGTAATCGTGCCTGCTGATGTCCCCTCTGTCTGTCCCTTTCTGCTCAATGCATCCGCTACCACATTTGCTTTTCCCGGGTGGTATTGAATAGTTAGATCGTAGTCCTTCAGCAACTCCAACCACCGTCTCTGTCGTAGGTTCAGCTCTTTCTGGGTGAAAAGGTACTTAAGGCTTTGGTGGTCCGAGAACACGTTACAGTGGACACCAAAGAGATAGTGCCTCCAAAGCTTCAGAACGAAGACAACTGCGGCGAGCTCCAGATCGTGTGTCGGGTAGTTCCGTTCATATTCCTTGAGCTGTCTTGAGGCGTAGGCTATAACTTTCCCCTGTTGCGTCAGTACACCCCCCAATCCGATCCGTGATGCGTCGCAGTAAACCTCAAAGTCCTCTCTAGGCGTCGGTAGCGCAAGTACAGGTGCTCTTGTTAGCCTCTTCTTGAGTTCCTCAACACTTTCTTGGCATTGGGCCGTCCAAATAAATTTTTCTCCTTTCCGGGTCAGGCGGTTTAGGGGGGTCGCAATCTTCGAGAAGCCCTCGACAAAACGTCTATAATATCCTGCAAGGCCCGGGAAGCTGCGGACTTCCGTTACCGTAGTCGGTTGCGACTAGTCGGTCACCGACTCCACCTTCTTGGGATCCACCGCAATTCCCGCTGCTGAGATAATGTGCCCCAGAAACCCCACCTCGCGAAGCCAAAACTCGCATTTCTTAAGTTTGGCAAACAACCTCTGTTCCCTGAGAGTCTGCAAAACAATCCGTAGGTGCTCCTTGTGTTCCTCATCGGTGGGCGAGTAGATCAGGATGTCGTCGATAAAGACCACTACGAACTGATCCAGGAAGGGCCTGAAGACTCGGTTCATCATATCCATAAATACCGCTGGGGCGTTGGTAAGCCCGAACGGCATTACAGTAAACTCGTAGTGGCCATACCGGGTCCGGAAAGCCGTCTTCGGAATATCCTCATCTTGCACTCTGAGCTGATGGTAGCCTGACTGCAAATCAATCTTTGAGAAAACCATTGCTCCCCGCAGCTGATCAAAGAGGTCATCAATCCTGGGTAAGGGGTACTTGTTCTTCACTGTGACCTTGTTTATTTCCCTGTAGTCAATGCACAGCCGCAAGCTTCCGTCCTTCTTTCGCACGAAAAGTACCGGTGCGCCCCAAGGTGACACACTCGGTCTGATGAGTCCTTTGTCCAGAAGATCTTCGAGCTGCGCCTTAAGTTCTTTCAGTTCTGCAAAGGCCATTCTGTAGGGAGCCTTCGTGATCGGTCGGGTGCCGGGTAGAAGCTCGATCGGAAAAACAACCTCCCGTTCGGGGGGCATTCCCGGCAGTTCGGTAGGGAAGACATCTGGGAAGTCCCTCACAATCGGGATGTCGGAGAGTGCCGCAGAGGGTCTCGTGGCCGAGTCCACCGACGCCAAGTAGGCCACGCACCCTCCCTCGATCAGTTTCCTGGCTCGCGATGCTGGAATGATGGAGGAAAAGGAAATGCTCTTGCATGCTAAGTACACATTCTCTGGAAACTCTGGATACTGTAGTCGCACCTGGCGTTTCTCACAGTCGATCACCGCTTGATACCACGTGAGCCAATCCATTCCAAGTACCACATCGTACTCCTTTAATGGAATGACTACCAAATCCCAGGGGCAAGAAAGCCTCCCCAACCTTATTGGGCAGGAAGGTATAAGGTTGCGGGCCTCCAAGGGGCCCCCCGCGGTTTGGACTGACAAAACACTTGGTAGGGGTCTCTCCTCAAAACCATGTGACAGTGCAAAATCGCAAGATATAAACGAGTGGGTTGCTCCGGTATCAAAAAGAGTTCTAGCACGGTAAACTGAAATAAGAGTGATACCTGCTACGACGTCCTCGGGTGGGTCTGCCTGCTGGTAGGCCATCGAATAGACCCTGCCTCCTGACTGTGGTGGTCTTTCCTCTGCTGGTCGAGGTGCTGGAAGTCTGGGGGCCAATGCCATCAGGGCTTTCCCTCGCCCCGCATGCTGTAGTGCTGGCGCGGAAGCTGCTGAAGATGCTGCTCCTTGGTTCATGGGGCAGTTGAAGCGGAAATGCCCCTGCTTGCCACACCGGCGGAAACAGTGGTCTTGCCTCCTGGAGCACTCTGTCACCCGGTGCGCCCCGCCGTAGATAACGCAAGGCCTATCATCCGATCTCTGTCCTCCCCCTGGCGCGCTCCTGGTCCTCTGCTGGGGTCTCCACCGTTTAGAGGGTCGACTCCCGCTGGAAGAGCCTCCCCCGGAATACGGCTGAGACCGCTTCCTGTCCTCCTGCTGAGTAGGGCCTCCTCCTCGGGCGCGCGTAACGGCGAAGCCGCGCTCCACGATGGTGGCCCGGTCGACCACCTTCTGGAAGGTGTGCAAGTCCGCCGCTTGCACCACCTGGAAAATATCGCTGCGAAGCCCGTCCACGAACAGTTGGGCCTTGTGAGACTCGTCCCGTATGACGAAAGGGACGCAGTTCGCCAGTCTCACAAACTCCCTCTGATACTCCATGACAGTCCGGTTTCCCTGCCGAATGTGGTTCAGATCGTCCTCCAGTTGTCGCTTGACGCTGTTGGAGAAGAACGCCCCGAACAGCTCTTGTTTAAAGTGGTCCACGATGGGAGGGCGGTACCCTTCGCGGAGTCAGGGCGTACCGTCTTCCACCACATGCGGGCGTTCCACTCGAGAAAGTGGACGGCCAGGGGAACCCGCTCGTGCTCTTCCATCAATAAGTCCTCAAACAGCTTCTCCATTGTGTCCACCCACTTCTCCACGACCCAGGGGTCCGTCGTCTCCCCCTCAAACACCGGCGGGTCGTACTTCTTGAAGTCTGCTAGGTTGGCGCTCACGCGGTCCCGCTCAGTCGGCGGAGCAAACCATTCCCCCGTGGCAGTAGCGGCCACGACGGAAGCACGGTCTCCACTGAGGTGCCTCTGGCTGTAGTTCCCGGCGTCGATCCCGCTGCTGCTGCCGAAGGGGCTACCTCTGGCACCGTCTGTTGGGCTAACGGTACCTCGGGTGCCGCGGCCCGGGTAGGGGCAGCCCCCATCTCGGCCTCCATCACCGGCGGTCCCGTCGCTGGTGCAGTTGGCCCTGGAGGAGGGCCCTGGGCGACTACCACCGTCGCAGCGGGCTGCTGCTGCTACTGCTGTGTCAGTTGGCGCACGTGGTTCGTAAAGGTCGCCAACTGCCCCGCCATCTCCCGTAGCTGTTGCCTCAGGAGCTGGTTCTCCGCGGTCGCCGACGCTGCTGCGTCCGCCCCTGCATCCTCGGTGGTGGATCTAGTTCTGGCCATGATCTGAACACATGCACAATACAAGTTACTTCTAAACTAAACTAAAGTAACACCTCAAACGCTAGCGCGAAAATGGGATTCTACTAGTTTCCCCTCCCCCCACGAGCACTCGCGTTCTACTTGTCTACACAATGTTCACTTTATTAATCAGTAGCTAGAGTATTGCGCTCCGTGGATGTTGGGCCCCGACTACTGTGGTTAAAGTTATCTCTCTGATACCATCTTAATCTGTCACGCCCCGGGGGTTCAAACGCGCGGAAGAAGAGCCACCGATGCTCCCAAACCAACGTAATATTTTTTTTTTTTGAAATCAATTCCACGCCGGTGCGCGCCCAGACCCGCCGCATATAAAAATTCACTCTGCAAACGGGCAGAGTCTCCTTTGTATATGCACGGCGTCCTGACTACATAGTACATCTCATTCAAGCTTTAACCACACTAGATCGAGGCACAGACACATACAACATGCATTTCATACATTCTACCAACTTTCACACATAGAAAAGGGGCCGACTGTTTTAAAAGGATAAAACCTCAGAGTTTTGAAAGCGGTGTCCACCCGACACCGAGTTTTTACAAAGTCCGTTTTAAAGCCACATAAATCCACAGAATTTGAAAACGGCACCCACCCGGTGCCTGATTTTATAAAGCCATTTTCGAAATCACATAAATCCCACAGAGTTTTAAAACGGTGCCCACACGACACCCACATTTTAAAAACGGTTTTCGCAAACAGTTTTCCTTGATTCTTATTTGTAGTTTAAAAACGGCCAAGTAAAGAGAAAAGAACAACATTCATCCAAAAGTTATAAAAAGAATAAACAACATCCACGTCGATCCCACGGGGGTATCGCAATCCACATCTAGCTATCATGAGTAATAAAAGAACAAGGAGATAGAGTCAACTGTATTTGCAGTCTCTAAGAGTCAGAACATCGCTCACGCGGCCTCACCAGCGCCCTAGCACTCGCCCCTGGACGAACCTGTCACACAGTGGGAAGTCAGTGACTATAAAAAAAAATGGTAAGAGCAAAAAGGCTATAAAACGGGCAAACCACTGACAACCGGAGCAACCCCCTCCTCAATGTGTAACCAACAGTGTGCAACCCTATGTAAAAACAAACCGGGCACCTCCCCCGGCAACCGCACCGAGCACCTACCTCGGAAACCCCCGCCGAGCACCTGCCTCGGCCGCCGAGCACCTACCTCGGCATCACCGCTCACACCCCCCACCCACGAGGGCCCCCATCACGTCACCGTCACGTGGGGTACACGGGTCAACGTACCACTTTTCCGGAAAAGCACACCCTTGCGGTGGCCAAACCGCCGGTGTGCGTGCAGTAACACGAGCCTCATCATCAAGTAATTAGATGAATAATTAAATAAATAGTATAAACGGGGTTAGCCATGTAAACAGTAAATATTTTAGAAATCCACCTTTGCCCGAACATGCTTCTTACAACTAACACCCATTCCCAACTGACTCTGGAGAAAGTACCCACCTTGAAAGGAGACCGGCGTTCAGTTCGTTCGTGTTTGCATGTCTGCCGAGCCCACAGCGTCCCGCGTCCCTGAAGAAGAGAAAACTAAGACCTGGTGATCAAAAACACCTAACGACGACTCAGGCAGGAGACGGGAAAACCGACAAGTTCCTAAAACCCCCACGCGCGAAGTTCCCGCACGACGACGACCCGTGCGGCGCGCGCCCCGCATGCGGACAGCTCCGCGCGGCCCCGACCCGTCGGCGGCAGCCCCGCGCGGCCTCAGCCCGCGCGGGTGCCCCACCTGCGGGCGGCCCCGCGTGGCGCAGGTCCGTGCGGGTGTGCTGTCCGCAGGCGCGGGTGGCCCCGCGCAGCACCAGCCCGCGCAGGCGCCCCACCTGAGGGCGGCCCCGCGCGGCACCGGCCCGCGCGGGCACGCTACCCGCAGGCGCGGGTGGCCCCGTGCGGCACCAGCCCGCGCGGGCGCCCCACCTGCTGGCGGCCCCGCGCGGCACCGGCCCGCGCGGCGCGCTGCCCGCAGGCGCGGGCGCCCCACCTGCGGGCGGCCCCGCGCGTCACCGGCCCGCGCGGGCGCGCTGCCCGCAGGCGCGGGCGCCCCACCTGCGGGCGGCCCCGCGCGGCACCGGCCCGCGCGGGCGTGCTGCCCGCAGGCGCGGGCGACCCCGCGCGGTGCCAGCCCACAGGCGCGGGCGACCCCGCGCCACCCCGGCCCGCGCGGGTGTCCTGCCTGCGGGTGGCCCCGTGCTGGCGGCAACCGCCTCGACGATGGTGGCGGCGGCGCGGTGATCCCCGTCCTCGAAACGACCGACAAGACCCAAAATTTCATAAACCTAAAACAAGAACGGAAAAGACTCACCTTGATTCGCCAGAGGTGGAGGAAAAGGATCGTCCACCTTCGCCCGATCACCCGTCGAAAAGTCCACCTCCTTCCTTTCCCCCCCGGATCGTAGAGTTCTGCGCCGGAGAATCTCGAGAGAGAGCGAAAAGGGTTGGGGGTTCCTGTTCCTTTCCTCTCTCTGATCGCGCCCCTGCTAACCTAGCCGCACGAAAAAGGAGTACGATGGAAAAAGAAACCCTAAGTCCCCGGCTTATAAACCCAGTCCAACGAAAGCAAAACCAGCGGCTAAAAGTTACCTCGAAAAACGTGTGGATCGTCCACACGGATCCCGGAGCGTCTAAAAGATCGCAAACTTCAAAATTATTTTCTGGGAGATCCCGGGGTCGGAATTCAAATCCGATCGCGCCACCGTTCCCCGTTTCGCGAGCTCTAGCACTTAAAAATATCCGCGAGCCCCGACGGACTGTCCAGAAAACACGAATTAATTAACCCCTCTGCCGGACCGCTACAAGTGAAGAAGCCAAATAAAAGGGCGGGTCTTACAGTAACCCGATGGGAGCGAACCCACCGAGCTCAAGTGTCTCATCTGGCATAAAAAGCGGGCATCAGCAGGCTACAATCCACGATCAAACAGATCGGAAACTCGAATGCCAACATCTCACACTCATGTCTAGGTCAGAGAACACTCCACGACTCAATCTGATATGCCCACAAAAACCCCAAGACACTAGCAACACATCCTCTAAGTGAAATAAGATCCACTCGGCCCCCAGGCACGAGGACATATGCACCCTGAACCCATACCACCCCTCTGGTGATCTCAAAATTTAAAAACCATTCTTAAAAATGCCGATTTTCATTAAAACGGTTTTCTTGATTTTTAAAACGGTCCAGGTGCAAGTATGATGCCAACTAACCATGAAATCTAGTGTCATGCAGTAGTACTAGGAATATACGAAAAATAATCTGGGGTTCTGATAAATTTTCTGTAATTTCCTAGGCAACTATCAGATTTATCAACTGTAAAAAAAAAAAGACAAACTAGACATGATCAACATGCATACAGAAGCATTAGAGGGCATTCCATATAGTTTGGAAGAGTTTCCAACCCACCTAGAATGCTTTCCGTAGGCAAAGCCGAAGTCGGTGAAGCGCGAAACCCACAATCTGCCGAAATCCGCCGGAACAGCACCTCGGCGCGCGCACTCTGTCGAGTGTCTCGGAATTCCCTCTGAAGCTCACAGCAGCCTCCCTAGCGTCTTAGCAAAATCCTTGCGTGCTCTGGCCTACTCCACTCCCAGCCCACAGCACGCACGCACGCACGCACGTCGGTTCCTCACAGTGCAACTCCGAAGTCCCACGGCCCACGCAGCACGTGCTGCTCCTCGTTGCGAAGGGGAAAAGGAGGGAAGGAGAGTAACGAAATCTAAGCTCAAAATCCTACTCAAAATCCAAGGAAGAAACCAAAAATCCAAAGCTTGGAGAAGCATCAAACTCACCTTGGATGCTGCCAACCGCGCGTGCGCAACTCCGCTCGATCTCCTCACAGCAAGACAAGGACCATCCACTTGATCTCTCCTCTCTTCTCTTCTCTTCTCTTCCTCTGGTTGTAATGGAGAAGAGGAGTGGTGGCTGGGCTATTTAATGAAGGTGGCAAGGTGTAAAGACAGTGCAGAGGGTAGCTGGGAAGTGAAAAGATGCAAATGCCCTCACTCAAACAGGGAAAATACCAAAATCACCAACATTCTTGACGCTGGGGCACCGATACCCACTCCTCAGTACCGGTACCTACCCCCCAGTTCCGAAACCCTCTCCCGGGTTCCGAAACCCAGCCCTCAGTTCTGGAACACAATGCCCAGTTTCGGAACACAATGCCTCCCAGGCTGATCCGCAGGCTGAAGCTTCCAATGTCGACGCCGCCAACTCACTTTTCGCCCCGGAGGCACCCGTGTCGATCCGAACCTCCCAAACTCCACTGTAATCATAAAATACACATGTCCCAAGTGGGTATCCACCCACCATGCCCAACTGCGGAGTCGGTGCTCTACACCTAACCCCGGTACTCTACATCCTCCCCTCCTTACCAGGGTTTCGTCCTCGAAAAACAAATAGAATCCAAATCTCAGGAGGGTGTTTCAAATAAATGGGGACAGGAAATCCTCAACTCATCCTCAGGCTCTCAGGTGACCTCTCGCTCATCATGATGGCTCCACAGGACCTTCAGAAAAGGTATGATTCGATTGCGCAATTCTTTTGTCTCCCGGGCAAGAATTCGCATCGGTCGCTCCTGATAGCTCAAATCCTCGTCCAACTCCAAGGAAGTGAAGTCCAAAACATGCGAGGGATCAAAAACATACTTCCTCAAGACGGATACGTGATATACATCATGGGTGCCTGCCAAACGTGGCAGTAGCGCAACTCGGTAAGCAACTGGTCCAATGCGCTCTAACACCTCAAACAGGCCAATGAACCGCGGACTCAGCTTTCCGCGCACTCCAAAACGGCATATCCCTCGAGATGGCGAGACTTTCAGAAAAATATGATCTCCAACTTGAAACTCTAAGTCTCGCCGCCTCCTATTGGCATAATTCTTCTGCCGGCTTAGGGCGGTCACCAAATGTCGCCGAATCTTGACCTTTTTTTCAGCTTCCACAAGCAAGTCAGGCCCCAAGGTCTTCCTTTCACCCACGTCACTCCAAAATAATGGGGATCGACATTTTCGTCCATACAATGCTTCATACGGCGCCATCTGAATGCTCGCCTGGAAGCTATTATTGTACGCAAACTCAGCCAATCTCAAATGTCGATCCCAGCTGCCCCTAAAGCTCAGGACACATGCTCTCAACATATCCTCAAGAGTCTGAATGGTCCTCTCAGACTGTCCATCAGTCTGTGGGTGAAAGGCAGTGCGGAAATGAAGCTGAGTCCCCAAGGCTGTTTGCAGGCTTCTCCAGAAATGCGAAGTGAACCTCGGGTCCCTATCAGACACAATCGAAGCTGGTAGCCCATGCAGCCTCACGATCTCATCCAGGTACAACTGTGCTAATATCTCGAGGGTCCAACTCGTCTGTATCGGCAGAAAATGGGCTAATTTAGTCAATCGATCCACAATCACCCAAATAGCATCGGCAATCCCACAATAAAGTCCATGGTCACTCGATCCCATTTCCATTCAGGTATTGGAAGGCTTTGTAACTGGCCAGCTGGAACCTGATGCTCAGCATTAACTTGCTGACAAGTTAGACAATGGGCAACAAACCTTCCAGTATCTCTCTTCATGCCGTTCCACCAGAATTGTGCCCTCAAATCTCTATACATCTTAGTTTCCCCAGGGTGGAGGGTGTAAGGTGTATAGTGAGCTTCTCTCAAAATCAGCTCTCGAATCTCTAAGTCCACGGGCACACAAATGCGGTCCCTGTACCTCAGTACTCCCGCTGGATCAACAGAGAAGTCCCCACCCTGACCATGCTGAACCTGGTCTCTAATCCCCTCAAGATAGGGGTCCACACTATGTTTCTCTCTAATCCTGTCCAACAGAGTGGGCTGCAAGACCAAAGACATAAGTTGTCACGCCCCGGGGTCGAAACTGCGACCCGGGCTTGCCAACAGATCCGCCATCTGTACGGAAACTACCGTACAGACGAAGCGTGTACCCTGAAAGTCAGATCTAAAGCTATAAATGTATCAGAACTGAAAAAGAACTAAAACCAAAGAGCTAGAGAAATAAACTGAACATCTGGATAAAATAATCTCCACAAGATACAAGAATCCTCAAAATACAAAGAAAGTCTCACAAGAATAATACAAGTACAATACTCACCAATCTCTCAGAGTATCCAGTACAAAAGTGGAATCATAAAAAGACAGGGTACATCTATCACCGACTCTCAATGCTGGTAAGGAACTAATCGGCCACGTCCTCACCTCGATCTGCTGTCTCCGCGCGAACCAAGCTGGAACAGCTGCCTCTGGAACCTGTCACCGCAGCGGGTGTGAGATCTACTGCAGAAGGTAGATCTCAGTGGGTACTGTCACCAATATCCACGGTATGCCCACTAAGTCTACTGGAGGCACAACAGATAGGTATGCAGATAGATAGATAGATAAAAGCTGAAATGAAACTATAGCTACCATGTCTCAAACATCGTACTCAGAAACTCTACTAGAGATCAAATATACATACACTCGATACTGCTAACATGCCTCAAGTATCATGCTCAAAGAAACACTCATCTAAGAACATGCTATGCACTCACTCTCTCATATCACCCAATCTCAAAGACTGCCTCATAGCGTCCAGTCAAGCCTGCGCCAAACCTACTGCCACCTCATCCACACTGGGATGGGACTTACGTAGGGCGTCCCACACGAACTATCTCAATCTCAAGTGAACTCTAGTGTATCAACTAGTCGCTTCAATCAACACGCACCCGGGGCGTAGCTCGAGGGGAGCGACCCCACCGAACTCAAGTATCACATCTGTCACAACTGTCTCAATAAGCGGCACATGCAGGCTATGATCCACGATCAAACAGATCGGTATCTCAAAGCTCAAAAGCACAACTCAGTCGGAAAAGATCCACGACTCAATCAGATCGGTATCTCAAAGCTCAAACACTCTCACAGCTATGTCGGAGAACCCTCAACGACTCAATCTGATAATGCACGACCCGTGGCAGAGTCGGGAAACCTCCACAACTCGATCTGCTAGAACCCCCAAAACACTCAAAGCTAAGTGGGAGAACCACCTCCACCACTAAATCAGAACACGACCCATGATCTAGAATAAACCCATCATTCCCAACAAGGAAGTGCGGTTCTCAAGACACTAGAAACTCAAGACACAATGCACTAAAAATCCGCTCGGCCCCTCTGGCACGAGCATACATGCAATCTGAACCAACTCAACCCCTCGGGGTGCTCACAATATTTTAAAACCATTTTCAAAACTCAGTTTTTCATCAAAACCGCTCCGACGATTTTTAAAACGGTTCAGATGCCATCTAATGCTAACTAACCATGCAATCTAGTGTCAAATCATGCCTAGATCATGCTAAAAATATTAGGGGCTCATAAATGTCTTCCTACAATTTTCTAGGCAACTATCAGATTTAAAAAATATAAAAACAGTAAACTATACATGCTCAACATGCATACAAAAGCTTTAGGGGGCATCCCATAAATCTTGAAGAAATTCCAACCCACCTCAAATGCATTCCATAGGCAATCGCTGAAGTCGGTGAAGCGCCGAACCGCTCGCTGCCACGAATCTGCTGAAAAAACGAAAACCGCGCCGCGCGCGCGCGAACACTGTCGCGAAT
The DNA here is from genome assembly GCA_029168755.2 of Tillandsia fasciculata. Classification (NCBI taxonomy): domain Eukaryota; kingdom Viridiplantae; phylum Streptophyta; class Magnoliopsida; order Poales; family Bromeliaceae; genus Tillandsia; species Tillandsia fasciculata. Next base: position 10,096,302 of record CM054945.1, read on the forward strand.
CCCGGAAAATTCGCCGGAAGCTCGAACAAAACTCTCGAGTACTATAGAAAAATCTGCGCGCGCTCTGGTCCTCTCCATGGCCAGCTCATAGTACGTGCGCGGCACCTCGGCTCCGCACAGTAAAATCCACAAGCCACAGCTCAAAGGCACAAAGAGAGAAGAACACCACCAACATCCAACTCAAAACTCATGCTAAATCCACAAAATAATCCAAGGATCCAAACTCAAAAAAAATCTGTTAACTCACCTGGTAAAATGCTCGGTGTGCGCGGCCCACTCGACTCCAACCAGCAGACAACACAAGCTGCACTACCCCTTCAACCTCTCTCACTCTCCTTATCTTCTTCTCTTTTCTAATCCTTGCTTTCTTTCTTTTTTTTTTTTCCTCTCGTGGAGAAGAAGCAGGGGAGAGGGCTCCTATAAATAGACCAAGGTGAAGGGTAACCCCAAAGAGAAGTGAATTTACCTTAATGCCCTTCGCCAAAAAAACCATTCCCAGCTCAAACCGGCTTAGGTGACATTGGGTACCGGTGCCCATAGTGGGGTACCGGTACCAAAATACATTGGTTCCGGAACTGGGCTTTAGTTCCGGAATGCAATCCCCCCCCAGCTGCCGCGCGGCTTCTCTCTGCTGGCCTCACCTCCACACACACACACACACACACACACACACCACCAACAGCAGCTTCAATTTCCCAAACCATCCATCAACATAAACCCAAAAAACTCACGCTTCAACAAAAAGAAACGGCTACAATCTTCAATCAAGTTCTTCGCGCGCGCTCCGCTCGGCTCCACGCGGCTACTAGCAGAAGGTCCGCACCATCAACACAATCAAAATCCTCTTTCAAAACCCAATTCAACTCCAACAAAATCAAAAACCAAGCTTTCTCTCTCTCTCACTAGAAAACTGCAAAGTACCTTCTTGAGGCTCGGCGCGCGCATGCTCCGCTCGGCTTCCGATGGAAGGTCTACACTACAAGCACACCATCACCTCTTTCAAACCCATCTTTTATTTCCCCTCAATTCCCCTTCTTATTCTCCTTCTTCTCCATTCATTAAATCCTCTGTTTCAAGTTTTTTCCTCTGTTTCAATTCCATGGAGAAGGTGATGACGTGGCATTGCTAATTAAAGGGGCTAATTAGAGGAGTTGGTGCATGGTGCATGGCGCATGGGAAAAAGAAACCCTCCAACACCAACCACTAATTCCATTCCATACTCTCTTTTAAATTCCTTTCTTTTCTCTTTCTTTTCTTTCTCCAATTTCCTTCACAGATAACACTAATAACTTAATTAATTAATTAAATAATCCAAATTAAGCCAACTCCAACTCAGTTTTTGCCCTCGGGGCCTCCGCATCAGTCCGGAACCTCCCGAACTCCGCTGTAAAATGAAAATACAGATGTTCAGAGTTTTCCCCACTCAAAAAGCTCAATCGTAAAATCAAGGTGCTCAATCCAAAACCGGCTGCCATAACTGCCGATTCCAACTCACTTTTCGCCTTCGGAGTCTCCGCACCAGTCCGAAACCTCCCGAACTCATCTGTAAACAGAAAATACACCTGTTCCAAACCTTTTCCAATTTCTGCAAACCACAGTGGAGTCGCGGCTCTAGCAGACCAGACCTCTAACGGCGCACAAAACCCGAAAAAACTCCGATTCAAGCTAGGGCTTCCGCGTCGATCCGAACCAACCCGAAATCATCTGCAAACAATTATGGAACACGTCCGAGGAGATTTCTCCGCACCACGCTATCTTGCGAGGTCGGTACACTCCACTAAGTCCCGGTACTCTACTCTCTCCCCTCCTTAAAAAGGTTTCGTCCTCGAAACCAAAAATAAGTCCATAACTCAGGAGGGTGTCTCAATCAAATGGGGATAGGAGATCCCCAACTCATCCTCAGGCTCTCAGGTGGTCATTCTCACTCATCTGGATGGCTCTACTGAATCTTCATTCAGGATATAACCCGATTAAACAAATTCCTTCGCCTCACAAGCAGGAATTGCATCGGCCACTCCAATGTCTCAAATCCTCGCCTAACCAAGGCATACCGACCATAATGTCCAAGCTGGGATAATGATATACTAAATCAATCATACCGCTCCAGTAACTCTGTCTACCGGCGTAGCCTCAATCAAGGTCCTCCTGAGTAACCCTATACTTCAGGCTCAAGGATCTCTGGATAACTCCACGATCTCTCAATCACAGGCAATATCTGTATCAATGCTGGTATCCTCCTCAGCTTTGCCTCTTCCAAGCTACACTGGCCTTACATAGTCCAAGAGCTTCTGTCCCCTGTCACTAACATAGGTCTAGACCCAACCCAAACGGTATCACTCTTCGTTGGGTTTTCTGTCACTCTTGCAGCTGTCATCAAATGGCCTAACCACAAATTCTTCCAAAATTCATGTGCAACTCTCACAACTTGGCAACAACTTCTTCTCATAGAAGTTGCAGCACTGTCCCCAAGTGCTCCTCATGCTCTAAGTCACCTCGGAAATCAATCCAAATATAATTAAATCTACCGGCCCTGTATAAATCAAACTCAACAACTGGTACGACCACCCGGTGTAGAGCTCAACTCACGCCGGCACAACAACCCGGTCCAAGTACCGCCGGAACACACAAGTCCTCAAATCCAAAAGGTCGCAGGGCCTTAGTCGATCCACTTGACCGCGCTATAAGTTCATAATGTCCCTATCGGGTTCAGAACACTGTCTGGCACAGCCCTCGGCCATCTGATTCCATAAGGCTACCAATCTCCCAAAAGGGCATCTACCAAAACACGGTCCAAACCTGTCTGTGCTCGAACCATCATAGAATCCTCACCGTTGTGCATCCACAACGTGGCATCACTGCCGTGTACCAACGGCATGGCATCACCACCGTATATCAACGGTGTGGCATCATACTCAAGTATCAATCTCTTGGAACCTCCCGTCGTATTCCCATGACGTGGTACTGGTTCACGCAGACCTCTCGATCCATCAGATCCCGCAACTACCAGCTCCCTGTCTCACAGGTGATACTCCAAGAGGTGCTGCCAAAGTCGTCGCGGTTTCCAAAACCACGTCAACCACTATCTCGATCTCAATCTCACTAAACGGCGGCTTCAAAATCAGATCAGGTAGAATCACGCCCGGGATCACACGGCAATTAAGATATCTTTAGTCCCGGTGCCGCCGTAGGCACCTTCTCCACAGTCGCTAGCAAAGCGATACGACCACGACTCAACCTCTGTCGTGCTCTAGCATCCTCTAAAAACATACTCCTCCTGACCGGGTCCACGGAGGGTCATTGCCCTCTCTCGATAATCCATGGTAGAATAACATGGGATATCCAATCCCGATCCAAACTCATATCAATATTTCAGAGCTGATGTAGGACTAAAAACTCAATGGATCAAATCCAATGTCCTAACTGCGCTGGCCAGGACTGGCAACACTCATCCATGTGCTAAACGTGATATGGAACATGATCCTCACGTGCACAAGCCAACAGTCCATCTCTGGCCCACACGAAGCTACCCCTGCTCTACTAAAACATATGCAAGCGGTGTCGGCATCAAACATGCTCCAACTCTGACAACCGTCAGCAGAACCACAGCAGGTAAGACACGATCCACTATCCTGGCGTCCTCAACTGGCTACACAATCTCATCCACCAGATGCTGGTGGCCATCGCCCAATCTGCCTCGGCATCACGGCTCCATAAGTCTACCGGTAAAATCGGATGAACCTCCTCATCCTAAAAGGGGTAGTGGGGGTGCCGTCGCAAGCGGCAATTCCATGAGCTCTACTCTGGAACACTCTGCCTGAAAATGTCTTGACTACCCATATAAAAGGATCGCCCCTTCCTGAGGTCACACTGTGGCGATGAATGCGGCCCTCCGCAATTGACACACTCATCCTGGCACTACTACTGGTGCCTCTACTGTCGAGAACCTCCGGGTCTCTGTCTCCTCTGAGACCCATGATCCTGAAACTGGAATCATGGCAAACTCGATCCACTCGACTGTCCCAAAATCCGACAATGCTGGACGTCTCACTCTCTGGAGCTGATCCCTCGCTCTTTGTCCCTCTTGGACGCGGTCACTGATCCTCGGTCAATCCATCAGATATGGGCAATCGCTGCATCTAAAGTCGGCGCTCGCCGAGAATGCAGTCCCCTCTCAAACCGATCAACCTTCCGGCCTCATCCCGGGCAACATGGGGCACACTGCTCAACCGTCGCAGCAACTCGCGAACACACTCCTGAAGAGGTCAACTCTCCTGCTACAAGTATCTCAAATCCCCTTCCAGTTTCTGCTTTACACTGTCGGGAAGAAGGCCCTGAACAGCAAAGCACGAAACTCGCTCCAGGTCGTCAACTGCGCTCCCGGTGATCCAACGGGACGAACTCGACGCCGCCAACACTCGGCATCCCCCTCCAAAGGCGCACAACCAAGAACACCTGATGCTCACCTGGATGAACAGGTCCACAAACAACTTTTCCGAAGCAGCAATCCAGTTCTCGGCCTCCCAAGGCTCTAACTCTGCCCCGAAATCTGGAGGGGAGGGAACTGGCGGATGAACATCAACCAATCAGCAACTCTCGCTGCTCCTGCACTATCCACAATGCAATCTGGGTCGAAGTCGACGTTGTCACGGCCGGAGGTACTACTGGCGATACCCCGGGAGATGCTCTTTGCTCACACCTGCGCCTCACGCGCTCCATGTTCTCTTCCTGGCGCCGCGTCGCCTAAACATTTGGCTATCTGGGCTCGTAACTGTCAGACCTCTCTTTGCTCTGTCCATTCAGCCGCCCGCTGATCGGGCTACTCATTCAAGATGAAACACGCCCTCGCCGCTGCACGGCGTCTCGGAGGCACCAAGGACATCTGCAACATTAGGACCAAGAAGTCTCTCGACCCAATCAAGCGAAAGTCTAAACATGTTAACCTTTCTAAAGCATTATGTTGTCTGCAGCCAACATAATCATCTTTAGAGAAATAACATGTAAGATCACTCGCCCCAATCCTCTGGGGGAGGTACAAACTCAATCAGGACTCTCGCTAAAATCACATCTCTCACGACGGTCATCCTCCTGTCCAACCAATAGCCTAGGGTTTCTAAGTCCTCAACGACCTATATTCCTAGGCTCTGATACCACCCTAATCTGTCACGCCCCAGGGTCGAAATTGCGACACGGGCTTGCCAACAGATCCGCCATCTGTACGGAAACTGCCGTACAGACGAAGCGTCTACACTGCAAGTCAGATCTAAAGCTATAAATGTATCAGAGCTGAAAAAGAACTAAAACCCAAGAGCTAGAGAAATAAACTGAACATCTGGATAAAATAATCTCCACAAGATACAAGAATCCTCAAAATACAAAGTCTCACAAGAATAATACAAGTACAATCCTCACCAATCTCTCAAAGTATCCAGTACAAAAGTGGAATCATAAAAAGACCGGGTACATCTATCACCGACTCTCAATGCTGGTAAGGAACTAATCGGCCACGTCCTCACCTCGATCTGCTGTCTCCGCGCGAACCAAGCCGGAACAGCTGCCTCAGGAACCTGTCACCGCAGCGGGTGTGAGATCTACTGCAGAAGGTAGATCTCAGTGGGTACCGTCACCAATATCCACGGTATGCCCACTAAGTCTACTGGAGGCACAACAGATAGGTATGCAGATAGATAGATAGATAAAAGCTGAAATGAAACTATAGCTACCATGTCTCAAACATCGTACTCAGAAACTCTACTAGAGATGAAATATGCATACACTCGATACTGCTAACATGCCTCAAGTATCGTGCTCAAAGGAAAACACATCTAAGAACATGCTACGCACTCACTCTCTCATATCACCCAATCTCAAAAACTGCCTCATAGGGTCCAGTCAAGCCTGCGCCAAACCTACTGCCACCACATCCACACTGGGACGGGACTTACGTAGGGCGTCCCACACGGACTATCTCAATCTCAAGCGAACTGTAGTGTATCAACTAGTCGCATCAATCAACACGCACCCGGGGCGTAGCTCGAGGGGAGCGACCCCACCGAACTCAAGTATCACATCTGTCACAACTGTCTCAATAAGCGGCACATGCAGGCTATGATCCACGATCAAATAGATCGGTATCTCAAAGCTCAAAAGCACAACTCAGTCGGAAAAGATCCACGACTCAATCAGATCGGTATCTCAAAGCTCAAACACTCTCACAGCTATGTCGGAGAAACCTCAACGACTCAATCTGATAATGCACGACCCGTGGCTGAGTCGGGAAACCTCCACGACTCGATCTGCCAGAACCCCCAAAACTCTCAAAGCTAAGTGGGAGAACCACCTCCACCACTAAATCAGAACACTACCCATGATCTAGAATAAACCCATCATTCCCAACAAGGAAGTGCGGTTCTCAAGACACTAGAAACTCAAGACACAATGCACTAAAAATCCGCTCGTCCCCTCTGGCACGAGCATACATGCAATCTGAACCAACTCAACCCCTCGGGGTGCTCACAATATTTTAAAATCATTTTCAAAACTCAGTTTTTCATTAAAACCGGTCCGACGATTTTTAAAACGGTTGAGATGCCCATCTAATGCTAACTAACCATGCAATCTAGTGTCAAATCATGCCTAGATCATGCTAAAAATATTAGGGGCTCATAAATGTCTTCCTACAATTTTCTAGGCAACTATCAGATTTAACAAATATAAAAACAGTAAACTATACATGCTCAACATGCATACAGAAGCTTTAGGGGGCATCCCATAAATCTTGAAGAAATTCCAACCCACCTCAAATGCATTCCACAGGCAATCGCTGAAGTCGGTGAAGCGCCGAACCGCTCGCTGCCTCGAATCTGCCGAAAAAACGAAAACCGCGCCGCGCACGCGCGAACACTGTCGCGAATCCCGGAAAATTCGCCGGAAGCTCGAACAAAACTCTCGAGTCCTCTAGAGAAATCTGCGCGCGCTCTGGTCCTCTCCACGGCCAGCTCATACTACGTGCGCGGCACCTCGGCTCCGCACAGTAAAATCCACAAGCCACAGCTCAAAGGCACAAAGAGAGAAGAACACCACCAACATCCAACTCAAAACTCATGCTAAATCCACAAATTATTCCAAGGATCCAAACTCAAAAAAAATCTGTTAACTCACCTGGTATAATGCTCGGTGCGCGCGGCCCACTCGACTCCAACCAGCAGACAACACAAGCTGCACTACCCCTTCAACCTCTCTCACTCTCCTTATCTTCTTCTCTTTTCTAATCCTTGCTTTCTTTCTTTTTTTTTTTTTTTTTTTTCCTCTCGTGGAGAAGAAGCTGGGGAGAGGGCTCCTATAAATAGACCAAGGTGAAGGGTAACCCCAAAGAGAAGTAAATTTACCTTAATGCCCTTCGCCAAAAAAACCATTCCCAGCTCAAACCGGCTTAGGTGACATTGGGTACCGGTGCCCATAGTGGGGTACCGGTACCAAAATACATTGGTTCCGGAACTGGTCTTTAGTTCCGGAATGCAATCCCCCCCAGCTGCCGCGCGGCGCCCAAGCGCGCCCGCGCGGCTTCTCTCTGCTGGCCTCACCTCCACACACACACACACACACACACCACCAACAGCAGCTTCAATTTCCCAAACCATCCATCAACATAAACCCAAAAAACTCACGCTTCAACAAAAAGAAACGGCTACAATCTTCAATCAAGTTCTTCACGCGCGCTCCGCTCGGCTCCACGCGGCTACTAGCAGAAGGTCCGCACCATCAACACAATCAAAATCCTCTTTCAAAACCCAATTCAACTCCAACAAAATCAAAAACCAAGCTTTCTCTCTCTCTCACTAGAAAACTGCAAAGTACCTTCATGAGCGCGCGCGTGCTCCGGTCGGCTTCCGACGGAAGGTCTACACTACAAGCACACCATCACCTCTTTCAAACCCATCTTTTATTTCCCCTCAATTCCCCTTCTTATTCTCCTTCTTCTCCATTCGTTAAATCCTATGTTTCATGTTTTTTCCTCAGTTTCAATTCCATGGAGAAGGTGATGACGTGGCATTGCTAATTAAAGGGGCTAATTAGAGGAGTTGGTGCATGGTGCATGGTGCATGGGAAAAAGAAACCCTCCAACACCAACCACTAATTCCATTCCATACTCTCTTTTAAATTCCTTTCTTTTCTCTTTCTTTTCTTTCTCCAATTTCCTTCACAGATAACACTAATAACTTAATTAATTAATTAAATAATCCAAATTAAGCCAACTCCAACTCGGTTTTTGCCCTCGGGGCCTCCGCATGAGTCCGGAACCTCCCGAACTCCGCTGTAATATGAAAATACACATGTGCAGAATTTTCCCCACTGAAAAAGCTCAATCGTAAAATCAAGGTGCTCAATCCAAAAACCGGCTCCCATAACTTCTGATTCCAACTCACTTTTCGCCTTCGGAGTCTCCGCACCAGTCCGAAACCTCCCGAACTCATCTGTAAATAGAAAATACACCTGTTCCAAACCTTTTCCAATTTCTGCAAACCACAGTGGAGTCGCGGCTCTAGCAGACCAGTCCTCTAACGGCGCACAAAGCCCGGAAAAACTCCAATTTAAGCTGGGGCTTCCGCGTCGATCCGAACCAACCCGAAATCATCTGCAAACAATTATGGAACACGTCCGAGGCGATTTCTCCGCACCACGCTATCTTGCGAGGTCGGTACACTCCACTAAGTCCCGGTACTCTACATAAGTCTTGCAGAATCCCCAGGGGACACAACGTCAACATCAAGTCGCCTCAACTGCTCCCTCATTGGCATCTGCTGAGTAATCAATATGCTCAAAGACTGCACTGCTCGCCTACTCAAGGCATCCGCGACCATATTGGCCTTGCCGGGATGATACTGTATGCTCAAGTCATAATCTTTTATCAGCTCTAGCCACCGGCGTTGCCTCAAATTGAGCTCCTTTTGAGTAAACAAATATTTCAAACTCTTGTGGTCGGTAAATATCTCACAGTGCTCCCCGTAAAGGTAATGTCGCCACAATTTCAAAGCAAAAACCTGTCACGCCCCGGGGTTGAAACTGCGACCCGGGCTCGCCAACAGATCCGCCATCTGTACGGAAACTGCCGCACAGACGAAGCGTCTACCCTGCAAGTAAGATCTATAGCTAGAACATGTACCAGAGTTGAAACTAAAATCAGTAGCTACAGAAATCAATCACTGAACATCTGAAAAATATAAATAATAATAATCCTCAGTACAATGTCTCTCACCCTCACAGTCCAAATACATGCAACTCTCAGACTGTCCAATACAAAAGTGTAATCAAAACAATACAGGGTACATCTACCTCTAACTCTCAATGATGGTAAGGAACTACTCGGTCACGTCCTCACCTCGATCAGCTGTCTCCGCGCGAACCAAGCTGGAACAGCTACCTCAGGAACCAGTCACCGCAGCGGGTGTGAGATCTACTGCAGAAGGTAGATCTCAGTGGGTACCGTCACCAATATCCACGGTATGCCCACTAAGTCTACTGGAGGCACAACAGATTGGTATGCAGATAGATATATAAGAAAGCAGGAAATGAACTACAACTAGTATGTCTCAACCTCATACCCAAGGAAATCTCTACTATGAACCTGCTATGCATACACTCACCACTGCTAAAATGCCTCAAGTATCATGCTCAAAGGAAAACTCATCTAAGAACATGCTATGCACCACTCGCACTCGAGGTGCTCACAAAACTCAATCTCTATGTCTGCCAAAACTGGCTCAGTCAAGCCTGCGCCTGTCGTCTAGGAACGCACCTGCCCACTACCACGTGGGGCGTCCTACTCACTACTATGGACGCACCTGCCCACTCCACCTGGGGCATCCTAAACTGACTACTAGGAACGCACCTGCCCACCCCCGTGGGACGCCCTAGTCTGTCTATCTCAATCATCATCACGCATCTGGAGCGTAACTCGAGGGGAGCGACCCCACCGAGTTCAAGTATCTCGTCAGCCTCAACTGTCTCATAAGCGGCGCATGCAGGCTATGATCCACGATCAAACAGATCGGATACTCAATACCCAAATAACGCATCTTAGTCGAGAACCCTCCACGACTCGATCAGGGAATGCCCAAACCCTCTCACAGCTATGTCGGAGAACCCTCCACGACTCAATCTGCCAGAGCCCAAACTCTCTAAGCCAAGTCGGAGAACCATCTCCACTACCAAATCAGAGATACAAACCCATGATCTAGAATAATCCCACAAGGGATCTCAACTCACACCTGACACTAGAAACTCATCCCACAGAACTCTAAAAATCCACTCGGCCCCCTGGCACGAGAACATAAGCATCCTGAACCTACTCAATCTCTCTGGAAGCTCACAATAATTCCAAACTATTTTTAAATCTCAGTTTTCATTAAAACCGGTTCGCCGATTTTTAAAACGGTTCAGATGCCAATCTAATGCCAACTAATCATGCAATCTAGTGTCAAATCATCCCTAGATCATGCTAAAACTATCTGGGGCTCATAAATGTCTTTCTATGGTTTTCTAGGCAACTATCAGATTTACCAGCTATGCAAATAATAAAGCTAAACATGATCAACATACATACAATAGATTTAGAAGGCATTCCATACATCTTGAAGAAATTCCAACCCGCCTGGAACGCTTTCCGCAGGCAAACGCTGAAGTCGGTGAAGCGCCACACCGCTCTCTGTCAAATCTGCCGGAAACGCCCCAAAACCGTGCCGCACGCGCGCGCACTGTCGCGATCCTCGGAAAAAAAATCCCCGGAAGCTCGAACAAATCCCTCGAGTCCTCTAATAAAAATCTGGCGCGTTTCGGCTCTCGCTGTCCACTCACAGCATGCACGCATGTGCGCGTGCACCCTTGTCTCCGCACAGTGTGAAACCAAGCCCACAGCCAACACCCTCAAGTTGCTCCTCAATGTGCAAGATGGAAAAGAGAAGGAAAACAACCAATTTCCAACTCAAAACACACTCTAAATCCATCTAAGAAATCCAAAAACCAAACCAACAAAAATCTGCCAACTTACCTCACGTGCGGCTCAGCGCGCGCGCGACTCTGCTCACAACCAAGCAGCAGGAAACCACCAGTCAGCACAATCCTCAACCTCTTCTTCTCCTTCCTTTCCTTGCTTCTCTCTTTTCTTTCTTTCTTTTCTCTCTTTCCTTTCTTTCTTTCTGTCATGGAGAAGAAGGCAGGGGGCTCATATATAGAGGGTGGCAAGCTTGGGAAGGGAAAAGACGAAAATGCCCTCACTAAATATCCAAGTTCACCTAATTCTGGCTCCCAGAGTCACTAAGTACCGGTACCCATAATGGGGTACCAGAACTCACCGACAACTCACTTATTGCCCCGGGAGCTTCCGCATCACACTGAAATCTCCCGAACCCCGCTGTAAACATAAAGTGCACATATTCCAAGATTTTCCCACTCAAAAAGCTCGACGGTGGAGTCGGTGCTCAATCCAACAATCCGGTACTCTCACAAGAAAAATCCTCACTTGCATTGTTTATTCATTTCTTTTCTCGTTCCTTTTCTCAATCCAAAGCGGGTTACAAATAATTACATAAAACCTTTAATTGCCAACCCAACTCACTTTTCACCTTCGGAGCCTCCTCATCAAACCAAACCCTCCCGAGCTCCGCGGTAACCTGAAGATACACGTGTTCCAACACTTCCCAGTTCCTGTGCACAACCGCGGAGTTGGTTCTCTATCCAATCCAGTACTCTACAAGTACTCTACAAGTACACACAATGCCCCGAAATCACTGACTCAAACTGGGCTTCCAAGTTCGACGCCGCTAACTCACTTTTCTTTCCAAGGATTCTGCGTTGATTCGAATCAATCAGAACTCCTCTGTAAACCCAAATGGAACACGCCCAAGGCGATCTCTCCGCACCACGCCATCTCGCGAGGTCGGTGCGCTCTACAAAGTCCCGGTACTCTACAAAACCACTGCGGCAAGCTCCAAATCGTGCGTAGGATAATTCTTCTCATAATCCTTTAATTGCCGCGACGCATAAGCAATTATCCTATCACGCTGCATCAACACACAACCTATGCCGCTATGGGAGGCATCACTATAAACCACAAATCCCTCTCCCATCACTGGCAACGCAAGAACCGGCGCTGATATAATCCTCAGCTTCAACTCATCGAAGCTTTGCTGCCACTGCTCACTCCAAACATATCTAGTCCCCTTCCTAGTCAAACGGGTGAGGGGAGTAGAGCGCTTCGCAAAGCACTCTACGAACTGACGATAGTATCCTGCTAGGCCCAAAAAGCTCTGAACCTCTGTCACCGTCGTAGGTCTAGGCCAATCCCGAACGGCATCAATCTTCGTCGGGTCCACTGCCACTCCTGCGGCTGAAACAACATGGCCTAAAAATGAAACTTCCCGAAGCCAAAATGCGCACTTTTTCAATTTGGCATACAGCTCCTTCTCCCTCAAAAGTTGCAGCACTATCCTCAAGTGCTCCTCATGCTCTATGTCGCTTCGGGAATACATCAAGATATCATTGATGAACACTACTACAAATCGGTCCAAGTACGGTTGGAATACTCGGTTCATCAGATCCATAAAGGCGGCAGGGGCATTAGTCAACCCAAATGGCATCACTGTGAACTCGTAATGCGCGTACCGTGTCCTGAACGTCGTCTTGGATACATCCTCGGCATTCACCCTCAACTGGTGGTAACCGGACTGGACGTCTATCTTCGAGAAAATCGTAGCTCCCCGAAGCTGATCAACAAATCATCAATCCGTGGGAGGGGATACTTATTCCGGACGGTCACTTTATTTAACTCTCGGTAATCCACACATAACCTGAGTGACCCATCCTTCTTCACAAACAGAATCGGCGCTCCCCACGAAGAAACACTGGGTCTAACAAACCCTCGATCCATCAGGTCTTGCAACTGAGCCTTCAGCTCTATCAACTCTGCAGGTGCCATCCTGTAGGGTGCCTTGGAGATTGGTGCAGTTCTAGGGACTACATCAATCACAAACTCTATCTCTCTGTCCGGCGGCATAGAAGATAACTCTGGGGGAAACACATCCGGGTACTCATGGACAATAGGGATGTGCTCGAGTCCGGGCATCGCCGTAGGCACCTCTACCACAGTCGCTAGAAAAGCGACGCAACCACGACTCAGCATCTGTTGTGCTCTGGCGGAAGATATCGTCGCCGCAAACAAGGTGCTCTGGCATCCGCTATAAACATGCTCCTCCTAGCCCGGCTCACGGAGGGTCACTGTCCTCTCTCTACAATCGATGGTAGCATAATACTGGGACAACCTGTAGTACACTGAACTTTAGCAAATTGCGAAGTTCGAGTGTGTGGAGGGTTGAATGATACCCTTAGAATGTTTTTGTAAGCTTCCGGAAGGTCCTAGAAGTTTTCCGGAGAGTTTGGGCGCAAATCGGAAACTTTCGAAAATTTTGAATTTTTGGGGTTTCTGGCTTCGGGATCCGGATCGGATAGGGGCGATCCGGATCGTCCGCGCGAAATTGGAAATTACACGTTCGGGATCCGGATCGGATAGGGGCGATCCGGATCGTCCGCGCGAAACTGGAGATTCCATGTTCGGGATCCGGATCGTATAGGGGCGATCCGGATCGTGCGGGTCTGGACAGCACAGTAAGAAACGAAATAACATTTCTTGCAAGGGGCTTTCGGGATTTTGTTACATTAGGGCTTTTAACCCTCTTCATCTCTTCGTTTCCTCTCATTTGGAGAGAGTAAGAGAAAGTGTTAGAGAGAGAGAGAGGGAGAGAGAAATCTTGGATTTTCTTCTCCAACCCATCCCTCTACTTGGATTCTTCTTCAACCTCCTCTTCTCCACCATTGAAGCTTGCTACAAGAGCTTGGAGGAAGGCTTGAACTTGAAGGAGAAGGAAGTTTGGAGCTCTTGTGCCTATCCTTTGCTTTTCCAAGGTGGGATTTGAGCTAAAAGAGGTTTGGAACACTTCTTTTTCCTTTCTTTTGGGATTTTTGAAGAAAAACCTAGGTTTTGGAAAACTAGGGTTTATTTTGGGGCTTTTTGATTTATAGCTTTTGGGGTGGAATTGATGGGTGTAGAACACTCTTGTAGGTTGGTTTTGAAGCTTTTCTTGTTTGGATTTCAAGATTTAGCAAGATTTCTCAACCTAAGGTATTTTCCACCTATTTTCCTTATAATTTTAAGGGATTTTGTGATTAGGGTTTTGTGATGTTTTAACCCTTTGGAAACTTCTCTTAGGGCATAAGAGGAAGTGTGGGCTTCTTGGTTGGGATCCTTCACAAGGATTTGGCAACTATCCGGTGGGTCTGACCTCACCGAAATGGGTGAACTCCCCCTATGTCTTCTATAGACTTTTAGGGCATCATTGTTATATTAAACATGCATCGTTTGATTTATCATGATTTATGATCATGCATTTGAACCCCTTCATGTGTAGAAAATTTATACTCTATTTAGTAGAGGTAAACATTGTAGGTGCATGGGCACTTTGAGGGGGGATTGAATAGGAATTTTCGTGAACTTAAGCTTTTGGATATGAATAGAGAATAACTATACATGTTATAGAATTATTGAGATATGTTATGCATATGATCATGAAGAAAATGGACATTATGACATTAGTGCCATCTAGTGTAGTGAGATACAAGTAGAAAACTTCTAAACTTGTACAATCAAGATGAAATAGTTAGATTCCATGTTTGAGACATGAGGATAACTTGTAAATGTTTTACTCTTTCATTATGCAAAATAATGTTAATATTGTATATGAAACATTGACACTTGAGATACTATACCCCGACCTAAAGGTCGATGATGCTTTTCCGTGTTTTAGACACGATGACTTGCTATTCCGTGTTTCAGACACGATGATCGAGACTTGCTTGCTTGCCGTTTGTGCTCATTCGCACATGCTTGGTAGGGTCGCTCCCTCCAAGCCGGCACTCCGGAGTTGGCCATTTGCGACATTATGATCGCCGTGCGGGATTGGGTGCCGATTGGGACGCCGTTGGATTGGCATAGCTCCTTGGGGGGTGCCACCACGGGACCATGAGGCGTGGCTCAAGCTTAGACTCAAAGAAAGTCTTCAAGAGAAAAGGATTAAGTTAACCAAACTTAACATTGAATATCACATAGATGATACATTAATGGTAGTTGGACATACATGATAGCAAACTTGACATTGGACACCACATAAGTAATACTACTCATTGTAGTTGGACATTATGATAGCATGATAGATTCATATCATCATCACCTTGTACATGAGCATAGAGGCATGATAGTAGTAGAGTACTTTACTTTACTTCAGTTGTTTATTTTCTGCATTTCATTTCAGCAGTTTACTATCTTATGCCTCAGTTGACCTAGTGGTGTATTTCGCTTCTCTCGGCGGCTTACCCACTGGGAACTATTGTTTAATAGTTCTCACCCCATTTGGGATGTTGTTTTCAGAGCCATCCGCAGCGGGAGGGGCTCGGGACCGTGGCAAGGGGTTATCGCATAGCTAGCTAATCCCCGTCGCACCACTCGAGGTGGTTACAGGACACCTTTTCTTTTGTTTTTGTTAGAGAGGTGTTGGTGTATTTTGGCATAGAAACCACCCATGTATTTTGATAAGTTGTATTTAAGGGAACTACATGTGTAATTTGGATTTTAACTTCTTGTATGATAGTTGTTATCTACTTTCCTCTTTATGTATAGTTTAGTTGTGTTGTGCTCTGATTACTAGTAGGATGTGTTTATTGCCTTCCTTCCGCTTGTTGTTGTAGACGCCTTGTGTGTACCGGGGGGTACCTTGTGCACACGGCGGGTCTGTGCACGTGCCGGGTAGGCTTCCGCTGGGGCCTGGGGCGTGACAGATTATTTTGGTATCAGAGCCTAGGGTTAAGTCTTAGTGGACCTAGCAAACCTTAGGCTGGTTGGACTATAAGGATTAAGAACGTGAGAGACGGGGTCTTATATGATTACTTGGCGAAAGTAACCTGATTGGGTCAATACTATAACTTCATAAGAGTTGGAGTTGATCGAAGTGATTGCACCTTCTATTTCCTTGGAAGGTCTGGTTGGCGGCCGACAACCTGACATCGGGAAATAATTGTGGCATGCTTCATTTGCTTTCGCATGATTGGGATTTGTTTTGAGTGGGGATGCGTTTCGCGTTGGTTATCCTAACCTACGCATTTTATGCCTGTTACAGTTTGTGATGCCTACGACTCGCTCCATGACGGCCGAGGAGGCCGATGCGGAGACATCCGCTACTTCCGGATCCAGTGAGGTCCGAGATTTGAGAGAGCAGTTGGCTATGCTAGCTGATGTAGTGGAGCGGCAGTCGGCTGCGGCGCGAGAGCAGGCTGAGGCTTCGCGTCGGCAGGATGCAAGGATGCAGAGGTTGGAAGCTCTTTTGACCCAGCAGTTGGCGGCAAGGGGAACTCAAGACCCTTCGCACCCACCAGTGCAACCACAGGAGCACATGGGTGGAGTGACCGATGCACTTCGACCTGAGGTGCCCGAGTCTTCACATCACACTCCGAGTGCTGGGCGCCGGGAAGAGGTTGTGATGTCACCGCCAGTTCAGACTCCACCGGCGAGGACGGTTTTACCGATGATGGTAGCAGGAGAAGAGCGGGACCGACTCATGGCTCGTTTGAGGGAATTCCGGGAATCCAAGCCTCGGACATATGATGGAGAGAAACCCGACTATTGGGTTTTTGAGAAGTGGATTCTACACATGGAGAAACTTTTCCACGATACCTTCGTAGCGGAGGGAGACCGGGTGTGGTTGGCAACACACCATCTTGAGGGCGATGCTTACCAGTGGTGGACGGACATTCGGGATGACCCCACGACCGATTTGGCAGCAATCACATGGCCGCGGTTCAAGAAGATGCTTGCAATGAAGTATTTTCCGGCGAGCGCAAAAAGGCAAATGGAAAGAGATCTCCGCAACTTGAGGCAAGGAGACAAAACCGTGGCGGAGTACGAGAGGGAATTTACTCGACTACTTAACTGTATTCCGCACGTTGTGAGGGACGACGAGGACAAGGCCCGTATGTTCGAGAACGGCCTTAGACCGTCCATTTTCAGATTGGTTCAGACCCTAAACCTCCAAACCTACCGGGAGGTTGTGGACCGTGCCTTGATAGTGGAGAAAGGCGCGGAGATTGCTAAGGAAGAGAGAGAAGCTCTTGATAGAACGCGAGGCAAGAGGTCGGCGACCGAGGGCGCAAGTCATAAGCCCTATTCGAAGAAACCGCCGAAGCACCCGAGGAGCCAGTCTGGAGGACGCGGCTCATCTTCACACCGGGGAGGACCTGACCGTCGGCGGCCCCCGCGTTGCGTGATTTGTGGTGGACCCCATGTGCCGCCGCAATGCCCGCAGCGTGGAGGCAAGTGCTACCTTTGTGGTCAGGAGGGCCACTTTCGATCAGAGTGCCCGCGAGGCTCGACACCGACACCTTCATCAGCATCGGCACCAGTTATTCAAGGACAGGTGACCCCACCCACCTACTCTCAGTCAGGGCGACCACCGGCGTCGCGACAGTACGAGGGGCCACGGCAGGCTCCGAGTGGGCGCATGTATGCGGCCCAAACTGAGGAGGCTTCAGCGGCAGAGGACGTCGTTGCAGGTATTATCTTGATTCATAGCATTCGAGTTCGAGCTTTATTTGACACTGGTGCATCTCATTCATTCATTGACCGGCTGTTTGCCGAGTTGCATGGCATTGAGTTAGTTCCTACCTTGCATCCGGGACGAGTCTTAGTTCCCGATCATACTTTGGAGATTCGGGAGTTTTCCCCTAGTTGTCCTATTAGGATTGGGGATTGGATTTTGCCGGCAGATTTGTTGGCCCTCCATCGACTTGGAGAATTTGATGTGGTTTTGGGCATGGATTGGCTCACAAGATATCATGCTACCATTGATTGTGAGAATCGACTCGTGAAGTTTCGAGAACCGGGACAAGAGGAAATTGTGTTCAGAGGCTGCAAAAGTTCACTGTTTGCGATGACTATCTCTTCCACCAGAGCAAAACAGTTGATTAGGAGTGGATGTGTCGCCTACTTGGCTACTGTTGTGGATAGTAGCAGTGAGACTCCGAGAGTGGAGGATATCCCAGTTGTGCGAGAGTTTACTGATGTGTTCCCGGCAGAGCTACCGGGGATGCCTCCGGATAGAGAGATCGAGTTTGTGGTGGATCTGATCCCTGGAACTACCCCAATCTCGAAAGCACCATATAGGATGGCACCGGCAGAGTTAAAAGAGCTCAAGGCACAGCTTCAAGACTTGTTGGAAAAAGGCTTCATCCGACCGAGCGTTTCACCTTGGGGAGCACCAGTTTTGTTCGTCAAGAAAAAGGATGGATCGCTTCGCCTTTGCGTGGACTATCGCGAGCTTAACAAGGTCACAATTAAGAATAAGTATCCATTGCCGAGGATTGATGATTTGTTTGATCAACTCCAAGGATCAAGAGTGTATTCGAAGATTGACCTTCAGTCTGGATATCACCAACTCAAGATCAAGCCAGAGGATGTTCCTAGGACGGCTTTTAGGACACGGTATGGACACTATGAGTTTACTGTTATGCCGTTTGGGCTCACTAATGCCCCGGCAGCTTTTATGGATTTGATGAACCGTGTCTTCAAGCCCTTTTTGGATAGATTCGTCGTGGTGTTCATCGACGACATTTTGGTGTACTCTCGAAGTGATGAAGAACATGAGGATCACTTGCGGCAAGTGTTGCATTTACTTCGAGAGAAAGAGCTCTACGCCAAGCTGAAGAAATGTGAGTTTTGGCTACGAGAGGTAGCGTTCTTGGGTCATGTAATATCAGATAAAGGAATAGCTGTGGACCCCAAGAAAATTGAGGCAATCAAGGATTGGCCTAGACCGACGAACATCACCGAGATCCGGAGCTTCATCGGTCTAGCCGGCTACTATCGGCGTTTTGTTGAGGGATTTGCAAGGTTATCTACTCCCCTAACGCGACTAACGCATAAAGGCACCAAGTTTATTTGGAATGATGCGTGTGAGAGAAGCTTCAGGGAATTGAAGGAACGGTTGACAACCGCCCCGATCTTGGCTTTGCCTACTGTAGGAGCGGGATACGTGATCTACAGTGATGCTTCCTTGAGTGGGTTAGGGTGTGTTTTGATGCAAAACGAGAAGGTTATTGCTTATGCCTCTCGTCAATTAAAGGACTACGAGAAAAACTATCCCACTCATGATTTGGAGTTAGCCGCCGTGGTATTTGCATTGAAGCTGTGGCGACACTATTTATATGGTGAGCATTGTGAGGTATATACTGATCATAAGAGCCTAAAGTACCTCTTTACTCAGAAGGAGTTGAATCTTAGGCAGCGCAGATGGTTGGAGCTGCTTAAGGATTATGATTTGACTATTCTCTACCATCCTGGGAAAGCAAATGTAGTGGCAGATGCTCTAAGTCGCAAATCGATGGAAAATTTAGCGATGATGATCACTTACCAACAACCATTACTTCAAGATATGAGACGGTTGGAGTTGGAAGTTGTGGCACCCGAGACACCCATGAGATTGATGGCATTGGTGTTACAACCGACTCTTATGGAAAGGATCAAGATGAAACAAGTCCAAGATCCTAGTTTGGAAAAGATTCGGGCTACACTTGTGGATGGCCGAGCCGGTGAGTTTCATGTGGATGATCATGGCATACTTCGTTTTCGAAGTCGACTTTGTGTACCGGCGGATTTGGAGATCAAAGAAGAGATCCTGAAGGAAGCGCACCGAGCACCTTATTCTCTTCACCCAGGTGGCACCAAAATGTACAAGGACTTAAGGTTACTTTATTGGTGGCCCGGCATGAAGAAAGATGTTGGGAAATTTGTGGCTCAATGCTTGACATGTCAACAAGTGAAAGCCGAGCACCGACTTCCCGCAGGCAAGTTGCAGAGTTTACCCATTCCCGTGTGGAAGTGGGAGAGGATCACCATGGATTTTGTTGTTGGATTGCCTCGCTCTCAGGCTGGGCATGATGCTATTTGGGTGATCGTGGATAGGTTAACCAAATCTGCTCATTTTATCCCTATCCATACTACTTGGTCTAGAGAGAAGCTTGCACAAAAGTACCTTGATGAGATTGTGCGATTGCATGGAGTGCCTGTTTCTATAGTTTCCGATCGAGATCCAAGATTTGCATCTCATTTTTGGAGGAGCCTTCACGAGGCCCTAGGCACGCAGTTGGATTTCAGTACAGCTTTCCACCCCCAGAGTGATGGGCAGTCTGAGCGAACCATACAAATCTTGGAGGACATGCTCAGAGCATGTGTTTTGGATTATCAAAGTGGTTGGCATCAATATCTACCGATGGCCGAGTTTGCCTATAACAATAGTTATCAAGCAAGTATCAAGATGGCGCCATTCGAGGCTCTTTATGGGAGAAAGTGCCGATCACCTCTTCATTGGAGCGAGGTGGGAGAACGATTGATTTTAGGCCCCGATGTACTTCAAGAGGCCGAAGACAAGGTTCGACTAGCTCGGGAACGTTTGATTTCAGCTCAAAGTCGACAAAAGAGTTACGCGGATAAGCGTCGGCGCGATTTGGAATTTCAAGTTGGAGACCATGTCTTCCTAAAAGTATCGCCGACTAGAGGAGTCAAGAGATTTGGCATCCGAGGGAAGCTAAGTCCCCGATTTATTGGACCTTTTGAGATTTTGGAGCGTATCGGCCCGGTGGCTTATCGGCTTGCTCTACCGCCTAACCTATCGGGAGTGCACAATGTGTTCCATGTTTCGACGCTCCGGAAGTATGTTTTTGATCCATCTCATGTGGTGGACTTCGCCCCGTTGGAACTACACGAGGACTTGAGCTTTGAGGAGCAACCGGTGAAGATTTTGGCTCGTGAGGTGAAGAAACTTCGGAATCGCGAGATACCTTATGTGAAGGTACTTTGGAGCAATCACGAGGATCGCGAGGCCACATGGGAGCTAGAGAGCGCGCTGCAGGAGCGTTTCCCTCATCTTTTTCAGCTGGAGACTTGAGGTACTTCACTTCTAGTTTCGCGGACGAAACTCCTTTTTAGGAGGGGTGAATGTAGTACACTGAACTTTAGCAAATTGCGAAGTTCGAGTGTGTGGAGGGTTGAATGATACCCTTAGAATGTTTTTGTAAGCTTCCGGAAGGTTCTAGAAGTTTTCCGGAGAGTTTGGGCGCAAATCGGAAATTTTCGAAAATTTTGAATTTTTGGGGTTTTGGCTTCGGGATCCGGATCGGATAGGGGCGATCCGGATCGTCCGCGCGAAACTGGAAATTCCACGTTCGGGATCCGGATCGGATAGGGGCGATCCGGATCGTCCGCGCGAAACTGGAGATTCCACGTTCGGGATCCGGATCGTATAGGGGCGATCCGGATCGTGCGGGTCTGGACAGCACAGTAAGAAACGAAATAACGTTTCTTGCAAGGGGCTTTTGGGATTTTGTTACATTAGGGCTTTTAACCCTCTTCATCTCTTCTTTTCCTCTCATTTGGAGAGAGTAAGAGAAAGTGTTAGAGAGAGAGAGAGGGAGAGAGAAATCTTGGATTTTCTTCTCCAACCCATCCCTCTACTTGGATTCTTCTTCAACCTCCTCTTCTCCACCATTGAAGCTTGCTACAAGAGCTTGGAGGAAGGCTTGAACTTGAAGAAGAAGGAAGTTTGGAGCTCTTGTGCCTATCCTTTGCTTTTCCAAGGTGGGATTTGAGCTAAAAGAGGTTTGGAACACTTCTTTTTCCTTTCTTTTGGGATTTTTGAAGAAAAAACCTAGGTTTTGGAAAACTAGGGTTTATTTTGGGGCTTTTTGATTTATAGCTTTTGGGGTGGAATTGATGGGTGTAGAACACTCTTGTAGGTTGGTTTTGAAGCTTTTCTTGTTTGGATTTCAAGATTTAGCAAGATTTCTCAACCTAAGGTATTTTCCACCTATTTTCCTTATGATTTTAAGGGATTTTGTGATTAGGGTTTTGTGATGTTTTAACCCTTTGGAAACTTCTCTTAGGGCATAAGAGGAAGTGTGGGCTTCTTGGTTGGGATCCTTCACAAGGATTTGGCAACTATCCGGTGGGTCTGACCTCACCGAAATGGGTGAACTCCCCCTATGTCTTCTATAGACTTTTAGGGCATCATTGTTATATTAAACATGCATCGTTTGATTTATCATGATTTATGATCATGCATTTGAACCCCTTCATGTGTAGAAAATTTCATACTCTATTTAGTAGAGGTAAACATTGTAGGTGCATGGGCACTTTGAGGGGGGATTGAATAGGAATTTTCGTGAACTTAAGCTTTTGGATATGAATAGAGAATAACTATACATGTTATAGAATTATTGAGATATGTTATGCATATGATCATGAAGAAAATGGACATTATGACATTAGTGCCATCTAGTGTAGTGAGATACAAGTAGAAAACTTCTAAACTTGTACAATCAAGATGAAATAGTTAGATTCCATGTTTGAGACATGAGGATAACTTGTAAATGTTTTACTCTTTCATTATGCAAAATAATGTTAATATTGTATATGAAACATTGACACTTGAGATACTATACCCCGACCTAAAGGTCGATGATGCTTTTCCGTGTTTTAGACACGATGACTTGCTATTCCGTGTTTCAGACACGATGATCGAGACTTGCTTGCTTGCCGTTTGTGCTCATTCGCACATGCTTGGTAGGGTCGCTCCCTCCAAGCCGGCACTCCGGAGTTGGCCATTTGCGACATTATGATCGCCGTGCGGGATTGGGTGCCGATTGGGACGCCGTTGGATTGGCATAGCTCCTTGGGGGGTGCCACCACGGGACCATGAGGCGTGGCTCAAGCTTAGACTCAAAGAAAGTCTTCAAGAGAAAAGGATTAAGTTAACCAAACTTAACATTGAATATCACATAGATGATACATTAATGGTAGTTGGACATACATGATAGCAAACTTGACATTGGACACCACATAAGTAATACTACTCATTGTAGTTGGACATTATGATAGCATGATAGATTCATATCATCATCACCTTATACATGAGCATAGAGGCATGATAGTAGTAGAGTACTTTACTTTACTTCAGTTGTTTATTTTCTGCATTTCATTTCAGCAGTTTACTATCTTATGCCTCAGTTGACCTAGTGGTGTATTTCGCTTCTCTCGGCGGCTTACCCACTGGGAACTATTGTTTAATAGTTCTCACCCCATTTGGGATGTTGTTTTCAGAGCCATCCGCAGCGGGAGGGGCTCGGGACCGTGGCAAGGGGTTATCGCATAGCTAGCTAATCCCCGTCGCACCACTCGAGGTGGTTACAGGACACCTTTTCTTTTGTTTTTGTTAGAGAGGTGTTGGTGTATTTTGGCATAGAAACCACCCATGTATTTTGATAAGTTGTATTTAAGGGAACTACATGTGTAATTTGGATTTTAACTTCTTGTATGATAGTTGTTATCTACTTTCCTCTTTATGTATAGTTTAGTTGTGTTGTGCTCTGATTACTAGTAGGATGTGTTTATTGCCTTCCTTCCGCTTGTTGTTGTAGACGCCTTGTGTGTACCGGGGGGTACCTTGTGCACACGGCGGGTCTGTGCACGTGCCAGGTAGGCTTCCGCTGGGGCCTGGGGCGTGACACAACCAGTCTATACCCAACACTACATCAAAATCCCAGAGCTGACGTAGGACCAACAGATCAATAGGCAAAATCCAAAGTCCTAACTACACTGGGCAGGACCGACAACACTCGTCTACGTGCAACGCGTGATCTGGAATATGAACCTCACGTGCACAAGCTAACAATCCTATCTCTAGCCCATGCAAGGATACAAATGCTCTACTGATGAATGACTGCAATGCTCCAGTATCAAATAATGCTCTAGTGCGTGTAGAGGAGATAAGAATAATACCTGCTACCACCTGGTCGGCTGCCAAGGAATCCTCAACCTGAGCGGCGTACACTCGCCCGCTCGGAGGTGGTCGCCTGTTTGGCTGTCGCGACGAAGTGGCCCGATCCACCAGGCCAAAACTCGGCAAAGCTCCTACTACCTGCAAAGGCGAAGGAGGAGTCGATGCTGTCGAAGGTGCTGGCGACCCTGCTCTCGGGCAAGACCACGCCATATGTCCGGCTGTCCACAACGGTAACACCGGCCCTGTCGCTGCTCACACTGCTGAGGTGTATGGGGTCTGCCGCAAATAACACATCGGTCGGGGCGCCTCTGCTGCTGGGGCTGCTGCTGTCTAGGCTGCTGAAAACCGCCAGGTCTCTGCCTCCTCTGAGACCCAGGACCCTGAGACTGGAATCGTGGTGGTCTCGGGGGTCTCGGTCTACTCGACTGTCCAAAATCCAGCAGCACTGGACGCTTCTCTCCGGAGCTGGTCCCTGACGCTCCGTCCCTCTCTGACATAATCACCGATCCTCGGGCAACCCACCAAGCATGCTCTATCTCCGCATCCAGAGTCGGCGCTCGATGAGAATGCACAAGGTGATAAATATCCTGATGTAGTCCTCTCTCAAATAAATCAACCCTCTGAGCCTCATCCTGAGCAACGTGGGGTACACTGTTCAGCAACCGTTGAAATTCGCGAACATACTCTTGAAGAGGCTGACTCCCTTGCTGAAGACGTCGCAAATCCCCTTCCAGTTTCTGCTTTGCACTGTCGGGAAAGAAAGCCCCGAGTAGCAAGGCACGAAACTCCCTCCAGGCTATCAACTGCATGCCCGATGGTCCAACTGGACGAACTCGACGCCACCAAGTCTCGGCGTCCTTCTCCAAAAAGTGTGTGGCCAGATGCACCTGATGTTTCTCCTGGATGAACAGATTCTCGAATAGCTTTTCCATCGCTGCAATCCAGTTCTCTGCCTCCCAAGGCTCCAAACTCTGCCCTGAGAATCGTGGGGGATGAAACTGGCTGATATACAACAACCGCTCTACTGCTCCTCTACTGTCAACGGAGCAATCTGGGTCGAGGTCAACGATGTCGCAACCGGAGGTACTACTGGCGGTACCACATGAGACGCTCTCTACTCAAGCATGCGCATCATGCGCTCCATATTCTCCTCCTGGTGCCTGGCCGCCTCCTCCTAGCGCCGTAGCGCCTCTGACATTGGGCTACCTGGGCCCTTAACTCCCGGACCTCACTCTGCTCGGCCTCCCGCTGCTCGGGCTCCTCATCTGATGCAGGATGCGCCCTCATCGTTGCACGACGTCTCGGAGGCATTGCAGGCAACTGCAACAAAAGCCAAATGTCATAACACAGAAATCTCTCGACCCGATCAAGCGAAAGTCTAAAACATATCACCCATTCTAAAGCATTATGTCGTCTGCAGCCAACATAACCACTTTAGAGAATAAACATGTAAGGTCACTCCCCCAATCCCCTGGGGGCGTTACAGACTCAATCAGGACTCTCGTTAAAGTCACGTCTCTCACGACAGTCATCCTACTGTCCAACCAATAGCCTAGGGTCAATAAGTCCTCAACGACCTATATACCTAGGCTCTGATACCACCCTAATTTGTCACGCCACGCGGTCGAAACTGCGACTCGGGCTCGCCAACAGATCCGCCATCTGCACGGGAAACCCCGCAAAGACGAAGCGACAAACCTGCAAGTAAAATCTATAGCTAAACATGTATCGGAGCTGAAATAAAATACTAGCTACAGAAAGAAAACATTGAACATCGGAATAAACAAATCCAAGATACATAGTTCTCTCACTATGAAAATAAATACAATCCCAAACTGTCCAGCACAAAAGTGAAAACTCAAAAATACAGGGTACCTCTACCTCTGACTCCCAGACAGACTCGGGTAAGAAACTAGTCGGCCACGCCCTTACCTCGATCTGTTGTCTCCGCACGAGCTGAAGCCGGAATAGCCGCCTCTGGAAAACCTGTCTCCACAGCGGGTGTGAGAACTACTGCAGAAGGTAGTTCTCAGTGGGTACCGTCACCACTAACCACAGTTTGCCCACTAAGTCTACTGGAGGCACAACAATAGGTATGCAATATATAGATAAAAGGAAAGCTGAAATGCAACTACAGCTAAAATGCCTCAAGTATCATGCTCAAAGGAAAACTCAACTAAGAACATGCTATGCATCCACTTGCTCACATAGCCCAATCTCAGTGACTGCCACATCGGTTCAGTCAAACCTGCGCCCCCTAGTGTATCAACCAGGGCGTCCCATCGGACTATCTCAGTATCACGCAAAGCGACCTCTAGTGTATCAACTAGGCGCATCATCATCATCTTATCCGGAGCATAACTCGAGGGGAGCGACCCGACCGAGCTCAAGCGTGTCTCATCTGGCATAAAAAGCGGCATCTGTAGGCTACAATCCACGATAAAAAAGATCAGAAACTCGAATGCCAACATCCCACACTCATGTCTAGTTCGGAGAACACTCCACGACTCAATCTGATATGCCCACAAAAACCCCAAGACACTAGCAACACATCCTCTAAGTGAAATAAGAGCCACTCGGGCCCCCGGAGGACATATGCACCCTGAGGAACCATGCCACCGCGCTGGCGATCTCAAAATTTAAAAACCATTCTTAAAAATGCCGATTTTCATTAAAACGGTTTTCTTGATTTTTAAAACGGTCCAGGTGGGTTATGATGCCAACTAACCACGAAATCTAGTGTCATGCACTACTAGGAGTATACAAAAAATAATCTGGGGTTCTGATAAATTTTCTGTAAGTTCCTAGGCAACTATCAGATTTATCAACTATAAAAAAAAAGACAAATTTGACATGATCAACATGCATACAGAAGCATTAGAGGGCATTCCATACAGTTTGGAAGAGTTTCCAACCCACCTAGAATGCTTTCCGTAGGCAAAGCCGAAGTCGGTGAAGCGCCGAACCCACAATCTGCCGAAATCCGCCAGAATAGCAC
>CM054945.1:10123323-10287432 GCA_029168755.2 Tillandsia fasciculata
AAACGACCCCTAAATACCTGTCTTAATGAGACCCCGGCATGCCCAGAACGGCGATTGTATCGCAATAGATTCCTAAGGGTTCGCCACCATCGATACTCATGATTAAACATATAGTAAACAGTGTACGCTTTCGCGTGTCACATCACATTAACCTAGCGACCAAACTTAGACTACTCGTCAATTGAGATTACAAACGTCATGATAGCTCAACCAAGACTGTCCCACCTATCAGACCATCCAGTTGTGCAAGACACAACTATAAGGCTGGTATACGACCCGGCTAGAATAGATATAAACACTGATTACAATGACGATAAGTCAACTGTGCTCATACCACCTGGGAATTACTCAAGGCTTACCACGCAAACGAAGACAACTGCACGCTACCCTTCCCACAAGGCAATCTATAAAGGTTCCCTTGAAGCCAACATACTTATCAAAAGATATGTGAAATACCTATCGATCCGTCACGAACAACTCATGGAGACACGGCACACAACAACACCGATCGGCAAGTCAATACCATACCGAAGTGCACTATAGCATACTCGGAATATCGATTTTGCAAACCGACCTCCAAAACTAGACCAACTCCAGAGCCAACTCCAAAAGATTCCAACCGGCGCCCGCTCGCGACATTGAGTCGCCAACCACATACACCAGTGCAATCGGAACACGATTTCTTAAACAATTCCGAACTTTACCGAAACAATCACCTAACGCACGAAGATCTCCAGCTAGCTCCATGGAGCATCACAAGATATGACATAAGTCTTCCTAAACCACCCGCTATTCCAGAACATACCAATTAAGGTGTTGAGACAGCCGCACACGAGGTGCGCACCAATAGAGACCGCGACTCCGACACTATGCCTTAAAGATCATAAACGCTATAGTAGTAACTGCAGCAACAACCAAACACATGAGCAACCACCGCAAGAGTATCCTCATCCACTCCCGCACTGTCACGCCCCGGGTGTAAACCAGAACCCGGGCCCGTCTATAGATCCGCCGTGCACACGGATTTTTTCCGCGTACACGAAGCGCTGGTAACCTGCTCAGATATAAGAGATATAATAAAAGAGCAATAAAAACAGAGCTGAACTAAAACTATTACATCTCAGACTAAAGCTGGAAGTAAAATATAGTACATCAGGAAATAATAGTACAAGTGTCTCTCCCAAATCACCAAAATGATACAACCAGCTGGCGAAAGCCAGACCCAAAAGATAAAAGTATAACCGTCTGAGATAAAAGGGATACAAGTCCAGCTAACTCACTGTCGGGCCGACCGTCTATCTACTCAGCTGTCCTCTCTCCTCGATTCGTCGCTATACGTCCAGCAGCACCCGCAGAAGACTCTACAAAACAAAGGAGAAGAAAAAGAGGAAAAGAAGAATGGGGGATGAGAACTACTAGTAAACCAGTAGCCTCCCCTAGTGGGTAAAGCCTCAAATTCCGACGTGCCCACTAGGTCTACCAGAGGCAAAAAGGGAAAGAAAAGTGGTAAGAACAAAACTGCTGAAAAAGGAAACTACCATTACTATGCCTCTAAATGCATCAGTAACCAAACTGTCCCGGTAACCCAATCTATCCACCAGTAAAAACTGGTACTGCCTGCTGCCCCCCTCATCATCGGGCAAATAAAGCCGCGTCGATGTGATAGCAAAACTCCTGCTGCCGCCCTCATCATCGGGAAAGTAAAGCCGCGCCGATGTGATAGCAAAACTCCATCACTGTCTGACCCCCACGCTCCGGAGGAGAACTCGAGGGGAGCGACCCACACGAGGAAAGCATCACCGGGCATATAAAGCAGCGTCGGTGTGATAACAAACTCAATCACTGTCACAAGTATCATAAAAGCAGGACTGGATCACGACTCTGATCAAAGTGGGAAAACCCATCCACTAAAGGGAAACCCAATCCCCAATCTGATGCATAAGTAACCATCCGGTCAACCGCCCAATATTCGCGGTCGCCGCGATACCCACTGTCAACAATCAAGCCCAAGAACCGACACCCGGTCAACCGCCCAATATCCGCAGTCACCGAAATAACCCACAATCACAATCATGTCCCACATTCGACATCCGGTCAACCGCCTACTATCCGCGGTAGCCGCAATAACCCCCAATCCAAAATCGGGTAAAATAATCTGTATCCGGTCAACCGCCTACTATTCGCGGTAGCCGCAATACCCCACAACCCATAATCAAATACCACCTGTCCCCGACCCCAAGGTACCGGCTACACAATCCCGTACCCCTGCTCAAACCCGAGCAACAAGAACCACCTGACTAAAGAATAAGGAGAAAGAAGCAAGCATGGTTTCTCCTAAGTCAAGTTCCAATATGATAGTGTAGCAATAAATAGTGGCCTATCTAGATGACCATACAAGCATGCATATGTCCTCAAGAAAGATAAAAGAAAGTGTGAAGTGGTTCCACATGTGTATCAATTAATAGCTCCGCATGGATATAACCATCATGCTAAAATCATTATCCAACCACACATGTCTATAATCTACTAATTACCCTCACATAAATCATCCACCTATGCATGTCCAAAAGATCCTCAAGTGGTACCCTCCCACAAGACATTTCATATTATCCCAACATGAAAGTAAATTCCACATGCAAGGTTAAGTGCTAATATTATATCCATATAAATATGTATAAGTCCCAACCACTATCAGATTTCCACAATAGTATTTTCCATATGATAGGCTCACAATTATTTTAATTTAAGCATGCATGTCCATTAGGTGATCATTCAATATGTCCAATATGGAGGTTCTCTCTAATACACATAGTGAGCAAGTCAGAAATTAAGGTATGCAACAACCACCCACCTCGATCGTGAAGCACGGATCCAAATGCGCCCACACTCCAGGGAAACCTCGGTACACCGCAAAACTGCAACAAATAACCCACACGAGGCACAATTAATTCTCAAATCCTCAATTCACCGCTATCCACATTACCAGCCAGAAAAAAGGCTAAATTTCACCTATATCCTCCGGCTCCTTGACACCAATTCTTTGTCCGCCACTGCTCCTGGCAGTAGACCTCATACACCTCATAACCCGAGATACACAACGAGGTTGCTGTCAAGCAAGGCTACCACTAACCCAACTCGATGCACCAGGATCCCAAACCAACCCTGTGCTCTCATGTGCCTAAATACCTTTGGTCATCCTATAGGTCATCCTTACCTGTGGTTCTGTATAAAGCTTATAATTAAACTTTGGTTGGAACTGCTCTGATACCATATTAATTTGTCAAGCTCCAGGAGCTTTTTTGTAAGATATTTATGAAGAAAGTATGTTTTTGAAAATATAAGTCAAGCGGAAGCATAAAAAAAAAATTCCTTGCCCATGGAATGTGCCCAGACCCATACACACAAGTTCTCTCTGTCCAAACGAACAGAGTCTCCCCTATGCACAACAAAAAACAATAATATAATCAGGATCCAACCACACAAACACTACAAATGAAGAATACAATGCATGCTCATTTAGCAAAACACAAGTGATGGAAATCGATACATTAAAAACTACGCCCACCTGGCGCATTATTTTATAAAAAATTTAAAACACAATATAAACCAAGTTTTGCAAGCCAAGTCCACACGACACCTATTTTATGAAATCACCGGATTTATAAAATCATGTCCACACAATGTATTATTTAAAGCGCACGAAGAATAAAATATCAATCCACATCATAATATGAACCACAGAACCACAAATATCTAAACCAACTAATACAAGACGGTAAAGGAATAACAATTAAACTAAGGTAGAAAATTATAAATCAAAAGGAAAAGTGGTCGACAAACTGAACCCCTATCTAAGCCACGTCCTCACGCACGTCCCGACCCTCACCACCATTAGAACCTATAAAAACAGTGGGGTGAGAAATACAAAATAAATCATGTTTTCTAGAAGGTACAACGCGCCGACGGAAACAAGTCGTATTCACTAGGCAACTTGGGAAGAAAAGCTAGATAAATAGATTTATGTGTGAAACGATAAAAGAATTATAGTAGCAAAATGATGAGTAGGAAACTAAATATATAAACATACAAGGTAATCGCTACTATAAGTAATCCATCCAACTAACGACGACAACCAGACATGCAGTCCAAATACTAACCAATCATACAACTGCCATATCGGTCCTTAGATCTCAGGCAAAACCACATGCTCAATATGCCGGTGCAAAATAACCCCAATCGTAAATACCGTGGAGACTACAATAACCACAGAGGGCTCCCTCATGCAAAATGTAGTGTCGCAAAATACCGTGCCGCAAAATATCTCCCCAAAAAAGTACACCATTACAAGGGCCAAGCCGCTGGTATGCGTGAACTACGCCAAAACCGTGGCGATCAATGCAAATGCTCAAAACCAACCGCGGCGAATAGCCGCAAGATAACCCAATAGGAGAGCCGACCTCACGATCACTATAGGATAAATATATATGTGAACCGACCAAGTAAATTAACTAGATGTCAACTAATATCACAATGTCAGTAGTCCGACACAACTGATAATAAATCAAAATAGGAAATAAACTCCAAATTATCCAACTATCTAACTCAGCAGATGTAACTATATCAATTGTCCGTCAAGTAGTAACATGTTTCAACTAAATGTTTTTAAAGCCGCTCTACACTATATTCAACTGATATGAGTATCAAAACTAATATATATTTACGATGCAATAAGACTAGAAGTAGAGCACGATAAAGGTAAGTATCAAACCACTTGATATGTAAGAAGAGAAAAGAAGAAAGATCGAGTTAACCAATTTGACAACATTATCGACTTCAGATCGGAGCACCCACCTCTACCGAAAAACCATTATCGAAACATCCGAACCTATATAAGATCCACAAGACCTCAAATTAGTTACACTCACAATTAACATCATTCTAATCACGACGCTAAACAATAAAGTAATACACCAAACAATCGGGATACCGATTTCAAAATTCTGACTTTCGGAATCAACAGATCAACCCACAGACTTACCAGAAAATCACCCCAACCCACTAGGTATCCCAAATCAAGTCAAATACCTTTATTATCTCATCCACTACCCCAAAACACCAAATTAATGCCATTGGAACAGTCACACGTAAAGTGCGCCAAAACGGGATATTAGAACCCCGAAATACACCGATTTGGTTCCTCAAATGCCTATTTCGGCACCGGAACCAACCGCAACCTTCTTACTACGACCAGTGTCAAACCTCGCCATGTGACCAGCCAAAAGTCCCCACTAACCACTGCGAATAGCAGCAACCCGCGCTCTGCGATTTTGCGCCCGAAATCGCCTGATTTTAGTATTTTGGAGTCTGATTCAACCCCGAAGTGTTTCAAAACACTTTGAGTGGAACCCAACCATCCCTTGCTATTGAGACAGCCGCATCCCAAGCATGCGATCCGGTTGTGAAAATTTGAAACTATCCGTGTCGGGTTCCCGAAAATTGCGATTTTTGCCTCGGAATACATCCACGGTCGCTCGATAATCCGTGCTTTACACTAGTGAGTTTTCAACAAGCGCACAAAACTTTCCCACCGCTACAACCAGCAGCAAAACTATGCTATCAATTAGAAGCCCAAAAATATAGTAATTACATAAATAAGACGCCATTTTGCATGTCGTTCACCGCGAGATCTGAATCAAGGGGCCCTGGTCTTCAAACAACGCGTACGGATATTCTAGAACTAAACCCACGCTGTTTGGGGCAGCCACGATGCAAAAAGCCTCATTGTGGCATTTCGCCAAACACATGGCGCGTAATAAATAACATAATAAATATGGTGTTATGAGATTTAATGCCGATTTCGCGACTTCAAAATCCAAGAGAATATACTGTATAAAAGATTTCGACATCCCGGACACCGTGCTCGCTATCGGGAGCAAAATCATGCACCGTGGAACATGCCTAAGCAAGATGAACCGTTGATTTCGAGGTCACAGTGAGCGACACTCAACAAACAATGATCCGAGACTAAGCGGATCATAACAAATGAGAGCATGGCAACACCCTAGACCTCAGGATGCCCGTGCTCGCATTCTGGAGGATTGTCGCCATCCTGGTTGGCTGAAATAGCAGGGTCGACCCAGGAAGTAACTCAGCCCGAGCCTGGATTTGGAGCACTGTCACGCCCCGGGCCCCAGCGGAAGCCTACCCAACACATTCATAGAACCGCCGTGTGCGCAGGGCACCCCCCCGGTACACACAAGGCGTCTACAACAACAAAGCAGAAAGAAAGCGATATACACATCCTTCTAGTATTCAAAGCACAAGTACAACTAGACTATGCATAAAAGAAGAGTAAATAACTACTATCATACAAGAAGTAAAACCAATATACAATAATAGTCCTCTCAAGTACATCCTACCAAATACATGGGTGGTCTCTAAAATAAAATACAACAACACCTCTCACAACTAACAAAATATGAAAGGTATCATGTAACCACCTCGAGTGGCACGAAGGGGACAAAGCTAGCTATGCGCTAATCCCTTGCCACGATCCTGAGCCCTCCCGCTGTGGATGGCTCTGAAATAAAAACAACAAACCAATGGGGGTGAGAACTATTAGTCAATAGTTCCCAGTGGGTAAACCGCCGAGAGAAGCGAAATACACTAGTCAACTTAGGCAAAAGATAGTATGACTGCTGAAATAAAATGCAGATAAATAACAACTGGAGTAAAGTAACTCTACTACTGTCATGCCTCTATGCTCAAGTACCAGGTAATAACAATATGAAACTACCATGTTATCATGAATGTCCATCTACTATGAATGTATCATCTATGTGATGTTCAATGTCAAGTTTAGTTAACTTTAATCATTTTCTCTTGAAGACTTTCCTTGAGTCTTAGCTTGAGCCACGCTTCATGGTCCCGTGGTGGCACCCCCCAACGGAGCTATGCCTATCCAACGGAGGCCCAATCGACACCCAATCCAGCATGGCGACTATGATGTCGCAAATGGCCAACTCCGTAGTGCCGGCTTGAAGGGAGCGACCCTACCAAGCATGTGCGAATGAGCACAAACGGCAAGCAAGCAAGTCCCAATCATCGTGTCTAAAACACGGAAAAGCAATCATCGTGTCTAAAACACGGAATGGTATCATCATCCTTTATGTCGGGGTATAGTATCTCATAATGTCAATGTCAAATATACAATGTAAGCAATGTCGTAATGAAAGAGTTTATCATACACTTGTTATCATCATGTCTCCAACATGGAATCTCACAATTTCCTCTTGGTTGTACAAGTTTAGAAGTTTTCTACTAGTATCTCACTATGCTAGATGGCACTAATGTCATAATGTCCATTTGTACATGATCATATGCATAACATGTTCCAATAATTCTATAGCAAGTATAGGTATTCTCTACTCATATCCAAATTCGTAAAATTATGATAATGGCTATCCAATCCCCTCATATAGTTCCTATGCACATGCAATGTTTACCTCTACTATATAGAGTATAAAATTTTCTACACATAAAGGGGTTCAAATGCATGATTAAAAATCATGATAAATCAAAAGATGAATGTTTAATATAACAACTATGCACTAAAAGTCTATGAAAGACATAGGGGGGAATTCACCCATTTCGGTGATGTCAAACCCATCGGATAGAAGCCAATCCCTTGTAGAAGATCCAAACCAAGTTGTCCACAAGTTCTCTTATGCCCTAAGAGAGATTTCCAAAGGGTCAAAACAACTCAAAAAGCTAATCACGAAATTCCTTAAATTCATAAGAAAAATGGGTGGAAAATAC
This sequence comes from Tillandsia fasciculata, assembly GCA_029168755.2. Taxonomy (NCBI): domain Eukaryota; kingdom Viridiplantae; phylum Streptophyta; class Magnoliopsida; order Poales; family Bromeliaceae; genus Tillandsia; species Tillandsia fasciculata. The sequence continues at coordinate 10,131,142 of CM054945.1, forward strand.
CTTAGGTCAAGAAATCTTGCAAGATCTTGAAATTGAAGCAAGGAAAGCTTCAAAACCAACCTACAAGTGTTCTACACCCATCAATTCCACCCTAAAAGCTCTAAATCAAAAAGGCCCAAAATAAACCCTAGTTTTCCAAAAACTAGGTTATCTAACAAGAAATCCCAAAAGAGAAGAGAAAAGAGTCTCTAACCTCTCTTAAGACAAAATTCCACCTTTAAGATGCTAAGGGAACTAAGTCTCCAAACTTCCTTCTGCTTCATGCTCTTGCTTCCCTCCCAAGTCTTTGTTGCAAGCTCCAATTGGGGAGAGGAAGAGGAGGAAGAAGAAACCAAGTGAGAGTAGAGTTGGAGAAGAAAAGATCCAAGAAGAGTTCCTTAAGCTCTCTCTCTCTCTCTCTCACTCTCTCTCTCACTCTCCCTATTGCACTCTCCAAATGAGAGGAGAAGTGGAGGAGAAGAGGGTTAAAACCCCTAATGTAATAATATCCCCAAAGCCCCCTGCAAGGAATGAAATTACATTTCTCACTGGGCTGTCCCATACCAAAAAGGTTCGGACCTTCTCCTCGAAAAAGTCCGGACCCCGAAGGGGTCCCCATCAGCTTCGCGACAAAGGTTCGAACTTTTTCCAAAATAGTCCGAACCCCGAAGCTGGGATCCACAATTTCGCGCGGAAGGTCCGGACTTTTTCCCCAAGGTCCGGTCCAGACAATTTCGTGGTTGCTCCAAAGTACTTTCACATAAGGTATCTCGAGATTCCGAAGCTTCTTCACCTCACGAGCCAAAATCCGCACCAGATGCTCCTCAAAGCTCAAATCTTCTTGTAGCTCCAACGGGGCGAAGTCCACCACATGAGTTGGATCAAAAACATACTTCTGGAGCGTTGAAACATGGAACACATTGTGCACTCCCGATAGGTTGGGTGGTAGAGCAAGTCGATACGCTACCTGGCCGATACGCTCCAGAATCTCAAAGGGTCCAATAAATCGGGGACTTAGCTTTTCCCCGGATGCCAAATCTCTTGACTCCTCGAGTCGGCGATACCTTTGGGAAGACATGGTCTCCTACTTGGAACTCCAAATCACCGACACTTATCCGCATAACTCTTTTGTCGGCTTTGAGCTGAAATCAGTTGTTCTCGTGCTAGTCAAACCTTGTCCTCGGCCTCTTGAAGGACATCGGGGCCTAAAATTAATCTTTCTTCAACCTCGCTCCAATGAAGAGGTGATCAGCACTTTCTTCCATAAAGAGCCTTGAATGGCGCCATCTTGATACTCGCTTGATAACTATTTGTTATAAGCAAACTCGGCCATCGGTAGATGTTGATGCCGACCACTTTGATAATCCAAAACACATACTCTGAGCATGTCCTCTAAAATTTGTATGGTGAGCTCAGACTACTCATCACTCTACGGGTGGAAAGCTGTACTGAAGTCCAACCGGGTACCCAGAGCCTCGTGAAGGCTCCTCCAAAAATGAGATGCGAATCTCGGATCGCGATCAAAAACTATAAAAACAGGAACTCCATGTAGTCGCACAATCTAATCAAGATACTTCTGTGCGAGCTTCTCTCCCAACCAAGTAGTATGGATAGGGATAAAATGAGCAGATTTTGTCAACCTATCCACGATCACTCAAATTGTGCGACCACATTTGAGATTTTCTTAGAGTTTATTTGTCATCTTTGGAGTTCTTGTGCACTGATTTAAGTATTGGATAGTTAATATTAAGTTTTGGATAGTCAATAGTATTTATGGAATTTCTCTTTGATCCGTGCATGGATTTTGGTGTTCTTTGCCTCAATTTGCATCTACTCTCGAAGAGGAATTCATTGGTACCTTGCTTGCTGGATTTGGAGATCGTTTGCATAGGTAACTTTAACAATCTTTCAGCCCCTGTGATGAGGTTTACAACAGATTTTAGTTTGAGTATTATTTTGATATTTGGACTTTGGGGATGTAGATTTTGATGCAATCCTTGGTTATTTTCGGGATTTTAAAGTTCCAGCATGTCAGAGGCAAATTCCATTTTGATTGATCCCTATAATTTTTGGAAGTTGGTGCTGAAATTTGAATGTGTTCCTGGGCAGCATTGTACCATTTGCTTAATTTGATTATTAAGGAGAATTAATGATGGATTTTTTAGGACTTGGAGATGTTCATATGACAGAGGACACCTTTGATTTACTGTGGGAACTTCAATTTGAGGTATTTGGGCCTGTACATGCATTTTATTTAGCATATGTATGCTTGCTGAAATTCTGGGATTTTTGCACAGTGGCCATTGTTTTCGCGATTGCGACCAATCCGAGTGGTGGATTTGGATGATTCTTGCTGCATTGGGTTCCTAAAAGACTGAGGATTCTACACGCCAAATTTCAGCTAGATCGGGCGTCGGATCGACAAGTTTCAGGTGGGTTGTTTTGGTCTCCAAAATTAGCGGGCGGTTCTCTAACTCTATTTGTTAGTAAGCATGCATGATTTAATGTACAACCTATATGATTGAGTTGTAAGCATGATAAATGGTCTAAATTATGTGGATTGAGGCTTATATGATAAATTGTACATGTTATATGGATTTGAGAGTTTGCATTATGTCATTAGCTATATTGGAAAATGAGAGCTTACATGATTAAGATGTTTATTTATCCTATGCTAGTTGAGAACATGTTTGATGCCATATCCACTTTATATTGTTTAAGCTTGCAACATGCATGATAGAATTGTACACTTTATGCCGATTGAGAGCAAGCATGATATAGTGATGGTTTATTTGTTGATGGAGTTACATGCATGCTATAGTTGGTGGTATATGTATTGATCAAGATGAATGCATGCTAGAGTTGTACTTGTTGTTTGAGAACATATATGATTAGAGTTATACTCCTTTTGATTGGAAGCAAGCATGATAAGAATTGTCGATGTTATGTTGATCGAGAGCACGTAAGATTAAATTAGTGGATTATGTTGGTTAAGATGTATGTTAAATTGTGGAACTTTGACTAACACCCCGTCATATGTTTACATGTTTCAACCAGACTAGTAGAAAACCACTTGGGTTAGGTTCTTTTATGCTTTAGTCTTCCTACACATTGCATGTTTATTTCCCTGGACATAGAGTTTTCTCCTCGCCCGGGTAGTGGGCCGAGTGGTCGGGACAGTGCACGCATGTTGCGCTCGTGCCGGGGGGCCGAGCGGAGTCTGGTGGTTAAGGTTCGTTTGGTGCTAGTGTCGGGAGCCGTTTGGGATGACGGTGATCCCGGGCATGGATTTTTTCTCTGATTTGTCGTGGCCACTGAGTTGTGGCAGTGTTGATCTTATGATAGCAGGACCTTGAACCCAGGATGTTTTTGGACACACACGATTTTAGTAAACCAATGTTTTCTTCCCAAATTTCGTGGGGCGCCAGAGCCAGTTCTCGTTTGATTAGGGCGAAGGCATTAGTCCTTCTAGGTTTTGGGAAATAAACCCGTCTTTAACTGATTTTCATAAAGAACCAAACTTTACTAAAATTTGTTTTCCAAAAGTCAAGATGATTTTCTAAAAAGGAAGTTACTTTTATCCTCACCCAGAGAGTTATCGAGTGAAAATGGTTTTCAGAAACAAATGTCATCTTTTTATATAAACCTCCTCACCCCGACGAGGGTTCGGGTAATCTGGGTTCTAAGGGCTACCTCCTTATTTGGGGCGAGAGCTACGGGAGGCTGTGTCTGGAACCTGTTCTTATTTGATTGGGGTTGTAAGGGTTAGTTTCCCGGAATTCTTGGTCCCGGTGTTGTTAGTCGGTTGGGTTTGATGTTGGGCCGATGAGTATTTCGGCCGGCATGGTTAGTTACTTTGGGTTTGCGAGTTTTCCAATCTGTTTGATCGTGGTCTTCGATTACAGCCTACATGTGCTACAACCTGGTTCTCGATTCTGCACGGTTCTTTTCCTCAGTGGGGTCGCTCCACTTGAGTGCCGCTCCAGGTGCGATGGTTGTTTCAGTTCATTTGAACTCCCTAAGAGACCAGTCCAGATAGGACAGTGGTGGTAAGTGAGAGCATACTAGTCCGTTGGGACGCCCTACGTTATTCCTTCCCAGATCGTGGAGGAACCGTAGGTGTGCGCAGGCTTGACTGGCCCCTTTTGGCAGTCTTTGCGATTGGGTCGTTTTGGGCACCTCGAGTTAGAGCGGTTGCATATCATAATCTGTTTCACCCATTGAGCATCGTAGTTAGAGTCATAATAGCTGTAGATTTCTTTCCATCTTATCTATTCGTATTTACAGTTTCCTGCTATCTTATGCCTCTAGTAGACTTAATGGGCAGACCGTTGGTCTTGGAGACGGTATCCACTGAGAACTACTGTAGGATGTAGTTCTCACACCCTCTGTCGGTGACATTTTTGCAGAGGCTTTCCTTTCGTCCCTGCTTCAGTTGGCTCGACGGATCGAGGTGAGAGAGTCTCGAGATAGATCCCTACCAGTGTTGTTCATTTTGGTGAGATAGATATACCAACCCGGATTGTGGGTTTTATTGTACACTGTTGTATTTTATGATTTTAGTTATCTCCCTTTTTGGATTCATAGATGTTGGTTGTATAGTAGGATTCTATTTGTACTTTGATTCAATGGACCGAATTATTGTATGCTTTTGGGAGATGGATATTGTACCTTTATTTCAATTGTACAGTGGTTCAGATTTTTATTACAGCAGTTTTTTTTCCGGCTCTGATATTTGTATAGTTGTTAGATACTATCTTTTGCAGGTTAGACGCATTGCCTATGCGGGGATTCCTGTATGGGTGGCAGATCTGTTGGCGAGCCCGGGTCGCAGTTTCGACCCCGGGGCGAGACAAAGTCGATGCTCGGCCTTCACTTGTTGGCATGTCAAGCATTGAGCCACAAACTTTTCAACATCCTTCTTCATGCCGGGCCACCAATAATGCAACCTTAAGTCCTTATACATTCTGGTGTCACCCGAGTGAAGAGAATAGGGTGCTCGGTGTGCTTCCTTCAAGATCTCTTCTTTGATCTCCAAATCCGCCTGTACACAAAGTCGACTTCGAAAACGAAGTATGTGAAGACCCGAAAATTCCCACTTATGGAGCACTGTTGCATCTACAGCTTCGGGAGGCCTATGTGGCGCGTCGGCGGGGTTTGTGCACAATTTGGACACAAGTGGGTTACTTCGGGCTTAAATGGATCACCTGGGTGATCAGATGGCCCCGTCGAATGCTTAGAAGTGGTTTTGCGCGCAACGAATATTAAAATTGACTCAGTGCGAAGTTGGGACCAAGGAACACCTTTCCGGATGCCTTTGGCAATTTTTAGAGTTGGAATTTGGCAAAATGAACTTCGGATTTGGATTCAGCGCGCGAAAACGATGAAAATGGGCTATTCACTTGTATTTTTCGGAGCCCGGATGACGCGCGCAATTTTCGAGGCTTCTTAGTACTGTTCCGGCGGCGGCGGGCAGCGGCGGCGGCGGCGGGTAGCGGCGGCAGCGGCGGAGCGCGGCGCGGGCAGGTGCGCGGTCCACCGCGGAGGCGTGCACCGGTCGCGGGCCACGTGGCGGATCCCGATTGGGCTGGCGCAGGGGGCGCGGTCCACGGGATAAGGCGCGGTGTACGGTGGACCGGAGGGTGACACGTGGCGGCTTATGATTTGTCGGTGCTGTGGACCGGGTCCACGGGGCGGGTGCTGGGCGCCTCGGGGCGCGTGCGTGTAGAGATGGCAGGCGGCGTCGCAGGCGCGCACGTGGGCGCGTTGACGCGCTGTTCCCGCGCGTGGGCGGCCACGTGTCGGCGTTTGGGGGGCGCCATGTGTCGCGTTGTGAGCGGCGGGCGTTGCTATCGCCTGTTCGGCTGGCGACGTGGAGGCCCAGGGGAGTTTCGGGCTGCTGCAGTGCGCGCCCGGAAATCCCATGCGCCCGGTTTTTGGGACATGTTCGGTATTTTCCGAATTGTTTCCTGGAGCCTATATAAAGCGATCCGAGCTTCCTTCTTTCCCCTTTTTCTGGCATTTCCGAGCCTCCTCTCGCCATGGCGCCATCAGCAAAGATGATCCCCGAGCTATGCTGCATCCTTCTGCAAAGTTTTGAGATTTTTGGTGGCACGCTTATCGAGGTTTCCTTTTTTCGGCGCGGCGCGACGCTCGTCCATTTGGGTTCCCCTTCGTCGCGTTTCGGTGCGCGAGCTCCCCCGGCCTACTCCGACCACCTTTTCGAGCGATTTCTTCGCCGCCGGATCCGCGACGGACAGATCTACGATCTTGGTGTTTCAGCTTTCCCTCATTTCGCGCTTTTCGAGGTGTTTGTTCGAGCTTACTGTGACCCCATTTCTGTGATGGAGATTTGGACAGCGGCGTGGGTTTTCGGCGATATCTCCGCAACCGGGCATCGTTTGGCGACGTGCTTAAACACTTTTTTCATCTACTCGACGCAAGGATTGTCACAGTATTTTTATTGGATTTTTCTGAGTTTTGCCCGAAGGTATATGTTCTTCCCCTTATCTGTAAATGGAATTACAGTTATGTTGCTGTGTGGTTTTGCGCACATGTACTGTGGAATTTGTAACTCGGCCTACGGGGCTCGGAATTGGAAGTGCAGGTACTCGTTTCGAAGGTATCAACGCGAGGATTGCTGTGATATTTTTATTGGATTTTTCTGGGCACTTTCGGCAGGTGAAATAAGCATATCTTTGGGACTGATTTTTTGTGTGTTTGTGCGTGGTTAATTTTGGGAATGAAAGTGTAATGTTGGACCTTATTGTTGTACCCAGGGGTGTTTACAAGTGTTGCTGGACCCGATGGATCTGTAGACTTTGATTTTGGGGTACTTTTAGCTGTTGGAGCCGAAGCCTTCGCGACATGTACCGAGGATGCAGTTTCGGCAGAATTTGGACTGTGAGCATCTACACTCTTCACCGACTTCAGGTTTGCCTTGGTTTAAGTGCTTCAGGTGGGTAAACTTTATAATTGCAACTGTTAGATGGAATGGCAAAGTTTATATGCATGTTATGCCTTATGGGAGGTGTAATAGTGGATATTCATGTATGGTTGAGATAAGCTTACCTGTGGGAATGTCACCCTCTATGATTGATAGCATGCCTACTTTAATGTGCAACCGATATGAGCGAGAGGTAAGCATGGAAACGGCCTAGATCATGTGGATTGATGTTTACCTGATAATTGTACATGCTTGTCGAACTAGAGACTTAGCATGCGATAGACAGATTATATTTATCCCACACTAGATGATATAGAGATCATACATGTTTATTCAGTGGCCTATTTATGCGAGATCGGTATATCATACTGGGAATATTGTAGTATGCTTTGCTATTATATGTTTTACTCTCTTTTATTGTTTCCAAGGACAAAAGCATGCTTGAATGGACTTGTAGTTAGGCCATCTTTTACTGCTGCACTACTTATTGGAACTTGACTTAGGAGAAACCATGCTTTTCCCTTTCTCCTTCTTGTTAGTCAGGTGGTCAGTGTTGCTCGGGTTCGAGCAGGGGTCTGGGTAGTGTAGTCGGGACTTTGTGCCTGGGACAGGTTGGATTAGTTGTGGGGCTTTGCGGCAACCGCGGATATTGGGCGGTTGACCGGATGCTTATCTATGCACCAGATTGGGTATCAGTTTTCTCTAGTGGATGGAGTTTCCCACTTATCGTTTAGTTGCATCCGATTGAGGTCGGGTCTTTCTCTAGTGGTTGAGTTTTCCCACTTTGATCAGATTTGTGATCAAAGTCCTGCTATACAAAGATACTTGTTACTGAGATACTTTACTCGTGTGGGTCGCTCCCCTCGAGTGCCACTCCGGAGGTAGGCTTTTCGGACCCAGCCTTGTGTGCCGGTCTGATACTTGTTTTGGGATGCGAGCCGTGCGGGCCGATCCCGCGGTTTCGAGCCTTGTGTGCAGATTCCGCTGAGCAGGCAATGCCAGTTTTACTGGTGGCACTAATTGGGTTATTACAGATATTTGCCTTTCTTGTTTCACTCGTGTCAGGGGGACCGAGTGAAGTCTAGTAGCTGTGTTTAGACCAGTGCTATCCATTTGGGGACTGTGGTCCCGAGGTCTTTGTGAGTTGTTGACCGTTATGCGAGAGGATTGGTGATCTTGAGTTTATCCGTTCTGAGAGAGAGCGTGGATTTTGACTATAGCCTGCATGAGCCACTACTCGGTAGCGAGTTAGTCCGTTTGGACGCCCTACGTAATTCCTGCCCGTCAGCGGGAGGTGGTTGTAGGTGGGCGCAGGTTTGACTGGACCAGGTGTGGCAGTCAGCTCGATTGGATCGATTGTGCACTTCATGTGCTGGTGGTTGCATACCATTATTTGGTTCTCCCCTTTTGAGCATTTAGATAGAGACATGGTAGCTGTTGAGAGTCTCCAGTTTCCTTATTTCAGTCTTTACAGCTTTGGTCGGGTTATGTCTCTTGAGGGCTTAGTGGGCAGACCGTCAGGTCTGGCGGTGGGACCCACTGAGAACTCGCGTTTTGGTGTAGTTCTCACACCCTTTGGGGGTCTCCCCCCCTCCTTTTTCCTTCCTCTCCCTTGTTTTGCAGAGTCGTAGCGGGTGTTGCGGATTCTGCGGTGGTTGTTCGAGGCGAGAGAGTCGCGTGCTAGATCCCTACCCGTCGTTGGAGAGTAGCGGTACCCCTTCAGAGGTGATCTTCAGTAGATTAGTGGTTTTATTTTTCCTCTTTTGAGAGACTGATGTAGTGAGGATATTTTTGTATTGAGAGACTGTACACTGATGTATTTATTGGAGTTACCTCCCGGTTAGGTTCAGAGCTTGTATTTGAGGATTTTGTATTATTATTATTCTTTTGGGAGGCGGACATTGTTGTATTATTTCCAGTTGTACAGTGATTAATTTTAGTTATACAGCAGATTTTTATTTATAGCTCTGATATCTGTTAGCTGTAGTACTTTTCTTGCAGGTAGGACGCTTCGCCTATGCGGGTTTGGCATAGGTGGCGGATCTGTTGGCGAGCCCGGGTCGCAGTTTCGACCCCGGGGCGTGACAGATTAGAGTGGTATCAGAGCCTAGGTTGTAGGTCATGGTGGACTTAGAAACCCTAGGCTTATGGTTTGACCCTTGGTTGACTTCGTGAGAGTCGTGATTTTTAGCGAGAGTCCTGATTGAGTTTTACACCTCTCCCAAGAGACGGGAAGAGAGATTGGCATGTTTATTCTCCTAAGTGATTATGTTGGCTGCAGACAACATAATGCTGCGGAACGGGTGACATGCTTTAGACTTTCGCTTGATTGGGTCGAGCGCTGTTTTGTGTTGTTTTGTGGTTTCGTCGTGGCGAGCGGTGTCTCCCCGACGCTGGGATTTGACCCGTGTGCATCCTGTCATAGCAGTTGAGCTTGAGCAGTTGGTTTTGGGCCAGATACCCGGATTGAGGTCAGAGAACTCCGGACCCAGATGACAAGATTGTCAGAGGCTTATCAGCGACAGAGTGAGCAGCTAGCCTTGGTGACATAGTTGTCGGAGCACTGGGTAACCCCCTCTGTGCCAATGTTTAGTGCCGAGGCACCGAGGCAGGGTGGATAGTCGACAGCAGAGGAGCTGTGGGACGTGATCGATCTATTGAGCCAGATTTGGCAGATGAACCACCCCGACTCGTAAGATTGAGTTTGGAGCCTTTGGAGGCAGAGTCGTGGTTGGTGGTGATGGAGTGATCAATTGAGAGCCTCCCTGTGCCAGAGAGTTTATGCAGTTGTTGAACTGCGCGCTTCGGGATTCGAGGGACGAGGCGCATAGGATATGTGTGGCTGGGAGTGGATTGCGCCAGGATACCTTTCAGCATAGTTGGTCCCTCTGTTTTGGATTATTGACGCCTCGATGGAGTAGGCATTGTAATTGGAGCATGGCGCTGCAGTTCCTTTGGATAGGGATCTGCCGCTAGAGGCGAGTTCGGGATATTGGCGCTTGGCGCCGGGAGATGGAGGACAGATCGGCCGGCAGAGGCATTTCTGATTTCTTTTTCCAGGATAACGAGTTCCCGAGATGCCGGAGATCGGGTGGACCCCGAAGGCAGCATCAGTATTTATATCAGAGTGGCGCAGCGGTAGCGTGGATTTGTTATCTGCGGAGGACCTTATTCGTCGCCTCAATGTGATCAGAGACAGAGGTCGTGCTCCCTTGTGGATAGTCCTGATTTTCAGGCAGATTGAGCGACAACCACTTGCTTTGAGCGGATGAATCTGTGCCGCCCGGTTGGAGGGCGCCACGGTAGTGGATCGAGTGTCGCAGGTGGGATTTCACCATAGTAGTCGGAGTTAGAGCATGTTCCACTCTTGCATGGGCTAGAGGCAGATTTGTTACCACGTGCACTAGAGGTACAGGTTCTTGTTGTTGTTGTGCACGTGGAGGAGGCTTTTGGATCATGTCCAGTGCGGCTGAGACCGCGAGTTACCGGCAGAATTATTGGAAATTGTGGCAATTCGGTGTTTCGACCCTGTGCTTGAGATTGATTTGCACAATGCCACAGAATGTTAGACTGCGGCGAGAGAGGACTTTGATCTTCGGCAAGGCGGACAAGAGAAGGCTTGCTTGATGAGATTGTTAGAGCACTCAGGTTTTAGTGACAGTGCGAGAGGTGCTTACGGCGGCACCGGGACTCAGGGATATCTCTGTTGCCCATGAGATCCCGGGTGTGATTTCACCTTAGTTGTTGGTAATGCCGCCGGTTAGGGAGATAGAGATTGCGTTGGACGTGGTTCGGGGAACCGCGCCACCCTCGACAACACCTCATTGGATATCGCCTGTAGAGCTGAGAGGGCTGATGGCGCAGTTGCAGGATCTGATGGATCGAGGGGTCTGTTTAACCTAGTGCCACACTGTTGGTATACGGTGGTGATGCTACGTCGTTGATACACGACTGTGAGGGTCCTTTTTATGGTTCGAGTGTAGACAGGTCCGGGTGGTATCTAGGACCTTTTGATGGAGTTATACTTCGGCAGTTAGTGTATGATGCGAGTACCTACTTGGAATTAGACAGCCGAGGACTTCGCCTAGATGGCGTTCAGGACACGGTAGGGGCATTATGAGTTTATAGCGAGGCCCAATGGAATGACGAATGCCCTGTTGACTTCAAGGTCTGAGGAATTGTATGTCCTAGTTGTGCTTGGACGGACTGGGAGTAGTGTTCCCGAGGATATTTTGATTTACTCCCAAAGCGACTTGGAGCACGAGGAGCACTTGTGGAGGTGCTACCATGCCTATGTGGATGAGGCTGTATGCCGAGTTATTGAGGTACAAGTTGTAGCTTCTGAAGCATACCTTCTTGGGTCACCTTATTCTAGCCGTTGGAGTGGCGGTGGAATCCGACCAAATGGATGTTATTCAGGTTTGACTGAAACCAACATTTATCCTTGAGGTGAGGAGCTTCTTAGACTTGGCAGTGCCGGGAGAGCATGGCCAATGGATAGTGAGACTGATGCCAGCGCCAATGTTAGTGTTTCCAGTGTTGGGAGAGGGGTTGGTGTGTTTTAGTGATGCCTCCCATTGTGGCTGTAGAGTTACCGTGGGTTGATCTTCGGTCCACACTTCATTAGTCCAACCCTATGAGTATTGAGGCAGGACGAACCGCTGTTTTGCAGGCAGTTGGATCCCACCGTTGAGCCTTTCAGTACGTCTATTACTTCCAGCTTTGATTGATATACCTGGGCGTAGGCCCTGCCTGCTTGGCTATCAGTCCTGATTACTCAGCATTCCTGTTCTATACTATATGATAGATTAAGATTTCATCTTCAGTTTACAGTTTCTACCATGCGGCATCAGTGGAGCCTACAGCTTTCAGCATCTTGGGTGGGATGGTGGAATTTACGCGGATTGTCGTTGCTGGTTCGGATTTTTGACCGTGAGTTTGGGCATCAGCTTTATGATCGCCTTTTGAGCCAGTTTTCAGTCCCGTTCACTGACGGTTTGGTCCCCGTCAGGGTGTCCTTTATTAGTTGAGAGATCAACTTCGACCCGTGGGTCTGTTGGGGTTACGTTGGCATGTTGAGTGACCAACGGTGGTATGAGATTGTGTCTCTTGAGGATCCCTTTTGAGGGTAGCCCGCAGTTGAGTAGTCCACTCGGGTGATTTTGGATCGGGAGGTAACCGAGTGAAGACCCCAGCTTATTGGATGAATGTGTGGGTATGCTTCGGGTCGCCTTGTTGAGATTGGCACCAGAATGTGGTTTGGTGCGTGTTGCACTGGTGGTTATTTTGTTTCCCCCCAGCTTTTATTGGAGCCCCTTTGGTATTTCACGTCTCAGCTCGGGAGTGATGTGTTTTTGGATCCCTCGCCCGTGATTAACTCGCCCCTTTGAGATCTATGAGGGTTTGGAGTACGAGGGACGCCCGTTGCGAATTCTGGCTCGAGAGTTGAGGGAATTACACAATCGGGCCATGCCGTGCTGGGTATTGTTGTTTTTGGGAAGTGATCACGGGGAGTGAGTGGTGTTTGGGGAGCTGGAGGCGTTATTGATGGATACCTACCCGTGGTATTTGTGACTCCTTGTCACGCCCCAGGCCCCAGCGGAAGCCTACCCGGCACGTGCACAGACCCGCCGTGTGCACAAGGTACCCCCCGGTATACACAAGGCGTCTACAACAACAAGCGGAAGGAAGGCAATATACACATCCTACTAGTAATCAGAGCACAAAGCAACTAAACTATACATAAAAGAGGAAAGTAGATAACAACTATCATACAAGAAGTTAAAATCCAAAATACACATGTAGTTCCCTTAAATACAACTTATCAAAATACATGGGTGGTTTCTATGCCCAAAATACACCAACACCTCCCTAACAAAAACAAAAGAAAAGGTGTCCTGTAACCACCTCGAGTGGTGCGACGGGGATTAGCTAGCTATGCGATAACCCCTTGCCACGGTCCCGAGCCCCTCCCGCTGCGGATGGCTCTGAAAAACAACATCCCAAATGGGGTGAGAACTATTAAACAATAGTTCCCAGTGGGTAAGCCGCCGAGAGAAGCGAAATACACCACTAGGTCAACTGAGGCATAAGATAGTAAACTGCTGAAATGAAATGCAGTAAATAAACAACTGAAGTAAAGTAAAGTACTCTACTACTATCATGCCTCTATGCTCATGTACAAGGTGATGATGATATGAATCTATCATGCTATCATAATGTCCAACTACAATGAGTAGTATTACTTATGTGGTGTCCAATGTCAAGTTTGCTATCATGTAAGTCCAACTACCATTAATGTATCATCTATGTGATATTCAATGTTAAGTTTGGTTAACTTAATCCTTTTCTCTTGAAGACTTTCTTTGAGTCTAAGCTTGAGCCACGCCTCATGGTCCCGTGGTGGCACCCCCCAAGGAGCTATGCCAAGCCAACGGCGTCCCAATCGGCACCCAATCCCGCACGGCGATCATAATGTCGCAAATGGCCAACTCCGGAGTGCCGGCTTGGAGGGAGCGACCCTACCAAGCATGTGCGAATGAGCACAAACGGCAAGCAAGCAAGTCTCGATCATCGTGTCTAAAACACGGAATAGCAAGTCATCGTGTCTAAAACACGGAAAAGCATCATCGACCTTTAGGTCGGGGTATAGTATCTCAAGTGTCAATGTTTCATGTACAATATTAACATTATTTTGCATAATGAAAGAGTAAAACATTTACAAGTTATCCTCATGTCTCAAACATGGAATCTAACTATTTCATCTTGATTGTACAAGTTTAGAAGTTTTCTACTTGTATCTCACTACACCAGATGGCACTAATGTCATAATGTCCATTTTCTTCATGATCATATGCATAACATATCTCAATAATTCTATAACATGTATAGTTATTCTCTATTCATATCCAAAAGCTTAAGTTCACGAAAATTCCTATTCAATCCCCCCTCAAAGTGCCCATGCACCTACAATGTTTACCTCTACTACATAGAGTATGAAATTTTCTACACATGAAGGGGTTCAAATGCATGATCATAAATCATGATAAATCAAACGATGCATGTTTAATATAACAATGATGCCCTAAAAGTCTATAGAAGACATAGGGGGAGTTCACCCATTTCGGTGAGGTCAGACCCACCGGATAGTTGCCAAATCCTTGTGAAGGATCCCAACCAAGAAGCCCACACTTCCTCTTATGCCCTAAGAGAAGTTTCCAAAGGGTTAAAACATCACAAAACCCTAATCACAAAATCCCTTAAAATCATAAGGAAAATAGGTGGAAAATACCTTAGGTTGAGAAATCTTGCTAAATCTTGAAATCCAAACAAGAAAAGCTTCAAAACCAACCTACAAGAGTGTTCTACACCCATCAATTCCACCCCAAAAGCTATAAATCAAAAAGCCCCAAAATAAACCCTAGTTTTCCAAAACCTAGGTTTTTTCTTCAAAAATCCCAAAAGAAAGGAAAAAGAAGTGTTCCAAACCTCTTTTAGCTCAAATCCCACCTTGGAAAAGCAAAGGATAGGCACAAGAGCTCCAAACTTCCTTCTTCTCCAAGTTCAAGCCTTCCTCCAAGCTCTTGTAGCAAGCTTCAAAGGTGGAGAAGAGGAGGTTGAAGAAGAATCCAAGTAGAGAGATGTGTTGGAGAAGGAAATCCAAGATTTTCTCTCCCTCTCTCTCTCTCTAACACTTTCTCTTACTCTCTCCAAATGAGAGGAAAAGAAGAGTGAAGGGGATTAAAAACCCTAATGTAACAAAATCCTAAAAGACCCCTGCAAGAAATGTTATTGCATTTCTTACTGTGCTGTCCAGACCCGCACGATCCGGACTGCCCCCAATCCGATCCGGATCCCGAACGTGGAATCTCCAGTTTCGCGCGGACGATCCGGATCGCCCCTATCCGATCTGGATCCCGAACGTGGAATTTCCAGTTTCGCGCGGACGATCCGGATCGCCCCTATCCGATCCGGATCCCGAAGCCAAAAACCCCAAAATTTCAAAATTTTCGAAAATTTCCGATTTGCGCCCAAACTCTCCGGAAACCTTCTAGAACCTTCCGGAAGCTTACAAAAACATTCTAAGGGTATCATTCAACCCTCCACACACTCGAACTTCGCAATTTGATAAAGTTCAGTGTACTACACTCCTGGTGGATTTGAGCTAGTTTCGAGGACGAAACTTTCGTTTAGTGGGGGAGGATGTGAAGACCCGAAAATTCCCACTTATGGAGCACTGTTGCATCTACAGCTTCGGGAGGCCTATGTGGCGCGTCGGCGGGGTTTGTGCACAATTTGGACACAAGTGGGGGACTTCGGGCTTAAATGGATCACGTGGGTGATCAGATGGCCCCGTCGAATGCTTAGAAGTGGTTTTGCGCGCAATGAATATTAAAATTGGACTCAGTGCGAAGTTGGGACCAAGGAACACCTTTCCGGATGCCTTCGGCAATTTTTAGAGTTGGAATTTGGCAAAATGAACTTCGGATTTGGATTCAGCGCGCGAAAACGATGAAAATGGACTATTCACTTGTATTTTTCGGAGCCCGGATGACGCGCGCAATTTTCGAGGCTTCTTAGTGCGGCGGCGGCAGGTAGCGGCGGCGGCGGCGGAGCGCGGCGCGGGCAGGCGCGGGCAGGTGCGCGGTCCACCGCGGAGGCGTGCACCGGTCGCGGGCCACGTGGCGGATCCCGGTTGGGCTGGCGCAGGGGGCGCGGTCCACGGGATAAGGCGCGGTGTACGGTGGACCGGAGGGTGACACGTGGCGGCTTATGATTTGTCGGTGCTGTGGACCGGGTCCACGGGGCGGGTGCTGGGCGCCTCGGGGCGCGTGCGTGCAGAGATGGCAGGCGGCGTCGCAGGCGCGCACGTGGGCGCGTTGACGCGCTGTTCCCGCGCGTGGCGGCCACGTGTCGGCGTTTGGGGGGCGCCACGTGTCGCGTTGTGAACGGCGGGCGTTGCTGTCGCCTGTTCGGCAGGCGACGTGGAGGCCCAGGGGAGTTTCGGGCTGCTACAGTGCGCGCCCGGAAATCCCATGCGCCCGATTTTTGGGACATGTTCGGTATTTTCCGAATTGTTTCCTGGAGCCTATATAAAGCGATCCGAGCTTCCTTCTTTCCCCTTTTTCTGGCATTTCCGAGCCTCCTCTCGCCATGGCGCCTTCAGCAAAGATGATCCCCGAGCTATGCTGCATCCTTCTGCAAAGTTTTGAGATTTTTGGTGGCACGCTTATCGAGGTTTCCTTTTTTCGGCGCGGCGCGACGCTCGTCCATTTGGGTTCCCCTTCGTCGCGTTTCGGTGCGCGAGCTCCCCCGGCCTACTCCGACCACCTTTTCGAGCGATTTCTTCACCGCTGGATCCGCGACGGACAGATCTACGATCTTGCTATTTTCAGCTTTCCCTCATTTCGCGCTTTTCGAGGTGTTTGTTCGAGCTTACTGTGACCCCATTTCTGTGATGGAGATTTGGACAGCGGCGTGGGTTTTCGGCGATATCTCCGCAACCGGGCATCGTTTGGCGACGTGCTTGTACACTTTTTTCATCTACTCGACGCAAGGATTGTCACAGTATTTTTATTGGATTTTTCTGAGTTTTGCCCGAAGGTATATGTTCTTCCCCTTATCTGTAAATGGAATTACAGTTATGTTGCTGTGTGGTTTTGCGCACCTGTACTGTGGAATTTGTAACTCGGCCTACGGGGCTCGGAATTGGACGTGCAGGTACTCGTTTCGAAGGTATCGACGCGAGGATTGCTGTGATATTTTTATTGGATTTTTCTGGGCACTTTCGGCAGGTGAAATAAGCATATCTTTGGGACTGATTTTCTGTGTGTTTGTGCGTGGTTAATTTTGGGAATGAAAGTGTAATGTTGGACCTTATTGTTGTACCCAGGGGTGTTTACAAGTGTTGCTGGACCCGATGGATCTGTAGACTTTGATTTTGGGGTACTTTTAGCTGTTGGAGCCGAAGCCTTCGCGACATGTACCGAGGATGCAGTTTCGGCAGAATTTGGACTGTGAGCGTCTACACTCTTCACCGACTTCAGGTTTGCCTTGGTTTAAGCACTTCAGGTGGGTAAACTTTATAATTGCAACTGTTAGATGGAATGGCAGAGTTTATATGCATGTTATGCCTTATGGGAGGTGTAATAGTGGATATTCATGTATGGTTGAGATAAGCTTACCTGTGGGAATGTCACCCTCTATGATTGATAGCATGCCTAATTTAATGTGCAACCGATATGAGCGAGAGGTAAGCATGGAAACGGCCTAGATCATGTGGATTGATGTTTACCTGATAATTGTACATGCTTGTCGAACTAGAGACTTAGCATGCGATAGACAGATTATATTTATCCCACACTAGATGATATAGAGATCATACATGTTTATTCAGTGGCCTAGTTATGCGAGATCGGTATATCATACTGGGAATATTGTAGTATGCTTTGCTATATATGTTTTACTCTCTTTTATTGTTTCCAAGGACAAAAGCATGCTTGAATGGACTTGTAGTTAGGCCATCTTTTACTGCTGCACTACTTATTGGAACTTGACTTAGGAGAAACCATGCTTTTCCCTTTCTCCTTCTTGTTAGTCAGGTGGTCATTGTTGCTCGGGTTCGAGCAGGGGTCTGGGTAGTGTAGTCGGGACTTTGTGCCTGGGACAGGTTGGATTAGTTGTGGGGCTTTGCGGCAACCGCGGATATTGGGCGGTTGACCGGATGCTTATCTATGCACCAGATTGGGTATCAGTTTTCTCTAGTGGATGGAGTTTCCCACTTATCGTTTAGTTGCATCCGATTGAGGTCGGGTCTTTCTCTAGTGGTTGAGTTTTCCCACTTTGATCAGATTTGTGATCAAAGTCCTGCTATACAGAGATACTTGTTACTGAGATACTTTACTCGTGTGGGTCGCTCCCCTCGAGTGCCACTCCGGAGGTAGGCTTTTCGGACCCAGCCTTGTGTGCCGGTCTGATACTTGTTTTGGGATGCGAGCCGTGCGGGCCGATCCCGCGGTTTCGAGCCTTGTGTGCAGATTCCGCTGAGCAGGCAATGCCAGTTTTACTGGTGGCACTAGATTGGGTTTATTACAGATATTTGCCTTTCTTGTTTCACTCGTGTCAGGGGGACCGAGTGAAGTCTAGTAGCTGTGTTTGGACCAGTGCTATCCATTTGGGGACTGTGGTCCCGAGGTCTTTGTGAGTTGTTGACCGTTGTGCGAGAGGATTGGTGATCTTGAGTTTATCCGTTCTGAGAGAGAGCGTGGATTTTGACTATAGCCTGCATGAGCCACTACTCGGTAGCGAGTTAGTCCGTTTGGACGCCCTACGTAATTCCTGCCCGTCAGCGGGAGGTGGTTGTAGGTGGGCGCAGGTTTGACTGGACCAGGTGTGGCAGTCAGCTCGATTGGGTCGATTGTGCACTTCATGTGCTGGTGGTTGCATACCATTATTTGGTTCTCCCCTTTTGAGCATTTAGATAGAGACATGGTAGCTGTTGAGAGTCTCCAGTTTCCTTATTTCAGTCTTTACAGCTTTGGTCGGGTTATGTCTCTTGAGGGCTTAGTGGGCAGACCGTCAGGTCTGGCGGTGGGACCCACTGAGAACTCGCTTTTTGGTGTAGTTCTCACACCCTTTGGGGGTCTCCCCCCTCCTTTTTCCTTCCTCTCCCTTGTTTTGTAGAGTCGTAGCGGGTGTTGCGGATTCTGCGGTGGTTGTTTGAGGCGAGAGAGTCGCGTGCTAGATCCCTACCCGTCGTTGGAGAGTAGCGGTACCCCTTCAGAGGAGATCTTCAGTAGATTAGTGGTTTTATTTTTCCTCTTTTGAGAGACTGATGTAGTGAGGATATTTTTGTATTGAGAGACTGTACACTGATGTATTTATTGGAGTTACCTCCCGGTTAGGTTCAGAGCTTGTATTTGAGGATTTTGTATTATTATTATTCTTTTGGGAGGCGGACATTGTTGTATTATTTCCAGTTGTACAGTGATTAATTTTAGTTATACAGCAGATTTTTATATATAGCTCTGATATCTGTTAGCTGTAGTACTTTTCTTGCAGGTAGGACGCTTCGCCTATGCGGGTTTGGCATAGGTCGCGGATCTGTTGGCGAGCCCGGGTCGCAGTTTCGACCCCGGGGCGTGACAAAGTATGCCGACCATATGAAACTCACCGGCTCGGCCATCCACAAGAGTAGCTCGAATCTTTTCCAAACTGGGATCTAGAACTTGTTTCATCTTGATCTATTCCATAAGAATCGATTGCAACACCAATGCCCTCAATCTCATCGGTGCTTCGGGTGCTACAACCTCCAATTCCAACCGCCTCATATCTTCTAGTAATTCCAGTTGGGAAGTGATCATCATCGCTAAATTCTCTACCGATTTACGACTGAGAGCATCTGCCACTACATTCGCTTTACCAGGGTGGTAGAGAATGATAAAATCATAATCCTTAAGCAGCTCCAACCATCTTCGCTGCCTAAGCTTCAAATCTTTCTGAGTAAAGAGGTATTTTAGACTCTTATGATCAGTATATACCTCACAATGCTCACCGTATAAGTAGTGTCGCCACAACTTCAAAGCAAAAACTATGGCGGCCAATTCCAAGCAAGTCATGAGTGGGGTAGTTTTTCTCATAATCCTTTAATTGACGAGAGGCATAAGCAATAACCTTCTCGTTTTGCATCAAAACACAACCTAGCCCACACAAAGAAGCATCATTGTAGATCACATATCCTGCTCCGGTAGTAGGCAAAAGCCATGATCGGGGCGGTTGTCAACCGTTCCTTCAATTCCAAGAAACTTCTCTCGCACGCATCATTCCAAATAAACTTGGTACCCTTATACATGAGTCGCGTGAGGGGAGTAGATAACCTTGCAAATCCCTCAACAAACCGTCAATAGTAGCCAGCTAAACCGATAAAGCTCCTAATCTCGGTGATGTTTGTCGGTCTAGGCCAATCCTTGATTGCCTCGATCTCTTCTTGGGGTCTACAATTATTCCTTTATCTGATATTACATGACCCAAGAATGCCACCTCTCGTAGCCAAAACTCACATTTCTTCAGTTTAGCATAGATCTCTTTCTCTCGAAGTAATTGCAACGCTTGTCTCAAGTGATTCTCATGATCCTCATAACTTCGAGAGTATACCAGAATGTCGTCGATGAACACCACGACGAATCTATCCAAGAAGGGCTTGAAGACACGGTTCATCAAATCCATAAAAGCTCCCGGGGCATTAGTGAGCCCAAATGGCATAACAGTAAACTCGTAGTGTCCTGAAAGCCGTCCTAGGAACATCCTCGGGCTTGATCCTGAGCTGATGATATCCAATCTGAAGATCAATCTTCGAGTACACTGTTGATCCTTGGAGTTGATCAAACAAATCATCAATCCTTGGTAATGGGTACTTGTTCTTGACCGTGACCTTGTTGAGTTCACGATAGTCCACACAAAGGCGAAGCGATCCATCATTTTTCTTGATGAATAAAGCTGGTGCTCCCTACGGTGAGACGCTCTGTCAAATAAAGCCTTTTTCCAACAAGTCTTGAAACTGTGCCTTGAGCTCCTTCAACTCCGCCGGTGCCATCCTATGTGCCTTCATGATTGGGGTAGTTCCAGGAATCAGAACCACAAACTCGATCTCTCTATCCGACGGCATCCCCGGTAGCTCAGCGGGGTACACATCAGCAAACTCCCGCACAATCGGGATGTCCTCAACTCTCGGAGTCTTACCACTCCTATCCACAACAGTGGCCAAGTAGGCAACACAACAACTCTTGATCAACTGTTTCGCTCTGTTGGAAGAGATAGTCATCGCAAACATCGAGCTCTTACAACCTCT
Source organism: Tillandsia fasciculata (assembly GCA_029168755.2). Classification (NCBI taxonomy): domain Eukaryota; kingdom Viridiplantae; phylum Streptophyta; class Magnoliopsida; order Poales; family Bromeliaceae; genus Tillandsia; species Tillandsia fasciculata. The sequence goes on from CM054945.1 coordinate 10,151,913, forward strand.
AAACACAAACTCCTCTTGTCTCGGTTTCCGGAACCTTACAAGTTGGCTCTCACAATCAATAGTAGCATGATACCTCGTGAGCCAATCCATGCCCAAAACCACATCAAACTTTCCAAGTCTATGGAGGGCCAACAAATCTGCCGGCATGATCCAATCTCCAATCCTAACAGGGCAACTAGGGCAAAACTCTCGAATGTCCAAAGTATGATCAAGAACTAAAATTCGTCCCGGATGCAAAGTAGGAACTAACCCAATGACATGCAACTCGGTAAACAGCCAGCCAATGAATAAATGAGATTCATCGGTATCAAATAAAGCACGAACTCAAATGCTATGAATCAAAATGATACCTGCAACGACGTCCTCTATAGCTGATGCCTCCTCTGCTTGGGCCGCATACATGCGCCTGCTCGGAGCCTGCCGTGGTCCCTTGTACTACCGCAACACCGGTGGTCGTCCTTACTGGGAGTAGGTGGGTGGGGTCCCCTGTCCCGGAATAACTGGTGCCGATACCGAAGAAGGTGTCGGTGATGAACCTCGTACTGCCACAAAGATAGCACTTGCCTCCACGCTGCGGGCATTGTGGCGGCACATAAGGTCCACCACAAATCACGCAACGGGACGGCCGCCTACGATCGGGTCCTCCTCGGTGTGAAGATGAGTCACGTCCTCCAGACTTGCTCCTCGGGTGCTTCGACGGCTTCATCGAATAGGGCTTATGACTTGCGCCCTTGGCTGCCCGTCTCTTACCTCGCGCCCTATCAAGGGCCTCTCTTTCATCCTTTGCAATCTCTGTGCCTTTCTCCACTATAAAAGCACGGTCCACAACCTCCCTGTAGGTTTGGAGGTTTAGGGTCTGAACCAACCTGAAGATAGAAGGTCGAAGGTCGTTCTCAAACATGCGAGCCTTGTCCTTGTCGTCCCTCACCACGTGCGGAATACAGTTAAGTAGTCGAGTGAATTCCCTCTCGAATTCTGCCACGGTTTTTTTGTCTCCTTGCCTCAAATTGCGGAAGTCTCTTTCCATTTGCCTTTTCACGCTCGCCGGAAAGTACTTCATTGTGAGCATCTTCTTGAATCATGGCCAGGTGATTGCCGCCAAATCGGTTGTGGGGTCATCCCGGATGTCCGCCCACCACTGGTATGCGTCGCTCTCAAGATGGTGTGTAGCCAACCACACCCGATCTCCATCCGCCACGAAGGTATCGTGGAAAAGCTTCTCCATGTGCAAAATCTATTTCTCAAAAATCCAATGATCGGGTTTCTCTCCATCATATGTCCGGGGCTTGGATTCCCGGAATTCCCTCAAGCGGGCCATGAGTCGATCCCGCTCTGCTCCTGCTACCATCGTCGGTAAGACAGTCCTCCCCGGTGGAGTCTGTGGTGCCCCGACTTGTGCTAAAATGGCAAAAGTGTAGATAAAACGTCCTAAACGTGTTTAAAAGTACGAGTAAAAAGAGTTAGAGCAAGTTTGGTTCGAAGCAAAAGGCAATCGGACCAAAAGTGAGTTGAAAACAGAATTTAAAATGAGTTCCATGTTGAAAATCTGCTTCAAAGGGACCTCGGAACAGACAAAATGGTTGTGGGTATATTAGAAATGAATTCCGAGCATGTTGGAATGATCCCATGGGGTTTAGGGCCTCGTAGAGGGAAAACACATTTTTCGGGGTAAAAATAATATGGGAATTTGACCTTCGGGGTCCGGACCTTTTTAGAAAGGTCCCCACCGTGAGAAGAAAGGATCAAACCATCTCGGTGCGCAGGAAATTCTACGTTTGGGGTCCGAACTTTTTCAGGGAAAATGTTCGGACCTTCTTCGCGCACAGTGTAGCGTTCGGGGTCCGACTTTTTTGAAAAAAAGGTCTGAACTTTCTCGGGCCTGTCAACGAGAGAGAGTGGCAAACTTGTAATTTCGTGGGGGGGAACTAGTATAAAAGGGTGGGGGACTTCACCCCCCAACCTCAGACCCTCTTCACTCCCTCTCTCACTTTCTCTCTCCTCTATTTCTCTCTCTAGAAGAGTAGAAGCCCTAGCTTCAAGGAAGGGGATTTTGGGGGTTTTGATCTCCTTCAAGGCTACAAAACGGAGGAGGATCACTAGAAGAGCATCTTGGGAGGAAAAAGAATATCTCTCCACTTCTCTTAAGCAAGAAATCCAGAGGTGAGTTTTTAGGGTTTTTTAATTTTTGAGCTCCAAAGGGATTTCTAACGATCTCTTTTGGTTTCTAACCTATGTTTTAGGGGTTTTTCTTGAAGATCAAGAGACCAAACACTTCCTCTTTCAAGATCATACAAGAGGTGGGGGATTTCTGTCACGCCCCGGGGTCGAAACTGCGACCCGAGCTCGCCAACAGATCCGCCGCCTATGCAAAACCCCGCATAGGCGAAGCGTCCTACCTGCAAGAAAGGGGCTACAGCTAAACAGATATCAGAGCTATAAAATAAAAGTGCTGTAAAACTAAAACCAACCATCTGTACAACTGGAATAATGATACAATATCCATCTCCCATAAATGATAATCATACAATGCTGAGATGCCTCACTGGCTAGTGGCTCCTCAATTGTTATTCCACCAATTCGTGTTCGCTTCCTTGCGACACTCTTTTTCTTCATAGAGATAGGCTTCATCTGCGCCTTCCCTTTTCTGCAGCAGTAGGAGTCTTGGCTTTTGCTGATGCTTTGCCTTTAGGAGTAGAAGCAATCTTCTCAGCAGCTTTCTCTTTGATTCCTTCAACAGTTTGTTCCCAATCTTCCGATTCCATTTTCGACTCATCTAACGGAACAAATTCCGTCTCCCCTTTATTCTTGCGAGCTCTCTTCAGTTTGTTGGTCACGCGAGTGCTGACCATTGCAGTGATGAACACTAGGAGCCATTCAAGAGCCATTGTAGCAAAGGTTTTACCAAGAAGCACCTGTGTGCAAGTCTCAAGAACATGAAAAAATTGTTTAATTTTAAAAAAATATTGGGAAATACCTAAACAATTCTTAACATGTGTAGAGGCTAGGAATCAAGACAATTTTGCAAAAAGAATTGTAGAAATAGATCAATTTCTCATATTTCGAAAAATCGCCAAAATTGCCCTAAAACTGAAATTTCTTGAATCGAAGCCTAAAAATCTGTTTAGAAACACAATATCAAGCATAGAAACAATTCTCAGGCATCCAGAGTTTAGATTTCATAAGAAATTTGAACAAAAACTGTGCAACAATGAAATCAAGCCTGAAATCCATCACGTTTTGACAAAAACTACAAGAACAGTGAATGAACCGAGTTTTGATAAAAAAAACTTACTTGTATCGAGAGAGATGAAGTTAAAATAGATCCAAAAGCCCTTGATTCTAGAGAGAGAAACAGAAGAAACCCAAATCAAAAGCTTGTATCGAATGAAAAATCTAAAACCAATCGTTTTAATATAAACCCTAGCCGCAGTTCGGATCAGATTAAGAAGTTAGTCCGGATCGGCTTTGCGCAGAAAATCCCATGGTTCGGGATCCGGACTGACTACTCCAGTCCGGACTGCCTGTAACTTTTTCTTCAGAAAAATTCATAAAAATTTCAGAAAATCCAGAAAAAGTATGTAAGCATTCTTGCATATCAACTTTAAACCAAAAGTATCGTTTCATATGAAAAGAAATAGATTATGAGAAATCTATCAATAATACCCCAAATCATGAAACAAAAATTTATAAAGGTAACTCCACAGCCACTATGGGAGGCATCACTATAACTCACAATCCATCTCCCATCACTGACGATGCTAAAATAGGCGATGGTATCAGTCTAATCATCCATTTGTCAAGCTCTGCTGGCACTGTCCAGTCCAAGAAGCTCCAAGCTTCAACAATCAGTGTCCGTCTCGGCCAATCTCGAATAGCATCCACTTTGGCCGGATTCCCACAGCCGCTCCTATGGCTAGAATAATGTAGCCCAAGTAGATATGCTCCTGAAGCTAAAACCCATACCTCAACAACTCGGCATACAGCTTCTCCCACACAGGCGTTGTAGCACTATCCACAAGTACTCCACGTGCTCCAAGTCACTCTGGGAGTAAATCAAAATACCCCAGGAGAATACCGCTACCAATCCGTCCAAGTACAGCTGGAACTCCCAACTCCTCAAATCCTAAAGGCGGCAGGGCATTAGTCAATCCAATTAGTCTCATCGTGAGCTCATAATACCCCTACCGTGTCCTGAACGCCGTCTTGGCAAAATACGCAGCTGTATGATTCCAACAAATACATGTCTCATAGAAGAACAACTGCCGGAGCATAACTCAATCAAACGGTCCTAAATAAAATCCGGACCTACTTGCGCTCAAACCACAGTAGAACCCTCACCATCGTGCATCCACGACGTGGCATCACCACCGTATATCAACGGCGTGGCACTAGGTCCAACAGACCCCTCGATCCATCAGATCCTGCGACTGTGCCATCAGCTCTCTCAGCTCTACTGGCGATATCCAATGAGGTGTTGTCGAGGTTGGCGCGGTTCCCAGAACCATATCCATCTCAATCTCGATGTCCATAATCGGCGGCATCATCATCAGCTCAGGCGAACTCACACCCGGGATCTCACGGGCACTAAGGATATCCTTGAGTCCCGGTGTCGCCGTAAGCACCTCTCACACTGTCGCTGCAACCTATGCGCTCTAACTGTCTCAACAAACAAGTCTCTCATTTCTGCCTCGCAGAAGGTTATAATCCTCTCTCTCCGCAGTTAAACATCCAGGGGCACTGTGCTAACCAATTTCAAGCACAGGGTCAAAACACCGAACTGCCACAAATACCAATGAGTCTGCCGGTACAACTCGTAGCCTCAACTGCGCTGGACATGATCCACAAGCCTCCTCCTCGTGCAACACACCAATAGGAACCTGTACCTCTAGTGCACGTGGCAACAACTCTGCCTCTAATCCATGCAGGAATGCAAAATGCTCTAACTCCGACTGCTGTAATGAAATCACACCTGCGACAACTCGATCCACTACCATGGCGCCCTCCAACCGGGCGGTACAGACTCATCCGCTCGATGCAAGTAGTCGTTGCTTAGTCTGCCTGAAAATATCAAGATTAACCACATAGGGAGCACGACCTCTGCCTTTGCTCACTCTGATTGTAGAGTATTGGATTTGCGTTGGGCACCGACTCCGCATTTGTGCACAAAAAAATTTGGAAAAGCTTGGAACATGTGTATTTTATGTTTACAGCGGGGTTCGGGAGGTTTCTGAGTGTTGCGGAAGTTCCGGGCGAAAAGTGAGTTGGCGGGGGAAAAATCAGAAGTTTCTGCAGGTTTTGGAGGCTTTGGGCTGTTGAGTTCCGGAACACCAAGCTAGGTTCTGGAACCAACACTTGAGTTCCGGAACCAGCTTGGGTGTTCCGGAACTCAATGTGGTGTACCGGTACCCAGCTTGGGGTACCGGTACCCAGCTCACAGGAAACGCTAATTAAGGTGCAGACTCGGATTTTTTTTTGAAGGGCAATGAGGTAATTTCACTTTCCTATTGTATTGGCCCTATATTTGGTCTATTTATACAAGCTTTTCACCCTGCTTCTTCTCCACCATGACCTAAGGAAAGAAAAGAAAGGAAGAAAGCAAGGAAGTGAAGGAGAAGAAGGAGGAGGTGCAACTTGGTGTTCCTACAGCTTGGAGTTGAGCCGAGCCGCGCGCGCATCGAGTCACACACAAGGTAAGTTGACAGAATTTCTAGTTGGGCTTTTGGGATTTATTTTATGGATTTGGATTAGATTATTGAGTTGAGTTGCATGTTTCTTTCTCTCTTTTCCCTGCTTGCTGTTGGAAGCAGCTTGGGCTGCTTGGGTTGTAGGCTGGTTACTGCGCAGGGTCGAAGCAGCATGCATGCATGCAAGCTCGTGCGCATGCGAGTTGGCTGAGAGGGAGTTGCGGTGCGCAGAGAGTTGGTTGAGGACTTGAGGTTGTAGCATGATCTTCCGGGGATTTTTCGGAGTGCCCGAGAGTGTGCGCGCGCGCGGCGCAATTTTAGTTTCTCGTCAGATTGTGGATTCGGCGCGACCCCGACTTCGGCTTGCCTACGGAAAGCTTTCTAAGTGGGTTAAAATTCTTCCAAATTATATGGGATGCCTTCTAATGCTTCTGTATGCATTTTGAACATGTCTAGTGTAGTATTTTTACTGTTGGTAAATCTGATAGTTGCCTAGAAAATTCCAGAAATTTCAGTAAAACCCCAGATTATTTTTAGTATACTCATGGTACAGTAGGACACTAGTATGCATGGTTAGAGAGTGTTACATATGCACCGGGATCATTTTAAAAATCATAAACCTGTTTTAAGGGAAAATCGACATTCTTTTAAAATATGGTTTTAAACTGTGAGATGACAGAGTCCCAGGGGGGTGTGACCTCGTGCCTGGGGGCCGGGGTAATTTTATTTGATTTGTGCATGGTTCTTAGTAGTCTCTTGGGGGTTTGGTGAGGGCTTATCAGATTGAGTTGTGGAGGGTTCTCCGACCTAGACATGAGTTTAGTCTTTGTTATTCGAGTTTTTCCGATCTGATTGATCGTGGACTGTAGCCTGCATGTACCGCTTGTGAGACAGTTGAGTTATACTTTAGCTCTGTGGGGTCTCTCCCCTCGAGTAACGCTCCGGATGCGTGTTGATGATGCGACTAGTTGATACACTAGAGTTCGCTTATGAGAGTTTGAGATAGTCCGTGTGGGACGCCCTACGTAAGTCCAAGTCCCTTGGGGGCTAGTGGCAGTAGGTTTGGCGCAGGCTTGACTGGACCCTATGTGGCAGTCATTGAGATTGGGTGATATGAGCGGGTGGTTGCATTACATATTCGTAGATGGTTTTCCTTTGAGCATTGTAGTTGAGGCATGTAGTGTAGTTTTATTTCAGCTTGCTTTTTATCTACCTATCTATCTATCTGCTTGCCTCTAGTAGACTTAGTGTGCATACCGTGGACTTTGGGCACGGTACCTACTGAGAACTACCTTCTGCAGTAGTTCTCACACCCGCTGTGGTGACAGGTGTTCCTGAGGCGGCCGTTCAGGGTTCAGCTCGTGCGGAGTCTTCAGACCGAGGTAAGGGCGTGGCCGACTAGTTCCTACCCGAGTCTGTTGAGTCAGAGGTAGAGTCACCTGTATTTTTGGTTTCCTCTTTTGTACTGGACAGAGATTTTGTACTTATGTCGGTTAATGGACTTTGTATTGCACTTTTATTATAGTGATTCAGCTGTTCAGTTTATTTCTCTAGTATAGTTTATTTTTTTCAGCTCTGATACTTGTATAGTTGTAGATCTCTTTTTGCAGGTTGGATGCTTCGTCTGTGCGGGAAGTCCCGTGCAGGCGGCGGATCTGTTGGCGAGCCCGGGTCGCAGTTTCGACCGCAGGGCGTGACAGATTTAGGTGGTATCAGAGCCTAGGTGTATAGGTCGTTGAGGACTTAGAGACCCTAGGCTATTGGTTGGACATTAGGATGACTGCCGTGAGAGACGAGACTTTAGCGAGAGTCCCGATTGAGTCTGTAACTCCCCCAGGGGATTGGGGTGAGTAATCTTACATGGTTATTCTCTAAAGTGGTTATGTTGGCTGCAGACAACATAATGCTTTAGAATGGGTGACATGTTTTAGACTTTCGTTTGATTGGGTCGAGAGATTTATGTTCTCTGACGTTTTGCTCTTGTTGCAGATTCCTGCGATGCCTCCGAGACGTCGCGCGACGACGAGGGCGCAGTCTACGTCAGATGAGGAGCCCGAGCAGCAGGAGGCGACAGGGCGAGGTCCAGGAGTTACGGGCCCAGGTGGCCCACATGTCTGAGGCTTTGCGGCGCCAGGAGGAGGCGGCCAAGCGCCAGGAGGAGAATATGGAGCGTATGATGAGGTTGCTTGAGCAGAGGGCATCTCCTACAGCACCACCAGCAGCACCTCCGGTTGCGACATCGTCGACCTCGTCTCAGATCGCTCCGTTGACAGAGTCGGAGCAGAGGGAGCTCACAGATTGACTATCCTATATCAGCCAGTTTCATCCTCCGCGATTCGCAGGGCAGAGTTCAGAGCATTGGGAGGCAGAGAACTGGATTTCAGCGATGGAGAAGTTATTTGAGAACCTGTTAATCAAGGAGAAACATCAGGAGTACTTGTCCACACACTTTCTGGAGAAGGACGCCGAGACTTGGTGGCGTCGAGTTCGTCCAGTGGGACCACCGGGAGTACCGTTATTGACTTGGGCGGAGTTTCGTGCTTTACTGCTCGGAGTCTACTTTCCCGACAGTGCAAAGCAGAAACTAGAAGGGGATTTGCGACGACTGCAGCAGGGGAGTCGGCCCCTTCGGGAGTACATCCTTGAGTTTCAGCGGCTGTTGAGCAGCGTGCCCCATGTTGCCCGGGATGAGGCCCAGAGGGTTAGCTATTCGAGAGAGGTCTGCATCAGGATATCTATCCCCTTGTACACTCGCATAGAGCACAGACTTTGGATGCAGCTATTGAGCATGCTCAGTGGGTTGACCGAGGATCCGTAGTTATGTCAGAGCGGAGGCTTGTGCCAGGGACTAGTTCTGGAGAGAAGCGTCCGGCGCCGTCAGATTTTGGTCAGTCGAGCAGGCCGAGACCGTCGAGACCACCACGATTCCAGCCTCGAGGTCGTGGGTCTCAGGGGAGGCAGAGATCGGGGAGTTTTCGGCCGCCGAGACAGCAGTACCAGCAGCAGCAGAGGCGCCCTGATAGATGTGTTATTTGTGGCAGGCCCCATGCACCTCAGTTTTGTGATCAGAGACAGGGCCGGTGTTTCCGCTGTGGGCAGCCAGGACACATAACATCGACTTGTCCGGGAGTAGGGTCGCCAGTACCCTCGTCAGCATCGACTCCTCCTCCGCCCTTTCAGACGGGTGGAGCTTCGACAGGTTATGGCCAGGGGGATAGGGCCACTTCATCGCGGCAGTCAGACAGGCGACCACCCCCGAGCAAGCGAGTTTATGCCGCTCAGGTTGAGGATTCAGGGGCAGCGAGCCATGCGGTAGCAGGTATCATTCTTATCTCCTCTACTCGCACTCGAGCTTTATTTGATACCGGAGCATCGCATTCATTCATCAGTAGGGCATTTGCATTGTTGCATGGGCTAGAGATAGGTCCGTTAGCATGTGCTCGTGAGGTTCAGATACCTGATCATCTGTTGCACGTAGATGAGTGTTGTCGGTCCTGCCCAGTGCAGTTAGGGCCCTGGATTTTACCTGTTGATCTTTTAGTCCTTCGCCAGCTTCGGGATTTCGATGTAGTGTTGGGTATGGATTGGTTGACTCAGTATTATGCTACCATCGATTATAGAGAGAGGACTGTGACCCTTCGTGAGCTGGGTCAGGAGGAGTTTGTTTATAGGGGATGTCAGAGTACCCTGTTTGCAGCGACTATATCTTCGGCCAGAGCACGTCAGATGCTGAATCGCGGTTGTGTCGCTTTCTTAGCGACTGTTGTAGAGGTGCCTACAGCGATGCCCGGGCTCGAGGACATCCCTGTCGTCCGAGAGTATCCGAATGTGTTTCCCCCAGAGTTATCTTCTATGCCGCCGAATCGAGAGATAGAGTTTGTGATTGATGTAGTCCCTGGAACTACACCAATCTCCAAGGCACCCTACAGGATGGCCCCTGCAGAGTTGAGAGAGTTAAAGGCTCAGTTACAGGATCTTTTGGATCGAGGGTTTATTCGACCTAGTGTTTCTCCTTAGGGAGCCCCGATTCTGTTTGTGAAGAAGAAAGACAGGTCACTTAGGCTTTGTGTGGACTACAGGGAGTTAAATAAAGTGACCGTCAGGAACAAGTATCCCCTTCCTCGGATTGATGATTTATTTGGTCAGCTTCAGGGAGCTACGGTTTTCTCGAAGATAGATCTTCAGTCCGGTTACCACAAGCTGAGGGTGAGGGCCGAGGATGTATCCAAGACGGCGTTCAGGACTCGGTATGGGCATTATGAGTTCACGGTGTTGCCTTTTGGTTTGACGAATGCCCCTGCCGCTTTTATGGATCTGATGAACCGAGTGTTCCGGCCGTACTTGGACCGTTTTGTGGTGGTCTTCATCGATGACATCTTGGTTTATTCCCGTAGCGACATTGAGCATGAGGAGCACTTGAGGATAGTGCTGCAACTTCTGAGAGAGAAGAAGTTGTATGCCAAGCTGAAGAAGTGCGCTTTCTCGCTTCGGGAAGTTTCATTCTCAGGCCATGTAGTTTCAGCTGCAGGAGTGGCAGTGGACCTGTCACGCCCCAGGCCCCAGCGGAAGCCTACCCGGCACGTGCACAGACCCGCCGTGTGCACAAGGTACCCCCCGGTACACACAAGGCGTCTACAACAACAAAGTGGAAAGGAAGCTATATACACATCCTACTAGTAATCAGAGCACAACACAACTAAACTATACATAAAAGAGGAAAGTAGATAACAACTATCATACAAGAAGTTAAAATCCAATATACACATGTAGTTCCCTCAAATACATCTTATCAAAATACATGGGTGGTTTCTATGCCAAAATACACCAACACCTCTCCAACAAAAACAAAAGAAAAGGTGCCCTGTAACCACCTCGAGTGGTGCGACGGGGATTAGCTAGCTATGCGATAACCCCTTGCCACGGTCCCGAGCCCCTCCCGCTGCGGATGGCTCTGAAAAACAACAACCCAAATGGGGTGAGAACTATTAAACAATAGTTCCCAGTGGGTAAGCCGCCGAGAGAAGCGAAATGCACCACTAGGTCAACTGCGGCATAAGATAGTATAACTGCTGAAATAAAATGTAGGTAATAAACAACTGAAGTAAAGTAAGGTACTCTACTACTATCATGCCTCTATGCTCATGTACAAAGTAATGATGATATGAATCTATCATGTTATCATAATGTCCAACTACAACGAGTAGTATTATATAGGTGGTGTCCAATGTCAAGTTTGCTATCATGTATTGTAGAGTACCGGGTTTCGGATGGCGCGCCGACCGCACATGATGGCGTGGAGCGGAGAGTTTTGCCTCGGGCAGGTTGCGTTTGTGTTTACTGTTGATGTCGGCTTGATTAGGAGCAACGCAGAAGTCCCAGCTCGATTCGGGGTTTTTCCGGCATAGTGCGTCGATTGAGGACTGGATTTGGGAATTACCGATCTCACAGTGGAGTACAGAAAATTCGGGAACACTTGGAACAGGTATATTATCAGATTACAGCGAAGTTCGGGAGGTTCCAGACTGACGCGGAGGATCCGGAGGCAAAAAGTGAGTCGGAACTGACAGTTTCGGAGCCGGTTTTTGAATTGAGCACCCCGACTCAACGGATGAGCTTTTTGAAGAGAAAAAAAGCTGTGAGCGCGTGTACTTTCGATTTACAGCGGAGTTCGGGAGGTTCCGGACAGCGGCGGAGGGCCCGGAGGCAAAAAGTGAGTTGGAGTTGGGCTTTTGGATTATTTTAATGTTTGAATTAATTAGTTTTGCTAATTAATGGGTCTTCTCTACTTGGTGACAGTGAGGGTGAATGTGAGTTGGGGGTTATGGATTTGAGGCAAGTGAATTTTACTTTTATTTTAACCTACTACTTAGCTTAATTAGCTTTAATTAATTTTGGGCTAATTAAGAAGTATGTAGCTCTTTTTGGTGGTGTTCTTATCCACTTGTGCCACGTCATCCTCCCGAACCCCATCTCCCTGAAGCTTTGGTGGGTAGCAGAGAAAGAAGAAAAGAGAGAAAAAGGAAGAAGAAGACGGAGAGGAAGGAGAAGAAGATGGTTTGGAGGCTGTTCTTGGTGGTGGACTTTCCCTTGGTGGTCGTCTGGAGCTCGTGAGCGTGCATCGTGCATCCTTGTAGTAGGCAAGTTGATGCTTTTATTTTTCTTTGAAATTTATGTAAGAGTTTTGGGCTTTTGGAATTTTATTTTGCGTTTTGGGGTTTTTATTGGATTTAAAATAATTAATTTGGGGTTAAATTAATTATTTTAAATTTATTTTATTTTTTAAAATTTTTGTTCCGCCGTCGGAGGCTGCGGCGGGCGCTGCCCAGGGCGCAGCGCCGCGCGCAGCAGGAGGCTGCGCACGGCGCTGCATGGCCGAGCGCGTGCGCGCGCGCGGCAGGCGCGCGCACCTCAGGGTGCGCGCGGCGAGCGCGCGCAGCGCAGCGGCCCGCGCGCAGCAAAGCGGGCCTGCGCAGGCGCGCGCTGCTGCGCGCAGCGCTGCGGCCCGCGCCCAGCGGCCGCGCTCGCGCAGCGGGCTGCACGGGGGCGCGCCCAGCGGGCTGCGCGGGGGCGCGCGTAGCGCCGCTGGGCGCCGCGCGCAGCGCCGCTGGGGCGCTGTGCGGCGCGCTCCAGCGCCGCGCAGCAGCCCCTGCGCCGCGCGGCTTGGCTTTGCGCCGCGCGGCGGGCCTCCCTCGTCGCGCGGCTGGGGTTACCGTCGCTCGGCGTGCTCCCGGTCAGCGGGCGGCACCTCGGTTTGCGTGCCGGCACCGTTTTTTCGCCGCCGGAGCCCGTTTTTCGCCGCCGCGCGCTGTTTTTCCGCCGTCGGCCGCTGTTTTTCGCCGTCGGGCGCTGTTTTTCGCCGACGGAGGCTGTTTTTCGCGACGCGCGCTGTTTTTCGCCGACGGAGGCTGATTTTCGCCGACGGAGGCTGTTTTCGCCGACGGAGGCTGTTTTTCGCGACGCGCGCTGTTTTACGCCGACGGAGGCTGGTTTTCGCCGACGGAGGCTGTTTTTCGCGACGCGCGCTGTTTTTCGCCGACGGAGGCTGTTTTTCTCGACGCGCGCTGTTTTCCGCTGACGGAGGCTGGTTTTCGCCGACGGAGGCTGTTTTTCGCGACGCGCGCTGTTTTTCGCCGACGGAGGCTGTTTTTCGCGACGCGCGCTGTTTTTCGCCGACGGAGGCTGTTTTTCGCCGCCGGATGCTCGGTTTTCGGCCGTTTGACTGATTTTGTGATCTCTGTGTTCCTGGCAGCTTTCAGTGCAGTTTTAGCTTCTGTCGTGGGCGGTTGTGTGTCTCTCCGCCGCGTGGGACCGCAGACTTGTCTCGGGACATCCGTTGGGGGCGCGATCTCGTGCTTCGTTTTGCGTGCGGACCACGTGGAGGCAAGGTATTTCCGCTGAGCCCAATTGCAAGTGTCGACAAGCAATTGGTGGCAAGCAGAGGTGGGTTGGTTTTTCTCTCCAAGTCTGCCAACTTCTTTCTAATTCTATTATGATAGGATTTGCATGCTAGTTTAAGTGTTTCCTTGGAGCTTTGACTAGCACCCCCGTCATATGTGCATGTGTTTAACCAGACCAATAGAGAACCTTAATCTGGGCTAGGTTCTTTTATGCTTTAGACATCCCACACATTGCATATCCTTCTGGACATAGAGTTCCTCGCCCGGGTGGTGGGCCGAGTGGTCAGGGTGTTGTGGGACGGGTGTTGCACTCGGGCCTGGGGGCCGAGTGGGGTCTGGTGGCTGGGTTAGGCCAGTGTTGATGTTTTGGGAACCGTTTCAGATAAACGGTGGTCCCGGGTTTTTAGTTTTCGCTGTTCTTCTCGTCACCACCATGTTGTGATCGTGGTGCACGTGTGTTAGCAGGACCTTGAACCCAGAACCTTTTTGGACGAACACATGATTTTAGTCAGCCAATGTTTTCTTCCAAGCCTCGCAGGGTCGCCTGAGTCTGTTCTTGTTTGATAGGACGAGGGCATTAGCTCTTTGAGGTTTGGACATAAAACTTGTTTTCAAATTGTTTTCCAAAAAAGACTAAAAATCATTAAAAAGATGGATTTCTTTCAGATCAAATGGGTTTCTGTAATAAACGTCACTGTTTCTTATAAACTTATCCACCCGAGATGATTTGAGTGATCTGGGTTCTAAGGGCTGATTTCTTTCTTGGGGCCGTAGGTATTAGTCTCCCGGGGTTTTCGGACCCTTCGCGGATTTGGCTGTGGAGCATCTCCAGCCGCGAGTTTGTGTGTTGAGATAGTTTCCCACTTTAACCGAGATGGGCCGAATCCCTGAACGGTAAAGGATCGAGAACTTCGATAGGCTGAGCCTAGAGTCTGTTCTTGTTTGATTGGGGTTCTAGGCACCGGTCTATCGGGATTTTCGGATCTTTGCCGCGTCAGTCGGTTCTTCTCGCCTATGAGTGGGGTGTTGTTGTGGGAGCCGTTTGGAGTGACGGCGGTCCCAGCTGTGTAGCACTTTCTTTTAGTGAGTTAGTGTTGTGAGCTTGAGTCGTAGAGGGTTCTCCGACATAGCTGTGATAGTGGTTGAGCTATTCATATTTGAGTCGAGGTTCTTTTCCGACTGAGTTGTGCTTTTGAGCTCGTGTTACCGATCTGTTTGATCGTGGATTATAGCCTGCTGAGCCTGGCATATCATGCCAGTTATGAGATACTTGTGATACTTGAGTTCGATGGGGTCGCTCCCCTCGAGCTACGCCCCGGGTGCGATGATGATACCGAGCCTGACGAGGCTGCGATGATGCGACTAGTTGATACACTAGAGTTCGCTTGAGATTGAGATAGTCCGTGTGGGACACCCTACGTAAGACCAAGTCCTGTTTGGGCGTAGTGGCAGTAGATGAGCGCAGACTTTACTTTGACTGGACCCTATGAGGCAGCCATAGAGATTGGGTGTTATGTGAGAGAGTATGCATATCATATATTTTAATTGAGTTCTCCTTTGAGCATAGTACTTATGACATATTGTCAGCAGTGAGTGGATGCATACCATCATCTGTGTTCTTTTTCCTATTGAGCATAGTAGATAGAGGCATGATAGCTGTAGATACTTTTCCAGCTTATTTTTCATTATCACAGTCTTTTTCTGTTATCTTATGCCTCTAGTAGACTTAGTGGGCAGACCGTGGTTCTTGGAGACGGTACCCACTGAGAACTACTGTAGGATGTAGTTCTCACACCCTCTGTCGGTGACAGGTTGCTGAGGCTTTTCTTCCGTTCCTGCCCGAGCTGGCTGACGGACCGAGGACGGGGAGTCACGAGATAGTTCCCTACCAGCATTGTTCCTTTAGAGTGAGGTAGATGTACCATCCCGGACTGTGGGAGTTGGTCATGTATTGTTATAATTCTAGTTTTAGTTATCTCCCTTTTGGATTTGTAGTTGATGTATAGGTGGATTTCTTTTGTATCACCTTGTTTTTGGGAGATGGAGCTTGTATTCCTTTTCAGCTTTATAGTAGTGAGATTTTATATTACAGCTTTCTTTTCCGCTCTGATATCTGTGTAGCTGTAGTTCTATCTTTTGCAGGTTAGACGCTTCGTCTGTACGGCAGTTTCCGTACAGATGGCGGATCTGTTAGCGAGCCCGGGTCGCAGTTTCGACCCCGGGGCGTGACATGTATGCCCACTACCATGAATGTATCATCTATGTGATATTTCAATGTCAAGTTTAGTTAACTTAATCCTTTTCTCTTGAAGACTTTCTTTGAGTCTAAGCTTGAGCCACGCCTCATGGTCCCGTGGTGGCACCCCCCAAGGAGCTATGCCAATCCAACGGCGTCCCAATCGGCACCCAATCCCGCACGGCGATCATGATGTCGCAAATGGCCAACTCCGGAGTGCCGGCTTGGAGGGAGCGACCCTACCAAGCATGTGCGAATGAGCACAAACGGCAAGCAAGCAAGTCTCGATCATCGTGTCTGAAACACGGAATAGCAAGTCATCGTGTCTAAAACACGGAAAAGCATCATCGACCTTTAGGTCGGGGTATTGTATCTCAAGTGTCAATGTTTCATATACAGTATTAACATTATCTTGCATAATGAAAATGTAAAACATTTACAAGTTGTCCTCATCATGTCTCAAACATGGAATCTAACTATTTCATCTTGATTATACAAGTTTAGGAGTTTTCTACTTGTATCTCACTACACTAGATGGCACTAATGTCATAATGTCCATTTACACATGATCAAGTGTTTAACATGTCCCAAAAATTCTATAACAGGTATAGTTATTCTATATCCATATCCAAAAGCTTAAGTTCACGAAAATTCCTATTCAATCCCCCCTTAAAGTGCCCATGCACCTACAATGTTTACCTCTACTACATAGAGTATGAAATTTTCTACACATGAAGGGGTTCAAATGCATGATCATAAATCATGATAAATCAAACGATGCATGTTTAATATAACAATGATGCCCTAAAAGTCTATAGAAGACATAGGGGGAGTTCACCCATTTCGGTGAGATCAGACCCACCGGATAGTTGCCAAATCCTTGTGAAGGATCCCAACCAAGAAACCCACACTTCCTCTTATGCCCTAAGAGAAGTTTCCAAAGGGTTAAAACATCACAAAACCCTAATCACAAAATCCCTTAAAATCATAGGGAAAAATAGGTGGAAAATACCTTAGGTTGAGAAATCTTGCTAAATCTTGAAATCCAAACAAGAAAAGCTTCAAAACCAACCTACAAGAGTGTTCTACACCCATCAATTCCACCCCAAAAGCTATAAATCAAAAAGCCCCAAAATAAACCCTAGTTTTCCAAAAACTAGGTTTTCCTTCAAAAATCCCAAAAGAAAGGAAAAAGAAGTATTCCAAACCTCTTTGAGCTTGAATCCCACCTTGGAAAAGCAAAGGATAGGCACAAGAGCTCCAAACTTCCTTCTTCTCCAAGTTCTAGCCTTCCTCCAAGATCTTGTAGCAAGCTTCAATGGTGGAGAAGAGGAGGTTGAAGAAGAATCCAAGTAGAGAGATGGGTTGGAGAAGAAAATCCAAGATTTCTCCCTCTCACTCTCTCTCTCTCTCACACACACTTTCTCTTGCTCTCTCCAAATGAGAGGAAAAGAGGAAGTGAAGGGGTTAAAAACCCTAAAGTAACAAAAACCCAAAAGCCCCCTGCAAGAAACATTATTACGTTTCTTACTGTGCTGTCCAGACCCGAACGGTCCGGACTGCCTCAATACGGTCCGGACCCCGAACGTAAAATTTCCAGTTCGCGCGGACGGTCCGGACTCTCCCTGGACGGTCCGGACCCCGAAGCCAAAAACCTCAAATTTTCAAAATTTTCGAAAATTTCCAATTTGCGCCCAAACTCTCCGGAAACCTTCTAGAACCTTCCGGAAGCTTACTAACACATCCGAAGGGTATCATTTAACCCTTCACACACTAGAACTTTGCAATTTGCTAAAGTTTAGTGTACTACAGGACCCGACGAAGATAGATGCAGTTCGGGATTGGCCTAGACCTACGACGGTGACAGAGATTCGGAGTTTCTTGGGCCTAGCAGGCTACTACCGTCGGTTCGTAGAGGGCTTTGCGAAGCTCTCTACTCCCCTCACCAGATTGACCAGGAAGGGGACGAGATTTGTATGGACTGAGCAGTGCCAGCAGAGCTTCGATGAGTTGAAGCTTCGACTGATTTCAGCGCCGATCCTTGCATTGCCAGTTATGGGAGAGGGATTTACGGTTTACAGTGATGCCTCCCACAGCGGCTTAGGTTGTGTTCTGATGCAGCGTGATAGGGTAATTGCTTATGCGTCGCGGCAATTAAAGGATTATGAAAAGAATTACCCTACTCACGATTTGGAACTAGCCGCGGTTATATTTGCTCTGAAGCTTTGGCGACACTATCTCTTCGGCGAGCACTGCGAGATATTTACCAACCACAAAAGCCTGAAGTATTTATTTACTCAGAAGGAGCTTAATTTGAGGCAGCGCCGGTGGTTAGAACTGCTAAAGGATTACGATCTGAGCATACAGTATCATCCCGGCAAGGCCAATGTGGTCGCGGATGCCTTGAGTAGGCGATCAGGTCAGTCTTTGAGCTTATTGATTACTCAGCAGGTGCCACTGAGAGAGCAGATGAGGCGGCTGGATATCGAGGTTGTGTCCCCTGGGGATTCTGCAAGACTCATGTCTTTGGTCTTGCAGCCCACTCTGTTGGACAGGATTAGAGAGAAGCAGAGTGAGGACCCTTATCTTGAGAGGATTAGAGACGAGGTTCAGCGTGGTCAGGGAGGGGACTTTTCTGTGGATGCAGCGGGAGTACTTAGGTAGAGGGACCGCTATTGTGTGCTCGTGGACTTGGTTATTAGAGAGCTGATCCTGAGGGAAGCTCACTATACACCTTACACCCTCCATCCTGGGGGAAACTAAGATGTATAGGGATTTGAGGGCACAGTTTTGGTGGCATGGCATGAAGAGAGATATTGAAAGGTTTGTGGCCTATTGTCTAACTTGTCAGCAAGTTAAAGCTGAGCATCAGGTTCCAGCTGACAAGTTACAGAGCCTTCCAATACCTGAATGGAAATGGGACCGAGTTACCATGGATTTCATTGTAGGATTGCCGAGGACTCAGAGTGGAGCTGATGCTATATGGGTGATTGTGGATCGATTGACCAAGTCAGCCCACTTTCTGCCGATTCAGTAGAGTTGGACCTTGGAGAGGTTAGCACAGTTATACTTGGACGAGATTGTGAGGCTACACGGGGTGCCAGCTTCGATTGTGTCGGATAGGGACCCGAGGTTCACTTCACAGTTTTGGAGGAGCTTGCAGATGGCCTTGGGGACCCAGCTTCAGTTTAGCACAGCCTTTCACCCACAGACTGACGGACAGTCCGAGCGGACCATTCAGACTCTAGAGGATATGTTGAGAGCTTGTGTCCTGAGCTTTAGCTGCAGCTGGGATCGACATTTGAGACTAGCAGAGTTTGCCTATAACAATAGCTTCCAGGCGAGCATTCAGATGGCGCCCTACGAAGCATTGTATGGACGGAAATGTCGATCGCCTTTACGTTGGAGTGACGTGGGTGAAAGGAAGACTCTGGGGCCAGATTTGCTTTTGGAGGCCGAAGAAAAGGTTAGGATTATTCGGCATCATTTGGTGACTAGAGCCGACAGAGGAGCTACGCCGATAGGAGGCAGCGAGACTTGGAGTTCCAGGTTGGAGATCATGTCTTTCTGAAAGTCTCGCCATCCCGAGGGGTACGTCGCTTTGGAGTGCGTGGGAAGCTGAGTCCGCGCTTTATTGGATCATTTGAGGTATTGGAGCGCATTGGACCCGTCGCCTATCGAGTTGTGCTACCGCCGCGGTTGGCAGGTACTCATGATGTGTTTCATGTATCACTCTTGAGGAGGTATGTTTATGATCCCTCGCACATATTGGACTTCACTTCCTTAGAGTTGGATGAGGAGTTGCACTTTCAGGAGTGCCCGATGCGAATTCTTGCTCGAGAGACGCGAGAATTGCGCAATCGGGTATACCTTATGTGAAGGTCTTATGGAGCCACCACGATGAGAGGGAGGCCACTTGGGAGCCTAAGGATGAGCTGAGGATTTCCTGCCCATATCTGTTTGAGACGCCCTCTTGAGTTTCAGATCCAGTTGGTTTCGAGGACGAAACCTTTTTAAGGAGGGGAGAGTGTAGAGTATTGGATTTGCGTTGGGCACCGACTCCGCATTTGTGCACAGAAAATTTTGGAAATGCTTGGAACATGTGTATTTTATGTTTACAGCAGGGTACGGGAGGTTTCTGAGTGTTGCGGAAGTTCCGGGGCGAAAAGTGAGTTGGCGGGAGAAAAATCAGAAGTTTCTGCAGGTTTTGGAGGCTTTGGGCTGTTGAGTTCCGGAACACCAAGCTAGGTTCCGGAACCAACACTTGAGTTCCGGAACCAGCTTGGGTGTTCCGGAACTCAATGTGGTGTACCGGTACCCAGCTTGGGGTACCAGTACCCAGCTCACAGGAAACGCTAATTAAGGTGCAGACTCGGATTTTTTTTTGAAGGGCAATGAGGTAATTTCACTTTCCTATTGTATTAGCCCTATACTTGGTCTATTTATACGAGTTTTTCACCTTTCTTCTTCTCCACCATGACCTAAGGAAAGAAAAGAAAGGAAGAAAGCAAGGAAGTGAAGGAGAAGAAGGAGGAGGTGCAACTTGGTGTTCTTGCAGCTTGGAGTTGAGCCGAGCCGCGCGCGCATCAAGTCACACACAAGGTAAGTTGACAAAATTTCTAGTTGGGCTTTTCGGATTTATTTTATGGATTTGGATTAGATTATTGAGTTGAGTTGCATGTTTCTTTCTCTCTTTTCCCTGCTTGCTGTTGGAAGCAGCTTGGGCTACTTGGGTTGTAGGCTGGTTACTGCGCAGGGCCGAAGCAGCATGCATGCATGCATGCACGTGCGCATGCAAGTTAGCTGAGAGGGAGTTGAGGTGCGCAGAGAGTTGGTTGAGGACTTGAGGTTGTAGCGTGATCTTCTGGGGATTTTTCGGAGTGCCCGACAGTGTGCGCGCGCGGGGCGCAATTTTAGTTTCTCGTCAGATTGTGGATTCGGCGCGACCCCGACTTCGGCTTGCCTACGGAAAGCTTTCTAGGTGGGTTAAAATTCTTCCAAATTATATGGGATGCCTTCTAATGCTTCTGTATGCATTTTGAACATGTCTAGTGTAGTATTTTTACTGTTGGTAAATCTGATAGTTGCCTAGAAAATTCCAGAAATTTCAGTAAAACCCCAGATTATTTTTAGTATACTCCTGGTACAATAGGACACTAGTATGCATGGTTAGAGAGTGTTACATATGCACCGGGATCATTTTAAAAATCATAAACCTGTTTTAAGGTAAAATCGGCATTGTTTTAAAATATGGTTTTAAACTGTGAGTTGCTTGTGAGATGACAGAGTCCCAGGGGGCTGTGACCTCGTGCCTGGGGGCCGGGGGGATTTTATTTGATTTGTGCATGGTTCTTAGTAGTCTCTTGGGGGTTTGGTGAGGGCTTATCAGATTGAGTTGTGGAGGGTTCTCCGACCTAGACATGAGTTTAGTCTTTGTTATTCGAGTTTTTCCGATCTGATTGATCGTGGACTGTAGCCTGCATGTGCCGCTTGTGAGACAGTTGAGTTATACTTTAGCTCTGTGGGGTCTCTCCCCTCGAGTAACGCTCCGGATGCGTGTTGATGATGCGACTAGTTGATACACTAGAGTTCGCTTATGAGAGTTTGAGATAGTCCGTGTGGGACGCCCTACGTAAGTCCAAGTCCCTTGGGGGCTAGTGGCAGTAGGTTTGGCGCAGGCTTGACTGGACCCTATGTGGCAGTCATTGAGATTGGGTGATATGAGCGGGTGGTTGCATTACATATTCGTAGATGGTTTTCCTTTGAGCATTGTAGTTGAGGCATGTAGTGTAGTTTTATTTCAGCTTGCTTTTTATCTACCTATCTATCTATCTGCTTGCCTCTAGTAGACTTAGTGGGCATACCGTGGACTTTGGGCACGGTACCTACTGAGAACTACCTTCTGCAGTAGTTCTCACACCCGCTGTGGTGACAGGTGTTCCTGAGGCGGCCGTTCAGGGTTCAGCTCGTGCGGAGTCTTCAGACCGAGGTAAGGGCGTGGCCGACTAGTTCCTACCCGAGTCTGTTGAGTCAGAGGTAGAGTCACCTGTATTTTTGGTTTCCTCTTTTGTACTGGACAGAGATTTTGTACTTATGTCGGTTAGTGGACTTTGTATTGCACTTTTATTATAGTGATTCAGCTGTTCAGTTTATTTCTCTAGTATAGTTTATTTTTTTCAGCTCTGATACTTGTATAGTTGTAGATCTCTTTTTGCAGGTTAGATGCTTCGTCTGTGCGGGAAGTCCCGTGCAGGCGGCGGATCTGTTGGCGAGCCCGGGTCGCAGTTTCGACCGCAGGGCGTGACAGATTTAGGTGGTATCAGAGCCTAGGTGTATAGGTCGTTGAGGACTTAGAGACCCTAGGCTATTGGTTGGACATTAGGATGACTGCCGTGAGAGACGAGACTTTAGCGAGAGTCCCGATTGAGTCTGTAACTCCCCCAGGGGATTGGGGTGAGTAATCTTACATGGTTATTCTCTAAAGTGGTTATGTTGGCTGCAGACAACATAATGCTTTAGAATGGGTGACATGTTTTAGACTTTCGTTTGATTGGGTCGAGAGATTTATGTTCTCTGACGTTTTGCTCTTGTTGCAGATTCCTGCGATGCCTCCGAGACGTCGCGCGACGACGAGGGCGCAGTCTACGTCAGATGAGGAGCCCGAGCAGCAGGAGGCGACAGGGCGAGGTCCAGGAGTTACGGGCCCAGGTGGCCCACATGTCTGAG
This sequence comes from Tillandsia fasciculata, assembly GCA_029168755.2. Taxonomy (NCBI): domain Eukaryota; kingdom Viridiplantae; phylum Streptophyta; class Magnoliopsida; order Poales; family Bromeliaceae; genus Tillandsia; species Tillandsia fasciculata. The sequence continues at coordinate 10,173,956 of CM054945.1, forward strand.
GCTTTGCGGCGCCAGGAGGAGGCGGCCAAGCGCCAGGAGGAGAATATGGAGCGTATGATGAGGTTGCTTGAGCAGAGGGCATCTCCTGCAGCACCACCAGCAGCACCTCCGGTTGCGACATCGTCGACCTCGTCTCAGATCGCTCCGTTGACAGAGTCGGAGCAGAGGGAGCTCACAGATTGACTATCCTATATCAGCCAGTTTCATCCTCCGCGATTCGCAGGGCAGAGTTCAGAGCATTGGGAGGCAGAGAACTGGATTTCAGCGATGGAGAAGTTATTTGAGAACCTGTTAATCAAGGAGAAGCATCAGGTGTACTTGTCCACACACTTTCTGGAGAAGGACGCCGAGACTTGGTGGCGTCGAGTTCGTCCAGTGGGACCACCGGGAGTACCGTTATTGACTTGGGCGGAGTTTCGTGCTTTACTGCTCGGAGTCTACTTTCCCGACAGTGCAAAGCAGAAACTAGAAGGGGATTTGCGACGACTGCAGCAGGGGAGTCGGCCCCTTCGGGAGTACATCCTTGAGTTTCAGCGGCTGTTGAGCAGCGTGCCCCATGTTGCCCGGGATGAGGCCCAGAGGGTTAGCTATTCGAGAGAGGTCTGCATCAGGATATCTATCCCCTTGTACACTCGCATAGAGCACAGACTTTGGATGCAGCTATTGAGCATGCTCAGTGGGTTGACCGAGGATCCGTAGTTATGTCAGAGCGGAGGCTTGTGCCAGGGACTAGTTCTGGAGAGAAGCGTCCGGCGCCGTCAGATTTTGGTCAGTCGAGCAGGCCGAGACCGTCGAGACCACCACGATTCCAGCCTCGAGGTCGTGGGTCTCAGGGGAGGCAGAGATCGGGGAGTTTCCGGCCGCCGAGACAGCAGTACCAGCAGCAGCAGAGGCGCCCAGATAGATGTGTTATTTGTGGCAGGCCCCATGCACCTCAGTTTTGTGATCAGAGACAGGGCCGGTGTTTCCGCTGTGGGCAGCCAGGACACATAACATCGACTTGTCCGGGAGTAGGGTCGCCAGTACCCTCGTCAGCATCGACTCCTCCTCCGCCCTTTCAGACGGGTGGAGCTTCGACAGGTTATGGCCAGGGGGATAGGGCCACTTCATCGCGGCAGTCAGACAGGCGACCACCCCCGAGCAAGCGAGTTTATGCCGCTCAGGTTGAGGATTCAGGGGCAGCGAGCCATGTGGTAGCAGGTATCATTCTTATCTCCTCTACTCGCACTCGAGCTTTATTTGATACCGGAGCATCGCATTCATTCATCAGTAGGGCATTTGCATTGTTGCATGGGCTAGAGATAGGACCGTTAGCATGTGCTCGTGAGGTTCAGATACCTGATCATCTGTTGCACGTAGATGAGTGTTGTCGGTCCTGCCCAGTGCAGTTAGGGCCCTGGATTTTACCTGTTGATCTTTTAGTCCTTCGCCAGCTTCGGGATTTCGATGTAGTGTTGGGTATGGATTGGTTGACTCAGTATTATGCTACCATCGATTATAGAGAGAGGACTGTGACCCTTCGTGAGCTGGGTCAGGAGGAGTTTGTTTATAGGGGATGTCAGAGTACCCTGTTTGCAGCGACTATATCTTCGGCCAGAGCACGTCAGATGCTGAATCGCGGTTGTGTCGCTTTCTTAGCGACTGTTGTAGAGGTGCCTACAGCGATGCCCGGGCTCGAGGACATCCCTGTCGTCCGAGAGTATCCGAATGTGTTTCCCCCAGAGTTATCTTCTATGCCGCCGAATCGAGAGATAGAGTTTGTGATTGATGTAGTCCCTGGAACTACACCAATCTCCAAGGCACCCTACAGGATGGCCCCTGCAGAGTTGAGAGAGTTAAAGGCTCAGTTACAGGATCTTTTGGATCGAGGGTTTATTCGACCTAGTGTTTCTCCTTAGGGAGCCCCGATTCTGTTTGTGAAGAAGAAAGACAGGTCACTTAGGCTTTGTGTGGACTACAGGGAGTTAAATAAAGTGACCGTCAGGAACAAGTATCCCCTTCCTCGGATTGATGATTTATTTGGTCAGCTTCAGGGAGCTACGGTTTTCTCGAAGATAGATCTTCAGTCCGGTTACCACAAGCTGAGGGTGAGGGCCGAGGATGTATCCAAGACGGCGTTCAGGACTCGGTATGGGCATTATGAGTTCACGGTGTTGCCTTTTGGTTTGACGAATGCCCCTGCCGCTTTTATGGATCTGATGAACCGAGTGTTCCGGCCGTACTTGGACCGTTTTGTGGTGGTCTTCATCGATGACATCTTGGTTTATTCCCGTAGCGACATTGAGCATGAGGAGCACTTGAGGATAGTGCTGCAACTTCTGAGAGAGAAGAAGTTGTATGCCAAGCTGAAGAAGTGCGCTTTCTCGCTTCGGGAAGTTTCATTCTCAGGCCATGTAGTTTCAGCTGCAGGAGTGGCAGTGGACCTGTCACGCCCCAGGCCCCAGCGGAAGCCTACCCGGCACGTGCACAGACCCGCCGTGTGCACAAGGTACCCCCCCGGTACACACAAGGCGTCTACAACAACAAAGTGGAAAGGAAGCTATATACACATCCTACTAGTAATCAGAGCACAACACAACTAAACTATACATAAAAGAGGAAAGTAGATAACAACTATCATACAAGAAGTTAAAATCCAATATACACATGTAGTTCCCTCAAATACATCTTATCAAAATACATGGGTGGTTTCTATGCCAAAATACACCAACACCTCTCCAACAAAAACAAAAGAAAAGGTGCCCTGTAACCACCTCGAGTGGTGCGACGGGGATTAGCTAGCTATTCGATAACCCCTTGCCACGGTCCCGAGCCCCTCCCGCTGCGGATGGCTCTGAAAAACAACAACCCAAATGGGGTGAGAACTATTAAACAATAGTTCCCAGTGGGTAAGCCGCCGAGAGAAGCGAAATGCACCACTAGGTCAACTGCGGCATAAGATAGTATAACTGCTGAAATAAAATGTAGGTAATAAACAACTGAAGTAAAGTAAGGTACTCTACTACTATCATGCCTCTATGCTCATGTACAAAGTAATGATGATATGAATCTATCATGTTATCATAATATCCAACTACAACGCGTAGTATTATATAGGTGGTGTCCAATGTCAAGTTTGCTATCATGTATTGTAGAGTACCGGGTTTCGGATGGCGCGCCGACCGCACATGATGGCGTGGAGCGGAGAGTTTTGCCTCGGGCAGGTTGCGTTTGTGTTTACTGTTGATGTCGGGTTGATTAGGAGCAACGCAGAAGTCCTAGCTCGATTCGGGGTTTTTCCGGCATAGTGCGTCGATTGAGGACTGGATTTGGGAATTACCGATCTCACAGTGGAGTACAGAAAATCGGGAACACTTGGAACAGGTATATTATCAGATTACAGCGAAGTTCGGGAGGTTCCGGACTGACGCGGAGGATCCGGAGGCAAAAAGTGAGTCGGAACTGACAGTTTCGGAGCCGGTTTTTGAATTGAGCACCCCGACTCAACGGATGAGCTTTTTGAAGAGAAAAAAAGCTGTGAGCGCGTGTACTTTCGATTTACAGCGGAGTTCGGGAGGTTCCGGACAGCGGCGGAGGGCCCGGAGGCAAAAAGTGAGTTGGAGTTGGGCTTTTGGATTATTTTAATGTTTTAATTAATTAGTTTTGCTAATTAATGGGTCTTCTCTGCTTGGTGACAGTGAGGGTGAATGTGAGTTGGGGGTTATGGATTTGAGGCAAGTGAATTTTACTTTTATTTTAACCTACTACTTAGCTTAATTAGCTTTAATTAATTTTGGGCTAATTAAGAAGTCTGTAGCTCTTTTTGGTGGTGTTCTTATCCACTTGTGCCACGTCATCCTCCCCAACCCCATCTCCCTGAAGCTTTGGTGGGTAGCAGAGAAAGAAGAAAAGAGAGAAAAAGGAAGAAGAAGACGGAGAGGAAGGAGAAGAAGATGGTTTGGAGGTTGTTCTTGGTGGTGGACTTTCCCTTGGTGGCCGTGTGGAGCTCGTGAGCGTGCATCGTGCGTCCTTGTAGTAGGCAAGTTGATGCTTTTATTTTTCTTTGAAATTTATGTAAGAGTTTTGGGCTTTTGGAATTTTATTTTGCGTTTTGGGGTTTTTATTGGATTTAAAATAATTAATTTGGGGTTAAATTAATTATTTTAAATTTATTTTATTTTTTAAAATTTTTGTTCCGCCGTCGGAGGCCGCGCGCGCGCGCAATAGCGCACGCGCGGCGCCAGGGTGCTGCTGTTGGCAGCACCCTGCGGCGGGCGCTGCCCAGGGCGCAGCGCCGCGCGCAGCAGGAGGCTGCGCACGGCGCTGCATGGCCGCGCGCGTGCACGCGCGCGGCAGGCGCGCGCACCTCAGGGTGCGCGCGGCGAGCGCGCGCAGCGCTGCGGGCCGCGCGCAGCCCCGCGGGCCTGCGCAGGCGCGCGCTGCTGCGCGCAGCGCTGCGGGCCGCGCACAGCGGCCGCGCTCGCGCAGCGGGCTGCGTGGGGGCGCGCACAGCGCCGCTGGGGCGCTGTGCGGCGCGCTCCAGCGCCGCGCAGCAGCCCCTGCGCCCCACGGCTTGGCTTTGCGCCGCGCGGCGGGATCCCTCGTCGCGCGGCTGGGGTTACCGTCGCTCGGCGTGCTCCCGTTCAGCGGGCGGCACCTCGGTTTGCGTGCCGGCGTCGTTTTTCGCCGCCGGAGCCCGTTTTTCGCCGCCGCGCGCTGTTTTTCCGCCGTCGGCCGCTGTTTTTCGCCGTCGGGCGCTGTTTTTCGCCGACGGAGGCTGTTTTTCGCGACGCTCGCTGTTTTTCGCCGACGGAGGCTGATTTTCGCCGACGGAGGCTGTTTTCGCCGACGGAGGCTGTTTTTCGCGACGCGCGCTGTTTTACGCCGACGGAGGCTGGTTTTCGCCGACGGAGGCTGTTTTTCGCGACGCGCGCTGTTTTTCGCCGACGGAGGCTGTTTTTCTCGACGCGCGCTGTTTTCCGCCGACGGAGGCTGGTTTTCGCCGACGGAGGCAGTTTTTCGCGACGCGCGCTGTTTTTCGCCGACGGAGGCTGTTTTTCGCGACGCGCGCTGTTTTTCGCCGACGGAGGCTGTTTTTCGCCGCCGGATGCTCGGTTTTCGGCCGTTTGACTGATTTTGTGATCTCTGTGTTCCTGGCAGCTTTCAGTGCAGTTTTAGCTTCTGTCGTGGGCGGTTGTGTGTCTCTCCGCCGCGTGGGACCGCAGACTTGTCTCGGGACATCCGTTGGGGGCGCGATCTCGTGCTTCGTTTTGCGTGCGGACCACGTGGAGGCAAGGTATTTCCGCTGAGCCCAATTGCAAGTGTCGACAAGCAATTGGTGGCAAGCAGAGGTGGGTTGGTTTTTCTCTCCAAGTCTGCGAACTTCTTTCTAATTCTATTATGATAGGATTTGCATGCTAGTTTAAGTGTTTCCTTGGAGCTTTGACTAGCACCCCCGTCATATGTGCATGTGTTTAACCAGACCAATAGAGAACCTTAATCTGGGCTAGGTTCTTTTATGCTTTAGACATCCCACACATTGCATATCCTTCTGGACATAGAGTTCCTCGCCCGGGTGGTGGGCCGAGTGGTCAGGGTGTTGTGGGACGGGTGTTGCACTCGGGCCTGGGGGCCGAGTGGGGTCTGGTGGCTGGGTTAGGCCAGTGTTGATGTTTTGGGAACCGTTTCAGATAAACGGTGGTCCCGGGTTTTTAGTTTTCGCTGTTCTTCTCGTCACCACCATGTTGTGATCGTGGTGCACGTGTGTTAGCAGGACCTTGAACCCAGAACCTTTTTGGACGAACACATGATTTTAGTCAGCCAATGTTTTCTTCCAAGCCTCGCAGGGTCGCCTGAGTCTGTTCTTGTTTGATAGGACGAGGGCATTAGCTCTTTGAGGTTTGGACATAAAACTTGTTTTCAAATTGTTTTCCAAAAAAGACTAAAAATCATTAAAAAGATGGATTTCTTTCAGATCAAATGGGTTTCTGTAATAAACGTCACTGTTTCTTATAAACTTATCCACCCGAGATGATTTGAGTGATCTGGGTTCTAAGGGCTGATTTCTTTCTTGGGGCCGTAGGTATTAGTCTCCCGGGGTTTTCGGACCCTTCGCGGATTTGGCTGTGGAGCATCTCCAGCCGCGAGTTTGTGTGTTGAGATAGTTTCCCACTTTAACCGAGATGGGCCGAATCCCTGAACGGTAAAGGATCGAGAACTTCGATAGGCTGAGCCTAGAGTCTGTTCTTGTTTGATTGGGGTTCTAGGCACCGGTCTATCGGGATTTTCGGATCTTTGCCGCGTCAGTCGGTTCTTCTCGCCTATGAGTGGGGTGTTGTTGTGGGAGCCGTTTGGAGTGACGGCGGTCCCAGCTGTGTAGCACTTTCTTTTAGTGAGTTAGTGTTGTGAGCTTGAGTCGTAGAGGGTTCTCCGACATAGCTGTGATAGTGGTTGAGCTATTCATATTTGAGTCGAGGTTCTTTTCCGACTGAGTTGTGCTTTTGAGCTCGTGTTACCGATCTGTTTGATCGTGGATTATAGCCTGCTGAGCCTGGCATATCATGCCAGTTATGAGATACTTGTGATACTTGAGTTCGATGGGGTCGCTCCCCTCGAGCTACGCCCCGGGTGCGATGATGATACCGAGCCTGACGAGGCTGCGATGATGCGACTAGTTGATACACTAGAGTTCGCTTGAGATTGAGATAGTCCGTGTGGGACACCCTACGTAAGACCAAGTCCTGTTTGGGCGTAGTGGCAGTAGATGAGCGCAGACTTTACTTTGACTGGACCCTATGAGGCAGCCATAGAGATTGGGTGTTATGTGAGAGAGTATGCATATCATATATTTTAATTGAGTTCTCCTTTGAGCATAGTACTTATGACATATTGTCAGCAGTGAGTGGATGCATACCATCATCTGTGTTCTTTTTCCTATTGAGCATAGTAGATAGAGGCATGATAGCTGTAGATACTTTTCCAGCTTATTTTTCATTATCACAGTCTTTTTCTGTTATCTTATGCCTCTAGTAGACTTAGTGGGCAGACCGTGGTTCTTGGAGACGGTACCCACTGAGAACTACTGTAGGATGTAGTTCTCACACCCTCTGTCGGTGACAGGTTGCTGAGGCTTTTCTTCCGTTCCTGCCCGAGCTGGCTGACGGACCGAGGACGGGGAGTCACGAGATAGTTCCCTACCAGCATTGTTCCTTTAGAGTGAGGTAGATGTACCATCCCGGACTGTGGGAGTTGGTCATGTATTGTTATAATTCTAGTTTTAGTTATCTCCCTTTTGGATTTGTAGTTGATGTATAGGTGGATTTCTTTTGTATCACCTTGTTTTTGGGAGATGGAGCTTGTATTCCTTTTCAGCTTTATAGTAGTGAGATTTTATATTACAGCTTTCTTTTCCGCTCTGATATCTGTGTAGCTGTAGTTCTATCTTTTGCAGGTTAGACGCTTCGTCTGTACGGCAGTTTCCGTACAGATGGCGGATCTGTTAGCGAGCCCGGGTCGCAGTTTCGACCCCGGGGCGTGACATGTATGCCCACTACCATGAATGTATCATCTATGTGATATTTCAATGTCAAGTTTAGTTAACTTAATCCTTTTCTCTTGAAGACTTTCTTTGAGTCTAAGCTTGAGCCACGCCTCATGGTCCCGTGGTGGCACCCCCCAAGGAGCTATGCCAATCCAACGGCGTCCCAATCGGCACCCAATCCCGCACGGCGATCATGATGTCGCAAATGGCCAACTCCGGAGTGCCGGCTTGGAGGGAGCGACCCTACCAAGCATGTGCGAATGAGCACAAACGGCAAGCAAGCAAGTCTCGATCATCGTGTCTGAAACACGGAATAGCAAGTCATCGTGTCTAAAACACGGAAAAGCATCATCGACCTTTAGGTCGGGGTATTGTATCTCAAGTGTCAATGTTTCATATACAGTATTAACATTATCTTGCATAATGAAAATGTAAAACATTTACAAGTTGTCCTCATCATGTCTCAAACATGGAATCTAACTATTTCATCTTGATTATACAAGTTTAGGAGTTTTCTACTTGTATCTCACTACACTAGATGGCACTAATGTCATAATGTCCATTTACACATGATCAAGTGTTTAACATGTCCCAAAAATTCTATAACAGGTATAGTTATTCTATATCCATATCCAAAAGCTTAAGTTCACGAAAATTCCTATTCAATCCCCCCTTAAAGTGCCCATGCACCTACAATGTTTACCTCTACTACATAGAGTATGAAATTTTCTACACATGAAGGGGTTCAAATGCATGATCATAAATCATGATAAATCAAACGATGCATGTTTAATATAACAATGATGCCCTAAAAGTCTATAGAAGACATAGGGGGAGTTCACCCATTTCGGTGAGATCAGACCCACCGGATAGTTGCCAAATCCTTGTGAAGGATCCCAACCAAGAAACCCACACTTCCTCTTATGCCCTAAGAGAAGTTTCCAAAGGGTTAAAACATCACAAAACCCTAATCACAAAATCCCTTAAAATCATAGGGAAAAATAGGTGGAAAATACCTTAGGTTGAGAAATCTTGCTAAATCTTGAAATCCAAACAAGAAAAGCTTCAAAACCAACCTACAAGAGTGTTCTACACCCATCAATTCCACCCCAAAAGCTATAAATCAAAAAGCCCCAAAATAAACCCTAGTTTTCCAAAAACTAGGTTTTCCTTCAAAAATCCCAAAAGAAAGGAAAAAGAAGTATTCCAAACCTCTTTGAGCTTGAATCCCACCTTGGAAAAGCAAAGGATAGGCACAAGAGCTCCAAACTTCCTTCTTCTCCAAGTTCTAGCCTTCCTCCAAGATCTTGTAGCAAGCTTCAATGGTGGAGAAGAGGAGGTTGAAGAAGAATCCAAGTAGAGAGATGGGTTGGAGAAGAAAATCCAAGATTTCTCCCTCTCACTCTCTCTCTCTCTCACACACACTTTCTCTTGCTCTCTCCAAATGAGAGGAAAAGAGGAAGTGAAGGGGTTAAAAACCCTAAAGTAACAAAAACCCAAAAGCCCCCTGCAAGAAACATTATTACGTTTCTTACTGTGCTGTCCAGACCCGAACGGTCCGGACTGCCTCAATACGGTCCGGACCCCGAACGTAAAATTTCCAGCTCGCGCGGACGGTCCGGACTCTCCCTGGACGGTCCGGACCCCGAAGCCAAAAACCTCAAATTTTCAAAATTTTCGAAAATTTCCAATTTGCGCCCAAACTCTCCGGAAACCTTCTAGAACCTTCCGGAAGCTTACTAACACATCCGAAGGGTATCATTTAACCCTTCACACACTAGAACTTTGCAATTTGCTAAAGTTTAGTGTACTACAGGACCCGACGAAGATAGATGCAGTTCGGGATTGGCCTAGACCTACGACGGTGACAGAGATTCGGAGTTTCTTGGGCCTAGCAGGCTACTACCGTCGGTTCGTAGAGGGCTTTGCGAAGCTCTCTACTCCCCTCACCAGATTGACCAGGAAGGGGACGAGATTTGTATGGACTGAGCAGTGCCAGCAGAGCTTCGATGAGTTGAAGCTTCGACTGATTTCAGCGCCGATCCTTGCATTGCCAGTTATGGGAGAGGGATTTACGGTTTACAGTGATGCCTCCCACAGCGGCTTAGGTTGTGTTCTGATGCAGCGTGATAGGGTAATTGCTTATGCGTCGCGGCAATTAAAGGATTATGAAAAGAATTACCCTACTCACGATTTGGAACTAGCCGCGGTTATATTTGCTCTGAAGCTTTGGCGACACTATCTCTACGGTGAGCACTGCGAGATATTTACCAACCACAAAAGCCTGAAGTATTTATTTACTCAGAAGGAGCTTAATTTGAGGCAGCGCCGGTGGTTAGAACTGCTAAAGGATTACGATCTGAGCATACAGTATCATCCCGGCAAGGCCAATGTGGTCGCGGATGCCTTGAGTAGGCGATCAGGTCAGTCTTTGAGCTTATTGATTACTCAGCAGGTGCCACTGAGAGAGCAGATGAGGCGGCTGGATATCGAGGTTGTGTCCCCTGGGGATTCTGCAAGACTCATGTCTTTGGTCTTGCAGCCCACTCTGTTGGACAGGATTAGAGAGAAGCAGAGTGAGGACCCCTATCTTGAGAGGATTAGAGACCAGGTTCAGCGTGGTCAGGGAGGGGACTTTTCTGTGGATGCAGCGGGAGTACTTAGGTAGAGGGACCGCTATTGTGTGCCCGTGGACTTGGTTATTAGAGAGCTGATCCTGAGGGAAGCTCACTATACACCTTACACCCTCCATCCTGGGGGAAACTAAGATGTATAGGGATTTGAGGGCACAGTTTTGGTGGCATGGCATGAAGAGAGATATTGAAAGGTTTGTGGCCTATTGTCTAACTTGTCAGCAAGTTAAAGCTGAGCATCAGGTTCCAGCTGACAAGTTACAGAGCCTTCCAATACCTGAATGGAAATGGGACCGAGTTACCATGGATTTCATTGTAGGATTGCCGAGGACTCAGAGTGGAGCTGATGCTATATGGGTGATTGTGGATCGATTGACCAAGTCAGCCCACTTTCTGCCGATTCAGTAGAGTTGGACCTTGGAGAGGTTAGCACAGTTATACTTGGACGAGATTGTGAGGCTACACGGGGTGCCAGCTTCGATTGTGTCGGATAGGGACCCGAGGTTCACTTCACAGTTTTGGAGGAGCTTGCAGATGGCCTTGGGGACCCAGCTTCAGTTTAGCACAGCCTTTCACCCACAGACTGACGGACAGTCCGAGCGGACCATTCAGACTCTAGAGGATATGTTGAGAGCTTGTGTCCTGAGCTTTAGCTGCAGCTGGGATCGACATTTGAGACTAGCAGAGTTTGCCTATAACAATAGCTTCCAGGCGAGCATTCAGATGGCGCCCTACGAAGCATTGTATGGACGGAAATGTCGATCGCCTTTACTTGGAGTGACGTGGGTGAAAGAAGACTCTGGGGCCAGATTGCTTTTGGAAGCCGAAGAAGGTTAGCTTTATTCGGCATCATTTGGTGAAGAGCCGACAGAGGAGCACGCCGATAGGAGGCAGCGAGACAGGAGTTCCAGGTTGGAGATCATGTCTTTCTGAAAGTCTCGCCATCCCGAGGGGTACGTCGCTTTGGAGTGCGTGGGAAGCTGAGTCCGCGCTTTATTGGATCATTTGAGGTATTGGAGCCCCCGGTACACACAAGGCGTCTACAACAACGGTTGGAACTCATGAAGTGTTTATGTACATCCTACTAGTAATCAGAGCACAACACAACTAAACTATACATAAGAGAGGAAAGTAGATAACAACTATCATACAAGAAGTTAAAATCCAAGATACACATGTAGTTCCGCAAATACGGGTTATCAAAATACATGGGTGGTTTCTATGCCAAAATACACCAACACCTCTCCAACAAAAACAAAAGAAAAGGTGCCCTGTAACCACCTCGAGTGGTGCGACGGGGATTAGCTAGCTATGCGATAACCCTTTGCCACGGTCCCGAGCCCCTCCCGCTGCGGATGGCTCTGAAAAACAACAACCCAAATGGGGTGAGAACTATTAAACAATAGTTCCCAGTGGGTAAGCCGCCGAGAGAAGCGAAATGGCACCACTAGGTCAACTGCAGGCATAAGATAGTATAACTGCTGAAATAAAATGCAGGTAATAAACAACTGAAGTAAAGTAAGGTACTCTACTACTATCATGCCTCTATGCTCATGTACAAAGTAATGATGATATGAATCTGGTCCAACTACAACGAGTAGTATTATATAGGTGGTGTCCAATGTCAAGTTTGCTATCATGTATTGTAGAGCACCGGGTTTCGGATGGCGCGCCGACCGCACATGATGGCGTGGAGCGGAGAGTTTTGCCTCGGGCAGGTTGCGTTTGTCTTTACTGTTGATGTCGGGTTGATTAGGAGCAACGCAGAAGTCCCAGCTCGATTCGGGGTTTTTCCGGCATAGTGCGTCGATTGAGGACTGGATTTGGGAATTACCGATCTCACAGTAGAGTACAGAAAATTCGGGAACACTTGGAACAGGTATATTATCAGATTACAGCGAAGTTCGGGAGGTTTCGTACTGACGCGGAGGATCCGGAGGCAAAAAGTGAGTCGGAACTGACAGTTTCGGAGCCGATTTTTGAATTGAGCACCCCGACTCAACGGATGAGCTTTTTGAAGAGAAAAAAAGCTGTGAGCGCATGTACTTTCGATTTACAGCGGTGTTCGGGAGGTTCCGGACAGCGGCGGAGGGCCCGGAGGCAAAAAGTGAGTTGGAGTTGGGCTTTTGGATTATTTTAATGTTTTAATTAATTAGTTTTGCTAATTAATGGGTCTTCTCTGCTTGGTGACAGTGAGGGTGAATGTGAGTTGGGGGTTATGGATTTGAGGCAAGTGAATTTTACTTTTATTTTAACCTACTACTTAGCTTAATTAGCTTTAATTAATTTTGGGCTAATTAAGAAGTCTGTAGCTCTTTTTGGTGGTGTTCTTATCCACTTGTGCCACGTCATCCTCCCCAACCCCATCTCCCTGAAGCTTTGGTGGGTAGCAGAGAAAGAAGAAAAGAGAGAAAAAGGAAGAAGAAGACGGAGAGGAAGGAGAAGAAGATGGTTTGGAGGTTGTTCTTGGTGGTGGGCTTTCCCTTGGTGGCCGTGTGGAGCTCGTGAGCGTGCATCGTGCGTCCTTGTAGTAGGCAAGTTGATGCTTTTATTTTTCTTTGAAATTTATGTAAGAGTTTTGGGCTTTTGGAATTTTATTTTGCGTTTTGGGGTTTTTATTGGATTTAAAATAATTAATTTGGGGTTAAATTAATTATTTTAAATTTATTTTATTTTTTAAAATTTTTGTTCCGCCGTCGGAGGCCGCGCGCGCGCGCAATAGCGCACGCGCGGCGCCAGGGTGCTGCTGTTGGCAGCACCCTGCGGTGGGCGCTGCCCAGGCTGCATGGCCGCGCGCAGCAGGAGGCTGCGCACGGCGCTGCATGGCCGCGCGCGTGCGCGCGCGCGGCAGGCGCGCGCACCTCAGGGTGCGCGCGGCGAGCGCGCGCAGCGCTGCGGGCCTGCGCAGGCGCGCGCTGCTGCGCGCAGCGCTGCGGGCCGCGCCCAGCGGCCGCGCTCGCACAGCGGGCCGCGCGGGGGCGCGCACAGCGCCGCGCGCAGCGCCGCTGGGGCGCTGTGCGGCGCGCTCCAGCGCCGCGCAGCAGCCCCTGCGCCGCGCGGCTTGGCTTTGCGCCGCGCGGCGGGCCTCCCTCGTCGCGCGGCTGGGGTTACCGTCGCTCGGCGTGCTCCCGGTCAGCGGGCGGCACCTCGGTTTGCGTGCCGGCGCCGTTTTTTCGCCGCCGGAGCCCCTTTTTCGCCGCCGCGCGCTGTTTTTCCGCCGTCGGCCGCTGTTTTTCGCCGTCGGGCGCTGTTTTTCGCCGACGGAGTCTGTTTTTCGCGACGCGCGCTGTTTTTCGCCGACGGAGGCTGATTTTCGCCGACGGAGGCTGTTTTCGCCGACGGAGGCTGTTTTTCGCGACGCGCGCTGTTTTACGCTGACGGAGGCTGGTTTTCGCTGACGGAGGCTGTTTTTCGCTGACGGAGGCTGGTTTTCTCCGACGGAGGCTGTTTTTCGCGACGCGCGCTGTTTTTCGCCGACGGAGGCTGTTTTTCTCGACGCGCGCTATTTTCCGCCGACGGAGGCTGGTTTTCGCCGACGGAGGCTGTTTTTCGCGACGCGCGCTGTTTTTCGCCGACGGAGGCTGTTTTTCGCGACGCGCGCTGTTTTTCACCGACGGAGGCTGTTTTTCGCCGCCGGATGCTCGGTTTTCGGCCGTTTGACTGATTTTTTGATCTCTGTGTTCCTGGCAGCTTTCAGTGCAGTTTTAGCTTCTGTCGTGGGCGGTTGTGTGTCTCTCCGCCGCGTGGGACCGCAGACTTGTCTCGGGACATCCGTTGGGGGCGCGATCTCGTGCTTCGTTTTGCGTGCGGACCACGTGGAGGCAAGGTATTTCCGCTGAGCCCAATTGCAAGTGTCGACAAGCAATTGGTGGCAAGCAGAGGTGGGTTGGTTTTTCTCTCCAAGTCTGCGGACTTCTTTCTAATTCTATTATGATAGGATTTGCATGCTAGTTTAAGTGTTTCCTTGGAGCTTTGACTAGCACCCCCGTCATATGTGCATGTGTTTAACCAGACCAATAGAGAACCTTAATCTGTTCTTTTATGCTTTAGACATCCCACACATTGCATATCCTTCTGGACATAGAGTTCCTCGCCCGGGTAGTGGGCCGAGTGGTCAGGGTGTTGTGGGACGGGTGTTGCACTCGGGCCTGGGGGCCGAGTGGGGTCTGGTGGCTGGGTTAGGCCAGTGTTGATGTTTTGGGAACCGTTTCAGATAAACGGTGGTCCCATTTTTTTAGTTTTCGCTGTTCTTCTCGTCACCACCATGTTGTGATCGTGGTGCACGTGTGTTAGCAGGACCTTGAACCCAGAACCTTTTTGGACGAACACATGATTTTAGTCAGCCAATGTTTTCTTCCAAGCCTCGCAGGGTCGCCTGAGTCTGTTCTTGTTTGATAGGACGAGGGCATTAGCTCTTTGAGGTTTGGACATAAAACTTGTTTTCAAATTGTTTTCCAAAAAAGACTAAAAATCATTAAAAAGATGGATTTCTTTCAGATCAAATGGGTTTCTGTAATAAACGTCACTGTTTCTTATAAACTTATCCACCCGATGATTTGAGTGATCTGGGTTCTAAGGGCTGATTTCTTTCTTGGGGCCGTAGGTATTAGTCTCCCGGGGTTTTCGGACCCTTCGCGGATCTGGCTGTGGAGCATCTCCAGCCGCGAGTTTGTGTGTTGAGATAGTTTCCCACTTTAACCGAGATGGGCCGAATCCCTGAACGGTAAAGGATCGAGAACTTCGATAGGCTGAGCCTAGAGTCTGTTCTTGTTTGATTGGGGTTCTAGGCACCGGTCTATCGGGATTTTCGGATCTTTGCCGCGTCAGTCGGTTCTTCTCGCCTATGAGTGGGGTGTTGTTGTGGGAGCCGTTTGGAGTGACGGCGGTCCCAGCTGTGTAGCACTTTCTTTTAGTGAGTTAGTGTTGTGAGCTTGAGTCGTAGAGGGTTCTCCGACATAGCTGTGATAGTGGTTGAGCTATTCATATTTGAGTCGAGGTTCTTTTCCGACTGAGTTGTGCTTTTGAGCTCGTGTTACCGATCTGTTTGATCGTGGATTATAGCCTGCTGAGCCTGGCATATCATGCCAGTTATGAGATACTTGTGATACTTGAGTTCGATGGGGTCGCTCCCCTCGAGCTACGCCCCGGGTGCGATGATGATACCGAGCCTGACGAGGCTGCGATGATGCGACTAGTTGATACACTAGAGTTCGCTTGAGATTGAGATAGTCCGTGTGGGACACCCTACGTAAGACCAAGTCCTGTTTGGGCGTAGTGGCAGTAGATGAGCGCAGGCTTTACTTTGACTGGACCCTATGAGGCAGTCATAGAGATTGGGTGTTATGTGAGAGAGTATGCATATCATATATTTTAATTGAGTTCTCCTTTGAGCATAGTACTTATGACATATTGTCAGCAGTGAGTGGATGCATACCATCATCTGTGTTCTTTTTCCTATTGAGCATAGTAGATAGAGGCATGATAGCTGTAGATACTTTTCCAGCTTATTTTTCATTATCACAGTCTTTTTCTGTTATCTTATGCCTCTAGTAGACTTAGTGGGCAGACCGTGGTTCTTGGAGACGGTACCCACTGAGAACTACTGTAGGATGTAGTTCTCACACCCTCTGTCGGTGACAGGTTGCTGAGGCTTTTCTTCCGTTCCTGCCCGAGCTGGCTGACGGACCGAGGACAGGGAGTCACGAGATAGTTCCCTACCAGCATTGTTCCTTTAGAGTGAGGTAGATGTACCATCCCGGACTGTGGGAGTTGGTCATGTATTGTTATAATTCTAGTTTTAGTTATCTCCCTTTTGGATTTGTAGTTGATGTATAGGTGGATTTCTTTTGTATCACCTTGTTTTTGGGAGATGGAGCTTGTATTCCTTTTCAGCTTTATAGTAGTGAGATTTTATATTACAGCTTTCTTTTCCGCTCTGATATCTGTGTAGCTGTAGTTCTATCTTTTGCAGGTTAGACGCTTCGTCTGTACGGCAGTTTCCGTACAGATGGCGGATCTGTTAGCGAGCCCGGGTCGCAGTTTCGACCCCGGGGCGTGACATGTATGCCCACTACCATGAATGTATCATCTATGTGATATTTCAATGTCAAGTTTAGTTAACTTAATCCTTTTCTCTTGAAGACTTTCTTTGAGTCTAAGCTTGAGCCACGCCTCATGGTCCCGTGGTGGCACCCCCCAAGGAGCTATGCCAATCCAACGGCGTCCCAATCGGCACCCAATCCCGCACGGCGATCATGATGTCGCAAATGGCCAACTCCGGAGTGCCGGCTTGGAGAGAGCGACCCTACCAAGCATGTGCGAATGAGCACAAACGGCAAGCAAGCAAGTCTCGATCATCGTGTCTGAAACACGGAATAGCAAGTCATCGTGTCTAAAACACGGAAAAGCATCATCAACCTTTAGGTCGGGGTATTGTATCTCAAGTGTCAATGTTTCATATACAGTATTAACATTATCTTGCATAATGAAAATGTAAAACATTTACAAGTTGTCCTCATCATGTCTCAAACATGGAATCTAACTATTTCATCTTGATTATACAAGTTTAGGAGTTTTCTACTTGTATCTCACTACACTAGATGGCACTAATGTCATAATGTCCATTTACACATGATCAAGTGTTTAACATGTCCCAAAAATTCTATAACAGGTATAGTTATTCTATATCCATATCCAAAAGCTTAAGTTCACGAAAATTCCTATTCAACCCCCCCTTAAAGTGCCCATGCACCTACAATGTTACCTCTACTACATAGAGTATGAAATTTTCTACACATGAAGGGGTTCAAATGCATGATCATAAATCATGATAAATCAAACGATGCATGTTTAATATAACAATGATGCCCTAAAAGTCTATAGAAGACATAGGGGGAGTTCACCCATTTCGGTGAGATCAGACCCACCGGATAGTTGCCAAATCCTTGTGAAGGATCCCAACCAAGAAACCCACACTTCCTCTTATGCCCTAAGAGAAGTTTCCAAAGGGTTAAAACATCACAAAACCCTAATCACAAAATCCCTTAAAATCATAGGGAAAAATAGGTGGAAAATACCTTAGGTTGAGAAATCTTGCTAAATCTTGAAATCCAAACAAGAAAAGCTTCAAAACCAACCTACAAGAGTGTTCTACACCCATCAATTCCACCCCAAAAGCTATAAATCAAAAAGCCCCAAAATAAACCCTAGTTTTCCAAAAACTAGGTTTTCCTTCAAAAATCCCAAAAGAAAGGAAAAAGAAGTATTCCAAACCTCTTTGAGCTTGAATCCCACCTTGGAAAAGCAAAGGATAGGCACAAGAGCTCCAAACTTCCTTCTTCTCCAAGTTCTAGCCTTCCTCCAAGATCTTGTAGCAAGCTTCAATGGTGGAGAAGAGGAGGTTGAAGAAGAATCCAAGTAGAGAGATGGGTTGGAGAAGAAAATCCAAGATTTCTCCCTCTCACTCTCTCTCTCTCTCACACACACTTTCTCTTGCTCTCTCCAAATGAGAGGAAAAGAGGAAGTGAAGGGGTTAAAAACCCTAAAGTAACAAAAACCCAAAAGCCCCCTGCAAGAAACATTATTACGTTTCTTACTGTGCTGTCCAGACCCGAACGGTCCGGACTGCCTCAATACGGTCCGGACCCCGAACGTAAAATTTCCAGCTCGCGCGGACGGTCCGGACTCTCCCTGGACGGTCCGGACCCCGAAGCCAAAAACCTCAAATTTTCAAAATTTTCGAAAATTTCCAATTTGCGCCCAAACTCTCCGGAAACCTTCTAGAACCTTCCGGAAGCTTACTAACACATCCGAAGGGTATCATTTAACCCTTCACACACTAGAACTTTGCAATTTGCTAAAGTTTAGTGTACTACAGGACCTGACGAAGATAGATGCAGTTCGGGATTTGTCACGCCCCGGGTGTAAACCAGAACCCGGGCCCGTCTACAGATCCGCCGTGCACACGGTATTTCCCGTGTACACGAAGCGTCAACAACCTGCTCAGATATAAAAGATATAATAAAAGAGCAATAAAAACAAAGCTGAACTAAAACTAATACATCTCAGACGGAAGCTGGAAATAAAAATACAATACATCTGTATAAATGATACATCAGTCTCTCCCAGCTCACAAAATAATAAATACAACCTGCTGGCAAAGCCAGTCCCAAAGGTGAAAGTACAACCGTCTGAGGAAAACATGGGTACACCAACAGTCCAGCTAACACGCTCATCCTGCCTCGAGACCTATCTACCCAGCCGTCCTCTCTCCTCGACCCGTCACTGAAAGCCCAGTAGCACCCGCAGAAGACACTGCAAAACAAGGGAAAAGAAAAAGAGGAAAGAAGAATGGGGGTGAGAACTACTAGTAAACCAGTAGCCTCCCCTAGTGGGTAAAACCTCAACTCTGACACGCCCACTAGGTATCCTGGCGCAATCCACTCTCAGTCACGGACATCCTATGCGCCTTGTCCCCCAAATCAAAGAGCGCGCAGTTCGACAACTGCTTAACCTTTTGACACAAAGAGGCTTCCAAGTAGTCTCTCCATCACCACCAGCCACGATTCTACCCCAAGAGGCTCCAAACTTAATCCTAAGAATCGGGGTGGTTTATCTGCCGAAACTGGCTCAACTGATCAATGGTGTCCCATAACTCATCAGCTGTCAACTATCCACCCTGTCTCGGCGCCTCGGCACTAAACATTGGCACAAAGGGGCTACTCACTCCATCAATACCACAGAAATCCTCGCCCTTGAGGATACTGCAATCGGGTGGTCTCAGAAGGAAGCACTGTCGAGCTGCCCGCCGCTCCGACAACTGTGTCACAAAACCAGATGCTCGCTCACTCTGCCGCTGAAAAGCCTCTGACAATCCTGTCACCTGGGTCCGGAGCTCTCTGATTCAAATCTTGTATCCGGCCCGAAACAACTAGCTCAGACCCAACTGCTGCACCCAAGTGCACCCGGGTCAGGGCCCAATGTCGGGGAGACATCGCTCGCCACGACAAACCGCAAATCAGCACATCCCAAACACTCGACCCAATCTAGCGAAAGTCAAAGACATCCCCCTATTTTTGTAACTTTATGTTGTCTGCAGCCAACATAACTGTCCCACAAAAATAGGGTATGTCGATCCCTCTTCACTCAATGGAAGAGTCAAAACCAAATCACCGACTTTCGCAAAATGTCGCGTCTCTCACACCCTAACGTCCTAGGGTCCGCCACAAGCCTAGGGTTTCCTAAGTCCCAACTGACCTATCCCTAAGCTCTGATACCAACTTAATCTGTCACGCCCCGGGTGTAAACCAGAACCCGGGCCCGTCTACAGATCCGCCGTGCACACGGTATTTCCCGTGTACACGAAGCGTCAACAACCTGCTCAGATATAAAAGATATAATAAAAGAGCAATAAAAACAGAGCTGAACTAAAACTAATACATCTCAGACTGAAGCTGGAAATAAAAATACAATACATCTGTATAAATGATACATCAGTCTCTCCCAGCTCACAAAATAATAAATACAACCTGCTGGCAAAAGCCAGTCCCAAAGGTGAAAGTACAACCGTCTGAGGAAAACATGGGTACACCAACAGTCCAGCTAACACGCTCATCCTGCCTCGAGATCTATCTACCCAGCCGTCCTCTCTCCTCGACCCGCCACTGAAAGCCCAGTAGCACCCGCAGAAGACACTGCAAAACAAGGGAAAAGAAAAAGAGGAAAGAAGAATGGGGGTGAGAACTACTAGTAAACCAGTAGCCTCCCCTAGTGGGTAAAACCTCAACTCTGACACGCCCACTAGGTCTACCAGAGGCAAAAGAAAATAAAGGTGTATGCTAAAAAGAATAAGACTCCTGATGAAAAGCTACCACTAGAATGCCTCTAAAATGCCGAGCTAATAGAATAGCTGAATGTATGCATCAGAAAATAAATGTCTGCCAGAATAACCCAATCTGACCACCAGTAAACACTGGTACTGCCTGCTCTGCCGCGACGGGTATGCCAGCCTACGCATAACACCGAAGCAAAGGAGTCCCAAGGACTCAAAACCCAGCATGGTGCCCGGCGCTCTGCACCGTGGAAAGCCTACTCCGGAGTGGCACTCGAGGGGAGCGACCCACACGAGTAAAGTATCACTGTAATAAACATCTCTGTAACCACTGTCTCATAATAGCAGGACTGGATCATGACTATGATCAAAGTGGGAAAAACCCTCCACTAGAAATAACCCGAACTCAACCTGATGCAAGATAAACACATAGTGGGAAACTCCCTCCACTAGAGACCTGATACCCAATCTGATGCATAAGCAACCTCCGGTCAACCGCCCAATGTCCGCGGTTGCCGCAATACCCTGCCATCAAGCCCTGCCTGTCCCAAAACCCAAGAACCTGACTACACTATCCCAATCCCCCTGCTCGCGTACGAGCTGCAAATACCCTGAGCCTCAAATGAAAGGAGAAAAGAATAACAAAAAGGGTTTCTCCTATGTCAATTCCAGCATGATAGTGTAGCAGAAAAAGGTGGCCTATCTAGGTGACCATACAAGCATGCAAATGTCCCAAGATGATATACATGCAATAAAGCAGATATCGATATGTTTTTACCTCGCTAAAGCATGCTGATAAAAGTGTAAGAGTAATAAATAGAAGATAGCCTGTCTAAAATGCATGCCCAAAGCCCACTATTATTAATCAGCCTTCTAATCATAGAAGCTACTCCAATGCCTAGAGGGTAATCAAAAGTAGGGGTTCACCACAACACCCATGATCACAAACATGTCCCACAATGATATCCGGTCCACCGCCTACTACCCGCGGCAGCCATAATACCCCAGAAGCTAAAAATCCAGGCCCCGGCTACACTATGCCAATCTCCTGCTCAAACCCGAGCAACAAATAGTCACCTGACTAAGAATAGAGGGAGAAGGAGCAAATAGGGTTTCTTCTAAATCAAGTCCCAACATATAGTGTAGCGATCAGAAATGGTCTAACTAATTATCCATATAAGCAACCCTATCTCCTCATGGAAGAAGAAGGGGAGTGACGAATAGTGGTTCCACATGTGTATCAAATAATAGCTCCACCTGGGTATAATCATCATGCTAAATCACAATCCAACCACACACATGTCTATAACCTGCTAATCACCCTCACATGAATCATTCACCTATGCCTGTCCAAAAATCCCCCAGTGGTACCTTCCCACAAGACATTTCATAATATCTCAACATGAAAGTACATCCCCTATGCACAGTTAAATGCCAATATAATGTCCAAGTAAGCATGTATAAGTTCCAACCGCTAACAAGTTTCCACTACAGTGTTTTCCAGATGATAGGCTCGTAATTATTTTAGTTAAACATGCATGTCTACTAAGTGAGCATTCAAAATGTCCAATAGAGAAGATCTCTCTAATATTCCTAGTGGGTATATCAGAAAAGAGGAGTAAAGCAACCACCCACCTGAAGTGCGAACTGTCCGGTCCCGTACAGCTGAAAATACCAGAAACTCCAAACCCTTGCTCCAACAAGTTCAGCACACCCGCAACACTCCTGGTACAATACAAAATCCACTAAATACACTTAGGCTCCCAAATAATGCTCTTATAATCACATACAATATCTGTCCCAAAACTGCTAAATTTTCACCTGCAGAAAGTGCCCAGAAAATTCCCAGAAAAATACCACAGCGATTCTCGCGTCGATAGCTTCGCAACGGTAGCTTGCACGTCCAAATCTGAGTTCGGTAAGACAAGTTATAAATTCGGCAAGGTGGTAATCCAAACAACAAACTGCGGAAAAAGACTGCACACAGTACACTGAGAAAGCAGTGATTTTCACCTCGAAATAAATCTCATAAAATTCCAAGAAAAATACGAGCGCGTTCCTTGCGATCTTTAGATGAAAAAGTTGTATAAGCTCGTCTCCGTCAGACGCTCGTGCGCGAAGATACGGCCAAAGTACTCCGTTGCTGTCCTCACAATCCTCACAGAAAAAGGGGTCACATTAATGCCTCGGGATCCGTGCCAAGGAGTTAAAATCAGAATGCGCGATCAAAATGAAAGATGAAGCCCTACCTGTCGTGAAGCCAACGGCGCAAAAATCATAGAAGAATGATCTCGGGGTAGACCAGGAGAGCTAAAACACTGCTGCTGCGCCGAAGAAGAACACAGGAAATGCAACGTCGCGCCGCGCCGTAAAATCCAAAACCTCGGGATTTGAGCCTCCTAAAATCCTGAAACTTGGCGGGTGTAATCCTCACTTGAAGGAGAAGAAATCTCCTTCTCACCTCCCCTTCGAGCTGAGGTCTCGAAGGGGTCGAAAATCCCCCTTGAAGAGCCCTCGGGTTGCAACTTAAGGGAAAACCAGAAAAATCTTTTCGGAAAATACCCAACATGTCCCGGAAATTTTCGCTGCGCCCGGTGCACGTGAGCCCACCAATGGTGGCGCGCCACGTGGCCCCAACCACCGTGCACCGCCCGTGGACCGCGCATGGTCGGTCACCTGCCCCGCGTACGGCACCCACTCCACGGCTTGCGTGGACCGGGAGCACAACACCAAGCCAAACAAATGCTGCCACGTGTCCTACAGTCGGTCCACCGTGCACCCGAAAGATTCCGTGGACCGCGCACTGTGAGCCCTCCACTCACCATCCGCCACGTGGCACCGCCCTGGTGCACGGCCGCCGCAGTGGACCGCGCGCCTGCCCGCGCCCCTGCGCGCTGCCCGCGCCCCTGCCCGCGCCGCGCGCCGCCGCTGTTCCGCCTGCCCGAGGCCGCGCCACCGCCCGCCGGTGATGCTCGCCGCCGCCGGCGATCGCCGGAGGTACTGTTCCGGCCGTGAACAGTAAAAACACTGTAGCAAGCTCCGAAAAATACAAGTAAATAGCCCATCTTGATCGTTTTCGCGCGCTGATTCCAAATCCGGCGTCCGTTTTGCCAAATTCCAATCCTAAAATTTGCCGGAGGCTCCCGGAAAGGTATTTTCAATTCGAATTTCGCGCCGAGTCTAAGTTTGATATCCGATTTGCGCGAAAGCATTTCTAAACATCCGACGGGCTCCCCCGATTTCCCACGTGATCCGTTTTAAGCCCGGAGTTCATCACTTGAGTCCAAATTGGCGCACGAACACCGCCGACATGCCGTGTGGGCTTCCAGAAGCTGCTGGTCACACTGTAGAAGCCCTGCAAAGATCCGGGTCACCACAGGATTGGCCTAGACCTACAACGGTGACAGAGATTCGGAGTTTCTTGGGCCTAGCAGGCTACTACCGTCGGTTCGTAGAGGGCTCTGCGAAGCTCTCTACTCCCCTCACCAGATTGACCAGGAAGGGGACGAGATTTGTATGGACTGAGCAGTGCCAGCAGAGCTTCGACGAGTTGAAGCTTCGACTGATTTCAGCGCCGATCCTTGCATTGCCAGTTATGGGAGAGGGATTTACGGTTTACAGTGATGCCTCCCACAGCGGCTTAGGTTGTGTTCTGATGCAGCGTGATAAGGTAATTGCTTATGCGTCGCGGCAATTAAAGGATTATGAAAAGAATTACCCTACTCACGATTTGGAACTAGCCGCGGTTATATTTGCTCTGAAGCTTTGGCGACACTATCTCTACGGCGAGCACTGCGAGATATTTACCAACCACAAAAGCCTGAAGTATTTATTTACTCAGAAGGAGCTTAATTTGAGGCAGCGCCGGTGGTTAGAACTGCTAAAGGATTACGATCTGAGCATACAGTATCATCCCGGCAAGGCCAATGTGGTCGCGGATGCCTTGAGTAGGCGATCAGGTCAGTCTTTGAGCTTATTGATTACTCAGCAGGTGCCACTGAGAGAGTAGATGAGGCGGCTGGATATCGAGGTTGTGTCCCATGGGGATTCTGCAAGACTCATGTCTTTGGTCTTGCAGCCCACTCTGTTGGACAGGATTAGAGAGAAGCAGAGTGAGGACCCCTATCTTGAGAGGATTAGAGACCAGGTTCAGCGTGGTCAGGGAGGGGACTTTTCTGTGGATGCAGCGGGAGTACTTAGGTAGAGGGACCGCTATTGTGTGCCCGTGGACTTGGTTATTAGAGAGCTGATCCTGAGGGAAGCTCACTATACACCTTACACCCTCCATCCTGGGGGAAACTAAGATGTATAGGGATTTGAGGGCACAGTTTTGGTGGCATGGCATGAAGAGAGATATTGGAAGGTTTGTGGCCTATTGTCTAACTTGTCAGCAAGTTAAAGCTGAGCATCAGGTTCCAGCTGACAAGTTACAGAGCCTTCCAATACCTGAATGGAAATGGGACCGAGTTACCATGGATTTCATTGTAGGATTGCCGAGGACTCAGAGTGGAGCTGATGCTATATGGGTGATTGTGGATCGATTGACCAAGTCAGCCCACTTTCTGCCGATTCAGTAGAGTTGGACCTTGGAGAGGTTAGCACAGTTATACTTGGACGAGATGTGAGGCTACACGGGGTGCCAGCTTCGATTGTGTCGGATAGGGACCCGAGGTTCACTTCACAGTTTTGGAGGAGCTTGCAGATGGCCTTGGGGACCCAGCTTCAGTTTAGCACAGCCTTTCACCCACAGACTGACGGACAGTCCGAGCGGACCATTCAGACTCTAGAGGATATGTTGAGAGCTTGTGTCCTGAGCTTTAGCTGCAGCTGGGATCGACATTTGAGACTAGCAGAGTTTGCCTATAACAATAGCTTCCAGGCGAGCATTCAGATGGCGCCCTACGAAGCATTGTATGGACGGAAATGTCGATCGCCTTTATGTTGGAGTGACGTGGGTGAAAGGAAGACTCTGGGGCCAGATTTGCTTTTGGAGTCCGAAGAAAAGGTTAGGATTATTCGGCATCATTTGGTGACTAGAGCCGACAGAGGAGCTACGCCGATAGAGGCAGCGAGACTTGGAGTTCCAGGTTGGAGATTATGTCTTTCTGAAAGTCTCGCCATCCCGAGGGGTACGTCGCTTTGGAGTGCGTGGGAAGCTGAGTCCGCTCTTTATTGGATCATTTGAGGTATTGGAGCGCATTGGACCCGTCGCCTATCGAGTTGTGCTACCGCCGCGGTTGGCAGGTACTCATGATGTGTTTCATGTATCACTCTTGAGGAGGTATGTTTATGATCCCTCGCACATATTGGACTTCACTTCCTTAGAGTTGGATGAGGAGTTGCACTTTCAGGAGTGCCCGATGCGAATTCTTGCTCGAGAGACGCGAGAATTGCGCAATCGGGTTATACCTTATGTGAAGGTCTTATGGAGCCACCACGATGAGAGGGAGGCCACTTGGGAGCCTGAGGATGAGCTGAGGATTTCCTGCCCATATCTGTTTGAGACGCCCTCTTGAGTTTCAGATCCAGTTGGTTTCGAGGACGAAACCTTTTTAAGGAGGGGAGAGTGTAGAGTATTGGATTTGCGTTGGGCACCGACTCCGCATTTGTGCACAGAAAATTTTGGAAATGCTTGAAACATGTGTATTTTATGTTTACAGCAAGGTACGGGAGGTTTCTGAGTGTTGCGGAAGTTCCGGGGCGAAAAGTGAGTTGGCGGGGGAAAAATCAGAAGTTTCTGCAGGTTTTGGAGGCTTTGGGCTGTTGAGTTCCGGAACACCAAGCTAGGTTCCGGAACCAACACTTGAGTTCCGGAACCAGCTTGGGTGTTCCGGAACTCAATGTGGTGTACCGGTACCCAGCTTGGGGTACCAGTACCCAGCTCACAGGAAACGCTAATTAAGGTGCAGACTCGGATTTTTTTTTGAAGGGCAATGAGGTAATTTCACTTTCCTATTGTATTAGCCCTATACTTGGTCTATTTATACGAGTTTTTCACCCTTCTTCTTCTCCACCATGACCTAAGGAAAGAAAAGAAAGGAAGAAAGCAAGGAAGTGAAGGAGAAGAAGGAGGAGGTGCAACTTGGTGTTCTTGCAGCTTGGAGTTGAGCCGAGCCGCGCGCGCATCAAGTCACACACAAGGTAAGTTGTTTCTAGTTGGGCTTTTCGGATTTATTTTATGGATTTGGATTAGATTATTGAGTTGAGTTGCATGTTTCTTTCTCTCTTTTCCCTACTTGCTGTTGGAAGCAGCTTGGGCTACTTGGGTTGTAGGCTGGTTACTGCGCAGGGCCGAAGCAGCATGCATGCATGCATGCACGTGCGCATGCAAGTTAGCTGAGAGGGAGTTGAGGTGCGCAAAGAGTTGGTTGAGGACTTGAGGTTGTAGCGTGATCTTCCGGGGATTTTTCGGAGTGCCCGACAGTGTGCGCGCGCGCGGCGCAATTTTAGTTTCTCGTCAGATTGTGGATTCGGCGCGACCCCGACTTCGGCTTGCCTACAGAAAGCTTTCTAGGTGGGTTAAAATTCTTCCAAATTATATGGGATGCCTTCTAATGCTTCTGTATGCATTTTGAACATGTCTAGTGTAGTATTTTTACTGTTGGTAAATCTGATAGTTGCCTAGAAAATTCCAGAAATTTCAGTAAAACCCCAGATTATTTTTAGTATACTCCTGGTAAAGTAGGACACTAGTATGCATGGTTAGAGAGTGTTACATATGCACCGGGATCATTTTAAAAATCATAAACCTGTTTTAAGGTAAAATCGGCATTGTTTTAAAATATGGTTTTAAACTGTGAGTTGCTTGTGAGATGACAGAGTCCCAGGGGGCTGTGACCTCGTGCCTGGGGGCCGGGGGGATTTTATTTGATTTGTGCATGGTTCTTAGTAGTCTCTTGGGGGTTTGGTGAGGGCTTATCAGATTGAGTTGTGGAGGGTTCTCCGACCTAGACATGAGTTGAGTCTTTGTTATTCGAGTTTTTCCGATCTGGTTGATCGTGGACTGTAGCCTGCATGTGCCGCTTGTGAGACAGTTGAGTTATACTTTAGCTCGGTGGGGTCGCTTCCCTCGAGTTACGCTCCGGATGCGTGTTGATGATGCGACTAGTTGATACACTAGAGTTCGCTTATGAGAGTTTGAGATAGTCCGTGTGGGACGCCCTACGTAAGTCCAAGTCCCTTGGGGGCTAGTGGCAGTAGGTTCGGCGCAGGCTTGACTGGACCCTATGTGGCAGTCATTGAGATTGGGTGATATGAGCGGGTGGTTGCATTACATATTCATAGATGGTTTTCCTTTGAGCATTCTAGTTGAGGCATGTAGTGTAGTTTTATTTCAGCTTGCTTTTTATCTACCTATCTATCTATCTGCTTGCCTCCAATAGACTTAGTGGGCATACTGTGGACTTTGGGAACGGTACCTACTGAGAACTACCTTCTGAAGTAGTTCTCACACCCGCTGTGGTGACAGGTGTTCCTGAGGCGGCCGTTCAGGGTTCAGCTTGTGCGGAGTCTTCAGACCGAGGTAAGGGCGTGGCCGAGTAGTTCCTACCCGAGTCTGTTGAGTCAGAGGTAGAGTCACCTGTATTTTTGGTTTCCTCTTTTGTACTGGACAGAGATTTTGTACTTATGTCGACAGATCCGCCGCCTATGCAAAACCCCGCATAGGCGAAGCGTCCTACCTACAAGAAAGGGGCTACAGCTAAACAGATATCAGAGCTATAAAATAAAAGTGCTGTAAAACTAAAACCAACTATCTGTACAACTAAAATAATGATACAATATCCATCTCCCATAAATGATAATCATACAATATCCTCAAATACAATAAACCAGAACTCAATAGGGAGGTAACCTGAAAATAATACATCAGTGTACAGGCTCTCAGTACAAGTCAGATCCTCACAATACAATAATCTCTCAAAAGCGGAAAATAAATAATCTACTGACTGTACTCAGAATCTCCAATGTAGGGGTACCGCTACTCTCCACAGACGGGTAGGGATCTAGCTCGCGATCCCTCGCCTCGCACAGCAACCGCAGAATCAGCAACACCCGCTAAGACTCTGCAAAACAAAGGAGAGAAAAGAAAGAAGAGGGGGGGGGGGGGGGGGGGGGGGGCGACCCCCAATGGGTGTGAGAACTACACCAAAAGGGAGTTCTCAGTGGGTACCACCGCCAAGTCCGACGATCTGCCCACGAAGTCTACTAGAGGCATAAGATAACATTGCAGTAAAACTGAACAAGAAAGCTGGAGGTACTCAACAGCTACCAAGCCCCTATCTACATGCTCAAAAGGGGAAAACCAATGAAAGGTATGCAACCACTCGCACATGAAGTGCACAATCGACCCAATCGAGCTGACTGTCATATCTGGTCCAGTCAAGCCTGCGCCCACCTACAACCACCTCCCGCTGCCGGGCAGGATTTACGTAGGGTGTCCATACGGACTAACTCGCTATCGAATAGTGGCACATACAGGCTATAGTCAAAATCCACGCTCTCTCTCAGAACGGATAGACTCAAGATCCTCAATCTCTCACACAAAGGTCGAAAAACTCACAACGACCTCGGGACCACCGTTAACCCCAAACGGTTCCCAACAACACTAGCGCTGGTCTAAACACAGCTACTAGACTCCACTCAGCCCCCAGGCACGAGTGCAACAATAAGAGTACCTGCTTGAATAAACCCAATCAAATGAACCGGTATAAAACCTGGTACTGCCTGCTCTGTCATCAATCTCAAGAACTCAGTAGCGGAATCTGCACACATGGCTCGAATCCGCGGGATCGGCACACATGGCTCGCATCCCAAAATAAGTATCAGACCGACACACATGGCTCGGTCATAGGCCTACCTCCGGAGTGTCACTCGAGGGGAGCGACCCACAAGAGTAAAGTATCACTGTAACAAGTATCACGATATAGCAGGACTGGATCACGACTCTGATCAAAGTGGGAAAACCCATCCACTAAAGGGAAATCCGATTCCCAAACTGAAACAACAGTAAACAATAAGTGGGAAACTCCATCCACTAGAGGAAATCTGATACCCAATCTGATGCACAAGGACATATCCGGTCAACCGCCCAATATCCGCGGTTGCCGCAACACCCCACAAGTCCACAAACTAATCCAACCTGTCCCAGATACAAAATCTCGACTACACTATCCCAAACCCCTGCTCAACTCGAGCAACAAGAATCGCCTGACTAGAGAATAATGAGAAAAGAAGCAAACATGATTTCTCCTAAGTCAAGTTCCAACATGATAGTGTAGCGATAAAAGATGGCTTATCTAGATGTCCATACAAGCATGCATTTGTCCTCAAGGAAGATACAAGATAATAACAAATAGCAACTCCACATAAGTATAAGCACATGCCGGAATCACTAATGAACTACACCTGTCCAATATCCATGATCCATAATCCATAATAACTCCTCAGAGTAATATCCGCATATATATGCCAAAAGGTAATCGAGCATGAACTCTATCTCATCTAGTATAACATGAACATAGCCATCAAGAATGCTAGATCTCAAATCCTCTAAAGCATGTACAATTATCAAGTAAGCATTAATCCACATGATCTAGGCCACTTTCCATGCTTACATCTCAATTCTATTAGTTGTACCTTAATCATGCATGCTATATGTCATAGAGGGTAACAATCCCTTAGGTAAGCTTTCCCTAATCACCAACATAGATATCTGAATCATGCAAGTCATCATAATATAACATGAATATTAATCTTGCAATTCTCTTAGACAATCAACATTACTAAGCTTACCTCTCAATCACAAACCATGTACCCTAAACATGCATGCGTTCTATCAAATAGAATTAGAGAACCATCCACCGGTTCCGGGGACAAGGCAACCCACCTGAAACGCTTTCCGCAGGCAAAGCCGAAGTTGGTGAAGTGCGTAGTCACACGCTATCAAAATCCGCCAAAACTGCACCCTCGGTACAACGTCGCGCAAGCCTCTGCTCAACAAACAACACAACCAACAGCAACACGATCAATACCCCACAATACCCAAATCGTACATGCTGTTTTTACAAACCAGCAGAGAAGAGGGGAACTTTCACCTGCACTCTGTCCTCAGAAAAATCCAAAAAAATCACCGTTGTGATCCTCACGACGAGTAGATACAAATCGAGTACTTATACACCTTATTCCGACACCTGTAGGCCAAGAAACAATTAGAATATTGCCGAAAGCCAAAACCTTCACGAACACAAGCCTGTAGAAAATCAGTCCCAAAGAAGCTCAATTATCACCTTCGAAGAGTCCTCCAAAAATTCCGATAAAAATACGGGTGCGTTCCTCTCGAAGCTTAGATATCAATCGAGTCCTTAAACGCCTCATTCCGATGCCCGTAGACCGAGAAAATCCAACAATACTCCACCGCTATCCCAAAACTTACAACAGTACAAGGGGTCAAAGTTTGCCTCGGGAACCGTGCCAAAAACTCAAAATAAGACGAAGTGATCAATACAGAAATCAAAGCCGTACCTCTCGTGAACATGCTGCCGCAAAAATCAGCTCAAAAGTCCATCGGGGTGGCTCAGGGAGTCTCGCGCACTAAAATGCGACGGTAGAAGCCAAAATCGAAGAAGCGTCGCCGTGCGCCGCGTCGCAGAAAACGTCGATGCCGCGGCCTTCAAAAATTCCGAGAATCCATCAAGAGATGCACCACAAGATGATAAACAAGTTTGCGAAGGCCTCACTAGGAGAGGAGCTCGGGAAGAAGGCCCAAACGCGCAGCAAAGGAGGCTTTTATAGCCAAAACTGAACAAATCAGAAAATTCCATCCCTGTCCCCGGTTTCGGGCGCCCGAAACATTTTGGGCTGCTATAGTCCTCCAAAACGTACCCCGAACCATCAGCGCCCGAATCAACCAGGTTGCGACACGTGGCCCCGAACAGCAAACAGTGAGCATGGCCATCCCGCTCGCGACACGTGGCCGAGCCCCCATGCCCGCGTCAGCTCCTCGGTCGGCGCGCCCACTTGCGCGCACCCGCGCTGCCGGCGACCACGCCGCGCACGCAGCCCGAGACACCTGCTCCGCTCCTTGCGTGGACCGAGCGCACATGGACCGACCAACCAGCGATCGCCACATGGCCCCGCCCCGGTCCATGCACCCGTCCGCGCGACCCCGTGGACCGCGCCTGCTGCGTCGGCCAACCAGAAGCCGCCACGCGTCCAACCCCGGTGCACGCCTCACCCCGTGGACCACGCAGTCCGCACCTCTGCCCGCGCCGCTGCCCGCCGCCGTGCCGCCGCGCTCCGCCGCTGCCCGCCACCGCCAGCGCTGCCCCAACGGCCGAAACAGTACCACACTGCCTCGAAATCTGTGCACGAGGATCCGTGCTCCGAAAAATGCAAGTAAATAGTCCATTTTCACCGTTTTCGCGCGCTGAGTCCAAATCCGATGTCCGTTTTGCCCAATTCCACTTCTAAACTTTGTCGAATGCCTCCAAATAAGTGTTCTTAATCCAAATTTCGCACCGAGTCCATTTCTTGAGTCCGATATGCGCACAAACACCTCCAACACATGCAAAGAGCCTCCAGAAGTTGCCAGACACACTACAAAAGCTCTGTGGAGATCCGGGTCATCACAAGGTGTCTGTGCATCAACGACAATTTCAATAGGATGTTTCCATCCGGTCTCGATTGATTGCCACACCCGTTCATCGATGGAGATTAAAAACGCTCTCATGTGTACTTTCCAATAAGCATAATTGGTTCCATCGAAGAACGGATGTCGATTGATGTTTCCACCCTCAACCATTGTTTACAACCTTATTCCCGCTCTAATACCACTTGTGGGTTATAGGATAATAGATCTAAATAGAGGAAAAACCACCTAGAAGGGAGGTGAATAGGTGTAAACAATATAACACCAAAATCGTTGCGTAAAAAATAACCCAATGCGGAAAAGTACGCAAGATTTTAAGTTGAAAACTCCATCACAGGAGTAAAAACTATGGGACCGATCACACGGAAAATTCCACTAAGATTAAAACACGTACAAGGTGATATAACGCAAACCTACGACTCAACCTTTTCCATACGCTCCATGTAGATCTTCTCCTCAGTCCTCAACGCACCTCGATCACACGATTTGCGTCCAACGCCAAATCCACGACATCCAACGGTATCTACGGTCTTCATCAATGTAGCACAAATCGATCACACGAACGCGCCTAACTCAGAAGCCACGAAGTCGATAGCACCTTGAATCACAAGGCCACGCGAATCAACACACCGATGTTCCTTTCGGAAATCGTTGTTTGTTTATTGGTGGTGATTACATCGAATACTTAGATTGCAGTAGCCCCGATCCCCGTGCAGCTTTTCCCATGACCCACGTTGTAGAACACCTATTATTGGTGTGTCGGACCCGCAATGCGTCAATTGGACGCATTGGACGGACTCTGTGAGGCTTCTGGATTGAGCCTGCCTTCCGGCTGTTTTCGTCGGATTTTAGAAAGGGTTTCAGGCTAATCCGAGGTCGGATTTGGATTCAGCGCGAAAAAACGTCGAAAATCGGCTATTTACTCGTGTTTTTCTTAGTCCGGATGCCCAAAAACGGACACCCGGAAGTTTTCTGCGTATTTTGGTGCATGGGGGAAGCCGTGGACTGGCCGAATGCCACGTGGCGGCCGCTGATTGGTCGCCGTACGCGGCACGGTCCACAGAGATGAAGCGCTGGTGCATGGACCGGGCACGGGGGACACGTGGCAACCTCGGATTCGCGGGCTCACGCGGCGCGGTCCACGGCGTCGAGCGGGATGGCGCATCGACCGGGGCGGGCCACGTGGTGGCCTGTGAGTGGCCGGCTCTGGAATGCGCAGTCCACGCTTCAGGGGGAGCAGGCGAGGCAAGTGGGGGCAGGTGACCGCCGTACGCGGGGCGCCATGTGGCCCCCGGCGATTGGCGGGCGCCACCGACCCCACACACCCCGGTCGGGCCACGCAGCGAATCCCCAGCGGCCCCGCACACGTTGTTCGCTGTTCGGGACACGTGTCGGCCGCTGGGCGATTCGGGCGCTGGTCGTGGGCCAGGCCGAGGCGCGGTTTCGAGCATTGTTTGCGCCTGAAACCTTTCGGGCGCCCGAAATTGGGGCCCAAAGGCCTAATGACTTGGTTTTTTGTGGTTTTTTTTGGTGGGCCTATCAATAGGCCACCCTCTTGGGCCTTTTGACCCTTTTCCCGAACTCCCCTCTGTTTGAGCTCTTAATAAAAGTTGATCTACATCTTATGCTGCATCTCTTGGAGGAGTTTAGGAATTTTTGGAGGCCGCAGCATGACATCTTCGGCGATTTGGCGCAGTGCGACGTTCTTTCTTCGGCGGGCTTTTTCGTCGCGTTTCGGTCCACAAGGTCCCCATAGCTACCCCGAAGGAACTTTTGGACAATTTTTGCGGCATCGGTTTCATGAGAGGTACATCTCCGTTTTTTGTGTTTTACACTCCTCTCAGTTTTGGGTTTTTAGTGGAGTTTCGGGGACAGCTTTGAACCCCTTTTCTGCTGGTGACTTTCTTGGACAGCGGAGCATTGTCGGATTTTTATCTTGGTGCTCGATTATCAGATTTCGACCTGTGAGGACTCGATCGACATCTACGCTTCGCGAGGATCGCAGTCGTATTTTTATTAGAATTTTTGGAGATCATCCCACAGGTGGTATTTAAGCTTCTTTCGGACTGATTTTACAGCAGTGTTATGATTGTGGGAATTTTTGTTTACCGCGATGTTTGGACTGTATCTTTGTACCCAGGAGGAGTTTTCTGGTGTTTTTAGACTTGTTGGAATCGCGGGAATCTGAGGATTATTCCCGTTTAGTTTCAGCCCATTTGGACCCGGATCGACGCGCACTTTCAGGTGGGTTGCTTCGTCTCCAGAACCAGTGGACGGTTCTCTAATTCTCTCTGACATGCATGTTAGTGTACCAACATATGGTTGAGATGTAAGCTTGGTAAATGGTATTTCTTTGAGAAATTGCAAGATATGATATTCATGTTATGCCTAATGAAAACTTGCAAGATTTAGATATCCATGATTATGATCAATGAAAGCTTACCTAAGGGAATGTTACACTATGTGATTGATATGCATAATTTAATGTACAACCTATAGGATTGAGATGTAAGCATAAGAAATGATATAGTTCATGTGGATTCAGGCTTACATGATTTATTGTATATGTTGGGTACCTTCGAGATCTTATATATATTTAAATGATTGTATTCACTTTTGCTAGTTGAGAGCATGTTGAGGGAGATGAGGGTTATTTTGATTGATTTTGTGATCATGTTTGTTAATGTACCCTATCTTATGATTCTGTTTATTTAATGCTATTATTAGAACTTGACCTAGCACCCCGTCATATGTTGCATGTTTAACCAGTCTAGTAGAGAACCTTCACTTGGGCTAGGTTCTTTTATGCTTTAGACATCCCACACCTTGCATCTTTTCCTGGACATAAATTTTCCTCGCCCAGGCAGTGGGCCGAGTAGTCAGGTTATTGTGGGACATTGTTGCACTCATGCCTGGGGGCTAAGTGGAGTCTGGTAGCTAAGTTTAGATCAGTGCTAGTGTTGTTGGGAGCCGTTCGGGTAAACGGTAGTCCCGGGCCGTCGAGCATCTTCCGGTCAGTGTTTTTGGGAACCGTTTGGGTTGACGGTGGTCCCGGGTCGTTGAGTGTCGTCTGACCAATTTTGTTAGCCCTGAGTTGTGGGTCGATCCCGGCTGTGGAGTATCTCCAGCCTATGTGTTTGGCGTGGCGAGTTGGATGTTTAGTTTGGGAGCCGTTTGGGTCGACGGTGGTCCCGGCTGTGGAGTACCTTCAGCCAGTGAGTTTAGTGCCACGAGTTGGTTGAGTTCGTTAGTGTCTCGAGATTCATGAGAGTTGGTTAGCTGAGTCGTTGAGAGTGCTCCGACCGTCGTGCGAGATGTTTGAGGATCTTGAGTCCTTCTGTTCTGGGAGTGAGCGTGGATTTTGATTATAGCCTGCAGGAGCCACTTTGAGCTCGACAGAGATGCGCGGGTACCTTTTTCTTCGGTGGTCGCATACCTCGAGTGCTCCGTCCGGAGTGGGCCTATGTCACGTCCCGAGTGTAAACCAGAACCCGGGCCCGTCTACAGATTCGCCGTGCACACGGTATTTCCCGCGTACACGAAGCGCCAAACCTGCTCAGATATAAGAGATAATAATAAAAGAGCAATAAAAACAGAGCTGAACTAAAACTAATACATCTCAGACTGAAGCTGGAAATAAAATACAATACATCTGTATAAATGATACATCTGTCTCTCCCAGCTCACCAAAATAAATACAACCTGCTGGCAAAAGCTAGTCCCAAAGTAAAAGTACAACCGTCTGAGGAAACATGGGTACACCAACAGTCCAGCTAACTCGCTCATCCTGCCTCGAGATCTATCTACTCAGCCGTCCTCTCTCCTCGACCCGCTGCTGAAAGCCCAGCAACACCCGCAGAAGACACTGCAAAACAAGGGAGAAGAAAAAGAGGAAAGAAGAATGGGGGTGAGAACTACTAGTAAACCAGTAGCCTCCCCTAGTGGGTAAAACCTCAAACTCTGACACACCAACTAGGTCTACCAGAGGCAAAAAGGAAAGAAGTGTGGTAAGCAATAATGACTGCTGAAGAAAGGAAACTACCACTACTATGCCTCTAAAATGCAGTCCTAGACTGGAATAACCGTATGCAACAGTAACCAACCGTCCCAGATGAACCCAATCTGTACCGCCCTCATCATCGGGCAAGTAAGCCGCGCCGATGTGATAGCAAAACTCCTGCTGCCGCCCTCATCATCGGGCAAGTAAGCCGCGCCGATGTGATAGCAAAACTCCTGCTGCCGCCCTCATCATCGGGCAAATAAGCCGCGCCGATGTGATAGCAAAACTGTCAATAATTGTCTGGCCCCGGCCTCCGGAGGGGAACTCGAGGGGAGCGACCCACACGAGGAAAGCATCACCGGGCAATAACCGCGCCGGTGTGATAAGTATCAAAAGCAGGACTGGATCACAACTATAGAGCCCCAGTGGAACACACCCCTCCACTAAAAGAAACTGATCCCCAATCTGATGCACAAATGAACATCCGGTCAATCGCCCAAAATCCGCGATCGCCGCAATACCTCACAATCCACAACCAGGTCTCACAACCGACCTCCGGTCAACCGCCCAATATCCGCGGTCGCCGGAATAACCCACAATCACAATCATGTCCCACATCCGATATCCGGTCAACCACCTACTATCCGCGGTAGCCGCTATAATCCCCCAATCCAAAATCGGGTAAAACAATATGTATCCGGTCAACCGCCTACTACCTGCGGTAGTCGCAACTCTACCGACTACATCAGGTCCAACCCCTGACTTCCTGTCAACCGCCCAAAATCCGCGGTTGCCACAAAGCCCTCTAGTCCATAATCATGCCCTATCACCGATGTCCTATAACCGACATCCGGTCAACCGCCCAATATCCGCGGTCGCCGCCAAAACCCATAATCCACAATCCCGGCCCCGGCTACACTATCCCAAACCCCTGCTCAAACCCGAGCAACATGAACCACCTGACTAACAAAAGGAGAAAAGAAGAAAACATGGTTTCTCCTAAGTCAAGTTCCAGCATGTTTGTGTAGCAGAAAAAGGTGGCCTAGCTAGATAACCATACAAGCATGCAAAGTCCTTTACTTGATAAAGCAATTACAAGTATTCTAACTTTTACAAAACTAAGTGCATAGAACCTCCAATGTACATGATGCATAATACATGATACATGATACAATCTTGATACATGATCTACTAACAATAAGCTTTTCAAAATGCAAGCTCTAACCACATGCTTTCACAAGAATAATGAATTTCCCTAACACCTTGCTTTTCAAGATACAATCACTTTCAATATGTTGTTGCAAAGATAGGAACTCACTAACAAGTAATCTTTCCAAAATATGAACTCTAACCACATGCCCAAACCTTCCATTAAACATACAACATGATATGGATTTAGCATGATTTCCAAGTGTTTAAACTACACATCTAAAGCAAGGAAACACAACTTACTAACATTTAGTTCTCTAACAATGCAAGTAGTAACAATGAATCCATGATCTCATACAAGCATGCTAGGTCCATTTCACAATTCTAACTAGCAACATGATCAAGCAACACTCTAATATGCCTAGTGGGAAATCAAAAGCAGGAGGTTTACAACAATACCCACCTCGAAAGCTAAATCCTTGTCCAAAGGTGAAATCCACGCTCAACACAAAGATTCGCCACAACACTGATCACAACAACCCCAAAGAATACAATTAATCATACAACCAATACAACATCACACTCAAACACATGCTGTCCAAATACCAACAGTCCAATTTCGGGCAATTTTCACCTGCGAGTTGATCCCAGAAAAATCCAAGAAAAATACTGTCACGATCCTTGCGACGAACCGGTCGAAACGAGCACCTGCACGTTCAAATCCGAGTTTCCTACACTGAGATACAAATTCGACAAGGGAACCACCCCGAAAGAATTCTGTACAGAAAACTGTAGCACCTAACACTAAAAATAATGCCTTTTTCACCTTCGGGAAAAATCCAGAAAAATCCAGAAAAATTCGAGGATGTTCCATGCGCTGTGTAGATGAAAAACGCCTATTGGCACGCCTCAATCTGACTCCTGTGCGCAAAGATATCGTAGAAACACTGTGGCGCTGTCCAAAACTCCGCCCAAGAAAAAGGGTCAAAAGAATGCTCAGGAAACTCCAAGATAAACTCGAAATGAGGGGAAGCTTAAATCACGAAGATCGTAGCCCTACCTGTCGTGAAGCCACCGGCGCAAAAATCGACGAAAACGGTGGTCGGAGTGAGCCGGGGGAGTCCTCGCACCCAAACCGCGACGAAGGAGACCACAAATGAACGAGCGTCGCGCCGCGCCGTAAAAATGAGAACCTCGAAATCAGTGCCTCCCAAAAATCCAGGGAATCCTCCACAAGGTGCAGCACACAAGGGGGAAGAGGTTTGCTGATGAACACTTAGAGAGAAAACGCCCAGAAAAGTCCCAAATCGCAGCTCAAATCCCTTTTTATAGGCCAAAGGAACAAACCCAAAAAATCCCCCCTGGGTCCTCGGATTCGGGCGCCCGAAACATTCGGGCGCCGAATCCGAGCCCGCAAGCCCGCAAAAGAGAGCGCCCGGATTGCTCCGTGCTGCCACGTCCACCCCGAACAGCGGACACCAAAACCCGCCGCTCACACCGCGCCGCGTGGCCCATGCGGAGGTCGACACGTGGCGACCCACGCGCGGGAACCGAGCGTCAACACGCAAGCCGAGCGCCCACGTGCGCCTGCGCGCGCCGCCTGCACCCCCTGCCAAGCACGCCGCCCGAGGCGCCCCGGTGCACCACGGTGGACCCCGCCTACCTGAGCCAGCAAACTGGAAGACAACACGTGTCCCGCCTGGTCCATGCACCGCCCAGCGCCACTTCGTGAACCGCACCCACTGAACCAACCCTACCACACGCCGCCACGTGTCCAACGCGCTCCCGTGCACCGCGCGCCTGCCCGCGCGCCCGCGCGCCTGCCCGCACGCTGCCGCCCGCGGCCGCTCCGCCGCCTGCCCGAGCCCGTCCGCCGCGCTCCGCCGCTGCCAGCCGCCGCCGCCGCCGCTGCCCGCCGGCTGCCGGAACAGTGCCACGCACCTCGAAAACGTGTTTTCGCATCCGGGCTCCGAAAAATACAAATGAATAGTCCATTTTCACCGTTTTCGCGCGCTGAATCCAAATCCGCTGTCCGATTTGCCAAATTCTAATTCCAAAATTTGCCGAATGCATCCAGACAAGTGTTTTTACCCTAAATTTCACGCAGAGTCCAATTTTGATATCTGTTCCGCGCGAGAACACTTCTAAACACTCAACGGGGTCCTCCGATCACTCACGTGATCCATTTTAAGCCCGAAGTCCAACACTTGTGTCCAAATTGTGCACAATCACCACCTACACACCACGTAGGCCTCCAGAAGCCACCCAATGCACTGCAACAGCTCTGCGGAGATCCAGATCATCACAGCCTATTACTTTAGTATCGCTATTTGTCGATGCAGTCCCTCTGGCTGGCCCAGTTTTGGCAGTCACGGATGCCCTACGTAAATCCAGTCCTCCGTGGATGTAATGGCAGTAGGTAGGCGCAGGCTTGACTGGACCCTATGAGGCAGTCAGTTCGATTGGGTCGATTGAGCACCTTGGGTGCGAGTGGTTGCCTATCTTTTCATCTATATCACCCATTGAGCATTTAGATAGAGGCATGGTAGCTGTAGAGTATCTCCAGCTTTTCTTGTTCAGTTTTTACTGCATTGTTATCTTATGCCTCTAGTAGACTTAGTGGGCAAACCGTCGGGCTTGGTGGCGGTACCCATTGAGAACTACCTGTTGGTGTAGTTCTCACACCCGTTGGGGGTTCTCCCCTTCCTTTTCCTTTCCTCTCCTTTGTTTTGCAGAGTCATTTGCTGGTGTTGCTGATTCTGCTGTTGCTGTTCGAGGCGAGAGAGTCTCGAGCTAGATCCCTACCTGTCTTTGGAGAGTAGCTGTACCCCCACATTAGAGATTTGTAGTACAGTCAGTAGATTATTTTATTTCCACTTTTGAGAGACTGTTGTATTGTGAGAATTTGACTTGTACTGAGAGCCTGTACACTGATGTATAATTTTTAGTTTACCTTCCTGTTTGAGTTCTTGATTATTGTATCTGAGGATATTGTCTGATTATAACTTTCGGGAGATGGATATTGTATCTTTATTTCCAATTGTATAGTGGATGGATTTGAGATTTACAGCAGTTTATTTTATAGCTTTGATATCTGTTTAGTTGTAGATTTTTCCTTGCAGATTGGACGCTTTGCCTATGCGGGGTTTTCGTATAGGCGGCGGATCTGTTGGCCAGCCCGGGTTGCAGTTTCGACCCCGGGGCGTGACAGACTAGAGTGCTATCAGAGCCTAGATGTAGGTCATTGTGGACTTAGAAAGCCTAGGCTTGTGGTTGGACCCTAGGATGACTTCGTGAGAGTCGTGATTTTTTGCGAGAGTCCTGATTGAGTTTTATACCTCTCCCAAGGGATGGGATGAGTGATCGGCATGTTTATTCTCCTAAGTGATTATGTTGGCTGCAAACAACATAATGCTGTGGAATGGGTGACATGCTTTAGACTTTCGCTAGATTGGGTCGAGTGTTTGTTGTGTGCTGTTTGCAGTTTTTATCGTGGTGAGCGGTGTCTCCCCGACGTTGGGTTTTGACCTGTGTGCACCCTGTCGCAGCGGTTGAGCCTGAGCTGTTAGATTCGGGCCGGATACCCAGATTGAGGTCAGAGAGCTCCGGACCCAGATGGCAGGATTGTTGAGGCATATCAGCGGCGGAGCGGGCAGCTAGTTTTGGTGGTACAGTTGTCGAAGCACTGAGTAGCCCCCTCCGTGCCGACGTTTAGTGCCGAGGCACCGAGGCAGGGTGGACAGCTGACAGCAGATGAGCTGTGGGACATTATCGATCGATTGAGCCAGTTTCGACAGGTGAACCACCCCGATTTGCAGGATTGAGTTTGGAGCCTTTGGAGGCAGAATTGTGGTTGGTGGTGATGGAGAGACTACTAAAGAGCCTCATTGTGCCAAAAAGTTTACGCAGTTGCTAAACTGTACGCTTCATGTTTTGAGGGACGAGGCGCATAGGATATGTGTTATTAAGAGTGGATTGCGCCAGGATACCTTTCCGCTCATTCGGTCCCTCCATTACAAATTTTGGATACCTCGAAGGAGTAGGCACTGTGTATGGAGCGTGGCGCTACAGTCCCTTTGGATTGGGATCTACCGGCAGAGGCGAGTTCTGGATAGAGGCGCTCGGTGCTGGGTGATGGAGGACAGATCGGCCAGCAGAGGCATTCCCGATTTCTTCCCCCAGGATAGTGGATATCTAAGACGCCAGAGGTCGGGTGGACCCCGATGGCAGCATCAGCCTCAGTATCAGCAGCGGCAGTAGCATGGATGTGTTATCTGTAGAGGGCCGCATTCGTCGCCCTAGTGTGAGCAGAGGCAGGGGCAGTGTTCCCTATGCGGACAATCAAGATATTTTCGGGCAGACTGGACTTTTATGGCGAGGTAGACTGAGCGACGACCACCTACATCGAGTGGATGAGTCTGTACCGCCCGGTTGGAGGGCGCCACAGTGATGGACCGTGTTGTCGTAGGTAGGACTTTCATTACAGCAGTCTGAGTTAGAGCATGTTGCTTTCCTACATGGACTAGAGGCAGAGTCGTTACCACGTGCA
Source organism: Tillandsia fasciculata (assembly GCA_029168755.2). NCBI lineage: Eukaryota > Viridiplantae > Streptophyta > Magnoliopsida > Poales > Bromeliaceae > Tillandsia > Tillandsia fasciculata. The sequence goes on from CM054945.1 coordinate 10,215,282, forward strand.
CTAGAGGTACTGGTTCCTGTTGGTGTTGTGCACGTGGAGGAGGCTTGTGGATCATGTCCAGTGCAGTTGAGACCGTGAGTTTTATCAGCAGACTTATTGGTGTTTACGTTAGTTCGGTGTTTTGACCCAGTGCTTGAGATTGGTTGGCACGGTACCACATGATGGTTGACTGCAGGGAGAGAGGACTATGAATTTTTGCGAAGCAGACAAGAGGAGGTTTGTTTGTAGAGCCTGTTAGAGCACACAGGTTACAGCGACAATGTGAGAGGTGCCTACGATGGCGTCGGGACTCTAGGATGTCCTTATCACCGTGAGTTTCCGGGTGTGAGTCCATCTGAATTGATGATGATGCCGCCGGTCCGGGAGATAGAGATTGTGATTGACGTGGTTCTGGGAACTGCGCCAATATTGAAGGCACCTTGTTGGATGGCACCAGTGAAGCTGAGAGAGCTGATAGTGCAGTTGCAGGATCTGGCAGATCGAAGGGTCTGTTGACCCAATGCCTCGCCTAAGGGAGCGCCATCATTACTGTGGAGGAAATGATGGATCATAGAGGTTTTATGTGGATTTGCAGTCCGGTTACCACCATCTAAGGGTGAGGGCCGAGGACATCCCGAAGACAGCTATTGGAGACAGCATGGACATTATGAGCTCACAGTTAGGCCAATTGGATTGACTAATGCCCTGCTGCCTTTATGATTGAGGAATTGTGTATTCCAGCGGTACTTGGACGGATTGGTAGCGGTATTCTCCAGGGATATTTTGATTTACTCCCCGAGTGACTTTGAGCATGAGGAGCACTTATAGATGACGCTACAATGTCTGTGAGGAAGAAGTTGTATGCCGAGTTGTTGAGGTGAGGAGCTTCTTGGACTAGGCAGTGCCAGGAGAGCTTGACGAGTGGATGATGAGACTGATACCAGCGCCAATTTTAGCATTGCCAGCCATGGGAGATGGATTTGCGAGTTATAGTGATGCCTCCCATAGTAGCTGTGGAGTTGCTGTTGGGTTATTGTTGAACATCCGGTATCACCCCGACAGGGCCATTGTGGTGGTAGATACCTTGAGCGGGAGGGCTGTCTGGGGTTGAGTTTGATGATTTCACAGCTGGCGCTGTGTGGTGTTGTTGAGGCGAACAGGGCTTGAGGTTGTGTCCCCGAGGGTTCCTTTTGATTGTAGCCTACGGTTGAGCAGCCCACTCGGGTTGTCGGGATCCGAAAGTGACAGTGTGAGGACCCCGGCTTGTTAGGGCTCTTTCCTTTTTGGTTGAGGTGGTGAGGCTACATGGAGTACCCGCCTCGAGTGTATCTGATAGAGACCCGAGGTTTGTCTCGCATTTCTGGGGGAGTCTACAGACAGCCTTGGGGACACAGCTCCGGTTTAGCACAGCATTCCACCCACAGACCGATGGACAGTCTGAGCGCACCATACAGACTCTCGAGGACATGTTGAGAGCATGCGTCCTGGATTTTGGAGGAGGGTGGTACCGGCACTTAGGATTGGTTGAGTCTGCATACAACAACAGCTATCAAGCGAGCATTCAGATGGCTCCGTTTGAAGCGTTGTATGGACACAAGTGTTGGTCGCCTTTATATTGGAGTGACGAGGGTGAGAGGAGGACTTTGGGACCTGATTTACTGCTGGAGGCAGAAGAAAAGGTCAGATTAGTTCGGCGACATCTTGAGACAACCCAGAGCCGACAGAGGAGCTACGCTGATACTCGACGGCGAGACCTAGAGTTTCAGGTGGAGATCTCGCCTTCGAAAGGGGTCTCGAGATTTGGAATTCGTGGGAAGCTCAGTCCCCGTTTTATTGGACCCTTTGAGGTACTTGAGAGAGTAGGCCCTATTGCTTACCGTGTTGCTCTTCCTCCACGCCTTGCAGGAGTACATGATGTTTTCCACGTCTCGGTTCTGAGGAGTTATGTCTTCGATCCTTCGCACGTGATTGACTTCACTTCCCTAGAGATCAGTGGGGACCTTGGATATGAGGAGCGCCCGTTGCGAATTCTGGCTCGTGAGGTGAGAGAATTACGCAACCGGGCTATTCCATACGTGAAGATTTTGTGGAGCAATCACGAGAAACGTGAGGCCACTTAGGAGCTAGAAACGGTGATGAGAGATACCTATCCTTTCTTGTTCAAGGCTCTGGCTGAGGTACGTCTATTCTGTTTTCTTAGTTTTGAGCACGAAACTTTTGTTAGTGGGGGAGGATGTAGTAGCCCCGATCCCCGTGCAGCTTTTTCCATGACCCACGTTGTGGAACACCTATTATTGGTGTGTCAGACCCACAACGCGTCAATTGGACGCGTTGGACAGACTCTGTGAGGCTTCTGGATTGAGCCTGCCTTCCGGCTATTTTCGTCGGATTTTAGAAAGGGTTTCAGGCTAATCCGAGGTCGGATTTGGATTCAGCGCGGAAAAACGTCGAAAATCGGCTATTTGCTCGTGTTTTTCTTAGTCCGGATGCCCAAAAACGGACACCCGGAAGTTTTCTGCGCATTTTGGTGCATAGGGGAAGCCATGGACCGGCCGGATGCCACGTGGCGGTCGCTGATTGGTCGGCGCACGCGGCGCGGTCCACAGAGATGAAGCATTGGTGCATGGACCGGGCGCGGGGGACATGTGGCAGCCTCAGATTCGCGAGCTCACGCGGCGAGGTCCACGGCGTCGAACCGGATGGCGCATGGACCGGGGCGGGCCACGGTGCGGCCTGTGAGTGGCCGGCTCTAGAACGCGCGGTCCACGCTTCAAGGGGAGCAGGCGGGGCAGGTGGGGGCAGGCGGGGGCAGGTGACCGCCATACGCCGGGCGCCACGTGGCGCCTGGCGATTGGCGAGCGCCACCCACCCCACGCACCCCGGTCGGGCCACGCGGCGAATCCCCAGCGGCCCCACACACGCTGCCCGCTATTCGGGACACGTGTCGTGCGCTGGGCGATTCAGGCGCTGGTTGTGGGCTGGGCCGAGGCGCGGTTTCGGGCACTGTTTGCGCCCGAAACCTTTCGGGCACCCGAAATTGGGGCCCAAAGGCCCAATGACTACTACGCTCCACCGAGCCAAACCCACTCGCTAGTCGTCCATCTACGACCCGAACTCTCTATCGACTCCTGTCACGCTTAGCAAAAGCTAAGGTGCCACCTAACCAGCTCTCTCTGGCTGAACGATACTTATGCTCCACGAGCACCTAAACAGTTGAGCGTCCAACGCCCCTATGCCAACTCACAAAATCCACAATGTTAAGTGATTTGCTTAAGCACACCTATGGCTTTTGTGCACCTCTCCCAAACTGGGTTAAGGCACCACAACAACGGTTCACCAATTTCGGTGATTAACACGCAAACCCTATGGTGGCAACCCTTGCCATTATACCGATCCGTCGAACCGGCGCCAACCTCATTAACCACACTTTGCCATCCGACAAACTAACACATGCTTCGGTTAGGTATCTCACCCTTCCACGACGCAGACATACTCGGACACTGATGTCCATTTGTCTCACATGATCCTTACGACACTTAGCCGCACACAATTGCAACGACCAAACTAAACGGTACGCAATGCCCACACCAGTCATGGATATTTCCCATAATCCGTACCTGCCAGGACATCGTCCATAGCTGACTCTTGCTCCATCACCCGAGTGGCAAAAGCCCATCCACTCGGTGATTAATGCGGTGCAACTGGTCGTACAGCAGGTAGGGCCAACACAGTCCCCGAGTCCCACCACGGGGCATCCTGAATTATCGCAGTCGCCAAGGCTAGAGGCACGCCCTCGAAGCACTCTGAGGACATGTAGCCCGGCCGATTACACTTATAACATCCCTTGCTGAAGGTGCAGGGCGCGCCAACATAAGCTCGGCGCCCACTGCCACTCTCTCTATTGTCGCCCTTACATGCGGCGACGACGTACGCTCCTGCGTCGTTTATGCAGCCTCAACTTGCTGCGCTATCAGCCACTGGAGCCTATCGATCTGCTCCGACTATCTCCTCGACGCCTCCTCTAGGCGCCGGAATCTGCCTTCCTACCGGCGGGAAGCTTCCGCCTGTCGGCGAGAAGTTTCCGTCTGCTATTAGACCACACGGATAAGTGCGGCCACCTGCTATCGCAGCTCATATACCTCATTCGACCCAGAGCCCTCTCTTGGCTCGGGTCGAGACAAGCACGTCTCCCTGCGTGGTGTCATGGCTAACCTGCACACCACAACGCACAGACTAGCCCAAATTTAACAATTTGGACTATGCGTAAACTAAATACCAACAAAAGGGCTCGTCGACCCAATCATGCGAAAGTATAAGAGGGCACTCACTTTCATCTCCAACATTACGTTGTCGGCCGCCAACGTAATAGTCCGAAGAATGAAAGCTCATTACCCTTGATCAGTCCCAATATCCTTTTTGGGAACAATAATAACCAATCAAGTGTTTTCGCCCAAAAATCCATACACTCTCTCGTGCTAATCCCTAGGGTCTCCCTAAGGTTCGCTAACCACCTAGGACTATTCATAATCTCTGATACCACTCTAATCTGTCATGCCCCGAGACCGCCAATTTGTACAGTTCGGACACGCCAACAGACCCGCCAATCGGGCACGACCTCACGCCACTTGAAAGGAACGGTAACAACCATCTCAAATCAAAACAATGTGTATGATGAGATACAATATCAGAGTAAAAATCACTACTAATTTAAAACTTTCATTCAATAAACAATAAGTTTAAACTATAAATGAAAGCAGGATAAGAATGAACTAAAAATAACTTTATTACATTTCCATCTCTCAACTTGCAATTAAATAATATTATAATTCTTTTACATCATTTTCTAACAATACATAGTTCACTCAAAATATAAAAAGGTACATCTGCTAGACCCTCTAGGTTTCTATGCTGCTGGGCCCTTGCCCCTGTCGTCTGTATTGACCGTTGTATCTGGACCTGGAAAAATGGTCACCCGAGGGTGTGAGAACTACTTAAAGTTTCCAGTGGGTTCAACCACCGAGAAAGAATATCCTACACCGCTTGGTCCAATGAAAGCAATAATAGTAATATGCTAGGAAAACTATAAATCTTGATGTTTACATGCTGAAATGCATATAAAATGTCACTACACTACATGTGTATACCCATCGACCCAATACTACTATGACCAGCTATACCAGGCTACTATCTACAAACTCGGTCACTATGCCGCTATAAACGGGGTTAAACTAACCCGTCACCTTGGCCACTCTATTTCCTCTTTATTCTTCCACATTCTTGTGTTTTAATTCAATTTGCTAAACCCTCGAAAATTCTTGTCCAACGGGCCCCAGCCCGGTAGTCATGCTATCACAAGACAAGATTTCTAAGGTTGCCGATAGCACCTCAAGTGCTACCTCGTCCTACGGGAAAAACGTGCCATACGGGTCACTGCCCGGGAGAGAGACACTACCCTTAACTCCAACAAGAACTACGTTTCACCCCCAAAAGTACGCCTGTTTTATTATCTTATCTTTTCTTTTCTTTTCTTTTCTTTTCTTTTACCTTGGCACTTAGCCTCTTTGCACTTTATGTATTTGCCTTTATCTTTACTCTTAAGCACTTACTTTTCTTTCTTATTCGAGCAATAATAGTTTATAACCAAATCCGGAGGGAGCCAATACGTGATTTCATGTTTTATTCAGTTTCCCTCATGCAAAAAATCTTCCAAAACTGTTTCTGTTTTTACCCAAATTTCAGGTGAACGTTGAATATTGCGTTCACAGCCTAGCCGTCAAAAATCACCGTGATTCTACACATAAAATGCTAGCACTTTTCGAATCTAAACGCCATTTACGCGTTTTACGGTCGCGACGATAAACTCCAAGGAATTAATTCATTTTCGAAATCTCAAATTTTCTTATTCAAACTTTAAGCATTCATAGAGCTCCGAGTCCCCGAAATTTTCGTGTATAAAATGCTAACATTTTTTAGATCGGACTGACAATCGCGTAAAATTTTGGTAAATCTTCGATTTCGGCTTTTCGTTTCTGACTTAAAACCTTTATGGTTTGCCACCAGAAAATTATTCACATCATATTTGACATCCATGATGATTACCACAAATTTACAGCCCACCCTTCACATAAAAATTTAATTTAATATATACAAAAATTATAATTTGATCCTCCAAATCTTATATTTTTCATTTATAATCCTTGGGTTCTACAATAATCCAATCTAACTAACTGATTCGTAAATCCGGTTAAGCCTATGCCTACCTACTGGGCATGACACCACACCCATAGGTGGCCCGCCAACACATTGGTCACCTTGGGGATCTCTTGTCGCACTCGCGGGTGGACTATCAACACACAAGGGCTGCTGCAACATCAACTTGCTAAAACCAAATTTCTAAATGACACTCGAGGTGCACGACCCACCAAGTATAAGGAGCATGTATGTTTGTCAAGCTCAATATGATCCATGCAAGCTATAATCAATACAAATGATTAACCTAATCACAACTATAATATCCACGTGTCCTTGACACAATCCGAAAAACTACCTGTCATCGCCCCACAGCCTGGGCATAAAGTAATCCCACACTATCCCAAATAACCCTGCCCACTAATATAGACATAAAAACCATGTAAACTGGATACACAAGCGTATGACTTTTAAATTGACCACTAATCACAATCTGACAATGTATAGGGAATTAATTAAAATTCAGCTATTGTCCAACGAACCAATTTTCAAGTGGAATAATAATTCTAAACAACTAGGTCATACAACTACAAATACATGTCCATAAAATTATTCCATTTTGATGTCATAACAAGGAAAAACTGCACATGCTGAATTTTACTCGACATAGAAGTTCAATGTATTCGGCAATTTAAACCCACCTAGAAATGCTAATTCAACCACAGGAGAAAACGATGTAACTCCACCCCCTTCACTACTTCAGAAAATCAGCAAGAAACCCTACAAAAATCATCCAATATCCAGTAGTAACACAGCCACTAAATCTGAAATCAAAATCCAAAACTACCAACTTCAAAAATCTCAACTAAAAACTCCAAAATCCTATTTAATCGCAATTTCAATCGAACCTATCTCAATTCCAGCCGGGAAGGAGGAATTCACGAGCTCTCCTCTCAACCACAAACTCAGCTCAATTAGTGGTCCACACCTCCGCTGTGCCGCAGCTCCAACTGGTGCTGCTCCCCTAGCAGCGGAGAAGGAAAAGAAGATAGGAAAGAGGAGATAGGAAGGTGGAGTAGGTCTCAGAGGATGGGGAGTGGGAAAAAGATACACTGGACGCACCTCTGTACTACTTATAGATGGAAAAAAAAAAACCGCACTCCATAGTATGAACTCTTGGTTACTCGTACACATGAAACTCAATCTATAGCATATTCTTTCCAGCATACTCTCTCTGTTCACACAAACAAAGCAGAGATTTTTACACAGACCAATGTATTTGCCAAGCTTAATTAATATATTTGCGAAAATGAAGGACCCATAGCCAGTTCACGAAATAAGAAACTCTCTCAACAACATTGATGTCCATCTCTTCAGCATCATTCAGCTTCGCATGAACCGCATGGTAGAAGTTAGAAGTACGGATTTCCTCTTTCCTTCCACCTCTACATGATACTACTCAGTAAAAGAAAAAAGCGTCTGAACATTAGGGCTCAACACTCTTTCGGTTTATTGTTTTCTCCTTACTAATAGATATAGTCAGATTAGTCGTCTAACAATTTTTTTCCGGGGTCTAAGTTTTAAAGCCCGTGCTTCAACTTTTTTCATGGCAATTTTCTTTTCGCATCTCCTCTCATACTTCCACTTCCTGAATCTCTCCTTCTTCTTCAACCAGCTTGAATAATCCTTTCCAAGCTTGCACTCAATGAAGTCCACTATATCGTCCCATTCCGAGGGATTCTGGTGAAATTCTGGAAAACACTCCATAAGAACCCGGCCGTTACATGTATCGACATAGCTTGTGTAGGAAGATTGTGTAGGAATAATACTTGAGGAAATATTTGATTCCATGGCCTGAGCTTCGACTTCACTACTGTCATGAAGAACTATTCTGCAAAAATACCAGTTTTTCTCAAATAAGAAAGTACAAAATACAAGATCAGCGAAAGCAAAAAGTCTTGACATGCATTTGCCTAAAAATGTCTTAACAATGTCATATACACTTGTTAGGAACTCAAGATTGTAGTTCTAGTTTGGCAAGATATTTTCCATGATTTTTATCAACCATAAGAGAATTTGTCATTCAATTCTGATAACCTCGTAAAATTAGGTGGAAGGTGATATCCAAGTCTCTCTCTAACACTTGGGAAAGTTGATCATCACGAAGTGATGGATAAAAGGAAAAAATTTCTGATCAATAATAGATGCATGTACACTATACATAGCTCTCCATTACACAAATATTTTGTCCAAGAGTTACAATTCAGCTGAAACTTTTATTATATACATTTATAACAGCCACCGAAAGAGTTGTCCCACACAAGTCACTCTTGAATTAGGTTCAAAACTGGCCGGATATGGATCAGATAGTGATAATCCATACCTACATCCATATTTTCACGTCAAATCCTGATCCCAAATCAGATTTTGGTCGGATAGTAAATTCAAATCCAAATCTAATAAAAATGGATCTGATATGGATGGGATATTAAACAGGTATAGGTTGGTTTTTTAATAAATATTTAAAACAAAGCAAAAAAGATTCGCCGATATATAGACAAGGTGTCAAAAATTTATAAAAAATTATAAAAATACAAAAGAAATCGAGAATTTAAAAGTAATTGCCAAATATGGACTAAATGGGAATGTTCCATATTGAAAATATATCAAAATCAGTTTTGAATTCGGATAATCCAAATCGAAAAAAGAATATTGTACCCAAATTCAAATCTGAATCCGAAAAAATTTCTAACTTGAAATTCGAATCTGAGTCGGATTGTAAAATCCCAATCCTATCGTAATACTTTTTGGATTCGGAGTCAGGTCAGATCGCATAATATCCGATCCACTTTCATCCCTAAGTTGAATCCAGATTCATCTTGGATAGATTAAACACATAGGTTTGGACCAAATTAGTATAGGCATACTATTTAATCAACTTATTAATGCTCACTCCAAACATACAAGCATCTACAAACACAAACTTACAAGTTAGCAATCTTACCAAATATGTTCTACATTCTCTGTCTAACATCTTTTACCTTAAGTTCTATTTAAAAAGAATATAGGGTACTATTAAAAGCTCAACTACAGCATGGAACATAAATGTGCACACCTGGCTTATGAAAGTTGATACAGAATAGACCTGAACCTATGTTGATCGGTTTAAATCGATTGTGTAAATACATATATGCTAACACCCCTGCAAATAGCTAAGACTGAGCAAGAAAGCTCTATCCAGAAATAGTGATGAGAGCTTCATTAGAAACCCCAATCTCCGATTACGTTGCAGGTTGGAACGAAAAGCAATAAAATAAAAGCAAAAATTAAACGAACACACAACACACTGATTACATTGTTCTGCTTGTGGCAAACAAACATGAATGATGACATTCAAGAAGTTCCAACAACAAATAAGTCATAGGATGACTTTTTAATTAACTAGAGAAATAACAAAGAGCTTTTGGTTTTCTACAATACAAGCTCTTCGAAAATTTCTAACTAATATATATACACAGTGAATTCATGAGCCATCTCAAATAAAACAGAAGGAACTATCATAAAATGCTATTTAATAACTAAGGAACTCCAAATCAAGTTGCACATGGAAGAATTAAAAAACTACTACTTGAAGAAAAGTCAAGTGGTGGGGAACAGAAAAATGACAAATTAGTTAAATCAAAGCACAAAGAATGACCAAAAAAACTTTTGCCTCGTACCTCCGATCCAAATTAGGGAGATAATTAACTTCTTCTCTTAAATAAAGCCTTTGTATGTTTTGCAGGTTTAATGCTATTACCTCACTTGATCTTCTCCAGGACCAACTCTGTATGCCATATTTTTTATCAACAAATAAGACCATAAATTTTCAACAACAACAACAACAACAACAATAAAGGCAAGAAACTAATAGATCTCATAATATGATAACTAGGAAGTAGTACCTTTAGAGGTTCAATTAGGGGAATTGGAGAGCACATGATATCTTTAGAATTGTTAAGAAATGGCTTGAACGCATCTAAAGTTTCCTCTTCAAGAATAATGAGGTTCATTATCATCATCATCATAAAAATGCTGCCTTTCCATAGAAACTCAAGTCTAATGCCAAAACTATACACTAAGAGGCTCGCGAAATGCACAAACATTAGCTTCAGCTCCTTATGCTTAAGAGGATCCTTTCCAATCACATTGAGCAAACTCTTCTGCACGACTTGATTTGCTTGACCTGTCCCAAAACAACCAATGATTCGTGATATTAAGTTATTATCCTTGCTTAAGATACTGTCTCGTAAGGTTTTCCCTTCTAGGCATTTGACTTGCAGACATAAAATTTGTAAAAGAGAGGAACCCATCAGCTTAAGTGCAGCAGCAAGACAAATACTATTTTCGAGAACTTCATCCTCTTTTTCGTTAATTCTGTTTCCCCCAATTTCCCAAGATAGAAAGCTAGACATCATACACTTCAGAATCACACAGGTGTCCTGCCTGAAGTGTTCAAATATAATATGTTGGTTCTCGTCGATGTAAGCAAAAGAACTGCCAAGAATATTCTCTTCATTTCGAGATGACCAATCACGAAAGTGCGAGCGACAAAAGGAAACCAGCTGGTCGTTCCAATGACGGAGTTTCTCAGGAGAATAAAAGGATGATTTCTTGCAGCAATTTGATTGATTCCTGCTTCCAGTAGAATTACCAAGAAAATCTAATGCAGAGAGGTATTTTGAATAAAGATTCATTGACACTTCAAATGCCCGAATAGAGAAATCTAGAGAAAGCTCATCAGATCTTTTGTCTTTTTTAGGATTTTGAATCCCGATGCATTTTGAAGCCAGCAAAATTATATGTGTTTGGATAATGTTTGGTAGAGAAAACATGGCATCAGTATTTAGCAGTATCAAGGCCGAATCTAGACCAAGTTCAGAAGAAAGTTCAGTGTTGGCCTCTTTCGACCAAACAAGGGAATTGATGAAATTGTTGCATGTCCGCTCATTATGAACTGATAAAAGAAAATGAGCAGAAACAAACTGTCGAATGACATTGAAATCAAAGCCATATCCAGAATAAGCAAAGAGCTTATTAGTTGTAGAAGAAGCATTATCAGTTACTGAAAGGTGCCTTCTCAACTGGTGATGGACCAAAAGTTCGTCAATGAATATCTGAAAGTCATGTGAGACGCAAATCATAAGCATTGAACAAAACTAATTAAAATTCTACAACATACATTCATTACAGATGTGACATGGAATAATAACTATATCGGAGTGCAATAGGTATATAGTCTCTATAAACTTTATACCCTCCTGAACAAAACAGCATACTTCAAACCCCAGTGGAACAAGAAAAAGGCAAAAAAGTACATACCTACCCCTCAAAGTACATATAATTTAATAAAGGATTAATTTCAGACAGGTCCCTATAAAAGTATCAAATAGCAAATAAATCTCTACAAAACTTAAGTGATCAGATTTATCCCTACAAAAAAAATTTGGTTTCCATTTTCCAAATATATCCCTCCAAAAGTTCTAGTTCGTTCATATATGCCCCTGCCATTTGATTCACTGTTAGTTTTTTAACGATGGGTGCGTAAAATGACCATTTTGCCCTTACAAATTTGTTCCTGCAAAAAGCTATCTTTCTTTCTCTCTCTCCTCGCCTTCGCCACGGCAAATGCGGCGTACCTCATTTTTGTCACGGTCGAGGGCCTCGCCTTCGACGTCATCGCTATTGTAGGTCTCGTCGTTGCCATGGATAAAGAGAAAAGGGTGAAAAAGATGACGGGACTCAATATTGGAATACAAATTATATATATAAGGTGTAAAAACGTCATTTTACCCTTTAGCTAATTGTGATTAGCTTTTTTAAGTTATGGTTATCTAAATTTTGGTAACATAAGGATATATTTGCAAACGGGAGGGACTTTTGGAGAGATAAATCTAATAACTTATGTTTTGTAGGGATATATTTACTATTTAATACCTTTACAGGGAGCCATATGCAATTATCCCTTTAATAAATGACCTCCAAAATGTAACGAATGGAGGCTACCAAACCCTAGAAAGAAGGAAGCAATGAGGGAGAAGTGCGGGAGGAACAAGAGCGAGAGGAAAGTGGAACTCAACATGATCTAACAAGTAGGGGAATATTCTAAGTAATAATCACCAGTTGGTGGAGCGGGTATCCAAACGGGTGGTGGAGCGGAGGACCGACTGAGAGGATCCGCCTCTCTCTGAGTTTAGGGATCAAGCGGGGGCCTACTTCGCAGGCCCAGCCCAACCTGAGAATAGGCTTTATTAGCCCGTCTACTATCTAGACTTATTTACTCTTCTGTTTTACATGTTAGTCCTCTTTTTTACTACAAATTATGAGTTAGTACAAGCACAGGGGAAATATAAGAATAATTGTAAATATTCCAAGGGCAATGAATCAAGGATTTAAGTGCCGTGGCACAGGATCGTGCCGAAAAATTGCCGGCACGGTACGGCACTGTGTGTGCCGAGCCGTGCCGATGAGTGCCGGTCACAAAAAATATATGTGTACCGACACATAATGACATGAAATATTTATTTTCTTTAGCAAATTTTTTCTTCTAATTGCTTATTATGTATTTTTATCAAATATTTTGAACTTTATTGAGAAAATTACTTAGTAACTTAAAGAAAAAAGGGTTTTGAGTTGTGCCATCGGCACGGAGGCTGTATCGTGCCGCTATCTTGTTGGCACGATACGGCACGGTGGATACGGCCCGTGCCATGGATACTTAAATCCTTGCAATGAATAGAATAGTAACTTTTTTCCAGTATACTCTTCTCCCCTTTCTTCTTCCCTCTCTCCTTAACTCTCACCTCTCATCTCCTATCTCTCTTTCCCCTATCTCAATTTCCCTTCTTTACGCCATAACTGATCACCATCATTCTCACCGCCAACCTCGTCTCAGAGGATTTTCATCATCGAAGAGTTGCAGATTGTCCGGAATATCTTGGCCACCATCATCCTTACCACCATCCACATCTCCCAGAAATTCTCATCATAGATGGGTTGTGGATCGTCCGAGATATTACACAAAATTTAGCAGTATTGCTAATGCCCACCTTGAATATATCAAAAATACTCAAAAATGTCCTTAAAAATTTCCCTTGTGCCTCTGTAAAAGTACTCATGATTAATGTAGATGTCCTCCAAAAAGGATGCTTCTGAGTATTTATAGATCTTTACAATGGCATATATCTTATTTCAAATTGTTAAGGGGTATGACGAAATTTGTTGTTTTTATGGTACAGTTGAAATTAGACTGTTAACAACATGATATTGCCATCCAATGCCCTTATTGCGAAAAGTCTAAACACGTATTCAATGCCATGTTTTACCATAAAACTCTCCTATATGAAGCTTTGATTATCCAACTTTCAAGTGCAACCCTAGTGATCTAAGAACTTCCAAAAGATGTTGCTATTGCCTAACACCTCCGAGAACACGCATACATAGGTCACAATCAAATTGTTTTAAATGCTTGAAGTGCATCTTCGACACGTGTAGCGCATTAAAAACTTCAAATGTATCATCTTATTTACTTTACATCAATAGTTTTGGCTATATATTTTCAAAATAGATTGTTGATCTCACATAGACAAGATAGTACCCTTTCATTCTATTTCAATAAAATTCGGAAATCTGATATTTCTATGATATATTTACCCAACATGTACAGCTCTAACTCTAAATTTCATCTGCATATATACATTTGCTGCTTTTTGCATCTTTCTTCTTTACTGTTTAAAACCCTTACATGCACTGGCATATGTACCCAGTCAACCTTACATTCAATTTCATGGAGTAACTGTTTTGGCAGTTCCAATTGTTTCAGTAGTTTCCGGTTTATCTTTTGGTGCATAAGAAGAAGGAATGCAAATAATTGAATAAGCATATATTCAATATTATTTTGATACAGAAATGTTTTATAATCCCTTTTATGTTAAGAACAGCTAATTTGCATCCTATATTGCTAAGAGAAGAGATCAAGAAATGATTAAGTAACAACAAAGATGATCATATATGATTGATATAATTAGGGAAATAAGCTTGGGTAATGCCTGAAAACTGAACCTTCTTCATATCAATTCTAACAGACGCAGAGATGCTTGGCCTTTTTGATGCTATCCTTTTGGACTATTAGCAACCAAAAACAGAAATAGGATGAAGAAAAGAAAAGGACAACAGAAGAAGAAATGAGAAGTAGAGGAACAAATGGAGTTGGCAGAGACAAAAGTTAGGAAGATTGAAATGGTGGTTGTACTAGTTCACATAAGTACAACATAGCACAATGAATACATTATTGTCAACCTACAGCAACATCAGAAAGAACGATATATGTGATCAATTCCGAGTACTAATGATGAAATATTGGATTATTCCTAATCCACACTTGTTCAGTAAATTACATCCTTAAATGTATGTTGATAAATTTCAAGGACCATTCTACAATGACAGCTTTTTGCCTATTGCCCAAACAAATTAAATTACTTCCATCCAAATTATCATCTACTCATACTGGTCCTTGTAGAAGTCCTAAGAAAGATAAAAGGATTAACAACGCCACATTAAGATGATCAAAGTTATAACAGTATGCTAGAAGCAAAAGTCTGTCAGAAGGCATGATGAAACCTTTAAACAATTTGACAATTCTCCTGCTTCCAGCAGCAATAAATGCTAAGTAGATGCCCAAATATACATGTTTCTCTTAAAAAATAAAGTCTGACGTTGACGAAATGTGTCTTTCCATTTCATTCTTAAATCATTAGTCCCCAAAAATTCAATATCATGTGCATACATGTGTGTGCATGTGTGTGTGTATATGCATATAAAGAGTTGGGCTAGAATACTATCAGTAGCAAACAGGCTCCATTGCTATAGATTTGTTTTCGATGATAGAGCTTCCAAATCAACGATCAGCACTGTTCAATATGATCTAAGACCATTTGAAATATTTAGAAACCAAAGTTCATACTTGTCCAACATTTTGATCAATCCCACCCCTTAGATCATGCTATTCAACCAACCACCCACTAAACCCTAGGAGACCACTATCATCCTAACCGCACATCTCTCTATCACAAAAAGTTATGATATAGCACTAAAATTTTCGATCAGAGATATTGATTTTGCTGCACATAGTATAAAGAATTTTCTATCAAAATTTCGTCGGTTAGGATAATACTGGTTCCCTAGGGTTTAGTGGGTAGTTGGTGGAATAGAATGATCTAAGGGTGGAATTAGTCAAAGAGATAGATCTAACGGTGAAAAACTAACAAGCAGCAAGTGCTTGGTGCATTTAAAAGCACCATAGCCGGACTATATATATATATATATATATATATATATATATATATATATATATATAGTAGAGCTTATATACTTTCAAAAGCACAAGCCCAACTATTGAAATTTGTGCTATTGTAAAGTCTACTAAAGAGAGAGAAAGAGAAAGTACAATAACACAAATCTCAATGCAAATCCAATGGTAAAAAATTCACAAGCATAATTGAGCTTGTGCTTTTGAAAGTATATAAGCTCTACTATATATATATATATATATATATATATATATATATATATATATATATATATCAAGGTTTCAAGTGCCGCCCCGTGTCGTATACGGGGTGGCACGTACCATGCCCCCAACATGGGGGCACGGTACAGAGAGGTGCCACAACATCCTCCGTGCCGCGATACCCTCGCCCGTATCGCTCGAGACCGCGCGATACCCTGTGGTACCCTTCGTGCCGCGATACCCTCGCCCGTATCGCTCGAGACCGCGCGATACCCGCGAGGGTATCGCGGCACCTTGTCGCTCGTGCCTTTTCTTTTCTTTTTTTTTGGTGCGAACCCCTTCGCTCCCCGCCCCCCCCCCGTGCTCTCTCTCTCTCTCTCTCTCTCTCTCTCTATCTCTTTCTCTCTCTCTCTCTCTCTCTCAATCTCTGCAAATAGTTTTGATTTTTTTTTTTTTTGGTGGGTTTTTTTTCATTTGAAGACTTATTTATTTTTTTTCTTTCGGTAGGCTTTTGTCCCTCTCATTCGGTTTTTTTTTTTGGTGGATTTTTCTTCTTTTGGTAGGTCCTTAAGACTGCCATCCGATTTTTTTGGTGATTTTTTTTTGGGTAGGCCTTCGTATCCCCCATGTAGTTTTTTTTCCTTTTGAATATTTTTAATTTGTAAAGCTCCTTTTTTAAAAAAAATATAAAATTAGGTAGTTTTTTATCTGTAGTTTATAAAAAGTTGAAAATAAATCTACTTGATTTAATTATTATATAGTAAAATTTTTAATTATTTTGGATAGATTTAGTATTTTATATGAGATTTGCGACAAAAATAATGTTAACTTTGAAAATTCTATTTTTGAATTTAAAAAGGTGAAAATACTGATAAAATTAAAAGCTAAATTAAATCAATTGATACTTAAATTTGTTTAATTTATTTGTCATATTTTTTATTGCTAAATTTTTATGGATAGATCTAATAATTTTTCTTTAAAATGTTAATAAAAAAATATTTTTCTTCAAATGTTTAATAAATAGTTTTAAAAGATTCAAATGGAAAAGAATTATCAAAGAAATTACAGTCCTATCATTATTAATCTAAATATCAAGCAGTCCCTCGTCAAATCAATATGGATCAATCTTGCAAATATATATTAAATTTTTGAGAAAAAATATTTCTCTAATTTTGTACTTTATATTTTTTAAAATTTCAAGAAAAAAAAGATAAAATCAAACTAATTTTAAAAGTTAATCAACTCTCACAATTTTTCTAGAAGTTTTGAAATAAATTATTTTTTCAATTTAAAAAAGTAAAAATAAAAAGAAATTATCGGTATAATTGCAATTCTATTCTGGTTGCTCTAGTCATCATATGATCCCTCGTCGAATCCATTTATGAATCTTGAAAAATTTTGAGAAAAAATATAACTTCTTATGATTTTATATTTTATAATTTTTTAACTTCTGAAAAAAAAAAAAAACAAAAGAATTTTCAAAGTTGATAGATATGATTTTATTATCATGTTGTTCTATTTCTAACTTTCTTGAATGAATTTTACTAATTAATTCTGTTATTATATTTTAATTTCTATTCTCTATGAGGTATACTTTTTTTTTTACATTTAAAAAAGCTTACCACTATATTAATTGATTAGTATAACAAGCTATATATAGTCAATATTTATAATTATTTGACTAAACCTTTCAAAATAACATTATAAAAGCTTATTCAGAAGAAAAAACTAAAAAAAAAACATGCCAGATCGTGCCACTAGGAGGTCGTGCGTATCCATCGGCATGCAAGTGCGCCACGTGTCGACACGAAGGCGTGCCTGTGCCGTACCGTGCGAGACATTCGTCGGCATGCCCCTGTGCTATGGCACTTTAATCCTTTATATATATATATATATATATATATATATATATATATATAGTCGAGCTTATATACTTTCAAAAGCACAAGCCCAACTATGCTTGTGAATTTTTTACCATTGGATTTGTATTGATATTTGTGTTATTGTACTTTCTCTTTCTCTCTCTTTAGTTGACTTTACAATAGCACAAATCCCAATACAAATCCAATGGTAAAAAATTCACAAGTATATTTGGGCTTGTACTTTTAAAAGTATATAACTCTACTATATATATATATATATATATATATATATATATATATAGAGAGAGAGAGAGAGAGAGAGAGAGAGAGAGAGAGAGAATACATCTCCTATGCTTTCGAAAGCACGGAGGCCTCCGTGCTTGTAAATTATTTTCGATGATAGGACATCTGATTCGACGATCGGCCCCATTAGGTATGATCTACACTATTAGAACTACTTAGAAACCAAATTTCATAATTTTTCGACATCATTTAACAAGTGATTAGAGGGGTCTCAAAAATAACTATTTTAATGACCGATGTGGCACGTTTGTAAGTTCAACTTGCATAGAACAATCCAAATTGAATAAAATTTTAATAGAAAATTCTACTCACCATTAAGAGCATAATCAATACTTCTGATTTGAAATTAAAATCTTTTAGCACTTTTTTTATGGGATTTTTATTTTTAGCCCTTTTTTTTTAGACTACCGGTTTACTAGACCTCCATACTTTCGAAATCATAGTCGTCTAGCTCTCTCTCTCTCTCTCTTTCTCTTTCTCTCTCTTTATATATATATATATATATATATATATATATATATATATATATATATATAAAGAGAGAGAAAGAGAGAAAGAGAGTCCGGGTACTATACTATTGGTAGCACGGAGGCCTCCATGCTACGAAGTTATTTTCAATGATGCGGCTTCTGAATCGACGATCGATTTTGTTAGACTTGATCTACGCTATTGAAAATATTTACAAACAAAATTTCATATTTTTTCGACATTCAAAATTGACAATTTTAATGGCCGATGTGACGCGTGTGAGTTTAACGGTGTAGAACAATTCAAATTTGATGAAATTTTGATAAAAAATTCTCTTCACTATATAAACAAAATTAGTAACTCTGATATTAAATTGAAATTTATATCATTAATTTTTATGAGATTTTTATTTTCAGCCGTTCATTTTTAGACTAGCGTTCGGGGACCGGTCTTTGTTGGGCCGGACCAATCCACCTCTGCGTCCCCACAGGATGAAGGTTCGGGAACGGGCCCTCCACGGAAGGACCGGTCCTTCTGAACCGGGTTCACCCGGGGATGGAAGAGGTCCAGGCTGTGCTTGGTAAACCCTTTTATGGGTTCGTTGGCCTCCTCAACACACATGAACACACACACACCTCTCCTCTTTCTCTCTTTCACTCTCCCTCACACTCTTCTCCTCCCTGTAGAAATCTCTCCCAAGCTTGTGGATTGGCGGAAAAGCTTAGGGAGGAAGAAGAATAAGCCTTTGGAACTAGAGGAGCTTGAAAGCTTGGCAAAGGTAAGGTTTATGGATTCGATTTAGGATTTTTAGTAATTTCTTTAAAATTGAAATGAATGGGACCCATTAAGATTCTAAACATGATTCTTGCAAGAATCGTTGAGATTTTTAGTTCGAAATTGAGAGAAGAGAATTTTAGGGTTTTGAAAGAGGTTTCGGATTTCTTGGGTTTTGATCTAATTTGATCTTGTAAATCCCGAATTGAAGGTTGTAGGTGCACGCCTAACACATTTGATTCAAGAAACGACGGAGTTGCAGCGGCCGATTTGAAGAATCAGGTCAAAATTGGCGATTTTGCGTTCGTTACCCTCAAACGTACCAAGACAACGTCAAAAGATAAATTGCTTGGATTTGCTAGCAACTGGCATCGAAACGAGGTAGGTGGTGCTTTCTGAAATGGACGAATGTCCCTCTATGTCTAAGTCCTTATATTATGTTATATATTATATATACATATACATACATATACATATACATAGAGTAAGTCTCATGTGCTTTCGAAAGTACGAGAGCCTCCGTGCTTGTAAGTTGTTTTCGATGATGGGACATTCGATTCGACGATCGGCTCCGTTAGAAATGATCTTCGCTATTAGAACTATTTAGAAATTAAATTTCATAATTTTTCGACATCATTTACAAAGCGATCAAAGAGTCTTAAAAATGACTATTTTAACGACCGATGTTGCACGTTTGTAAGTTTAACGACATAGAACAATCCAAATTAGGTGAAACTTTAATAAAAAAATTCTATTTAACATCAAGAGTAAGATCAATACTTACGATTTGAAATTTGAGTCTTTTATCACTATTTTTTATGAGATTTTTATTTTCAGCCATTTATTTTGAGGCTACTCGTTCACTACGCAAATAAAGTCAAAAAATTATGAAATTTGATTTCTAGATAGTTCCAACATTTTAGATCATGTCTAACGGAGCCGATCGTCGAATCGGATGTCCCATCATCAGAAAAAACTTGCAAGCACGGAAGCCTCCGTACTTTCGAAAGCATAGGAGCCTAGTTCCATATATATATATATATATACATACATATATATATACATATATATGTATATATATACATATACATATACACACATATAATTATATACATACATACACATATATATGTATACATATACACATATACATATACACATACACACACACACACACACACACACACACACACACACACACACATACATACATACATATATATATATATATATATATATATATATATATATATAGAGAGAGAGAGAGAGAGAGAGAGAGAGAGAGAGAGAGAGAGAGGCTACTATACTATTAATAGCACCAAGTCATTGGTGCTATTAAGTTTTTGACCCTTGGATGAAGAGATGTGCAGTTTGGATGATAGTGGGCCCCTAGGATTTAGTGGGTGGCTGGGAAAATAGTATGATCTAAGGGTTGAAAATGGTTAAAGGGGTAGATCTAATGGCGAAAAACTTGATAGCACCAAGTGCTTGGTGCTATCGATAGCATAGTAGTCGGACTATATATATATATATGGTTGAAAATGGTTAAAGGGTTAGATCTAATGGCGAAAAACTTGATAGCACCAAGGTACTATTGAGTTTCAGGCCCTTGGATGAAGGGATGTGCGGTTAGGATGATAGTGGTCCCTTAGGGTTTAGTGGGTTGTTAGTGAAATAGTATAAACCCTAGGAAACCACTATAATCCTAACCGCACATCCCTTCAGCCAAGGGCCGAAAAGTCAATAGTACCAAGTGCTTGGTAGTACTATTGATAGTGTAGTAACCGGACTATATATATGTATATATATATGTACATGTATATATATAGAGAGTAGAGTTTATATACTCTCAAAGTACAAGCTCATCCATGCTTGTAAATTTTTTACCATAGGATTTGTATTGGGATATGTGTTATTGTAAAAACATTTAAGGAGAGAAAAAGAAAATACAATTGTACAAATCCCAATACAAATCCTATAGTAAAAAATTCACAAGCATGGATGAACTTGTGCTTTTGAAAGTATATAAGCTCTACTCTATATATATATATATATATATATATATATATAGCGAGTCCGGCTACTATGCTATCGATAACACCAAGCACTTGGTGCTACCAAGTTTTCCACCGTTAGATCTACCCCTTTGATCATTTCCATCCCGTAGATCATACTGTTTCCCTAACCACCCACTAAACCCTAGGGGTCAACTATCATCCTAACCGCACATCCCTTCATCCAAAGGTCAAAAACCTAATAGTACCAATGACTTGGTGCTATTAATAGTATAGTAGCCTCTCTCTCTCTCTCTCTCTCTCTCTCTCTCTCTCTCTCTCTCTCTCTCTCTATATATATATATATATATATATAGAGAGAGAGAGAGAGAGAGAGAGTAAGTCTCCTGTGCTTTCGAAAGTACGGAAGCCTCTGTGCTTGTAAGTTGTTTTCAATGATGGAACATTCGATTCGACGATCGGCTCCGTTAGACATGATCTACGCTATTAGAACTATTTAGAAATTAAATTTCATAATTTTTCGACATCATTTACCAAGCAATTAAAGAGTCTCAAAAATGACTATTTTAATGACCGATGTGGCACATTTGTAAGTTCAACGGTGTAGAACAATCCAAATTAGGTGAAACTTTAATAGAAAATTTTACTTAACATCAAGAGTAAGATCAATACTTCCGATTTGAAATTTGAGTCTTTTATCACTATTTTTTTATGAAATTTTTATTTTAAGCCATTCATTTTGAGACTACTCGTTCACTAAGGCTGCGTTTGGTAATGGGATAAGCAAGAACTAGCTATACCAGAGATAAGTATAAAGTACGGAGCTAATGTAAAAAAGCGTTTGGTATGGTTCCAGGAATAAGAGAAATTGTGTTTGCTATGATGATGGAGAATAAGAGGAATAGAGAGTATTAGTGGGTTAAAATTACCTTTTTGCCCTCAACCTTTATTATGTAATAATGAGGAGAGGGGATGGTGCCTCGGGAGGCGTGGGAGGATATCCAAGGAAAAAGCAAGAGGGAGATTGGGAAGAGTGAGAACAGTAGTTCCTACTTATTCCAGTTGTACTGGAACAAAGTATTCCCGTAGTTCCTGGTGTGTTTGGGGGGATAAGGGGGATATCCCCCTTATCCCCCAAATAATTCCAATACCAAACGAAGCCTGCAAATCAAGTCAAAAAATTATGAAATTTGGTTTCTAGATAGTTCCAAAATTTTAGATCATGTCTAATGGAGCCAATCATCGAATTGGATGTTCCATCATCGGAAACAACTTGCAAGCACGGAGAACTCCGTACTTTCGAAAGCATAGGAGCCTAGCTCTATATATATATATATAGAGAGAGAGAGAGAGAGAGAGTAGAGCTTATACACTTTCAAAAGCACAAGCCCAACTATGCTTGTGAATGTTTTACCATTGAATTTGCATTGAGATTTGTGCTATTGTATAGTCAACTAAAGAGAGAGAAAGAGAAAGTACAATAGCACTCAACGCAAATCCAATGGTAAATAATTCACAAGTATAATTGAGCTTGTTCTTTTGAAAGTATATAAGCTCTACTCTCTCTCTCTCTCTCTCTATATATATATATATGTGTGTGTGTGTGTGTGTGTGTGTGTGTGTGTCTATGTACGTGCACGCACACGCACACACACACACACACACACACACACACACACACACACACATATATATATATATATATATATATATATATATATATATATATATCAAGGATTTAAGTATCCATCGGCACGGAAAGTATCCATCGTGTCGTATCTTGCCAACAAGATACCGACACGATACAACCCCCGTACCGATGGCACAGTTCAAAACCTTTTTTTCTTTAAATTACTAAGTAATTTTCTCAATAAAGTTTAAAATATTTAATAAAGATACATAATAAGCAATTAGAAAATTTTGTTGCTAAAGAAAATAAATATTTCATGCCATTATGTGTCGGCACACATTTATTTTTTATGACCGGCACTCATCGGCATGGCTCGGCACGCACCGTACCGTACCGTGCTAGCAAGTTTTCGGCACGACCCCGGGCCACGGCACTTAAATCCTTGATATATATATATATATATATATATATATATATATATATATATATATATATATATATATATATATATATATATAGTTGAGTTGGAATACTATCAATAGCAAACAGACTCCGTTGCCACCTGTTTGTTTTCGATGATGGAGCTTCCAAATCGATGATCGGCACCATTGAACATGATCTAGACCACTGGAAGAATCTAGAATTTAAATTTTAAATCTTTTCAACGTCATTAACCTAATGATCAAAGGATTACAAAATTTGTAATTTTAATGTTATATATAAGTCTTTTACTTGTTTAACGGTGTAAAAAAATCTAAATTAATTAAATTTTGGTTAGAAAATTCTTTAAACTATTTAAAACAAGATCTATACTCTCAATCTTGATTACAAGACTCGTATCATCACTTTTTGAGGGAGATTTATTTTCAGCCATTCATTTTTTGTGTCCACTTGATGGACAAGAAAAGAATATCGAAAAAGTATGAAATTTAATTTCCAGATAGTTTAAATGGTATAGATCATATTTAACGATGTTGATCATCATTTTGGAAGCTCCATCATCGAAAACAAATGGGTGGCAATGGAGCCCGTTTGCTATCAATAGCATTCCAGCCTATATATATATATATAATATATATATATATATATATATATATAGATATATATAGAGATGATATATAGAGGAGAGAGAGAGAGAGAGAGAGAGAGAGAGAGAGAGAGAGAGAGAGAGCGAGCTAGGCTCCTATACTATCTACAGTACCGGAGCTTAGATACTATAGTCTTGTTTTATATCTTAGGGTGTTCAAATCAACGATCCGCACCGTTAAATATGATCTAGGGTTTATGAAGTTCTTAGGAATAAAATTTTAATTTTTTTCGATATAGTTTACTTTGTAAGTAAATCATGTCAAAATGAACGGTGAAAATTGAATAATCTTTAAAATTTGAGGATAGGACTTTTGAATTCAAGATCAAGGATACTAATCTTGATTTAAATAATTTAAAGTATTTTCTATCAAAATTTGAATAAATTTAGATTTTTTTACACCGTTAAACTACAAACTCGTCATTGTAGCCATTGAAAATTAACAATTTTGAAATGGTTTGATCTTAAGTAAACTATGTCGAAAAAATATAAAAAAAAAATTCTAAAAAGTTAAAATACCTTAGATCAGTTTTAACAGTGTGGATCGTTGATTTGAATACCCTAAAATAAAAAATGAGACTATAGTACCGGAGCTCCAAAACTATAGATAGTATAGGAGCCTAGATATAGATATATATATATATATATATATAGAGAGAGAGAGAGAGAGAGAGAGAGAGAGTCAGGCTACTATGCTTGTAAAAGTACCAAGCAATTGGTGCTTGTAAGTTTTCTACCATTAGATCTATTCCTTTGATTAATTTCAATACTTAGATCATGCTATTCCACCAACCACCCACTAAACCCAAGGGGCCCACTATCATCCTAACCACACATCCTTTCATCCAAAGGTTAAAAACCTACAAGTACCAATGACTTGGTACTTTTAAAAGCATAGAAGCTCAATTATATATATATATATATATATATATATATATCAAGGTTCGAAGTGCCGTGGCACGGGGGCGTGCCGCTCGCCGCCTGGCACGGTACGGTACCGGCACGCCCCCGTGCCGACACGTGGCACGCTTGCGTGCCGATGGATACGCATGACCTCCCAGTGGCACGCTCTGGCACGGCTTTTTTTTGTTTTTTTTGTTCCCAATAAGCTCTTATAATATTGTTTTGAACTGTTTAGTCAAAAAATTATGAATATTGACTATATATAGCTTACTACACTTACCAATTGACATACTGATAATTGTTTTTAATATATAAAGTACAACTATATCTCATAGAGAATAGAAATAACAATATAATAAATAAATTTTAAATAGAAATAACTATATCTCATAAAGAATAGAAATAACTATATCTCATAGAGAATAAAAATTATGAATATTGACTATATATAGCTTACTACACTCACCAATTAACATACTTGTTAGTTGTGACTCAAAATCAGAATCGCTTCGATATTATGATTCAAGTTCGCCGACGGTTTCGCGGTGCGACTTCGAAATTTTATGGATGTCTGTGGTGGAAGCGAAGGGCTCGGGCCGCTAGGCCCGAGCCCGAAGCCCACCACTGACATCGGACGGAGGGTGCGGGGGGCGGAGCCCCCCGCGGTATGGATCCGATCCGCTAAGGAAAAACCCTAATATAATTACTATGCATATATAAGTATAAAGAAAAAACAGGAAACAATATAAAGAAAAAACAAAAAAAAAACAAAAAAAAAAAAAAAAAAAGGAAAACGGGGCCGTGCCGGCCGGCACGGGCCGGCACGGCCTGCGATACCCCACAGGGTATCGCTCCGTCTCGAGCGATACCCTGTGGGTACCGCTCGAGACGGGGGGGGTGCGAGACCCCCCCTGTACCGTGCCCCTCATTGAGGGGCACGGTACGTGCCGCCCGTGCCGCCCCGGCACGGGCGGCACTTCAATCCCTGATATATATATATATATATATATATATATATATATATATATATATATATATATATATGTCTGTGTATGGGTATGTGTATATGTACATACATATATGTACGTGTCTATATATATCTATATATATCTATATATATGAAGCAATAAAAAAATGGCACAGGTATGCAGATTAAGCATTTCTTTTCCATCATAACTTTTCTTTCCTTGGTCTAAAGAAAACGAGCACAACTAGCCTACTACGTTAGCAATCTATCAAGGCGAACCCTTAAGCATGCAAACCAAAATGCTTAGGCTTATATTAAAAATACATGTATGTCTGCCACTACTACATTCCACTATAGAAGAAAGGCTTTCGGGGGACAAATTGCTATAGTACTTCTCCTAATAGCGCTATAAGGATATCAAACAGCACTATACACCACATTAAGACCAAAGCCTCTAAACTACAGACCTCAATTTTGATGTTGATTTTCATTAAATGGGTACCCAATCCAAACTTTACGGACTAAAAACGCAATTAATCCAAAAGGAAAAAAAGATGCCCGAAGTTTGATTTTCATTGATAGAGAGTACTGGAAGTTGGAGTCTTTATGCTTGCTAAGGAACCATTTAGCCCTACTTATACTTCCACTTCCAGCAGCAACTACATCCCATAGAGCAAGCATTTAGCGAAAAATGAAGCTTTTAATGCAGTAGGAAGTAGAAATGAGATTCTGAGTCTAAGATTCTCTAACTTAGTGCTTCTGATTCTACTGTAGAAGAAACTATAACGAACAAATTACTATGGTGCTTCTCCTAATAGCACTACTTGGCACACTCTACCAAAGAACACTATACCCAACACCAAACAGGCCCTAAACCAGAAACCCTTAATTCCAAGTGCTACTTTCCAATACAGACTTACCATATAGGTACCCGACCCAAATTTCGGAGACTAAAAACATAAATAACCTACAAGGAAGGGGGTAAAAGAAGAGTTCCAAAATTACCTCAACCACGGCAGTTGAAAAGGCATTATTCACCCTCATATCTCCTGACTCCAACCCCCCAAACTCACACTCAAACACCCTTCTAAGCTCAACTAACAAAACCTCACAAACCTCCACCACAAGACTCATGTCGAATTCCAGAAGCCGAAATGCGCTCAAACAGCACCGCAGAAGCAGCTTCGCATCCTCTGCCAAAAACCCCAAATCAGCAGCTTTCACACCCATAGGAGGGCGAATCAATTGCTTCGATCGCCTCCTTAGCTCTTCGAAGATAAAATTCGAGACATGTAAAACATCCGCAAAATGTGATCCCGATTCTGAACAAGAAAAGTTGGAGAGTTGGGTATGCAGCTGCCTCAGGAAAGACATCGGAAAATTGAGAGGAAGGAGGAATCAACAAACCCTAATAAATGAAATATGAGAGAGCAAAATTAGGTTATATTTTTTCTTTTACAAAAAAAAAAAAAAAAAAAAAAAAAAGGAGAGAGCGGAGGATGAGGGAGATCACCTGCGGAGAGGAAAGTGGCTTTGGGCTTCGGAGGGAAGAGGGCTGTCAACGGTCGACGTCAGAGAGGTTTGACCGAAAACCTATATAACAACCTGATGACACGCAACCCCTCGATAATGAAATCACACTGAGACGAGGATGGCGGGAAGATGACGGCATCCGTTTATTCCCACTAGGTGAGGATTAAAGAGTTTGGTAGAGATTAAGAATATAGTTAGTTAATTCGGATTCGGCAAAAATTCGGTACGGGTATAATACGAATAAAATTCGTATCATAATTTTTAAATTCGTTGAAAAATTTGGTTTAAAAAATGGGTTCGTCATCAACCGTCCCTAGTGCAAGTGGCAAAGGGCTTGGTGGTTGATGTCCAAGACCTGGGTTCGAAGCCTAGTTGCTTCGCATGTGTTCAAATAGGGTATATCCCTGTTTAATCAAAAAAAAAAAAAAAATGGGTTCGTCAATTATTCAGATACGCGATTTATATGGGAATTATACATTCACCAATTAAAAATTCAGGATCAAAAATTTGGGTATTAAATTAAGCATTCAAATTTGATGCAACATTTGGTTCTCATCACAGTCTACCATCTACTAACAAGTAACAAATAACAATAGGGGGCGCAACGAATAAAATAAGTAATGACACTGTAACTCTTGAAATTTATGTAACTACGCATTCAATTACCTTCATTTTACTAGACAGATATCTAAAGCATATCCTTCTTGTACTTTAGTTTTATCAGTAGATGGTTGGCTTAATATGCTTTCATAGGTTCTTCTTTTATTTGGCAGCAACAAAAATATTTTTAGTGGAAAACAAGCCACAAAGCGTTATGTAGAGGGAGGATAATTTAATCAATCTACTTTAGAAATAAAGAAAATACGCATTCACAAAAAATAGAAAAAAATAATAATGAAAACACAATCCTAAGAGACTCCTTACAAAGAACAAAAAATTTGCCAATGGTTGAAAGATTAGAAAGAAACTAGTTGGTAGATAAAAGAGAAAATTAGAGTAATTGAGAGCAAATATTAATTTCACTCACAAGTCACCAAAACTATGAATTAATACACAAATTTACAAAATCACAAATTTACAAAATCACAACTCACAAACTGGTGGTGGCGAGGAAGATGACGAGCGGCACGCGGCCCGGAGGGTTCCGATGGCGAGTGGGGCGCGGCCCGGGAGGAGTTCCGATGGCGATCGGCGAGCGGCCTGGGAGGGTTCCGATCCGATGGCGACTTGGCGAGCGCACGCGGACTGGGGGTTTCCAAACTTTCGATCCGATGGCGACCGCACGCGGCACGGGGGTTCCGACTTCCGATCCTATGGTCGCGAGCGCATGCGGCCTGGTGGGCGGGGTGGGAGGCGGCGGGCGTGAGAGGGCGTGAGAACAAAGAAGAGAAGGTTGGGTGGGGTGCTGCGAGCCTATCATAGGATTTTTTTTTTTTTTTTTTTTTTTTTTTAAGCACGAAAAGTGTTTATATTTTTTAGCTCGAAAATTTATAAATTATTTTAAATTAAAAAAAATTATATGGCACGTTTAATTTATATTTTTATTAATTTAAGAATTATTTGTGAATTAACTAACGAAAATTATAAATAAATATTTTTTTTGATTAAACAGGGATATACCCTATAAAATTATAAATAAATATTAAGATAGAGATAGAGAATGAAAATTTGAAGAAAATTAGCTAGATGATACGATTGTACTGTATCTAAAGAATAAAGAACATGAAGTAGAGAATTTATTGCCGTTTGATTTGGGATAAAGCGGAAAACGAAAGTTATTCATGCATTCTGAATTTTTTTTTTTTGATAAAATCTTATTATTTATAATTATTTCAAATTAATTTTAAACAAATTAGTTTATTCTTTTTTTGATTGAATAGTATTATTTCAAAATTTAATTTCAAATTTTATTAAGATTATAAATTAATTTAAATTTAGATTATATAGACATAATATTTTTTATATTATAACAAATTATTTTTACTAGTGAAGTATCCGCACTTCGCTGTGAATATTTTTTGTAATTATTTTTAATAATGTAAGAAAAAATTAATATTTGTTTGTAACATTCATAATAAATTATTCATGCAGGATTTAAAATTTTATTTTTTTATTCTGATTTTAAATTTAATTTTATGGATTTTAAATTTAAATTAACATTTAAAATCCAATTACAAATTATATTAAAGTTATATTAAATTTTATATTTTTACTCTGATTTTAAATTTAATTTCACAAAATTTTAATTTAAATTGACATTTAAAATTCAATTACAAAATATAATTGAATGAAAGTTGTATTATTTAAAATTATTTGAGACTAAGTTATATTACAAAAAAAAATAAAATTACACCGTTTGAGACTAAGTTGCACTCTGTGAGTGAATTAAAGTTGCACTATTTGAAACAAAAATTATACTATTTAAAATTATTTGAGATTAAGTTTTACTATATAAAATAGAAGTTGTACTTTTTTAGATTAAATTATACAATTTAGAATACGTCTTGATAATGAGATGCTAACTATACAAAAAAAAAAAAAAAAAAAAAAACACAAATTATTAGTAGAAGATATAATACTATAATATTTTAAAAAATTATACTATTTAAACATATATTACACAATATATTTATGCATCGAGAAAATAACTAACTTAATTTCTTTATCCCGAGGCATCACTTTTTTAGTTTCTCTTCTATTTTCAAAAACTACACTTCCAAAAATAAAAAATATCCAAAAATCCTAATACAAAATATCAAGTTGAAGAACTACTTTCTTATTAAAAATAATAAATTGTTTAAAAGAAAATATAAGGATCTTATATATAAATTGGAATTGATTTTTTTTTTTTTTTTGATACAATTGCGCACAATTGAGATGCAAAAATAAAAAAACTAAATTATTAGTAGAAGATATAATACTATAATATTTAAATAAATTATACTATCTATATATTACACAATATATTTATACATCGAGAAAATAAGTAATTTAATTTCTTTATTTCCGAGGCACCACTTTTTTTAGTTTCTCTTCTATCTCCTCTAAACTATACTTTTAAAAATAAAAAATACCCAAAAACCCTCCTCTTTCAAAAAAAAATTTCTATAATTCAATAAATTTTGTTCTTTAAAAAAAATAATATATTAAAACTAATTTTTAAACCTTAAGGTAAAGAGAGAGGAGGAAGAGGATGAAGGAGTAGGAGTGGCGGTGATGTCAATGATTGTTTCATTATCTTTTTTTTCAAGTTTTTGGAAGTAGATGTTTGGGAAAAAAAGTTATTAGTAATTTTGAAGGGCCTGATTTTTTTTTTTTTTTTGAGAAAAAGTAAAAGCTATAGTAATTTTTTCATAAAATTTGTAAAAAAATAATTTAAAATTTTTTGGGGAACTAAATGGATAAAAAACTGAAAAACTTTTTTTTTTTTTTTCTTTGTGCTTTTTTGAGAAATCAAAGAATTCCTTAGTTTTATAAAAAGTTTCTTAGGTTTTTTTTTTTCAAAATTCATAGGATTTTTTCCTTTTTTGGAAAACATCTCTAAGATACAGTTCAAAAATAAGAAAGGTTAAATTAGGATAGTAATCGTAATTGGCATTTTGTACTTTAGTAGATTAGCATATAAACTAAAACATATACCTATCATCAATCGTCCCTAGTGCAAGTGGCAAAGAACTTAGTAGTTGATATCCGTGACCCGAATTCGAAATCTAGTTATTTCACATTTCTAGCTAAGTTTATTTCAAAAATAAACGAAGCGGATAGCATACTACCTTTCTCTCAAAAAAAAAAAAAAAAAAAAAAACATTAAAAAACAGAAGTTAGGAAACTCAAATTAATTACAAACATAAAGTTGACAAAAAAACATGCATTTGTCAAGTGGAAATACATGCAAACTCAAATATTTAAACCAAAATACAAACTTGTATGTTAACTTAGAAAATTACGAACCTCCTATTTTAAAACCCACCCATCCAAATACATATATTACATCAAAAGTACAAAGTAGGTTAGTATGTAAACTTAAACATTAACCTATCATCAACATTATGAAGAGAATCAATGGGATTGGTTATCAAATTAGATTCGAAGGTACAAATTAGATTCAAAGGCACAACTTAGAAGTTAGATATAAAGTGTCAATTATTAGAAATTCCTAATTGGTAATAAAATTAATATATACAAATATTAGTATTAAAATAAATTTTAAAATATTTATATTCAAAAGTAGTATTAAAATTAATAATTATAAATATAATTTAGTAATCATTTCTTTTTTTTTTTAATTTGTTGGTGCAACTTTATTAATATTTTTCCTTTTATCTTTATCCTTTTTTTTTTTTTTTTCTCTTTACATTTGATAATGCACCTCGGCCAATCCTACAAATTAATTAAAATAATTAAATATATTTTAAATATAACATAAAGTTCGCAATGATTTTTTTATTAGACATTATATAAGTTAATTTTTTTTCATATCTTGAATTTCATAAAAACCACCCGTAATTTATATAAATTTATATGATATTGAAAATAATTTATGAAAAGATTTTATAGAATATTGAAAAAAAATTATGAGAAGATTTTATAGGATATTAAAAAAACAAAATTATAGAATATTGATAAAATTTTATAGGAGATTGAAAAAATTTTATGAGATTTTATTAAGAAAAAGAGATAAGAGGATATTGAGAAGATTTTATAACATATTGAAAAGATTTTATTTGATTTTATGAGATTTTATAAGATTTTATTAAGAAAAAAAAAATATTGAGAAGATTTTATAGGATATTGAAAAGATTTTATGAGATTTTATAAGATTTTATTAAAAAAAATAAGAGAAATATTCTTTAAAATTTTATTAGAGAGAGTAATAAAAAATATTTTATTATAAAATATTATATAAAATAAATATTTTTGCATAAAATATTTGGAAATATTTTATGCAAAAAGAGAAAAAAAAAAATTTATGCAAAAATTGTAAAATCTCTCTCTTTTGCATATGTATAGATTCTATGAATAAATTGTAGATTTTATTAGTCGGTCAAAAATATTTTACAAAATAAATGTATAAAAATTTTATAATTAAACTCTTAAAATATATTTTGTAAAATAAATGTTGAAGAAAAATTCTAAAAAACACTCAAAAAAAAAAAGAAAAAAAAATTTTAATTAAATTCTTAAAAAATATTTTACAAAATAAACACATAAAAAAATAAATTATTAATTAAGATATTAAAAAATATTTTACAAAATATATAGATAAAATAAAATCTAAAAAAAGAAGAAAAAATAAAATTTTTTGTCCTCTCTAAATAATAAAAGTACAATAACATTTATATCACAAAAAAAAAAGAAATCAGAATACCATTCTAATAGAGCTGGTTATAATTTACTTAATAAAAATCTTGTAAATCTGCATATTGAACTTTTATTATAATTTTCTTGCAAATTTTTTTTATGCTAAATGTATTATATTTTTTTAGCTGGTAAATGTCTACAATTTTTTTCTCAACCTAGGAAAATTTTGTTTTGTCACAGATATGATGATGGGTTTAGGAAGGAGATGTGCATCCTAAATTGATTAGCTTCATTTCTATGATAGAAAATTTGAGTACAACTTGGAATAGAACATAATATTCTTAATAAAGAAAAACAAATTTAGCGAAAGAAAATTGATGGCGAAAGGCGTCACGGCAATATCTATTTCTTCGAATATGGGGAGAACATTGTGGTACCAGGATAATGTTCAATAAATATAAAATGACACAACTATTTAGCATATTCAAAAGAATTGCAAACAACAAATGAAGCAGAGAAAATGACCAAATTGTAAAATAACAAAAAGCCTTTTACCATCCTCAAGCATACATACACAAACTAATTTAAGAAAATTACCATCTCAATGGCCTCCATATTCCTCTGGAGGCCTACAAAGCTCTCCTCGCCTTGTTACAAATGTTTATAAAATTAAGTTAATCAGCTAAAAAAAGAAGAGCTTTAGAGTAGCAGGGCCAGTGCACAATAAAGTTCCTCAAAAACAAACATGATTCCACTATCAAAACACATCTCATTATCACTCAGAGTATTTGCCGAGTTCAAACAATTTAATCTGTTTCACTTCTTGTCTTATCAAAATTGGCATTTTGATCGAAAAATTTTCTTGTTTCGTCAACTACAACAAACTTCTTGCAGATATATTTCATCTAGATAAATAGGATATCTAACTGAAGCCACACTTCAAATCCAGAGAAAAAACCTTACAGATAATAATCATGTAGCAAATGTAAGGGATAAGAGAATGGAATTAAACAACATGAGGTGTAACAACCTACGAATAAGTGAATGAATATTATTCCATGTACCCTCGAAAAGCGGTCTGGATCTTGATTGCAGCAACCTTCTCTCTCGATTTAGCCGAAACTCTAGTCGCGGCAGTGAGCCTAACAACCTCAACAGCAGCTTGAGCAGCCACAGTAGTGGCTTCGACTGCGACAGCCGAAGCAAGCGCGACAGAGTAAATGTGTTTGTTCTGTTCATTCCCCGCACTCGACAATTTAACTTCCTTAATCTCCTCAGCGGGAATAGGAGGCGGCGGCGATGGTGACGACGGTGATGGTGGTGGTAATGGACCATCACTCGCTGCCGATTCTGTAGGCGGTGACGGATCCAAATGCTTCGATTTTCCAAACCATTTTTTCTTAGATTTGCTCTTCTGGTGTTGAAATAGTTTAAAATTATGGTAAAAAAATTCTTCATCTTTTTCAAATAGTTATGAATACTATAAACAACACAGGTAAGATAATTTTATCATGACTTTTACTTCCATATAATTGTTATGCTTCATATTTAAGCTTTACTTAACCAAATTACTTTAAATTTTGTTTTTTAAAAATAAAATATGAGATTTTACCTTGGATTTTTTTTTTCTTGGATTCGGGGCTAAAAACTCTATTTACAGTAGCAAACCACTTACTCGTCCTGCCCATCTCACTCTCTAATTCTTCTTATTTTTATAATTTTTTTTTTCCTTCTACTAGAACCTTGCTCAATGAAAACAACACCAACAATAAGGACACATTAGAACAGTGCGCTTAGCCTTGCACCTAGCCCGCACCCGACCACGCCCCGTGCAGCGCCGCCCTGCAGCCGCACGTGCCCTGCGCGCGTGCCGCGCGGTTACTGCCGGACATGTCGCCTGCACGCGCTTGCTGCACGCTACCTGCGCACGCCCCTGCACTGCGAACGCTGCGCGCCTGTCAGCCCTAGCCAGCATCGCGCGCGGCCCAAGCCCTAGTTGCCAGCGCGTCGCCCGCGCTGTAGTACACTAAACTTTAGCAAATTGCAAAGTTCTAGTATGTGAAGGGTTAAATGATACCCTTAGGATGTTTTAGTAAGCTTCCGGAAGGTTCTAGAAGGTTTCCGGAGAGTTTGGGCGCAAATCGAAAATTTTTGAAAAAATTTAAAAATTTGAGGTTTTTGGCTTCGGGGTCCGGACTGTCCGGGGGACAGTCCGGACTGTCCGCGCGAAACTGGAAATTCCACGTTCGGGGTCCGGACCGTTCGGGTCTGGACAGCACAGTAAGAAACGTAATAACATTTCTTGCAGGGGGCTTTTGGGATTTTGTTATTTTAGGGTTTTTAACCCCTTCACTTCCTCTTTTCCTCTCATTTGGAGAGAGCAAGAGAAAGTGTTAGAGAGAGAGAGAGTGAGAGGGAGAAACCTTGGATTTTCTTCTCCAAAACATCTCTCTACTTGGATTCTTCTTCAACCTCCTCTTCTCCACCATTGAAGCTGTTAGTGATATACCCTAAAGCCAATCGGTAACATAGGCTTATGGATATTTTTTTGTATTTTTCTTTAATTAATAAAGGGCAAGTTTTATTCATGTTTATTGTTAGCAATATGTTTACATGAATCGTCCATTGAATCTTTGTTAAGAAAATATATTCTTAAAAGTTAGGAATTTGAGATATATATATATATTTCTTTGTACAAGATTCTTAAATGCTCCTAGCCATAGGAATATCATAAGGACGATGATATTTCCGGATAGGCCGGTGTATGCTATACTTCTAAGTTGAGGTGACGAATCTCAAGTCACTAGTGTGGGGACACTAAAGTAAGCATACAGGTGCTTATTAGAGAATAAGTACACTGAGCGTGACAATTTAGTTGAACAGTCACATGGTTCTATTTTCGTCAGTGACTAGTTCTTTGCTACCGATGTGTGAAGTACTTCTTGGACCTGAGGCGTCATAGTTGCTTCACATATAGATTGCTACCGTTTGACTGTACTAATACTTAGACTTTAATCAATAGTCTACGTCTGGTATTGATTGGCTGTAGTAGTTTATATGGGGAAGCATATGAGCATACAATAAGGAATTCAACACTCTCAATGTTGAGAGAGAACGTCCTATGTAGATTATCAAATTCAACTCGAAAAATCCCTGGCCAGGGTACATGGTGTATGGAAAGGGGTTTCCAACTGAGTTACCATATTGAGTCGATTTAGATATCCTAGTCAATGACCGAACCATGTTTTTGGTTCGATCGGGACGTTGTGTGTTGAAAGGAATTTATCACACTGTAACGGTAAGCGGAAAGGTTCAGTTTTCATCACCATTTTGGATTGTCGTGATATACTGCTAGGTGTCACTCACGGACAGTGAGAGAAGTAAAAATAATTTAAAATAAATTATTTTCATCCATTAGAAGAGTTCTAATTTAATGTTAAAGAGTTTGACATTGGACTCCACTGCCAAATGGTAATGGACCTATGAGGTCACACACAATAGGAATTGTGTACATCCAAAATAAAAGGGTGAGTCTAATACACTAAACAGTTTAGTAATTATGATGAGAAATTATACGAAAGATTTAATTTCTAATTTGATTAGAGAATACTTAAATATTCATAAATTCTTATGAGATAATATTCTAATTAGATTAGATTTAAATATGAATATTTAATTATAATTTAATGGATATGATCCGGTTAAATTGAAGGGAGAGATAAGGTTTAAATATATTCGATAAATATCCTGAGATCTTTTTTTGTAACTAATTTTAAGATTTAATTAGTTACTATATTTTATCTAGTAACTAATTTTATTATAAGATTTAATTAGTTACTGGATTTTATCTTGAGATTTAATTTAAAAGATCTTTCTTTGTAACTAATTATAAGATTTAATTAGTTACTATATTTTAGGATATACTTTATTTTGTTATAGCCGGCCAACTTCCTATTATAAGAATAGGTAGTACGTATGTGATACGTAATCATTCTTTTTGAGTAAGAAAAAG
Organism: Tillandsia fasciculata; assembly: GCA_029168755.2. Lineage (NCBI taxonomy): Eukaryota > Viridiplantae > Streptophyta > Magnoliopsida > Poales > Bromeliaceae > Tillandsia > Tillandsia fasciculata. Next base: position 10,251,852 of record CM054945.1, read on the forward strand.
TGGAAATTAATTAAGTTGGTCGCGGAACGTGAGAGTAATTCACGTTAAGTTATTCTCTCTTCATATAATCTTTCGTAAAGTTCAGAGTGTTTCATCACAAGTAACGCAGACATCGAAGGGACTGCTAGCACCGTTCTTGTAGTCTGCGACTCATCTGTTCCGTGCAACGGAAGGCGTTGGATCTACACCAATTCCGTGTGGATACTCATAGAGGCCGGGCACGTGCGCGGCTACGATTCATCATATCCAGTTTTCAACCGTTCAGTAGATCAAGAGGCCTTAACTGGTTTAAGGTAATATAGACTAAACATGAGATCTGTTTAGTTTAATTTATTTTATATTGTAACATGAGAATGATCCACTGGCACTGGATTGATTTTATTTTACCTTTCATATATGATATGAATTTGTTTTAAAATAATATGCAAATTTTTCCGCTGCATTTTATTCTCTGTGCCGGATACTTTCTTACAGAAGCTTGCTACAAGAGCTTGGAGGAAGGCTAGAACTTGGAGAAGAAGGAAGTTTGGAGCTCTTGTGCCTATCCTTTGCTTTTCCAAGGTGGGATTCAAGCTCAAAGAGGTTTGGAACACTTCTTTTTCCTTTCTTTTGGGATTTTTGAAGGAAAACCTAGTTTTTGGAAAATTAGGGTTTATTTTGGGGCTTTTTGATTTATAGATTTTGGGGTGGAATTGATGGGTGTAGAACACTCTTGTAGATTGGTTTTGAAGCTTTTCTTGCTTGGATTACAAGATTTAGCAAAATCCCTCAACCTAAGGTATTTTCCACTTATTTTTCTTATAATTTTAAGGGATTTTGTGATTAGGGTTTTGTGATGTTTTAACCATTTGGAAACTTCTCTTAGCGCATAAGAGGAAGTGTGGGCTCTTGGTAGGGATCCTTCCCAAGGATTTAGCAACTATCCGGTGGGTCTGACCTCACCGAAATGGGTGAACTCCCCCTATGTATTCTATAGACTTTTAGGGCATCATTGTTATATTAAACATGCATCGTTTGATTTATCATGATTTATGATCATGCATTTGAACCCCTTCATGTGTAGAAAATTTCATACTCTATGTAGTAGAGGTAAACATTGTAGGTGCATGGGCACTTTGAGGGGGGATTGAATAGGAATTTTCGTGAACTTAAGCTTTTGGATACGAATAGAGAATAACTATACATGTTATAGAATTATTGAGATATGTTATGCACATGATCATGAAGAAAATAGACATTATGACATTAGTGCCATCTAGTGTAGTGAGATACAAATAAAAAATTCATAAACTTGTACAATCAAGATGAAATAGTTAGATTCCATGTTTGAGACATGATGAAGACAACTTATAAATGTTTTACATTTTCATTATGCAAGATAATGTTAATATTGTATATGAAACATTGACACTTGAGATACTATACTCCGACCTAAAGGTCGATGATGCTATTCCGTGTTTTAGACACGATGATTGCTATTCCGTATTTTAGACACGATGATTGAGACTTGCTTGCTTGCCGTTTGTGCTCATTCGCACATGCTTGGTAGGGTCGCTCCCTCCAAGCCGGCACTCCGGAGTTGGCCATTTGCGACATCATGATCGCCGTGCGGGATTGGGTGCCGATTGGGACGTCGTTGGATTGGCATAGCTCCTTGGGGGGTGCCACCACGGGACCATAAGGCGTGGCTCAAGCTTAGACTCAAAGAAAGTCTTCAAGAGAAAAGGATTAAGTTACTAAACTTGACATTGAAATATCACATAGAAGATATATTCATGATAGTGGGCATACATGATAGCAAACTTGACATTGGACACTACATAAATAATACTACTCATTGTAGTTGGACATTATGATAACATGATAGATTCATATCATCATTACTTTGTACATGAGCATAGAGGCATGATAGTAGTAGAGTACTTTACTTTACTCCAGTTGTTTATTACCTGCTTTTTATTTCAGCAGTTATACTATCTTATGCCTCAGTTGACCTAGTGGTGTATTTCGCTTCTCTCGGCGGCTTACCCACTGGGAACTATTGTTTAATAGTTCTCACCCCATTTGGGTTGTTGTTTTTCAGAGCCATCCGCAGCGGGAGGGGCTCGGGACCGTGGCAAGGGGTTACCGCATAGCTAGCTTGTCCCCGCCGCACCACTCGAGGTGGTTACAGGGCACCTTTTCTTTTGTTCTTCTTGGAGAGGTGTTGGTGTATTTTGGCATAGAAACCACCCGTGTATTTTGATAGGTTGTATTTGAGAGGACCACTTTTGTATATTGAATTTTAACTTCTTGTATGATAATTGTTATCTACTTTCCTCTTTTATGTATAGTTTAGTTGTGTTGTGCTCTGATTACTAGTAGGATGTGTATATTGCTTCCTTTCCGCTTTGTTGTTGTAGACGCATTGTGTGTACCGGGGCATACCTTGTGCACACGGCGGGTCTGTGCACGTGCCGGGTAGGCTTCCGCTCGGGCCTGGGGCGTGACAGATTATTTTGGTATCAGAGACTAGGGTTGAGTCTTAGAGGACCTAGCAAACCTTAGGCTGGTTGGACCATAAGGACTAAGAACGTGAGAGACAGGGTCTTATATGATTACTTGGCGAAAGTAACATGATTGGGTCAATACTATAACTTCCTAAGAGTTGGAGTTGATCGAAGTGATTGCACCTTCTATTTCCTTGGAAGGTCCGGTTGGCGGCCGACAACCTGACATCGGGAAATAATTGTGCCATGCTTCATTTGCTTTCGCATGATTGGGATTTGTTCTGAGTAGGGATGCGTTTCGCGTTGGTTATCCTAACCTACGCATTTTATGCCTATTACAGTTTGTGATGCCTACGACTCGCTCCATGACGGCCGAGGAGGCCGATGCGGAGACGTCCGCTACTTCCAGATCCAGTGAGGTCCGAGATTTGAGAGAGCAGTTGGCTATGCTAGCTGATGCAGTGGAGCGGCAGTCAGTTGCGGTGCGAGAGCAGGCTGAGGCTTCGCGTCGGCATGATGCAAGGATGCAGAGGTTGGAAGCTCTTTTGACACAGCAGTTGGCAGCAAGGGGAACTCAAGACCCTTCGCAACCACCCGTGCAACAACGGGAGCACATGGGTGGAGTGACCGATGCACTTCGACCTGAGGTGCCCGAGTCTTCACATCACACTCCGAGTGCTGGGCGCCGGGAAGAGGTTGTGATGTCACCGCCAGTTCAAACTCCACCGGCGAGGACGGTTTTACCGATGATGGTAGCAGGAGAAGAGCGGGACCGACTCATGGCTCGTTTGAGGGAATTCCGGGAATCTAAGCCCCGGACCTATGATGGAGAGAAACCCGACTATTGGGTTTTTGAGAAGTGGATTCTACACATGGAGAAACTTTTCCACGATACCTTCGTAGCGGAGGGAGATCGGGTGTGGTTGGCAACACACCATCTTGAGGGTGATGCTTACCAGTGGTGGACGGACATTCGGGATGACCCCACGACCGATTTGGCGGCAATCACATGGCCGCGGTTCAAGAAGATGCTTGCAATGAAGTATTTTCCGGCGAGCGCGAAAAGGCAAATGGAAAGAGATCTCCGCAACTTGAGGCAAGGAGACAAAACCGTGGCGGAGTACGAGAGGGAATTTACTCGACTACTTAACTGTATTCTGCACGTTGTGGGGGACGATGAGGACAACGCCCGTATGTTCGAGAACGGCCTTAGACCGTCCACAATGTCGCCCTCTGCCCCACTGCTGCGCCCCACTGGCGGGATCAGCGCCACTCGCATGCCAGCGTCGCACGCCTGTCATCCCTAGCCAGCCCGCGCGCGGCCCAAGCCCTCGCTGCCAGCGCGCCGCCCGCACCCTGCACGAGCGCCGCTCGCACCCTGCACGAGCGCCGCCCGCCTGCCGCTGCGCTCGCCTCCTGCCAGCGCCCAGCCGCTGCTGCGGCTTGTGCCCGCGCGCACCTAGCCGCCGCTCACCCTATGTGCTTGCGTGCTGTTGCTGCCAGCGCCCGCGCGTGCCTGCTGCACATTACCGCGCGCGACCCTGCTATCGCGCGCCTCTCCGCGCGCTACCTGTGCGCAACCACACCGCCGCCCTCTGCCCCACTACTGTGCGCTGCTGGCGGGATCAGCGCCACCCGTATGCTTGCACACGCGTGGGAGCCTTGCCCTGCCACAGCGCCTCGCGCAGCCTGCATTCGCGCGCTCTTTGCACATAGCCAACCACGGAACTCGTCGCCAAGGACAAATAGTGCCTCGGCTTGTGCCGGGGAAGAGAAAGAGAGAGAAAGGTGGAGGGGAAAGGGGGAGTGAAAGAGAGATAGAGATAGAGAGAGAGAGGGGGGGATTTTACATATATTTTGTGTGGAGGGGGGGGGACCAGCTGGGGGAGGAGAAGAGGACACGTAAGAGGATATTTTGTGTGTGTGTGTTGGGGGGGGTGGGGGGGGGGGGGGGGGGGGGGGGGGCTGGGGGGGGAGAAGAAGAGTTTGGGCAGTTTGGGCAAAGAGAGGAGAGAATGAAACGTTGGCACAGGAAGCTTGAGAAGGCGCCACACGGGCACAAAAGGAACTGAGGATTTATAATATTTATTGATTATAAAATTATTAATTATACTATATTAATACATATTATTTATTTTTAAATATTGTAATTAATTATACTTAAATATTATAATAAATTATTTTTATTAATTTTAAGTTTAAGTAGAATTTAAAAACAATTATTTATATAAAAAAAATATTTATTAAATCATAGTTTATAATAAATTATTTTTATCAAATATTATAATAATTTATTATTTTTATAATAAATTATTTTTATCAAATATTATAATAATTTATTATTTTTATAATAAATTATTTTTATAATAAATTATTTTTATAATAAATTATTTTTGTTAAATTATATTTTATATCAAATTCAACAATCAATTTTTTTCACTATCATCTACTATTTTATAAAATTAATCAAATACAATTTTAGTTATTTATGAGAATAACAGTATTACAATCCAAACATAATTATTTCTAATATCACGAAATAGTAAAAAAATTATCCTTATCCTCAAACCAGACCTGGGCGGAGGTATCTAACCTCTGGTGAGTAAAAGGAGTAGAGAGAGAAAAATAAAATACAAAAAAAAGAAAATAATTTTTATTTATTTTTTATTGTTCTGAATTATATTATATTGATCCCATATACTTCAATCACGCCTAAATTTAGATAACATTATTACCATAAATAAGTCTATTCTTATATAATGAGATAATTGAATTGTATTTGAATTTATTTATTAAAAGAAGCTAGCTGGGATCGCCTCCTTCGTCCTCCCAAAATATTCTATGATGAAAATTTTAAAATTGCTCTTGAATTTTGTGCCAAGTCTCCCACGTGACGACTTCGGGTAGTAAATGAGCCTACTCGACTAATTTCTTTGTAATAGCACGGTTTTTATGCTTTTCTGTAACAACCCTGAGAATAAGAGGGTGTGAGGTAGAGATTAAGTAGGCAATAGTAGAGGAGTTGGAAAAATAAAGAAGCTAGCGGAGGAAACTTAGCCGTCTTTCATGGCGGATCCGGGCATCCAAAGGAAGGGCGCATCCAGGGGAAGCCAAGGACTCAGCGGGAGGGAGCTTGGGACCAGCGGCTCGGAGCCAAGAGGCCGGAGCCGACAAGAGCAACTCCAAGCTAGAGGCCTCGGGGGGAGCCGAGAGGGAAGAGAAGAGCTCAGTGGAAGGACCAGCGGAGGAGGAGAAGGAGCAAGAGGGAGGCTTCTGGAGGAACCACTGCAGAGAAGCTAGGTGCGGAAGGATTAGAATAGAAGCCCTAATATCAGGGGCCCGACTGGAGGAGGCCATCCCAACAGGCCCAATAGCCAGAGGCCCAACCAGAGAGGCCCAACCAGAGGAGGCCCATTCCAATAGGCCCAATAGCCAGAGGCCCAACCAGAGAGGCCCATTCCAAGAGGCCATTAGCCAGAGACCCAACCAGAGAAGCCCAACCAGAGGGGGCCCATTCCAAGAGGCCCAATAGCCAGAGCCCCAACCAGAGAGGCCCAACCCGAGGAGGCCCAATATCTGGAGTCCAACTGAAGGGGCCCATCCGAGGGCCATAGTAGCAACCAACAGACTTAGAGATTTATTACTGTTACTAAGATAATTGCTATAGCTTAGTATAGTAGATTAGTTAGCTAAAGTAAGTAATTAGTGAGAGACTATATATATCAGAGAAGTAGAATGTAACAGAATGAAGAAATTAATACAAGTGTCTTACCTCTTTCTCAAGCTTCTCTCTCTCTCTCTCTCTCTCTCTCTCTCTCTCTCTCTCCTTCTATTCCCCAAACCTCATCTTCTTCCCCAACTATCTTTTCTTTCCCAATTCTCTCCCAAATCCCCTTTTCTATCTCCAAACCTACTTCCCTTCTTCTTCCCAACTCACAACTCCCCTCAATTTACCGTCAAAATCCCAATTATCCCACAGTAACGATCCATCATCCAAATCGCCGTCCACGACTCAGAGCATTCTCATCACCGTCGGGTTGCGATAGGTCCGGGTTGTTACAAATTGGTATCAGAGCGGCACTGTCACGCCCCGGGGTCGAAACTGCGACCCGGCTCGCTAACAGATCCGCCATCTGTACGGAAACTGCCGTACAGACGAAGCGTCTAACCTGCAAAAAGAATCAACTACAGCTAAACAGATATCAGAGCTGAAAGTAAAACTACTGAAAAGCTGAAATCCAAAAACTGTATAACTGAAGATAATACAATATCCAACTCCCAAATACGATCGTATAAAAGTCCTCTAATATATAAAACCCAAAAGGGAGATATCTCCAATAAATACATCAGTATACCAGCTCTCAAAACACAAATATCCTCACTACATCAGCCTCTCAAAGTGTAAAGTGAAAATACAACTCTATCCTCACTACAAGATCACTCAACATGAACTCTCAAAATATGAAGGGTACAGCTACTCTCAGGAGGACCTCTGGTAGGGATCTAACTCGCGACTCCCTTACCTCGAACAACTGGATCAGCAACAGGTACAGCAGGAACAGAAGTAGAGGTCCCTGGGGAAAAAGACACCACGACGGGTGTGAGAACTACATCCCAAAGTAGTTCTCAGTGGGTGCCGCCAACAAGCCCAACGGTCTGCCCACTAAGTCTACTAGAGGCAAAAGTAGAAGATGCAATGCTGGAAAGAAAACTGGTAAAAACTCTACCGCTACTATGCCTCTAACTAGATGCTCAAGGTGAAACAAAAGGAAAACTGGTACCACTACTAACCTCAGCTCAAATCACCCAATCTATACTGACTGCCACATCGGGTCCAGTCAAACCTGCGCCTACCTACTGCCGTTACGTCCACGGAGGAGCGGCCTTACGTAGGGTGTCCGTGTCTGCCAAACTGGCCAGCCAGAGGGACTGCGTCGACACAATCGCAATAGCAAGTAACCCGCCTAGCTCCGGAGTGGCACTCGAGGGGCGCGACCCCACCGAGTAAAGTATCTGCGCATCTATGTCGAGCTCAATGTGGCCCATGCAGGCTATAATCCAAATCCACGATCAACAAGATCGACTGTAATCAAAAGAACCCTGTCTCACTCACTGGCTGGAACACAACACAGCCGAGACCCCCTGTCCCTCAGACAGTAATCAAAAGAACCCTGTCTCACTCACTGGCTGGAACACAACACAGCCGAGACCCCCTGTCCCTTAGACAGTAATCAAAAGACACTCTGATCAATAACTCACTATCTGACTCCACTCGGTCCCCCAACACGAGTGTAAAAGCACCCCACTAATAACCCGACACCTCGGCCCCCTATCTGGGCGAGGAAGAAACTAAGTCCAGATGACATAGTGATGATAGTGAAAGTGTCTAAAGCAATAAAGTAACCTAGCCCAAGTTGGAGTTTTCTACTAGTCTGGTTGAACATGCTGCATATGACAGGGGTGCTAGGTCAAGTCCGAAGATAACAATAAAATAAGGATGTGGTGGGGAAATAATAAGAACACATGATAGACGGAATAACTGATGAATCTCATCTCATGCTCTCTAACATGTATACTGGAGGTAAGAATAATACATGCACATCCCTAAACAGCTAGAATTAGCGTACAGATCGCAATTCTTGAAAGCGAGACCACCCACCTGACCAGTCGAACTGCCGAAAGTCCTACAGCTGATAATACCCGAAAAAAAGCAACTCAAAGTCCAACGGGTCCAGAACTGTCCACAATCTCTCCTGGGTACAATAAAAAGCTCCAGTTACACTTAAATTCCAAAATCTGCCGAGAAAAACATCCTAAAAGTTCAGCTGTAAAGATGCGAATAATCCACCTGCTGAAAGTTCTCGGAAAAATCCAAATAAAATATCTCTGCGATCTACGCGTCGATAGCTTCGAAACGAATCCCTGCACGTCCAATTCCGAGGTTCCTACACTGAGATATAAAATCGGCAAGAGAAACACCCCAAACTAAACTGTACAAAATTCCACAGATAGAAACTCGGGAAGAAGAAAGATTCTCACCTTCGAAGAAAACTCAGAAAATTCTGAGAAAAATCCAGGAGATTCCTCGCGAAAAGTAGATGAATTTTGCCTTTTGAATCACCTCGATCCGATGTCGGTGCGCAAAGTTACAGCCTAAACTCTGCGATGCTGTCCAAAACTGCAACTGTACCAAGGGCTCCAAAGATGATGAAATTCACCTGATTTGTAGCAATATTTAGCTTTTTTCTTCAATATGAAAGATGTAGGTCATTGAGTCCAGGTGAATTCCCCATAAAAATCAGCTTAAAATTCCACTTCTTCAATCCTAGGGAGCAAAAACACTGAGCATTGCTCAAAACCACATCCAAAATCTCAGCTGCACACAACAATCTCAAAGATGGCTCAATTTACCTAACTTAGAGTCCAAATTGGAAATTCCACAAAATACGAAAATTGGAGCTCTGTAAGTCCTGGAAATTTACCAACAAAAATCAACTTAGAATTCCATTTATACATCCCAGGGGAGTAAAAACACTAACCTCTGCTCGAAATCTCAAACTGAAATCAAGTGTCTCAAAGATTGCTATCTTTACCTGGTTTAGAGCTTCAATTAGGTCTCCTCTTCAATACCAAAGTTGTAGATCATGAAGTTGTGAAGAGAACCACACAAGAATCATCCCAAAATTCCATTTCTACACTTCTGGAGACCTCCTGGAAGAAAAAGCGACGAAGTGAAATCCGAAACCAGCAAACTTCAAGCTCCATTCAAAAATGCTAAAAGATGGTATTTTCCCTTGATAATTGCTGGAGAAGAAGACAACCCCTTAGGAGAAATTTTGATGCAAAAATCCTTTTTTTACAGCTCTCAAAAAGCCCTTCATTTGATCAAGAAACACTCAAAACCATCAAAGCCATCTCAAAAAAACACCCTTCCACAACAAATCCCTCGCACCCGATCCGGTGCGAGGCGGGTCGGACCAAATGGTCCGACCGACCCCCCTTGCGCTGCGACACGTGTGCAGGCCCAGCCCGCAACGCGTGCCACGCACGCGCAGCGCTGGCGCGCGCTGCGGCCTCCGGTGCACACGCGGTGCACGCGCGGTGCACCGGTCGCCCCAGCCCGCGCCGCAGACCCGGTCCAGCGCCGCGTGCTCCCCCGCGGCGCACCGCGCTGGCGCACGCCCGTGCGCCCGCCTGCTGTGGACCCGGTGTAGGCGCCACCCCCCTGCACCAGCGCTGCACCTGCCGGTCTACGGCCCGTACACCGAACCCCGTGAACCCGGTTCACCACACCAGCAACACCAAAATCTCCATTTAAAGCCCAAAATGTCCAGAAAAGTGTATTTCGCACCGATTTTTTGCGCTGAATCCAAATCAACAAACCGATTTGCCAAATTCTCACTCTAAAAATTCCCGAAGGCAATCGGAGAGGTAATCCTTAATCCAAACTTCGCCCGGAGTCCAAATTTGACATCTAAAACGCTCGAAACCACCTCTAAACATCCGACGGGTCCACCAATTACCCACGCGATCCCATTTTAAGCCCAAAGTCCAACACATGCATCCAAATTGCGCGCAAATGCCACCGACACACCACGCAGGCCTCCAGTGATGCAACTAGATTCCAAATTGCATCAATGGTCCCCTTTTCGGGTCCGACAAGCGCACAAACACTCCCAACGGCCACAAAAAGCTGCCCCAACAACCAGCAAACCCTGCGCGGGGGTTCCGGAACTTCACATCCTCCCCCACTAAAAGAAAGTTTCGTCCTCGAAACTAGATCAAGACCATCAGGAGTCACCAATACCACGGGTAGGTATCCATCAATACGCCTCCAGCTCCCAAAACACCACTCACTCCCCGTGATTACTCCGCAACAACAACAACAACAAGTACGGTATGGCCCGATGTGCAATTCTCTCGTCTCTCGAGCCAGAAATTGCAACGGGCGTCCCTCGTACTCCAACAATCACAGATCTCAAAGGGGCAAGTCAATCACGGGCGAGAAAAACACATCACTCCTGAGCTGAGACGTGAAAAGCCAAAAACTCCAATACAAGGCTGGGGGAAAAATTGAAATAACCACTAGTGCAATACGCAGCAGACCACAACCAGTAGGGGTCCTCACTCTGTGTCTCCCGAATCCTGTCTAACAGAGTGGACTGCAAGACCATGGACATGAGTCTAACAGAGACCCCAGGGAATACTACCTCAATCAGTAGACGCCTCAACTTCTCCACAATCGGTGCCTGCTGAGTGATCAATATGCTCAAGTTCTGCGCTGATCTCCTACTCCAAGCGTCTGCTACAACATTGACTTTGCCGGGAAGATAAAGGATGTTCACATCATAGTCCCTTAATAGCTCCAACCACCGGCGTTGCCTTAAGTTCAGCTCCTTTTGAGTAGACAATTACTTTAGGCTCTTAAGGTCCGTGTAAATCTCACAGTGCTCCCCGTAGAGATAATGCCGCCATAACCTCAGTGCGAACACCACAGCTGCAAGCTCCAAATCATGAGTAGGGTAATTCTTCTCATAATCCTTAATTGCCGTGAAGCATAAGCAATTACCCTACCATGCAGCATCAGGACACAACCCAAGCCACTGTGAGAGGTGTCACTATAAATCATGAATCCATCGCCCATCACTGGTAGTGCTAGAACTGGTGCCAAAATCAATCTTCTCTTTAATCCCTCACAACTCTCCCGGCACCGCCCAGTCCAGACAAACCTCATCCCCTTTCTAGTCAAGCTGGTACGAGGAGTAGAGAGCTTCGCAAAGCCCTCTACAAAACGACGGTAATATCCTGCTAAACCCAAAAAGCTACGAACCTCAGTAACCGTCGTCGGTCTAGGCCAATCCCGAACTACAACAATCTTCGTCGGGTCCACTGCCACTCCTGCGGCTGAGATAACGTGGCCTAGAAAAGCAACCTCCCGAAGCCAAAAGTCACACTTCTCAAGCTTGGCATACAGCTTCTTCTCTCGCAGAAGCTGTAGCACTAACCTTAAATACTCCTCAAGCTCCATATCACTTCGGGAGTAAATCAAAATGTCGTCAATGAATACGACGACAAACCGATCCAAGTACGGCTGAAACACCCGGTTCGTCATATCCATAAATGTAGCAGGGGCATTAGTTAAACCAAAAAGCATAACCGTAAACTCATAATGCCCGTACCGGGTTCTAAAAGCCGTCCCAACCTCGCGGTCAAAATCCGAACCATCAACGACAATCCGCGTAAATCCCACTCAAGACGCCAAAAGTTGTAGTCTCCACTGGTGCCACAGGGCAGAAACTGTAAACTGAAGCTGAATCTTAACCTATTTTAGTAGAGCACAGAAATGCTAAGGAAGCAGAACTGATAGCCCAGCCGGCATGGCCTACGCCCAGGTATAACAATCAAAGCTGGAAATCATGAGCATATTAAAAGGCTCTACTGTGGGATCCAAGCTGCCTATAAAACAGCGGTTCGTCCTGCCTTAACCTCATAGGGTGGGACTGATGAAGTGCGGACCGAAGATTAACCCACGGTACTCCACAGCCACTAAGGGAGGCATCACTTTAACTCGCAAATCCATCTCCCAACACTAGAATACTAACATTGGCGCTGGTGTTAGTCTCATTATCCATTGGCCATGCTCTTCCAGCACTGCCGGGTTTAAGAAGCTCCTCACCTCAAGAATGAATGTTGGTCTCCGCCAACCTTAAATAACGTCCCTTTGGTTGGGTTCCCTCGCCGCCCCAACGGCTAGAATAAGGTGATCCAAGGAGGCATGCACTTGGAGCTACAACTCGTACCTCAATAACTTGGCCTACAGCTTCATTCACAAGTGCTCCAAGTGATCTAAGTCGCTCACGGAATAAATCAAACATCCCTGGAGAATGCCACTCCCAACCGTCCAGGTACAACCGGAACACACACCTCCCAAATCTCAAAGACAACAGGGCATTAATTGTTCCATTGGGCCTCATCAAGCTCTCCTAATGCCCTTGCCGTGTCCCGAACGCCATCTAGGCGAAGTCCTCGGCTGTCAGATTCCAAGTAGGTGCTCACATCATACCCCAGCTGCCGGGGTATAACTCCCTCAATCCAACAGATCCTGCAACTGCACCATCGGTTCTCTCAACTCCACGGGCGATATCCATTGAGGTGCTGTCGCGGGTGGCGCGGTTCCACGGACCACGTCAAACGCAATCTCTATCTCTCTTACCGGCGGCATTAACAACAGCTCAGATGAGATCACACCCGGGATCTCATGGGCAACCAAGATATCCCTGAGTCCCAGTGCCGCTGTAAGCACTTTTCTCACTGTCGCTAAGCCTGAGTGCTCTAACTGTCTCAACCACCGAGCCTCCTCTCGTCTACCCCGCAAAAGGTCAAAATCCTCTCTTTCTGCAGTCAACATCATGTGGCACTGTGCCATCTAAACCCTAGCACTAGGTCGAAACCTCAAACTGCCATAATTACCAATAAGTCTGTCGGCATAACTCAATGCCCCTACGGCACTGGACACGATCCACAAGCCTCCTCCACATGTACAACACTAATGGAAACCTGTACCTCAAGTGCACGTGGTAGCAAATCTGCCTCTAGTCTATGCAGGAATACAATATGCTCTAACTCTGACTGCCGTGCTGAATTCACACCTGCGACAACTCGATCCACTACCGTGGCATCCTCCAACAGGGCGGCACAGACATATCCGCTCGGTGCAAGTGGTTGTCGCTCAATCTGCCTGAAAGTCAGGACTATCCAAACGGGAGCATGACCTCTGTCTCTGCTCACGCTGAGGCGACGAATAAGGTCCTCCGCAGATAATAAACCCACGCTACTGCAGTGCCACTCAGATATAAAACAAAATACTGATGTTGCCATCGGGGTCCACCCGATCTCTGGCATCTTAGCCATCCACTACTTGGGAAAAACATCAACAATGCCTCTGCCGGCCGATCTGTCCTCCATCACCCGACGCCAAGCGCCAAATCCAGAACTCACCTCTGGCGGCAGATCCCTATCCACAGGAACTGCAGCGCCACGTTCCAAACACATACCTAATCCAACGTGGCGTCAATAATTCATAACAGAGGGACCAGCTAACAGAAAGGTATCCCGGCGCAAACCACTCCCAGTCTCACACATCCTATGCGCCTCGCCCCTCGAGCCTGGAGCGCGCAGTTCAACAACTGCCCAAAAACTCTCTAGCACAGGGAGGCTCTTAATTGATCACTCCATCACCACCAACCACGACTCTGCCTCCAACGGCTCCAACTCAATCTTATGAGTCGGGGTGGGTCATCCGCCAAATCTGGCTCAATAGATCAATCCTGACCCACAGCTCCTCTACCGTCACTCTCCACCCTGCCTCGGTGCCTAGGCAATAAACGTTGGCACGGAGGGGGTTACTCAGTGCTCCGACAACTGTGTCACCAAGACCCGCTGCTCACTCTGCCGCTGATAAGCCTTTGACAATCCTGTCATCTGGGTCCGAAATTCTCTGACCTCAATCCGGGTATCCGGCCCAAAACCAACCGCTCGAGCTCAACTGCTATGACAGGATGCACGCGGGTCAACACCCAGCGTCGGGGAGACACCGCTCACCACGACGAAACCACAAAACAACACACAACAACGCTCGACCCAATCCAGCGAAAGTCTAAAGCATGTCACCCGTTCCCCAGCATTATGTTGTCTGCAGCCAACATAATCACTTAGGAAAATAAACATGCCAATCACTCCTCCCGTCCCTTGGGAGGGGTATAAAACTCAATCAGGACTCTCGCTAAAAGTCACGACTCTCACGTAAGTCATCCTAGGGTCCAACCACACGCCTAGTGTTTCTAAGTCCTCACTGACCTACAACCTAGGCTCTGATACCACTCTAATCTGTCACGCCCCGGGGTCGAAACTGCGACCCGGCTCGCTAACAGATCCGCCATCTGTACGGAAACTGCCGTACAGACGAAGCGTCTAACCTGCAAAAAGAATCAACTACAGCTAAACAGATATCAGAGCTGAAAGTAAAACTACTGAAAAGCTGAAATCCAAAAACTGTATAACTGAAGATAATACAATATCCAACTCCCAAATACGATCGTATAAAAGTCCTCTAATATATAAAACCCAAAAGGGAGATATCTCCAATAAATACATCAGTATACCAGCTCTCAAAACACAAATATCCTCACTACATCAGCCTCTCAAAGTGTAAAGTGAAAATACAACTCTATCCTCACTACAAGATCACTCAACATGAACTCTCAAAATATGAAGGGTACAGCTACTCTCAGGAGGACCTCTGGTAGGGATCTAACTCGCGACTCCCTTACCTCGAACAACTGGATCAGCAACAGGTACAGCAGGAACAGAAGTAGAGGTCCCTGGGGAAAAAGACACCACGACGGGTGTGAGAACTACATCCCAAGTAGTTCTCAGTGGGTGCCGCCAACAAGCCCAACGGTCTGCCCACTAAGTCTACTAGAGGCAAAAGTAGAAGATGCAATGCTGGAAAGAAAATTGGTAAAAACTCTACCGCTACTATGCCTCTAACTAGATGCTCAAGGTGAAACAAAAGGAAAACTGGTACCACTACTAACCCTCAGCTCAAATCACCCAATCTATACTGACTGCCACATCGGGTCCAGTCAAACCTGCGCCTACCTACTGCCGTTACGTCCACGGAGGAGCGGCCTTACGTAGGGTGTCCGTGTCTGCCAAACTGGCCAGCCAGAGGGACTGCGTCGACACAATCGCAATAGCAAGTAACCCGCCTAGCTCCGGAGTGGCACTCGAGGGGCGCGACCCCACCGAGTAAAGTATCTGCGCATCTATGTCGAGCTCAATGTGGCCCATGCAGGCTATAATCCAAATCCACGATCAACAAGATCGACTGTAATCAAAAGAACCCTGTCTCACTCACTGGCTGGAACACAACACAGCCGAGACCCCCTGTCCCTCAGACAGTAATCAAAAGAACCCTGTCTCACTCACTGGCTGGAACACAACACAGCCGAGACCCCCTGTCCCTTAGACAGTAATCAAAAGACACTCTGATCAATAACTCACTATCTGACTCCACTCGGTCCCCCAACACGAGTGTAAAAGCACCCCACTAATAACCCGACACCTCGGCCCCCTATCTGGGCGAGGAAGAAACTAAGTCCAGATGACATAGTGATGATAGTGAAAGTGTCTAAAGCAATAAAGTAACCTAGCCCAAGTTGGAGTTTTCTACTAGTCTGGTTGAACATGCTGCATATGACAGGGGTGCTAGGTCAAGTCCGAAGATAACAATAAAATAAGGATGTGGTGGGGAAATAATAAGAACACATGATAGACGGAATAACTGATGAATCTCATCTCATGCTCTCTAACATGTATACTGGAGGTAAGAATAATACATGCACATCCCTAAACAGCTAGAATTAGCGTACAGATCCCAATTCTTGAAAGCGAGACCACCCACCTGACCAGTCGAACTGCCGAAAGTCCTACAGCTGATAATACCCGAAAAAAAGCAACTCAAAGTCCAACGGGTCCAGAACTGTCCACAATCTCTCCTGGGTACAATAAAAAGCTCCAGTTACACTTAAATTCCAAAATCTGCCGAGAAAAACATCCTAAAAGTTCAGCTGTAAAGATGCGAATAATCCACCTGCTGAAAGTTCTCGGAAAAATCCAAATAAAATATCTCTGCGATCTACGCGTCGATAGCTTCGAAACGAATCCCTGCACGTCCAATTCCGAGGTTCCTACACTGAGATATAAAATCGGCAAGAGAAACACCCCAAACTAAACTGTACAAAATTCCACAGATAGAAACTCGGGAAGAAGAAAGATTCTCACCTTCGAAGAAAACTCAGAAAATTCTGAGAAAAATCCAGGAGATTCCTCGCGAAAAGTAGATGAATTTTGCCTTTTGAATCACCTCGATCCGATGTCGGTGCGCAAAGTTACAGCCTAAACTCTGCGATGCTGTCCAAAACTGCAACTGTACCAAGGGCTCCAAAGATGATGAAATTCACCTGATTTGTAGCAATATTTAGCTTTTTTCTTCAATATGAAAGATGTAGGTCATTGAGTCCAGGTGAATTCCCCATAAAAATCAGCTTAAAATTCCACTTCTTCAATCCTAGGGAGCAAAAACACTGAGCATTGCTCAAAACCACATCCAAAATCTCAGCTGCACACAACAATCTCAAAGATGGCTCAATTTACCTAACTTAGAGTCCAAATTGGAAATTCCACAAAATACGAAAATTGGAGCTCTGTAAGTCCTGGAAATTTACCAACAAAAATCAACTTAGAATTCCATTTATACATCCCAGGGGAGTAAAAACACTAACCTCTGCTCGAAATCTCAAACTGAAATCAAGTGTCTCAAAGATTGCTATCTTTACCTGGTTTAGAGCTTCAATTAGGTCTCCTCTTCAATACCAAAGTTGTAGATCATGAAGTTGTGAAGAGAACCACGCAAGAATCATCCCAAAATTCCATTTCTACACTTCTGGAGACCTCCTGGAAGAAAAAGCGACGAAGTGAAATCCGAAACCAGCAAACTTCAAGCTCCATTCAAAAATGCTAAAAGATGGTATTTCCCTTGATAATTGCTGGAGAAGAAGACAACCCCTTAGGAGAAATTTTGATGCAAAAATCCTTTTTTTACAGCTCTCAAAAAGCCCTTCATTTGATCAAGAAACACTCAAAACCATCAAAGCCATCTCAAAAAAACACCCTTCCACAACAAATCCCTCGCACCCGATCCGGTGCGAGGCGGGTCGGACCAAATGGTCCGACCGACCCCCCTTGCGCTGCGACACGTGTGCAGGCCCAGCCCGCAACGCGTGCCACGCACGCGCAGCGCTGGCGCGCGCTGCGGCCTCCGGTGCACACGCGGTGCACGCGCGGTGCACCGGTCGCCCCAGCCCGCGCCGCAGACCCGGTCCAGCGCCGCGTGCTCCCCCGCGGCGCACCGCGCTGGCGCACGCCCGTGCGCCCGCCTGCTGTGGACCCGGTGTAGGCGCCACCCCCCTGCACCAGCGCTGCACCTGCCGGTCTACGGCCCGTACACCGAACCCCGTGAACCCGGTTCACCACACCAGCAACACCAAAATCTCCATTTAAAGCCCAAAATGTCCAGAAAAGTGTATTTCGCACCGATTTTTCGCGCTGAGTCCAAATCAACAAACCGATTTGCCAAATTCTCACTCTAAAAATTCCCGAAGGCAATCGGAGAGGTAATCCTTAATCCAAACTTCGCCCGGAGTCCAAATTTGACATCTAAAACGCTCGAAACCACCTCTAAACATCCGACGGGTCCACCAATTACCCACGCGATCCCATTTTAAGCCCAAAGTCCAACACATGCGTCCAAATTGCGCGCAAATGCCACCGACACACCACGCAGGCCTCCAGTGATGCAACTAGATTCCAAATTGCATCAATGGTCCCCTTTTCGGGTCCGACAAGCGCACAAACACTCCCAACGGCCACAAAAAGCTGCCCCAACAACCAGCAAACCCTGCGCGGGGGTTCCGGAACTTCACAGGCACGATCCCAGGGATCGGCGCGCACATCATCTACCAGCATCCGAGGCAACATCAGGCAACAAGAATTCAAAGGCAACCACGATCGGAAGGCAACAAGCTATTGAAGCAGCAGCAACATCACAAACCCAGTCGCAAGCCACAAGAAACCAAACAACTGGAATAGGGGTCTACAAGCAGCATACAAGCACACAAGTAATCATCGAAGGCAAACCCTAGCATCGCAACCGGATACAACCCAGTGGCTTGGGTAAGGCGAGGGAGCCCGCCAACTGTTCGATAAAACCCCGTCGGCAGTAACTTGCCTCAGCCTAGCATTATCGGCACCGACGCACAAGAAGGCAACCAGGCAACCACAATTCGAAGGCAACAAGAAAACGCAGGCAACCAGAATTCGAAGGCAACAAGAAATCGAAGGCAATCAGGCAACCAGACCGAAGGCAACAAGCCACAAGAAACTCGGAGGCAACAAGCATACGTTACCAGATCACAGGCCGCGAGAAACCGAAGGCAACAAGGTGATAGAGAACCGACGGCAATTAACCCGACACCTTGCGGGCAACAGGTTTTAGTGTGTCGCGCACTAGCTGCTACCAAATCTCAGAATTAAGCCACATTATATCACATAGCCTCCACCTGGATTGTATCAATGTTAGTAAGGAAATTAAATTGAAGAAGTAAGATAAAGGATCTCAAGTAGTACCTCGAGCAGGAGCACGGACAATGTAGTGTCAGATTGCAACAAGTGGAAGAACAGTGGGCGATGTGACAAACAGATGCAAGCCGATTGGGAGCCATTCCAAAGCAACTGCCGGAGGCAAAGTAGCTAAGCTCTCATCAACCAATCTGGGTACAAGGTAACCAACAACGCCCCAATTGATCTCAACTACTATATCATCTTCAGTTAGAGTGCAGCCAAGTGAAATATATCAAGGTTAGAAGTGGAGAGGCTATTGTCTATTGGTTAGAACAGCACCTGAGTCTCGGCAGAGCATCATCGACCCTTGACAGTCTTATTGTAGCCGGAGCAAGTGTAGGTAACCCTGCAGAAGAAGATGGCAAGGGAAACCACATGGCAGCAACTTGCCGCTAAAAGGAATGAAAGCTTTGAGGGGGTACTACGCGTTACCAAGGATTTCCATCAGAAGTTGGATGTCGTGGCACAGCGGATTGAAGCTCTACGAAAAGAAGAAGCAAGGAGATACGAGATCATGATGCAGGATGAAGCAAGAAGGTATGAGATCATGATGCAGGAGGGCAACCGCAGACATGAACAACTCTTAGAGTTGATTAAGTGCCGAGTTGCATATGCTAGAGGACAAGGAGCTGCAGTGCAAGCCCTAACTAAGGAGAATGAGCAAATGCTCATAACCAACCCCGTGGAGCAAAGAGGCATCTCACTGATTAACTTCAAAATAGACCAACCGATTGCAGTGAGAAAGGTGGAGCAAAAGCACCTAGAACACCAGCAGTTAGAGGCCAACAAGAAGCATGACATGAAGCTAAGAGATGGTGCTAGCAAGCTGGAGGGGTTGCTGCAACTGCTCCCAGCCCAGCCATCTCTACCCAAGCCTGCCCACATTACCCTAGACGCGCGCACTGCTACAGCAACAGAAGAAGAGAATCAGAAGATGCAAGGACTATGTAATGAATGCAGCGAGATGGAGGTTCCAGAGCATAAGTGCAAGACTAGCCCCCTGCAGGCTATAACACCCCATATAGAGGTTGATAAAGTTGATGGAATGGAGCCAGCAGATGGTGGTGGAGAGTTAGAGCAAGAGCAACAAAAGGCACTGACCAATCAACCAGCTCCACTCCAGCCTGCCCATATGGTGAGGACAGCCAGCATAGAGAGTGGAGGCCAAGTACACCTCAAGCCAGGAAATAGCCCCACTCTACTAATTCCCTCAGGAGACAAAAAGTTCACAGTATACAAGGGACCAATGGAAGATAATCCAGCAAGCGTGGAAGACTTATGGTTCATCCTTAAGCCAAGTCTAGTAAAAGCTGGCAGGGTGTACTTCCTTGTGAATGGAGGTAGGAAGCTCGGGACCCCGCGCGAAATGCCTCACCCCTGTTCACTATCTCTTGCCTACGAACAAGCTAAGTTAAAGGAATCTAATGGGAAACTGGACATTACAATGCACCTAGCAGAGAGACGCAAGGCACTTAATGTTGCTGACCCCAAGTGGATGCAAGCAGTGCAGAACAATGATGGAAGGGACCATCAGGCTCAGGAAGCGATCGCAAAATGGTGGTACCACAGTGGATTTCCCATGTTGTCAACTTTACAAGGTGTAGGTAACCCTCACTCTCCAACCCCTGCCTCAATTGTATTTGAAAATATGGTGATGAGTTCAAAATTGGGCTGGTGCGAGCAAAGAGGGTCGGTCAAGGGCCACCTTAAGGAGCAGGTGATTACAAAACAGTTAAAGGCCAAGCACCATACTGGTATAAGAAGTAGCGACAGAGTTTTTGGAGAGAAGAAAGCAATTTCACCCAGAAACAGACACCTACGAGCATGCCAGCAAGGTGATGAGAAGAATTCGGAACTCACCATGGGTCACCATGGGCCATACCCGACTGCGGGGCAAACAGGACAGGAGGCGCGCAGGTTGCGACCCTCCGAAGACCCAAAGGTGAGCCCTGGTCCCCAACGAGTGTCACCGTCCATGCCGCAAGCCGAGAGGGGTAAGGGACTGAGAGCGCAACTCGAAAACCCTTGGGTCAGTCCAGAAAACCGCCGGAGGCTCAAGGTTAGGCTAAAGATAGCAACTTGGGGGGAAAAGAAGGTTGCCGAGGAGAAGATCACGCGAGCCAGACCCATCCTTGAGGACAAGGATGGTTTTAAGGGGGATGGATTGTAACAACCCTGAGAATAAGAGGGTGTGAGGTAGAGATTAAGTAGGTAATAGTAGAGGAGTTGGAAAAATAAAGAAGCTAGCGGAGGAAACTTAGCCGTCTTTCATGGCGGATCCGGGCATCCAAAGGAAGGGCGCATCCAGGGGAAGCCAAGGACTCAGCGGGAGGGAGCTTGGGACCAGCGGCTCGGAGCCAAGAGGCCGGAGCCGACAAGAGCAACTCCAAGCTAGAGGCCTCGGGGGGAGCCGAGAGGGAAGAGAAGAGCTCAGTGGAAGGACCAGCGGAGGAGGAGAAGGAGCAAGAGGGAGGCTTCTGGAGGAACCACTGCAGAGAAGCTAGGTGCGGAAGGATTAGAGTAGAAGCCCTAATATCAGGGGCCCGACTGGAGGAGGCCATCCCAACAGGCCCAATAGCCAGAGGCCCAACCAGAGGAGGCCCATTCCAAGAGGCCCAATAGCCAGAGGCCCAACCAGAGAGGCCCATTCCAAGAGGCCCAATAGCCAGAGGCCCAACCAGAGAGGCCCAACCCGAGGAGGCCATTCCAAGAGGCCCAATAGCCAGAGGCCCAACCAGAGAGGCCCAACCCGAGGAGGCCCAATATCTGGAGTCCAACTGAAGGGGCCCATCCGAGGGCCATAGTAGCAACCAACAGACTTAGAGATTTATTACTGTTACTAAGATAATTGCTATAGCTTAGTATAGTAGATTAGTTAGCTAAAGTAAGTAATTAGTGAGAGACTATATATATCAGAGAAGTAGAATGTAACAGAATGAAGAAATTAATACAAGTGTCTTACCTCTTTCTCAAGCTTCTCTCTCTCTCTCTCTCTCTCTCTCTCTCTCTCTCTCCCTCTATTCCCCAAACCTCATCTTCTTCCCCAACTATCTTTTCTTTCCCAATTCTCTCCCAAATCCCCTTTTCTATCTCCAAACCTACTTCCCTTCTTCTTCCCAACTCACAACTCCCCTCAATTTACCGTCAAAATCCCAATTATCCCACAGTAACGATCCATCATCCAAATCGCCGTCCACGACTCAGAGCATTCTCATCACCGTCGGGTTGCGATAGGTCCGGGTTGTTACATTTTCCATGCGACGATCAAGAATAGCAATAAGTTGAATCTAAAGCACCTCATCAGTGATATTTGATAACTAGGAGGCCACTATATCGACGGAGCCACTTTCTTCTTCAAGCATAAGACATGAAAAATTGAATGAATTTTTAACCCCTGCAATAACTCCAATTTGTAAGAAACGGATCCAATTCTCTCTATAACTTTGTATGGAGCATAAAATCTTAGAGAAAACATGAAATTAGCATGAATGGTCACTAAAGCCTAGATAGACCTTGTCACCAACTTCAAAATCCCGCTCTGTACGATGTTCGTCAGCTTGTTGTTTCATCCGCGCTTGTGCCGCTTCAAGATTTTCCTTCAAAAGGCACAAGATTATACCCCGGTCATGTAATTCCACCTTAACATGGTCAACAAGATGATGCGACCCCAACTAGCTTTTCTCTATACAAGGAACCAATGTCTCTTCTTTTATGAGGTTTGAAGTAGGGGACGATTTTTGTCAAAACTCGAGGTAGATGTATCTTCTGTAATGATCCAGCCCACTAGCAATAATAACTCGTTGGGCCCAAACCACAGCCCAAAATGCTTAAGCCCAGTTATTATTACTAATGTTCATGTCTCATATAAATCCAATCACAATTCCATCCACATCCGATGTGGGACTATTGGGGGCGTCACAGACTCCCCCCGTGTAGGCCTGACGTTCTCGTTAGCCCAAACACACACACAGCAGCCCAAGATCACCAGGCGATGTGAGACTCGTCTCGCTAGCCTTGTCATCTAGACCCAGACTCAGCCGAGACTCGCCACACACTTCCGGCTGGTTATTGTCTTTGATACCAAATGTAACGACCCGGCCCACTAGCAATAATAACTGGGCTTAAGCATTTTGGGCTGTGGTTTGGGCCCAACAAGTTATTATTGCTAGTGGGCCGGATCGTTACATCTTCGGACAATGCGTGTCGTCGTGCATCCATCTTTCTGTTAATAGCGATAATTTAAGATCATTAACATAATCACTAATGAACCTTACTTTAGTCTCCAAATTGTTGAATTGAGCACCAATGTTGGAAAATTAGTCGTTCGTCTCCTCTTTTCTTGCAAACCGTTCATCTTCCTTAAGATTTTTTTTTTTTTTTTTTAATTCCAGTCAGGACCATACAAGACTTTGATGCCAAATGATACGGTTCTATCATATCAAAAGAACTAGTCTGTCACGCCTCGCTCTATTCCACAACTAAAACCTCACGGCTGCATGCACTAAACCCTCCTGAACAAATAGAATTTTTTTACCCGCCCAAAATAGGGGTGTCAACGAGCCGAACACGAGCTGACTCGCGAATAATAAATTAGATTTTCAATCCCACCGTTAAGTGAAAAGTTGAAAGAAGATAGAAAATTAGAATCTTAATTTAATAATTAAAATTCACAATTGATCGGTTTCTTTATATTAAGTTGGCCTAAAATTAAATAATAAAAAATTATTATATATATATATATATATATATATATATATATATATAGTCAGATCAGAGTGGTTTTGAAAGTATCAAAATATTTATGGTATAATATTTTTGGTCGAATTAATTTTAGCATGCTTGGCTCATATATAATGATGGTCTTATAAGTAATCATTATCCAATGACCAAAAAAATATTTTCAAAAGTTTTTTTTTTTTTTTTTTTTTGATATTTTTAAAAACATTCTAGCAAAGTATAGATAAATGAGCCTCTTTATAACTGAATTGGACTTTATATTTATGTTGTTCTAAAAATTAAATAATAAAAATCTAAATAATATAATAATATATATATATATATATATATATATATATATATATATATATATATATATATATATATATATAATATAATATAATATAATATAATATAATATATATGTATTCGAGTTGTTATCGAGCCGAACACGAGCGAGCTGACCCCAGCTCGTGTTCGACCCGTTTACTAAATGAGTAATTCGATTTCGAACTCATTTCGAGCCGAATACAAGCTGACTAGCGAACAGCGAGCTGGATTGCCACCCCTAGCCTAAAGTATGAAAAAAGCATGTACATTGAGTTTTACCCAGAAAAATAACAACATAACACGATTTTGCACAAGGGCATATCACAAGATGGAGAATGTAAACCTAACTATTACAACTTGAACGTTCATATTTTTTACATACATTCATCATCCTTGAATAATTGCAAATTTATATATCTCAAAATACAACCATATAGTTTTCCACAAAAATATAAATACATTGTTTATATATACACATGTGACCTACTCGGGGAGTTCTACCTACTTAGGGCGCGATGCCCTTGCAGAGGTCCTGTGCCGCTCCACTTGAGACAGGCTTTGCAAAATAGAAGGGTGAGAATTAAAAGAAGTTTCCAGTAGATTCGTAGGTGACTTTCCTACTAAGTCTAATCATGCATAAGTAGTAAAAGATAACTAGTACTATTCAACTATACTATGCATAACTGAAATAACACTATTATGCCTCTACAAAATGAAACTGGGTAAACAAAAATATATCCTACAATGCTCATGATGCTTGCCACATTTACCTTCTAACCCAATTATATTGGCTCACCCTGAGATCGAGCCCACTCACATCACTAGACCCATGGGGAAAATCACTAATCTAGCATCGTTTGCTAGGGAGGCAACCGCTCACCCATAACATGTGACAATCCGGAGTACATTGCTCGTGAAGTCACGACCTCCACAAGTCGAACAGATTATGTGAGTATGATCCAGCTCTCTTATCCAGAGAGCTCGCCACCAACCATGGCAACACTATCATGGAATCTACTAATCCCATGCTCATCTCATACATAATGCACCTACATCAAAACTATGAGGACCCGAATCCCCACTTAAGGGTTTATTGATGGATTAGTAGTTTCTGGGAGTGTTTGTGCGCGTGTCGGGCCCAAGAAAAGGATTCTTGGTGTAATGGGAGCAAGATTGCTTAACAGAAGGCCCATATTGGGTGATTGAGGTTTTTGCGCGCGTATTGGAATCAAGGAATTGACCCGGTACGAAAAATAGATCAAGTTCACTTTTTCGAGAATTTTTGACAAATTTTAGAAGTGGAATTGGGCCAAACGGACATCGCATTTGGATTCAGCACGCAAAAACGATCAAGATGGACTATTTACTTGTATTTTTCGGTGCCCGGATGCGAAAACACGGATTTCGAGGTTCGGCGGCACTGTTCCGGTGGCCGGAGAGGCGCCGGCGGCGCCGGCTGGCGGCGGAGCGCGGCGGCGGGCAGAGGCGCAGCCGCGCGGTCCACCGCGGAAGCGTGCACCGGGCGCTGGACACGTGGCGGCTCCCAATTGGCCGCGCAGCGGGCGCGGTCCACGGAAAACGGCGCGGGTGTACGGTGGACCGAGGGGTGGACACGTGGCGGCTCGTGGTTGGCGGGTCCTTGTGCGCGCGGTCCACGCGGCGGCGGGGGTAGGTGTCCGTACGGACAGGGCGTCGTGGGGGGCGACGTGGGGGCGCCACGTGGCGGCCGCGGTTGGCCGGGCGCAGCCGCGCACGCCCGCGTGTCGGGACACGCGGCGCTGCGCAGTTGGCGGGCGCGCGTGCGCCGTGCGCGGGCGGTGACGGCGGGACGCGTGGCGAGCCCTGGTGATTTCGGGCGCGCACAGTGTTGGGCCGGGCCCAACACTGTAGCGGCCCGAAAGTTCCGGGCGCCCGGATTTTGGGCCCAAAAGTCCAATTTCGGATTTTTTTTGGGCTGGGCCGATTTATAGCCCTCTTTCACCCCGAGTTTGTGGCTTTTCCCGAGTTCCCCTGCCCTTGGACCCTTCAGCAAAGTTGGAGATCTTCATGTTGCGCATCTTTTACCAGAGGCCCGGAATTTTTGGAAGCCGCGGCGTCGACGATTTCGGCATCGTAGCGCGGAGCGATGATCTTTCATCGGAGGCCCGTTATCGCCGCATTTCGGTCTGAGAGGTCCACAAAGCTACTCCAACAGTATTTTTGGACGATTTTTGCGGCATTGGATTCACGAGAGGTACATCTTCGACTTTTGTGTTGATCACCTTGCTGGAATTTGAGTTCGTGGCATGGTTTTCGAGACATTTCTAAGCCACTGTTTGCTGGTGGAGTTTTTGGACAGCAGCCCCTTGCCGGAATTTTCTCTCCGCACTCGAGCGTCGGATTGAGACGAGCCTATGCACTTTTTGCATCTACTCGTCGCGAGGATTATCATCGTATTTTTCCGAGATTTTTCTGAGACATGCCCGAAGGTATACTATTTCCCCTTTTACTGTGCAGAGTTTTACAGTTGTGTGATTGTGAAGTTTTGCGCACCTTGTGTTGTGGAATTTGTAACTCGGCCTACGGGGCTCGGAATTGGACGTGCAGATACCCGTTTCGAAGGTCTCGACGCGACGATCGCAGTGATATTTTTATTGGAATTTTTGGAGCATTGATTGCAGGTGAAAAAGTGACATCTTTGTGGCTGAATTCAGATTGTAACTTATTTGGGTAAATTGTGGAATTAAGTGTAACTGTTAGCTTTGTATTGTACCCAGGAAGGTTTACGAGTATTGGTGGACCCGTTGGATTTGGACATATCAATTTTCTGGTATTTTCAGCTGTGGAACCTTGGATAGTTAGCGTTTTCAGGTGGGTGGCCCTGTCTCCAAGATTGATGGACTGTACTTTAAGCCTGCTATTGTAGGGCTATGCATGATAGTGAATTCTTGTACAGCATGCTAGAATGTAGGAATCGCTATTCCTTATTTTACCTGATGATTTTGTCATCTCCTTGCTTTCAACCATATGTAAAATTATTGTTATCTTGGAACTTGACCTAGCACCCCCGTCATATGCTGCATGTGTAGCTAGACCAGTAGAAAACTCCAACTTGGGCTAGGTTTATTCTGCTTTAGACATCCACACTTCTTTTCTTTCCTGGACATAGTGTTACTCGCCCGGGTAGTGGGCCGAGTGGTCGGGATTCCTTTAGTGTGGGATGCATTTTACACTCGTGCTTGGGAGCAGAGTGGAGTCTGGTAGATGTAGTTGATCGATCATCTGTGGCGGGAGCCGTTTGGGTAGACGGCAGTCCCGAGATGTTCCTTTTTCTTGTTTTATCTGTCGCCGCTGTGTTAGTGGCAACGGTTTACCAGTGATAGCAGGACCTTGAACCCAGAACCTTTTTTTTGGACACACATATGATTTTAGTCAACCAAATATTTTCTTCCAAGCCTCGTAGGGTTGCCTGAGTCTGTTCTTGTTTGATTGGACGAAGGCATTTGTAGTGTTCTGGTTTTTCCCATGCAGTTTCCCGATGGATCCACCTTGTATAACACCTAGTGTTGGTGTCTGGTCTATGGTGCACCAAAGGGTGCCACAGATGGACCCTGTGAGATTTTGTAACTATTTGGGCCTTCGGCTGCATTTGCCGAAAGTTAGAAATTGAATTTGGCCAAATGGAGGTTGGATTTGGATTCAGCGCGGAAAAACGCTTGAAAACGGCTATTTGCTTGTTGAATTTGGAGTCCGGATGACCAAAAACGGGCTTCCGGAAGTTATCGGGGCTTTTGGGTGCATGGGGGAGTGTCGGTGGACCGCCAACTGCCACGTGGCGGCCTATAATTGGCCGGTTCGCGACGTTCGGTCACGGAGCGGCGCGGCTGGGTGCATGAGCCCGGCGCAGGACACGTGGCAGGCGGGGACTGGCGGGCCTTTGGTGCGCGGTCCACGGGAACTCGACCGGCGGTGCAGCGGTTTGAACGCCGGTGCACGGGTTCAGGCGGGAACCACGTTTCGACCCGTGGTTGGCCCGTGCTGGAGCGCGGTCCACGGAGTTCCCTGCGCGGGTGCATGGACCCGGCGCAGGGACACGTGGCGGCTGGTGAGAGGCGGGCTCAGCATGCGCGGTGTACGGGGTCCGTGGAGGCCCGCCTCGGGACAGGGCGCGCGCAGGGGGGCGCTGACGCGGCTGTCGGCCGCACTCGAGTGCGCCACGCGTCGCAACGCGAGAGGCGGCCGCACTCGAGTGCGCCACGCGTCGGCCCGCGGTTGGCGGTCCGTACCTACCCCGCTGACCGCGGGAGGACACGTGGCGCGCGGCAGGGTGCATTGCACCGCTGTCCCCTGTTATGGGGACACGTGTCAGCCCCAGGAATTTCCGGGCGCGTCGGACGGGGGCTGTCCGACCCCTCTTCGGGTTTTCGGGCGCCCGAAAGTTGCGCCCGAAAACCCGGCCCACTTGACTTTGGGCTGTGCCTATAAATAGGACTCCTTAGTTCTTTTGCGGGCTTTTTAGACTTCTTTTCACTGTGGACTCTTCAGAGAAGTTCTTCCCCTCACAGTATACTATCCATTGGAGGACTTTGAGGATTTGTGGAGGCACGCAACCCGAGGTTAGCTATTTTGCGGCGCGGCGCGACGCTTGTTCACCTTCGACCCGCTTCGTCCCTTTTCAGTGTTTGGGCTCCCCCGACTCACCCAGACCTCCTTTTTCGACGATTCTTGCGCCATCGGACTCTCGACTGGTAGGACTTCAACTTTCGTGTTTTGAGCTTCATCGATTTCCGTGCTGATCTTTGAGTTTTTCGGGCTCCCATTTGACCCATTTTTCTTCGCGGATTGTTGGACAGCACCGCAGTGTTCCGGCTGTAACTTTGCGCTCAGGCATCGGATCGAGGCGATTCAAGAGGCAAAATTCATCTACATTTCGCAAGGAATCTCCTGGATTTTTCTCAGATTTTTGTGGATTTTTCGCGAAGGTGAGAATCTCCTTTTTCTGTAGTTCTTCGTTACAGAAATTTTGTACAGTTTGGATTGGGTTGTTCCCCTTGCCGGATTTTTATCTCAGCGTAGGAAACTCCGATTTGGGCGTGCAGGTACTCGTTTCGACGGGCTCGTCGCGAGGATCGCGATAGTATTTTTCTGGATTTTTCTGGGCATCTTTCGCAGGTGAAAATTTGAGAACTCTGGACTGTGGTTTTAGGGGACAGATTTTGGGAAATTGAGAATGAATAGCTTATGTGTTGTCTTTGGGGTATGTTGTACAGATTCGTGACCAGTTTTGGACAGAGCGAGAGATTCGCATTTGGGGACTTGGATTAGCGCTCGAGGTGGGTGATGTTGTGAACCTCCTACTTGTGAATGTCACTAGGCCTATTGGAATGCCTTGATCATGTGTTACTAATTGTGGATGTATCAAGCATGCTTGTATGAGATTAAGATTCCTTTGATAATATTTGCATTGTTAGCAAGCTACAAGTTAGTGAGCGGTATTTCCATGTTTTAGATATGTAGTTTAATTATATGAAAATAATGCTATAGCCATATCATGTTGTATGTTAAGTGAAGGTTTGAGCATGTGGTTAGAATTCATGTTGTAAAGAGGGGAGACTTGATAGTAGATTATGCATCCAAATTGTATCATGAATCATATGTCATGCCACGTATACATTAGAGGTTCCAAATACTTAATGTTGCATATGTTAGAATAATTGAAATGATTTTATCAAGTAAAGGACTTTGCATGCTTGAATGGTCATCTAGTTAGGCCACCTTTTTCTGCTACACATACATGCTGGAATTGACTTAGGAGAAACCATGCTTTTTATTCATTCTCCTGATGTCTAGTTTTAGGGGATTGTGTAGTCAGATGTTCAGAGTTGGAACAGTTGGGGATTGATGATTGGGTGTTGCGGCAACCGCGGACTGGGGCGGTTGACCGGCTTATTAGTATTATTATTATTATTGCATCAGATTGGAGGTGAGGGATCGGGCTTCTTTAGTGGATGGTCTTACCCACATGTTTAGAGTCTTGATCCAGTCCTGCTACATCAGATACTTATGGTTACATACTTTACTCGTGTGGGTCGCTCCCCTCGAGTGCCACTCCGGAGTAGGCTTAGGGCCGTGCCGTGTGCCGGTCGGTTGGATACTTTTAGGGCCGTGCCGTGTGCCGGTCGGTTGGATACTTTTGGGATCGTGCCGGGTGCCGATCAGTTACTTGTTCTTGAGAGGACAGCAGAGCAGGCAGTACCAGTGTTACTGGTGTTCGATTGGGTTGGTCTTGTAGTCTGTGACATCCTGGTCCATATCATTAGCTATTCCTTTAGCTAGGCATCTTTGAGGCATGATAGGGGTAGCTCTTCATCAGTAGTTTTACTTATAGCTTACCACCTTGTGTTATTTTTCCGCCTCTGATAGTCCTAGTGGGCATGCTCGAGTTTGAGGTCTACCCACTAGGGGAGGCTACTGTTTTTATAGTAGTTCTCACCCCCCACTGTTTTCTCTTTTCTTTCCCCTCTTTGTTTTGCAGAGTCTTCTGCGGGATTTGCGGGACCCTCTACCCAGGATCGAGGTAAGAGGATAGCTGATTAGATAGATACTTCCCGGGTTTCGAGCTTTGTAGTTTTGGATGTATCCCCTGTACTCTCAGACAGTTGTATTTTTTTGTTATTTTGGGTCTGGCTTCTGCCAGCTGGTTGTATTTACTTCGTGAGCTGGGAGAGACACTTGTACTTATTTGAGAGCTTTATTGTACTTTTACTTTCCAGCTTTTGTCTGAGATGTTTTAGTTTTAGTTAGCTCTGTTGTATGCTCCTTTATTATATTATTTCTTATATCTGAGCAGGTTACCAGCGCTTAGTGTACACGGGAAATACCGTGTGCTCGGCGGATCTGTGTTTGAGCCCGGGTTCTGGTTTACACCCAGGGCGTGACAGATTAAGTTGGTATCAGAGCTTAGGGATAGGTCAGTTGGGACTTAGGAAACCCTAGGCATTGGACAGACCCTAGGATGGCAGGGCGTGAGTGACGTGATATTTTGCGAAAGTCGGAAATTATTGTATTAAACTCTTCCTGTGAGTGAAGAAGGACTGGCATATCCTATTTCTGGAGAACCATTATGTTGGCTGCAGACAACATAAGGTCACAGAAATAGGAGGATGACCATGACTTTCGCTGGATTGGGTCGAGAGTGGTTTTGGTTACTGACCCGTGGTTTCTTGTGTGACAGGATGCCTCCTAGGCGGCAGATCCCTACCCGGGGTACTCCTATACCCCCGGAGGAGCCGGAGCAGTCTGGGCCGTCTGAGATTAGTGAGCTGAGGGCCATGGTGGCCCAGTTGGCGGAGAGTCACCGCCGACAGGAGCAGAGGTTCGAGCAGTTGCTTGCCCAGGTTGGGGCACCTCCCCCTACTACTGTAGAGGCCCCTGTTCCCCCTGTTGCACCATCAGTTATTCCACTGGTCCCTTTGGCACCGTCGTCGAGCAGTGGGGCTCAGGGAGCGTTCAGGCCTTTGACCACAGCGGAGGAGAAGGAGTTTGCTGACAAACTCATTCAGTTTTGTAAGCGAGGACCACCTAAGTTCTCTGGACGGAGCACCCACCCTTGGGAGATTGGAACGTGGTTGGCGTCAATGGAGAAGTTATTCAAAGACTTCTTCATTGACCCGAAATACAGAGTTCATTTGGCTGTGCATTGTCTGGAGGGTGATGCAGATGTTTGGTGGCGTGGGTCGAGCCGTTGGAGTTCCAGATTACCCGACAGCTGCCGTGGTCGGAGTTCAGGCGGATGATCCTCGACACTTACTTCTCCACGAGCGTGAAGAAAAAGATAGAAGATGACTTGAAGAATCTCCAGCAGGGGGATCGGGCAGTGTGGGACTATTATCAGGAGTTTACGCAGTTGCTCGACTGCGTGCCTTATGTTGCCAGGGATGGGCCGCACCAGGTGGAGCTTTTTGAGACAGGACTGCGCCCTGAGGTCTATACCTTGGTGCATGCCCAGAGGCTCCAGACTTTATCAGAGGCAGTGGATCATGCCCAGTGGGTCGAGAGGGGAGACCACGTTGTCTCTAGGCGTGGAGGTATGGTCGCGCAGAGTTCTGAGAGGAAGCGACCAGCGACTGATGATGGGGGACAGGCCAGTTCCTGGAGGCCGCCCCGGCCGCCACCGCCTCAGTTTTCGGGCCGTGGGCGTTCGGAGCGGCGAGGGCCTGGGGGATCCCAGAGGCCCCCACAGCAGCAGAAGTCGCAGTCGCGACAGCAGGGGTCACAGCGGCAGTCACAGCGGCAGCAGCAGCAGTCTCGGAGACCCCAGCAGCAGTCTCGACAGCCCCAGTCGTCAGATAGATGTATTTTCTGTGGTGGGCAGCACTATCCCAGTACTTGCGATCAGCGATGGGGACGCTGTTATACTTGTGGACAGTCTGGTCACATGCGAGCTACTTGCCCTTATGCGGCGTCGACGGCTCCTTCCTCAGCCTCAGCCCCTTCCGTGCCACAGCAGCGGCCTTATACTCCAGCGAGTAGGGCTCCTTCCTCCCACCCTTCAGATCATCGACCACCAGCTCAGAGCGGGCGAGTCTACGCCGCCCAGGTAGGGGACTCCGCGGCAGCCGATCACGTGGTGGCAGGTATCACTTTACTTTTTGGTACTAGAGCTCGCACTTTATTTGATACCGGTGCATCACATTCTTTTATCAGTAGATCTTTTACATCATCACATGGACTAGAGTTAGATCGGTTGCCACATGCATTAGAGGTACAGATTCCTGCTCATATATTGCATGTAGAGGAGTGTTGTTGGTCTAGCCCTGTACTGATAGAGTCTTGGATTTTGCCAGCGGACCTGTTGGTCCTTAGTCAGCTGCGAGACTTTGACATTGTACTTGGGATAGATTGGCTGGCTCGCTATTTCGCGACGATTGATTGTGCCGCGAGGACTGTGACTTTTAGCGAGCCAGGCCAGGAGATGTTTGTTTATAGGGGGTGCCAGAGTGCTTCCTTCGCCTCGGTAGTTTCGACTTCCCGTGCGAGGCAGATGATGCGCAGTGGATGCGTGGCCTTTTTGGCTTCGGTGGTTAAGGAGCCTACGGCGGCACCGGGACTCGCGGATATTCCTATTGTCCACGAATTCCCGGATGTGTTCCCTCCTGAGCTGATTAGCATGCCGCCGGATAGGGAGATTGAGTTTTTGATTGACGTAGTCCCTGGAACTGCGCCAACCTCTAAGGCTCCTTACCGTATGGCACCGGCTGAACTGCGAGAGTTAAAGGCGCAACTACAGGACTTAATGGATAAAGGATTTGTAAGACCGAGTGTATCGCCTTGGGGAGCGCCGGTGCTATTTGTGAAGAAGAAGGATGGTTCACTTCGACTTTGTGTTGACTACCGGGAGCTGAATAAAGTGACCATCAAGAACAAGTACCCTTTGCCGCGCATTGATGACTTATTTGATCAGTTGCAAGGGTCTTGTGTCTTCTCCAAGATTGATTTACAGTCTGGTTACCACCAATTGAAGGTGAAGGCCGAGGACATCCCAAAGACGGCGTTCAGGACGCGGTACGGGCATTATGAGTTCACCGTCATGCCTTTTGGATTGACAAATGCCCCTGCTGCTTTTATGGATTTAATGAACAGGATTTTTCGACCATACTTGGATCGGTTCGTCGTCGTTTCATTGATGATATCCTGGTTTACTCCCGGAGCGATGCAGAGCATGAGGAGCACTTGAGGATTGTGCTGCAACTTCTGAGAGAGAGGAAGTTGTATGCCAAGTTGTCTAAGTGCGAATTTTGGCTTCGGGAGGTTGTCTTTTTGGGCCACGTGATTTCAGCCACTGGAGTGGCAGTAGACCCGGCGAAGATTGAGGCAGTCCGGGATTGGCCCCGACCGACGACGGTATCTGAGGTCCGCAGTTTTATGGGCTTGGCTGGGTATTACCGTCGGTTTGTGGAAGGTTTTGCGAAACTTTCCACACCCCTCACTCGTCTGACGCGAAAAGGGATTAAGTTTGTTTGGAGTGAGGATTGCCAGAGGAGCTTTGAGGAATTAAAGAACAGATTGATGACGGCTCCTATCCTTTCCCTCCCTGTTATGGGGAAAGGATACGTGATTTATAGTGATGCATCGCACAGTGGACTTGGTTGCGTGCTGATGCAGGAGGGTAGGGTAATCGCTTATGCCTCTCGGCAACTGAAGGATTATGAAAAGAATTACCCTACCCATGACTTGGAGCTAGCTGCAGTGATTTTCGCATTGAAGTTGTGGCGCCATTACCTGTATGGGGAGCACTGCGAGATATACACAGACCACAAGAGCCTGAAATACCTGTTTACACAGAAGGAGCTCAACTGAGGCAGCGCAGATGGTTGGAGTTGTTGAAGGACTTCGATGTGGACATATATACCATCCGGGCAAGGCCAACGTGGTTGCTGATGCCCTGAGCAGGAGAGCAGTACAGAGCCTATCCTGATGATTACTGAGCAGGCGCCACTACTGGAGCAGATGAGGCGGCGGAGCTCGAGGTTGTGACCCCTGGGGTCGCTGCTAGACTTATGTCTCTAGTCGTGCAGCCGACTCTGTGGACAGGATTCGGGGGAAAACAGAGTGAGGACCCCCACCTGATGAGGATTCGAGAGCAGATACCGACTGATGTGACAGGGGATTTTTCAGTTGATGCTTCGGGAGTACTCCGGTACAGGGACCGAGCTTGCGTGCCTATGGATGCAGAGATTCGAGAGCAGATCTTGAGGGAGGCCCACTATACACCTTATACCATCCATCCTGGTGGGACTAAGATGTATAAGGACCTCAAGGCACAGTTTTGGTGGAATGGGATGAAAAGAGACATTGGGAGATTTGTATCACACTGCTTAACTTGTCAGCAAGTAAAGGCTGAGCATCGTTTACCTGCTGGCAAGTTGCAGAGTCTCCCAATCCCTGAATGGAAATGGGAACATGTTACGATGGATTTTGTCACTGGGTTGCCGAGAGCACAGACTGGAGCGGATGCTATTGGGTAGTCGTGGACAGGCTTACCAAATCCGCTCACTTTTTACCGGTACAGATGACTTGGCCGATGGAGCGACTGGCGCAGGTGTACTTGGCTGAGGTGGTAGATTGCACGGGATACCCGTTTCCATCGTATCAGATAGAGACCCGAGGTTTGTTTCGCACTTCTGGAGGAGTTTACAGACAGCCTTGGGGACACGGCTCCGGTTTAGCACAGCATTCCACCCACAGACGATGGGCAGTCGGAGCGCACGATTCAGACCCTCGAGGATATGTTGAGAGCCTGCGTTCTGGACTTTGGAGGAGGGTGGTACCGACACTTGGGATTAGTTGAGTTTGCGTACAACAACAGCTACCAAGCGAGCATTCAGATGGCTCCGTTTGAAGCGTTGTATGGACGCAAGTGTCGGTCACCACTGTATTGGAGTGACGTGGGTGAGAAGAAGACTTTGGGTCCTGATCTACTACTTGAGGCAGAGGAAAAGGTCAAAGTGGTACGGCGACATCTCGAGACTGCCCAGAGTCGACAGAGGAGTTATGCTGATACTCGACGGCGAGACTTAGAGTTCCAGGTGGGCGACCATGTCTTTTTGAAAGTCTCGCCTTCGAAGGGGATTCGGAGATTTGGTATTCGTGGGAAACTGAGCCCTCGTTATATTGGACCTTTTGAGGTGTTGGAGCGCATAGGGCCAGTTGCCTACAGGCTTGCACTTCCCCCCAGATTGGCAGGTGTTCACGATGTGTTTCATGTATCGACTCTGAGGAGGTATGTGTTTGACCCGTCGCACATTATCGATTTCGCCCCATTT
>CM054945.1:10287532-10636824 GCA_029168755.2 Tillandsia fasciculata
CTTCCAAGCCTCGTAGGGTTGCCTGAGATCGTGGCTTGGTTTGATTGGACCTAAGCATTTGTAGTGTTTCCTGGTTTTTTTACTCCCATGCAGTTTCCCGATGGATCCACCTTGTATAACACCTAGTGTTGGTGTCTGGTCTATGGTGCACCAAAGGGTGCCACAGATGGACCCTGTGAGATTTTGTAACTATTTGGGCCTTCGGCTGTATTTGCCGAAAGTTAGAAATTGAATTTGGCCAAATGGAGGTTGGATTTGGATTCAGCGCGGAAAAACGCTTGAAAACGGCTATTTGCTTGTTGAATTTGGAGTCCGGATGACCAAAAACGGGCTTCCGGAAGTTATCGGGGCTTTTGGGTGCATGGGGGGTGTCGGTGGACCGCCAACTGCCACGTGGCGGCCTATAATTGGCCGGTTCGCGACGTTCGGTCCACGGAGCGGCGCGGCTGGGTGCATGAGCCCGCGCAGGACACGTGGCAGGCGGGGACTGGCGGGCCTTTGGTGCGCGGTCCACGGGAACTCGACCGGCGGTGCAGCGGTTTGAACGCCGGTGCACGGGTTCAGGCGGGAACCACGTTTCGACCCGTGGTTGGCCCGTGCCTGGAGCGCGGTCCACGGAGTTCCCTGCGCGGTGCATGGACCCGGCGCAGGGACACGTGGCGGCTGGTGAGAGGCGGGCTCAGCATGCGCGGTGTACGGGGTCCGTGGAGGCCCGCCTCGGGACAGGGCGCGCGCAGGGGGGCGCTGACGCGGCTGTCGGCCGCACTCGAGTGCGCCACGCGTCGCAACGCGAGAGGCGGCCGCACTCGAGTGCGCCACGCGTCGGCCCGCGGTTGGCGGTCCGTACCTACCCCGCTGACCGCGGGAGGACACGTGGCGCGCGGCAGGGTGCATTGCACCGCTGTCCCCTGTTATGGGGACACGTGTCAGCCCCAGGAATTTCCGGGCGCGTCGGACGGGGGCTGTCCGACCCCTCTTCGGGTTTTCGGGCGCCCGAAAGTTGCGCCCGAAAACCGGCCCCCTTGACTTTGGGCTGTGCCTATAAATAGGACTCCTTAGTTCTTTTGCGGGCTTTTTAGACTTCTTTTCACTGTGGACTCTTCAGAGAAGTTCTTCCCCTCACAGTATACTATCCATTGGAGGACTTTGAGGATTTGTGGAGGCACGCAACCCGAGGTTAGCTATTTTGCGGCGCGGCGCGACGCTTGTTCACCTTCGACCCGCTTCGTCCCTTTTCAGTGTTTGGGCTCCCCCGACTCACCCCGACCTCCTTTTTCGACGATTCTTGCGCCATCGGACTCTCGACTGGTAGGACTTCAACTTTCGTGTTTTGAGCTTCATCGATTTCCGTGCTGATCTTTGAGTTTTTCGGGCTCCCATTTGACCCATTTTTCTTCGCGGATTGTTGGACAGCACCGCAGTGTTCCGGCTGTAACTTTGCGCTCAGGCATCGGATCGAGGCGATTCAAGAGGCAAAATTCATCTACATTTCGCAAGGAATCTCCTGGATTTTTCTCAGATTTTTGTGGATTTTTCGCGAAGGTGAGAATCTCCTTTTTCTGTAGTTCTTCGTTACAGAAATTTTGTACAGTTTGGATTGGGTTGTTCCCCTTGCCGGATTTTTATCTCAGCGTAGGAAACTCCGATTTGGGCGTGCAGGTACTCGTTTCGACGGGCTCGTCGCGAGGATCGCGATAGTATTTTTCTGGGATTTTTCTGGGCATCTTTCGCAGGTGAAAATTTGAGAACTCTGGACTGTGGTTTTAGGGGACAGATTTTGGGAAATTGAGAATGAATAGCTTATGTGTTGTCTTTGGGGTATGTTGTACAGATTCGTGACCAGTTTTGGACAGAGCGAGAGATTCGCATTTGGGGACTTGGATTAGCGCTCGAGGTGGGTGATGTTGTGAACCTCCTACTTGTGAATGTCACTAGGCCTATTGGAATGCCTTGATCATGTGTTACTAATTGTGGATGTATCAAGCATGCTTGTATGAGATTAAGATTCCTTTGATAATATTTGCATTGTTAGCAAGCTACAAGTTAGTGAGCGGTATTTCCATGTTTTAGATATGTAGTTTAATTATATGAAAATAATGCTATAGCCATATCAT
This sequence comes from Tillandsia fasciculata, assembly GCA_029168755.2. Lineage (NCBI taxonomy): Eukaryota > Viridiplantae > Streptophyta > Magnoliopsida > Poales > Bromeliaceae > Tillandsia > Tillandsia fasciculata. The sequence continues at coordinate 10,289,647 of CM054945.1, forward strand.
GTTGTATGTTAAGTGAAGGTTTGAGCATGTGGTTAGAATTCATGTTGTAAAGAGGGGAGACTTGATAGTAGATTATGCATCCAAATTGTATCATGAATCATATGTCATGCCACGTATACATTAGAGGTTCCAAATACTTAATGTTGCATATGTTAGAATAATTGAAATGATTTTATCAAGTAAAGGACTTTGCATGCTTGAATGGTCATCTAGTTAGGCCACCTTTTTCTGCTACACATACATGCTGGAATTGACTTAGGAGAAACCATGCTTTTTATTCATTCTCCTGATGTCTAGTTTAGGGGATTGTGTAGTCAGATGTTCAGAGTTGGAACAGTTGGGGATTGATGATTGGGTGTTGCGGCAACCGCGGACTGGGGGCGGTTGACCGGCTTATTAGTATTATTATTATTATTGCATCAGATTGGAGGTGAGGGATCGGGCTTCTTTAGTGGATGGTCTTACCCACATGTTTAGAGTCTTGATCCAGTCCTGCTACATCAGATACTTATGGTTACATACTTTACTCGTGTGGGTCGCTCCCCTCGAGTGCCACTCCGGAGTAGGCTTAGGGCCGTGCCGTGTGCCGGTCGGTTGGATACTTTTAGGGCCGTGCCGTGTGCCGGTCGGTTGGATACTTTTGGGATCGTGCCGGGTGCCGATCAGTTACTTGTTCTTGAGAGGACAGCAGAGCAGGCAGTACCAGTGTTACTGGTGTTCGATTGGGTTGGTCTTGTAGTCTGTGACATCCTGGTCCATATCATTAGCTATTCCTTTAGCTAGGCATCTTTGAGGCATGATAGGGGTAGCTCTTCATCAGTAGTTTTACTTATAGCTTACCACCTTGTGTTATTTTTCCGCCTCTGATAGTCCTAGTGGGCATGCTCGAGTTTGAGGTCTACCCACTAGGGGAGGCTACTGTTTTTATAGTAGTTCTCACCCCCCACTGTTTTCTCTTTTCTTTCCCCTCTTTGTTTTGCAGAGTCTTCTGCGGGATTTGCGGGACCCTCTACCCAGGATCGAGGTAAGAGGATAGCTGATTAGATAGATACTTCCCGGGTTTCGAGCTTTGTAGTTTTGGATGTATCCCCTGTACTCTCAGACAGTTGTATTTTTTTGTTATTTTGGGTCTGGCTTCTGCCAGCTGGTTGTATTTACTTCGTGAGCTGGGAGAGACACTTGTACTTATTTGAGAGCTTTATTGTACTTTTACTTTCCAGCTTTTGTCTGAGATGTTTTAGTTTTAGTTAGCTCTGTTGTATGCTCCTTTATTATATTATTTCTTATATCTGAGCAGGTTACCAGCGCTTCGTGTACACGGGAAATACCGTGTGCTCGGCGGATCTGTGTTTGAGCCCGGGTTCTGGTTTACACCCGGGGCGTGACAGATTAAGTTGGTATCAGAGCTTAGGGATAGGTCAGTTGGGACTTAGGAAACCCTAGGCATTGGACAGACCCTAGGATGGCAGGGCGTGAGTGACGTGATATTTTGCGAAAGTCGGAAATTATTGTATTAAACTCTTCCTGTGAGTGAAGAAGGACTGGCATATCCTATTTCTGGAGAACCATTATGTTGGCTGCAGACAACATAAGGTCACAGAAATAGGAGGATGACCATGACTTTCGCTGGATTGGGTCGAGAGTGGTTTTGGTTACTGACCCGTGGTTTCTTGTGTGACAGGATGCCTCCTAGGCGGCAGATCCCTACCCGGGGTACTCCTATACCCCCGGAGGAGCCGGAGCAGTCTGGGCCGTCTGAGATTAGTGAGCTGAGGGCCATGGTGGCCCAGTTGGCGGAGAGTCACCGCCGACAGGAGCAGAGGTTCGAGCAGTTGCTTGCCCAGGTTGGGGCACCTCCCCCTACTACTGTAGAGGCCCCTGTTCCCCCTGTTGCACCATCAGTTATTCCACTGGTCCCTTTGGCACCGTCGTCGAGCAGTGGGGCTCAGGGAGCGTTCAGGCCTTTGACCACAGCGGAGGAGAAGGAGTTTGCTGACAAACTCATTCAGTTTTGTAAGCGAGGACCACCTAAGTTCTCTGGACGGAGCACCCACCCTTGGGAGATTGGAACGTGGTTGGCGTCAATGGAGAAGTTATTCAAAGACTTCTTCATTGACCCGAAATACAGAGTTCATTTGGCTGTGCATTGTCTGGAGGGTGATGCAGATGTTTGGTGGCGTCGGGTCGAGCCGTTGGAGTTCCAGATTACCCGACAGCTGCCGTGGTCGGAGTTCAGGCGGATGATCCTCGACACTTACTTCTCCACGAGCGTGAAGAAAAAGATAGAAGATGACTTGAAGAATCTCCAGCAGGGGGATCGGGCAGTGTGGGACTATTATCAGGAGTTTACGCAGTTGCTCGACTGCGTGCCTTATGTTGCCAGGGATGGGCCGCACCAGGTGGAGCTTTTTGAGACAGGACTGCGCCCTGAGGTCTATACCTTGGTGCATGCCCAGAGGCTCCAGACTTTATCAGAGGCAGTGGATCATGCCCAGTGGGTCGAGAGGGGAGACCACGTTGTCTCTAGGCGTGGAGGTATGGTCGCGCAGAGTTCTGAGAGGAAGCGACCAGCGACTGATGATGGGGGACAGGCCAGTTCCTGGAGGCCGCCCCGGCCGCCACCGCCTCAGTTTTCGGGCCGTGGGCGTTCGGAGCGGCGAGGGCCTGGGGGATCCCAGAGGCCCCCACAGCAGCAGCAAGTCGCAGTCGCAGACAGCAGGGGTCACAGCGGCAGTCACAGCGGCAGCAGCAGCAGTCTCGGAGACCCCAGCAGCAGTCTCGACAGCCCCAGTCGTCAGATAGATGTATTTTCTGTGGTGGGCAGCACTATCCCAGTACTTGCGATCAGCGATGGGGACGCTGTTATACTTGTGGACAGTCTGGTCACATGCGAGCTACTTGCCCTTATGCGGCGTCGACGGCTCCTTCCTCAGCCTCAGCCCCTTCCGTGCCACAGCAGCGGCCTTATACTCCAGCGAGTAGGGCTCCTTCCTCCCACCCTTCAGATCATCGACCACCAGCTCAGAGCGGGCGAGTCTACGCCGCCCAGGTAGGGGACTCCGCGGCAGCCGATCACGTGGTGGCAGGTATCACTTTACTTTTTGGTACTAGAGCTCGCACTTTATTTGATACCGGTGCATCACATTCTTTTATCAGTAGATCTTTTACATCATCACATGGACTAGAGTTAGATCGGTTGCCACATGCATTAGAGGTACAGATTCCTGCTCATATATTGCATGTAGAGGAGTGTTGTTGGTCTAGCCCTGTACAGATAGAGTCTTGGATTTTGCCAGCGGACCTGTTGGTCCTTAGTCAGCTGCGAGACTTTGACATTGTACTTGGGATAGATTGGCTGGCTCGCTATTTCGCGACGATTGATTGTGCCGCGAGGACTGTGACTTTTAGCGAGCCAGGCCAGGAGATGTTTGTTTATAGGGGGTGCCAGAGTGCTTCCTTCGCCTCGGTAGTTTCGACTTCCCGTGCGAGGCAGATGATGCGCAGTGGATGCGTGGCCTTTTTGGCTTCTGTGGTTAAGGAGCCTACGGCGGCACCGGGACTCGCGGATATTCCTATTGTCCACGAATTCCCGGATGTGTTCCCTCCTGAGCTGATTAGCATGCCGCCGGATAGGGAGATTGAGTTTTTGATTGACGTAGTCCCTGGAACTGCGCCAACCTCTAAGGCTCCTTACCGTATGGCACCGGCTGAACTGCGAGAGTTAAAGGCGCAACTACAGGACTTAATGGATAAAGGATTTGTAAGACCGAGTGTATCGCCTTGGGGAGCGCCGGTGCTATTTGTGAAGAAGAAGGATGGTTCACTTCGACTTTGTGTTGACTACCGGGAGCTGAATAAAGTGACCATCAAGAACAAGTACCCTTTGCCGCGCATTGATGACTTATTTGATCAGTTGCAAGGGTCTTGTGTCTTCTCCAAGATTGATTTACAGTCTGGTTACCACCAATTGAAGGTGAAGGCCGAGGACATCCCAAAGACGGCGTTCAGGACGCGGTACGGGCATTATGAGTTCACCGTCATGCCTTTTGGATTGACAAATGCCCCTGCTGCTTTTATGGATTTAATGAACAGGATTTTTCGACCATACTTGGATCGGTTCGTCGTCGTTTTCATTGATGATATCCTGGTTTACTCCCGGAGCGATGCAGAGCATGAGGAGCACTTGAGGATTGTGCTGCAACTTCTGAGAGAGAGGAAGTTGTATGCCAAGTTGTCTAAGTGCGAATTTTGGCTTCGGGAGGTTGTCTTTTTGGGCCACGTGATTTCAGCCACTGGAGTGGCAGTAGACCCGGCGAAGATTGAGGCAGTCCGGGATTGGCCCCGACCGACGACGGTATCTGAGGTCCGCAGTTTTATGGGCTTGGCTGGGTATTACCGTCGGTTTGTGGAAGGTTTTGCGAAACTTTCCACACCCCTCACTCGTCTGACGCGAAAAGGGATTAAGTTTGTTTGGAGTGAGGATTGCCAGAGGAGCTTTGAGGAATTAAAGAACAGATTGATGACGGCTCCTATCCTTTCCCTCCCTGTTATGGGGAAAGGATACGTGATTTATAGTGATGCATCGCACAGTGGACTTGGTTGCGTGCTGATGCAGGAGGGTAGGGTAATCGCTTATGCCTCTCGGCAACTGAAGGATTATGAAAAGAATTACCCTACCCATGACTTGGAGCTAGCTGCAGTGATTTTCGCATTGAAGTTGTGGCGCCATTACCTGTATGGGGAGCACTGCGAGATATACACAGACCACAAGAGCCTGAAATACCTGTTTACACAGAAGGAACTCAACCTGAGGCAGCGCAGATGGTTGGAGTTGTTGAAGGACTTCGATGTGGACATATTATACCATCCGGGCAAGGCCAACGTGGTTGCTGATGCCCTGAGCAGGAGAGCAGTACAGAGCCTATCCTTGATGATTACTGAGCAGGCGCCACTACTGGAGCAGATGAGGCGGCTGGAGCTCGAGGTTGTGACCCCTGGGGTCGCTGCTAGACTTATGTCTCTAGTCGTGCAGCCGACTCTGCTGGACAGGATTCGGGAAAAGCAGAGTGAGGACCCCCACCTGATGAGGATTCGAGAGCAGATACCGACTGATGTGACAGGGGATTTTTCAGTTGATGCTTCGGGAGTACTCCGGTACAGGGACCGAGCTTGCGTGCCTATGGATGCAGAGATCCGAGAGCAGATCTTGAGGGAGGCCCACTATACACCTTATACCATCCATCCTGGTGGGACTAAGATGTATAAGGACCTCAAGGCACAGTTTTGGTGGAATGGGATGAAAAGAGACATTGGGAGATTTGTATCACACTGTTTAACTTGTCAGCAAGTAAAGGCTGAGCATCGTTTACCTGCTGGCAAGTTGCAGAGTCTCCCAATCCCTGAATGGAAATGGGAACATGTTACGATGGATTTTGTCACTGGGTTGCCGAGAGCACAGACGGGAGCGGATGCTATTTGGGTAGTCGTGGACAGGCTTACCAAATCCGCTCACTTTTTACCGGTACAGATGACATGGCCGATGGAGCGACTGGCGCAGGTGTACTTGGCTGAGGTGGTTAGATTGCACGGGATACCCGTTTCCATCGTATCAGATAGAGACCCGAGGTTTGTTTCGCACTTCTGGAGGAGTTTACAGACAGCCTTGGGGACACGGCTCCGGTTTAGCACAGCATTCCACCCACAGACCGATGGGCAGTCGGAGCGCACGATTCAGACCCTCGAGGATATGTTGAGAGCCTGCGTTCTGGACTTTGGAGGAGGGTGGTACCGACACTTGGGATTAGTTGAGTTTGCGTACAACAACAGCTACCAAGCGAGCATTCAGATGGCTCCGTTTGAAGCGTTGTATGGACGCAAGTGTCGGTCACCACTGTATTGGAGTGACGTGGGTGAGAAGAAGACTTTGGGTCCTGATCTACTACTTGAGGCAGAGGAAAAGGTCAAAGTGGTACGGCGACATCTCGAGACTGCCCAGAGTCGACAGAGGAGTTATGCTGATACTCGACGGCGAGACTTAGAGTTCCAGGTGGGCGACCATGTCTTTTTGAAAGTCTCGCCTTCGAAGGGGATTCGGAGATTTGGTATTCGTGGGAAACTGAGCCCTCGTTATATTGGACCTTTCGAGGTGTTGGAGCGCATAGGGCCAGTTGCCTACAGGCTTGCACTTCCTCCCAGATTAGCAGGTGTCCACGATGTGTTTCATGTATCGACTCTGAGGAGGTATGTGTTTGACCCGTCGCACATTATCGATTTCGCCCCATTGGAGATCGCCGAGGACTTGAGCTACGTCGAGCGACCGTTGAGGATTTTGGACCGGGAGGTCAGAGAGTTGCGCAGCCGAACCATCCCTTATGTGAAGATCCTCTGGAGCAGTCATGATGAGCGTGAGGCTACTTGGGAGCTGGAGTCAGCGATGATGGATGCCTACCCCTACTTATTCGAGGCCCCAGCCTGAGGTATGACTTTTGTTTCGAGGACGAAACTTTTCCTTGTAGGGGAGGATGTAGTGTTCTGGTTTTTCCCATGCAGTTTCCCGATGGATCCACCTTGTATAACACCTAGTGTTGGTGTCTGGTCTATGGTGCACCAAAGGGTGCCACAGATGGACCCTGTGAGATTTTGTAACTATTTGGGCCTTCGGCTGTATTTGCCGAAAGTTAGAAATTGAATTTGGCCAAATGGAGGTTGGATTTGGATTCAGCGCGGAAAAACGCTTGAAAACGGCTATTTGCTTGTTGAATTTGGAGTCCGGATGACCAAAAACGGGCTTCCGGAAGTTATCGGGGCTTTTGGGTGCATGGGGGAGTGTCGGTGGACCGCCAACTGCCACGTGGCGGCCTATAATTGGCCGGTTCGCGACGTTCGGTCCACGGAGCGGCGCGGCTGGGTGCATGAGCCCGGCGCAGGACACGTGGCAGGCGGGGACTGGCGGGCCTTTGGTGCGCGGTCCACGGGAACTCGACCGGCGGTGCAGCGGTTTGAACGCCGGTGCACGGGTTCAGGCGGGAACCACGTTTCGACCCGTGGTTGGCCCGTGCCTGGAGCGCGGTCCACGGAGTTCCCTGCGCGGGTGCATGGACCCGGCGCAGGGACACGTGGCGGCTGGTGAGAGGCGGGCTCAGCATGCGCGGTGTACGGGGTCCGTGGAGGCCCGCCTCGGGACAGGGCGCGCGCAGGGGGGCGCTGACGCGGCTGTCGGCCGCACTCGAGTGCGCCACGCGTCGCAACGCGAGAGGCGGCCGCACTCGAGTGCGCCACGCGTCGGCCCGCGGTTGGCGGTCCGTACCTACCCCGCTGACCGCGGGAGGACACGTGGCGCGCGGCAGGGTGCATTGCACCGCTGTCCCCTGTTATGGGGACACGTGTCAGCCCCAGGAATTTCCGGGCGCGTCGGACGGGGGCTGTCCGACCCCTCTTCGGGTTTTCGGGCGCCCGAAAGTTGCGCCCGAAAACCCGGCCCACTTGACTTTGGGCTGTGCCTATAAATAGGACTCCTTAGTTCTTTTGCGGGCTTTTTAGACTTCTTTTCACTGTGGACTCTTCAGAGAAGTTCTTCCCCTCACAGTATACTATCCATTGGAGGACTTTGAGGATTTGTGGAGGCACGCAACCCGAGGTTAGCTATTTTGCGGCGCGGCGCGACGCTTGTTCACCTTCGACCCGCTTCGTCCCTTTTCAGTGTTTGGGCTCCCCCGACTCACCCCGACCTCCTTTTTCGACGATTCTTGCGCCATCGGACTCTCGACTGGTAGGACTTCAACTTTCGTGTTTTGAGCTTCATCGATTTCCGTGCTGATCTTTGAGTTTTTCGGGCTCCCATTTGACCCATTTTTCTTCGCGGATTGTTGGACAGCACCGCAGTGTTCCGGCTGTAACTTTGCGCTCAGGCATCGGATCGAGGCGATTCAAGAGGCAAAATTCATCTACATTTCGCAAGGAATCTCCTGGATTTTTCTCAGATTTTTGTGGATTTTTCGCGAAGGTGAGAATCTCCTTTTTCTGTAGTTCTTCGTTACAGAAATTTTGTACAGTTTGGATTGGGTTGTTCCCCTTGCCGGATTTTTATCTCAGCGTAGGAAACTCCGATTTGGGCGTGCAGGTACTCGTTTCGACGGGCTCGTCGCGAGGATCGCGATAGTATTTTTCTGGGATTTTTCTGGGCATCTTTCGCAGGTGAAAATTTGAGAACTCTGGACTGTGGTTTTAGGGGACAGATTTTGGGAAATTGAGAATGAATAGCTTATGTGTTGTCTTTGGGGTATGTTGTACAGATTCGTGACCAGTTTTGGACAGAGCGAGAGATTCGCATTTGGGGACTTGGATTAGCGCTCGAGGTGGGTGATGTTGTGAACCTCCTACTTGTGAATGTCACTAGGCCTATTGGAATGCCTTGATCATGTGTTACTAATTGTGGATGTATCAAGCATGCTTGTATGAGATTAAGATTCCTTTGATAATATTTGCATTGTTAGCAAGCTACAAGTTAGTGAGCGGTATTTCCATGTTTTAGATATGTAGTTTAATTATATGAAAATAATGCTATAGCCATATCATGTTGTATGTTAAGTGAAGGTTTGAGCATGTGGTTAGAATTCATGTTGTAAAGAGGGGAGACTTGATAGTAGATTATGCATCCAAATTGTATCATGAATCATATGTCATGCCACGTATACATTAGAGGTTCCAAATACTTAATGTTGCATATGTTAGAATAATTGAAATGATTTTATCAAGTAAAGGACTTTGCATGCTTGAATGGTCATCTAGTTAGGCCACCTTTTTCTGCTACACATACATGCTGGAATTGACTTAGGAGAAACCATGCTTTTTATTCATTCTCCTGATGTCTAGTTTTAGGGGATTGTGTAGTCAGATGTTCAGAGTTGGAACAGTTGGGGATTGATGATTGGGTGTTGCGGCAACCGCGGACTGGGGGCGGTTGACCGGCTTATTAGTATTATTATTATTATTGCATCAGATTGGAGGTGAGGGATCGGGCTTCTTTAGTGGATGGTCTTACCCACATGTTTAGAGTCTTGATCCAGTCCTGCTACATCAGATACTTATGGTTACATACTTTACTCGTGTGGGTCGCTCCCCTCGAGTGCCACTCCGGAGTAGGCTTAGGGCCGTGCCGTGTGCCGGTCGGTTGGATACTTTTAGGGCCGTGCCGTGTGCCGGTCGGTTGGATACTTTTGGGATCGTGCCGGGTGCCGATCAGTTACTTGTTCTTGAGAGGACAGCAGAGCAGGCAGTACCAGTGTTACTGGTGTTCGATTGGGTTGGTCTTGTAGTCTGTGACATCCTGGTCCATATCATTAGCTATTCCTTTAGCTAGGCATCTTTGAGGCATGATAGGGGTAGCTCTTCATCAGTAGTTTTACTTATAGCTTACCACCTTGTGTTATTTTTCCGCCTCTGATAGTCCTAGTGGGCATGCTCGAGTTTGAGGTCTACCCACTAGGGGAGGCTACTGTTTTTATAGTAGTTCTCACCCCCCACTGTTTTCTCTTTTCTTTCCCCTCTTTGTTTTGCAGAGTCTTCTGCGGGATTTGCGGGACCCTCTACCCAGGATCGAGGTAAGAGGATAGCTGATTAGATAGATACTTCCCGGGTTTCGAGCTTTGTAGTTTTGGATGTATCCCCTGTACTCTCAGACAGTTGTATTTTTTTGTTATTTTGGGTCTGGCTTCTGCCAGCTGGTTGTATTTACTTCGTGAGCTGGGAGAGACACTTGTACTTATTTGAGAGCTTTATTGTACTTTTACTTTCCAGCTTTTGTCTGAGATGTTTTAGTTTTAGTTAGCTCTGTTGTATGCTCCTTTATTATATTATTTCTTATATCTGAGCAGGTTACCAGCGCTTAGTGTACACGGGAAATACCGTGTGCTCGGCGGATCTGTGTTTGAGCCCGGGTTCTGGTTTACACCCGGGGCGTGACAGCATTAGCTCTCGAGGTTTGGATATAAAACTTGTTTTCAACTATTTTCCTAAAAAGAACTAAAAATCATTAAAAATGGTTTTCTTCCAGATCAAATGGCTTTCAGTAAGAAATGTCACCTTTTTCCTATAAATCTAACCACTCGAGATGATTCGAGTGGTCTGGGTTCCAAGGGCTGCCTTTTTCTTTGGGACGAGAACAACGAGAGGCTATGCCTAGAGCCTGTCTTGTTTGATTAGGGTTGTAGGTTCTAGTCTTTCGGGGTTCCCGGACCCTTTATTGTGTCTGTTGTGGAGTTTATCCTGTAGTGAGTCTGCAGGTTGGATTGATGTTCTGTTGTTGGGAACCGTTGGTGTTGACGGTGGTCCCGGGTCGTTGAATGTTGTCCGACCAGTTTGTTAGCCCTCTCAGTGGTGGGTTGATCCCGGCTGTGGAGTATCTCCAGCCATTGTGTCTTGTGATGTGAGTTGTTGGAGAGGCTAGTGTTTCGTGATTCGAGAGAGCTGATCAGCTGGGTCGTCGTGAGTGCTCTGACCGTTGTGCGAGATGTTTGAGGATTCTGAGTCTTTCCGTTCAGAGCGTGAGCGTGGATTTTGGACTATAGCCTGCAGTGCCACCTGAGCGACAGAGTGCGCGGATACCTTTTCCTCGGTGGGGTCGCGCCCCTCGAGAGCCACGCCCGGGGTGGATCTGTTACTTTTGTATCGCGACTTGTCGACACAGTCCCTCTGGCTAAGCCAGTTTTGGCAGCTACGGACGCCCTATGTAAGTCCGGTCCTCCGGGATGTAACGGCAGTAGGTAGGCGCAGGTTTGACTGGACCCGAGGAGGCAGTCAGGTAGATTGGGTGATCTGAGTTGAGGGATAGTAGATGCACCATGTTATCATCTGTTCCACTTTTTGAGCATCTAGATAAGGGCATAGTAGCTGTAGGGTTATTCATTTCCAGCTCTTTCCTTCAGTATTTCATTTGTTACAGCATGCCTCTAGTAGACTTAGTGGGCAGACCGTTGGGCTTGTTGGCGGCACCCACTGAGAATTACTGTGGGATGTAGTTCTCACACCCGTCGTGGTATCTTTTTCCCCAGGGACGTCTGCTCCTGTTCCTGCTGCTCCAGTTGCTGCTTCTTCTGATCGAGGTGAGGGAGTCGCGAGCTAGATCCCTACCAGTCGTCGTCTAGAGAGTAGATGTACTCTTATTATTTTGAGAGTTTCTTGTTGAGAGATTTTGTAGTGAGGGATAGAGTTGTACTTTCCTTTATTGCTGAGAGAGACTTTTGTATTTTATTGAGGACTTGGATTGTATCATTTGGACTTGTATTTATTTTTTATTTCTAGCAGTTTACTTTCAGCTCTGATATCTGTTTAGTATAATATCTTCCTTTTGCAGGTTTGACGCTTCGTCTATACGGGGTTCACCGTATGGGCGGCGAATCTGTTGGCGAGCCCGGGTCGCAGTTTCGACCCCGGGGCGTGACAAAAACATTCAGAACATGTTACATATATATTAGGTTCCACCCAACCCATATTTTATCACTAGGTTTATGTTTAATACTGCAATGACACCTAGTGTTCTACTATATTCTTTGTGTCTATAACTAGTTTATCCGACTAGTTCTTGTATCTTTAGGGTTCACATGGCACAAAATTTATTCATCCTAAATTCTTGAGTTCTCAACGACAATCGTCTACCTCTAACATAGGAAGCATGCAATTTACATGACATTCGCATACACTTGAACCTATTGAGGTCAAAAATAGCACCACGATAGGGAGCGACATGTGGCGCGCACCATCGGCTAAGGGCACCAGCCGATAGAAGAAATAGTCGATGAAAAGGGACTCGCGTCTCAACCAAGGCCGAGCTCGGCCAAAGGCGAACCATCAGACCGCCTGTGGTGACCCGAATCCCCGTGGAGCAGCTACGTCTTGATCAGCAGCTTCTGGAGGGCCATGTTGTCTGTCAGAGTTGGTTATGCGCAAATCGGACTCAAGAAATAGACTTAGTGCGAAAAATAGATCAAGATTACCTATTTGGGCATTTTTGTTAAATAATAGAAGTGGTTTTGCGCAAAACAGAGACCGCGGTTGGATTCAGCGCGGAAAAATGTTGGAAAACGACTATTTGGATGTATTTTTCTGAGTCCGAACACCTAAAAATGGACAACCGGAAGTTTACGGTGAAATCGGGTGCACGGGGGAGCCTTGGACCGAGGGAAGGCCACGTGGCGGCCTGGGAGTGGCCGGCACACCCGGCGCGGTCCACGCAGCGGAGCGGGGTAGGTGGCGTGGCAGGCGGGCAGGTGCGGGGGCAGGCACAGGGCGGCATGGCACCGCCACGTGGCGCCGCCTAAGTGGTGGGCGCCAACCACCCGCGCTCGCGAGTGGGACGCGTGGTGCGGCCCGGTTGGCCGCGCATGGCTGTTGCGCGGGGCAGGGACATGCGGCGCTCCCGGGTTGATCCGGGTGCTGCGCGAACCCCATACCGTGGGGTTCCTCTTTGGATTTCGCCTATAAATAGGCCTTAGAAGCCCCATTTCGGGACTTTTGGGATCGATTTGGGCCGAATACCCAGATTGGAGGGCAAAGAGCTTTGAGCCCAGATGGCGGGATTGTCAGAGGCATATCAGCGGAGGAGTAAGCAACTGGTTTTGGGTGACACAGTTGTCGGAGCAGCGGGCTGCCCGACAGTGCTTCCCTTCTGAGACCACCCCGTTGCAGTATCCTCTGTGGCAGCGATTTTAGTGGCGCCGATGGAGCAAGCAGCCCCTCCGTGCGGACGATTAGTGTCGAGACACCGAGGCAGGGTGGACAGCTGACAGCAGATGAGCTATGGGACATCATTAATCGACTGAGCCAGTTTCGGCAGTTGGACCCGCCCCTATTCGTAGGATTGAGTTTAGAGCCTCCAGTGGCAGAGCCGTAGGCGGCGGCAGTGATGGAGAGACTATTTGAGAGCCTCCTTGTTCCAAAGAGTTTACGCAGTTACTGAACTGTGCGCTCCACGTCAAGAGGAACGAGGCGCATAGGATATGTGTGTTCGAGAGAGGGTTGCCTTTCAGCTTGTCGGTCCCTCTGACTACGGATTTTGGATGCCTCGATGGAGTAGGCACTCTTTATGGAGCGTGACACTGCAGTTCCTGAGGGCAGGGACTTACCGCCTAGGGCGAGTTCTGGAGAGAAGCGGCTGGCGCCAGATGATGGAGGACAGATTAGCAGGCTGAGGCCTTCCCGATTCCTGTCCCAGGGTAGGGGATTTTTGAGACGCCAGAGGTCGGGTGGACACCCGATGGCATCGTTAGCTTCAGTATCAGCAGCGACATTAGCATAGATGTGTTATTTGCGGAGGACCGCATTCGTCGCCCCAGTGTGAGCAGAGGCAGGGGCAGTGCTCCCTATGTGGATCATGTCCAGTAAAGTTGAGGCCGTGGATTGTGCCGGCAGACTTATTGGTTTACGTCGGCTCCCGGAGTTGGACTGAGTGCTTAGGATTGGTGAGCGTGTTGTCACGCGACTATTGACAGCAGGGAGAGGATCGTGATTTTCTATAAGCCGACAAGAATTGTTGTCCTTAGTGACTGTCAGAGTACGCTGGTTGCAGCAACGGCTCCTTCGGCGAGGGTAGGGCAGATGATGAGCCGAAGATGTATTGCCTTTCAGTGACAGTGGTAGTGGTGCCTACGGCAGCACCGGGACTCGGGGATGTCTCTATTGTCCATGAGCTCCCGGATGTGTTTCTACCGGAGCCGACTATAATGCCGCCAGGAAGGGAGGTTGAGTTGCGATTGACGCGGTTCTGTAACCACGCCGATTCTGAAGGCACTTTTTTTTTATGGCACTAGTAAGGTTGAGGAAGCTGTTGCCCTAGTTGCAGGATCTGATGGAGAAGAACCCTGTTTGACTGATGGGGTCGCCTTGGTGAGCGCTAGTGCTTTTCGTGAGGAAGATGAGTGGTTCACTTAGATTTTGGGTGGATTACCGGGAGTTGAGTAAAGTGACCATCTGGAACAAGTACCCTTTGCCGCTCCTTGGTGATCTCTTTGATCAGCTTAAAGGATCTTATGTCTTTTCGAAGATTGATTTGTAGTCTGGTTACCACCAATTGGAGATGAAGGCCGAGGACATCTCGAAGATAGCATTCAGGACGCGGTATGGGCATTACGAGTTCACCATCATGCCTTTTGGATTGACTAATGTCCCGCCGCATTTATGGATTTGATGAACATGATTTTTCGGCCATATTTGGATCGATTCGTAGTGGTGTTCATCGACGATATCCTGGTTTACTCCCGGAGCGATGCTGGTCTTGTGGAGCACTTGAAGATCATGTTGCAACTCCTACTTGAGAGGGAATTGTATGCCAGGTTGGTAAAGTGCGAGTTTTGGCTCCGGGAGGTGGTTTGCTTGGGCCATGTGATTTCCGTCGTAGGTGTGGCAATGGATTCGGCGAAGATAGAGGCAGTCCGGGATTGGCCCCGACCGATGACGGTTACTGCGATGCACAGCTTTTTGGGTTTAGCTGGATATTACCGTCGGTTTGTGGAGGGCTTGGCGAAACTCTCCACATGTCACGCCCCGGGTGTAAACCAGAACCCGGGCTCGTCCACAGATCCGCCGTGCACACGAAATTTCCCGTGTACACGAAGCGCTGGTAACCTGCTCAGATATGAAGATATAATAAAGGAGCATAAAACAGAGCTAAACTAAAACTAGTACATCTCAGACTAATACTGGAAAAGAAAGTACAACATAGCTCTCATAAATATACATGTGTCTCTCCCAGCTCACAAAATAAATACATCCAACTGGCCAAAGCCAGACCCAAAATAAAAGGAAAATACAACCGTCTGAGTGTACTGGGGATACATCAATATTACTGAACTCTGGATCAGGGAAGCAGCTAACTAGTCAACGATCCTCTTACCTCGGTCCTGAGAAGAGGGTCCCGCAGCTCCTACAGAGGACTCTGCAAAACAAAGGGGAAAAGAAGAGGGAAAAACAGTGGGGGTGAGAACTACTATAAAAACAGTAGCATCCCCTAGTGGGTAAACCTCAACTCAGACATGCCCACTAGGACTACCAGAGGCGAAAAAGAATAAAGGTGGTAAGCTATAACTAAAACTACTGATGAAGAAGCTACCACTATACCTTCAAAATGCCCAGCTAAAAAGATAGCTAAAAGTATGCATCAGAATATAAAAGCTTGCCTGACTAAATCCAATCTATACTCCAGTAAACACTGGTACTGCCTGCGATGCCTGCCAAATCGGGTATGCCAGCCTACTCATAACACCGATAGGGGATAGGAGTCTCAAGGACTCAAAGTCTGCATATCGCGCACTCCGGAGTGGCACTCGAGGGGAGCGACCCACACGAGTAAAATGCCTGAGTAATAAGTATCCAAGGAGAATAAGTCCGCAGGACTGGATCATGACACTGATCTAAATGGAAAAGAACCATTCACTAAAAGAAGCCCAAATCCTGTCCCCGATTTGATGCAATAACAACTGTCCGGTCAACCGCCCAAAATCTGCGGTTGCCGAAATACCCTGCCATCACAGCCTGCCCGTCCCGAATCCCAAGTATCTGACTACACTATCCCAGCCCCTGCTCTAACCTGAGCATAATATCCCTTATGTCTAGGTAACTGGAGAAAATAAAATCATGGTTTCTCCTAAGTCAATTCCAGCATGATAGTGCAGCAGAAAAAGGTGGCCTAACTAGGTGACCATTCAAGCATGCAAAAGTCCTTTACTTAACAATATGATTTCAGGTATTCCAGTTCTTACAAAATTTAGAGTATACTAATTGTAACAAGTTGCCACAAGCCGGTCTCTATATACATGCATAAGATGTCCCAAGGTACACACATCACATGCAATAGTTTAGCAAAATATTCCTAGCGAGTTTAGACAAAATATCCTTTGCAAGAATTAACATTCAATTCATATTTAGTTCTCTAAAGATATAAGAGCTACCCATAAGTCCAATTATGCATGCTATATCAAATCCACTAATACACTAACATTATAACATAGGACTAGCTCCAATATGCCTAGTGGGTTATCACAAGTAAGAGGTTAACAACGGTACTCACCTCGAGCGCTAAATCCCTGTCCCAAAATGAAGTCCACGCTCGGTCCAAATGCTCACCGCAACACTGCGAAAGAAATTCCCCAATAGAACATACACAATTAAATCCCTCAATGTTCACGAAAATCTGTCCAAAACTAAACAGTTCAGAGTTTCCCTATTTTCACCTGTGAAAAATACTCGAAAAATTCCAAGAAAAATACTGTCACGATCATCGCGACGAACCGGTCGAAACGAGTACCTGCACGTTCAAAACCAAGTTTCCTACGCTGAGATACAAATTCGGCAAGGGACACACCCCAACAAAAACTATGCAGAAATTCTGTACCAAAGAACTATAGAAAAGGGGATTTTCATCTTCAGAAAAAATTTAGAAAAATCTGAGAAAAATCCATGAGATTCCTTGCGAAATGTAGATGAGAAACGCCTTTTGAATCACCTCGATCCGACGCTTGTGCGCAAAGATACAGCTAAAACAATCGAGCGCTGTCCAAAACTCCGCGAAGAAAATTGGGTCACAAAGAAGCTCGGGAAACTCCAAAATCCACACGAAAATAGAGGAAACTCAAAACACCAAAATCCGAGCCCTACCTGTCGAGGTCGGGGTGAGCCGGTTGAGCCCGTACACTGAAAAGGGACGAAACGGGTCGCCGGTGAACAAGCGTCGTGCCGCGTCGTAAAATAGCATTCCTCGGAAAACGTGCCCCTAAAAATCCCAGGGAGGCTCTTTGAAATGCATCTCAGGTGGAGGAAGAAAACTCCTAAAGGACTCACTGTGAAAATCTGCTCAGAAAAAGAGCTAACGGTCCCCGAAGTCCACTATTTATAGGCCCAGCCCGCAGCCTCCTTGGGCCGGATTCGGGCGCCAAGATTCGGGCGCCCGAATCCGCAAAAGCGGTCGCACCAAGCTGGTCCGACGCGCCCGAAAGTGCCCATGCCCGCCACGTGTCCCCCGCACAGTGAACAGCTGTGCGGGGCGACTGGGGGCCTGCCGCGTGGCCTCAACTGGTCAAGGCCGTGCATGCGGCCCGCCAGCAACGGGCCGACACGTGGCCCGCACTCGAGTGCGGGCCATGTGCGGCCGACAGCGCCGCACTGGCCTCTGCTGGCACGCGCCCCGAGGCGCCGCACCGAGCTCCCGTGGACCGCGCTTTGGTGAGCCAGCAAATGCCCGGATGACACGTGTCGTGCGCCCGGTCCACCGAAGCCGCGCTTCTTCCCTGGACCGCGCCGCGCGCACCCGCCATTCCGGACGCGCCACGTGGCCCACCCGCGCGGTTCATGCACCAGCCGCGCTTCCCCCGTGGACCGAGCTGCGTGAGCCGGCCAATGCCAGGCCGCCACGTGGCTCCGGCCGGTCCACGGTCACCTCCCATGCACCGAAGATCCCCCAAAACTTTCGGAAGCCCGTTTTTGGTCATCCGGACTCCAAATTTAACAAGCAAATAGCCGTTTTCAAGCGTTTTTCCACGATGAATCCAAATCCAACCTCTGTTTGGCCCAAAACCTTTTCTAAAATTCAGCAAACACAGCCGAAGGCCAAATCAGCTGAAAATGTCACACAGGTCCACCTATGGCACCCCTTTGATGCACCATGGGCCAGACACACCAACACTAGGTGTTCTACACAGTGGATTCATCAGAAAGGTTGCATGGAAAATCAAGAACACTACATCCTCCCCTACAAGAAAAAGTTTCGTCCTCGAAACAAAAGCCATACCTCAAACCGGGGCCTCGAACAAGTGGGGGTAAGCATCCATCATCGCTGACTCCAGCTCCCAAGTAGCCTCGCGCTCATCATGACTGCTCCAGAGGATCTTCACATAATGGATGGCTCGGCTGCGCAACTCCCTAACTTCACGGTCCAAGATCCTCAATGGCCGCTTGACATAGCTCAAGTCCTCAGCGATCTCCAGTGGGGTGAAATCGATGATGTGTGACGGGTCATGAACATACCTCCTCAGAGTCGATACATGAAACACATCGTGAACACCAACAAGCCTGGGAGGAAGTGCAAGCCTGTAGGCAACTGGCCCTATGCGCTCCAATACCTCGAAGGGCCCAATATAACGAGGGCTCAGTTTCTCACGAATCCCAAATCTCCGGATTCCCTTTGAAGGCGAGACTTTCAAAAAGACATGATCTCCAACCATAAACTCAAGGTCTCGCCTCCGCACATCTGCGTAGCTCCTCTGTCTGCTTTGAGCTGTCTGAAGATGCTGCCTGACTATTCTGACCTTATCCTCTGCCTCTCGCAGCAATTCTGGCCCCAATGTAGAATACCGGGATTTCGGATAGCGCACCGACCTCGTGAGATGGCGTGATGTGGATAAATTGCCTCGGGCATGTTGCTTGTGTGTTTACAGATGATGTCGGGTTGATTCGGATCTACGCGGAAGCCCAGTTTGATTCGGGGTTTTTTCGGGCATTGTGCGCCGATTGAGGACTGATTTTTGGGAAAGCCCCGACTCAACCGTGGTGTACAGAAAATTTGGGAACACGGGGAACAGGTGTATTTTCAGATTACAGCAGAGTTCGGGAGGTTCCAGACTGATGCGAAGGATCCGAAAGCGAAAAGTGAGTCGGAACTGGCAATTTTGGAGCCGGTTTTTGGATTGAGTACCCAGACTCAACGGTTGAGTTTTTTTAGGAGAAAAAGTTGTGGACATGTGTATTTCCAGATTACAGCGGGGTTCGGGAGGTTTCGGACCGGTGCGGAGGCCCCGAGGGCAAAAAGTGAGTTGACGGGGGACTTTTGATGGATTATTTAATTATTTAATTAATTAATGGTTTTTTTTTTGGTGGCTTTGGGCTATGTGTAAGTGAAAGAAAATGGGGTATTTACAAAAGTAACCACCATAACATTCTATATTACAAAAATAGTCTCCTAAAAAATATATTTGCAAAAATAGACCTCCGGAAGTGAGGGGACCAAAAGGCGGTAAACCATTTGCCGTTTTCTTGAAAAGCAGCAAATGGTTTACCGCTTTCTAAAAATTTCACGTAGTCCCCTAAAAGCGGCAAATGATTTGCCTCTTTTAAAAGAGGCAAATGGTTTGCCTCAAATCATTTGCCTCTTTTAAGCTTTTTTACACCACAGTCACAGTTCACATAAAAAAACTCCATTAATACAATTTCCAAATAATACATTTCAAATAACAATTTGAAATGTATTATTTCAAATCACAATTTGAGAGAGAGAGAGAGAGAGAGAGAGAGAGGGGTCTCGATCTGTGCGGGAGAGAGAGAGACGGTACTGTGCGGGGAGAAAGCAGGGAGAAGAAGAAGAAGGGAAGAAGAAGAGAAGAAGAAGTGCGTGCGGGTTAGGTATAAGTGGTTAAAAGCGGCAAACCATTTGCCTCTTTTAAAAGAGGCAAATGGTTTGCCGCTTTTAAAAGAGGCAAACCATTTGCCGCTTTTAAAAGAGGTAAACGGTTTACCTCTTTTAAAAGCGGCAAATGGTTTGCCTCTTTTATAGGCTTTAACATATTCTGTAGACTTATAAAAGCGGCAAATGGTTTGCCGCTTTTAAAAGCGGCAAACCATTTGCCGCATAAGACTATTTTTGTAAATATTTTTTTTAGAAGCCTATTTTTATAATTATAAAAAAATTTAAGATTATTTTTAAAAAAAGCTCGAAAGAAAATTGTTTATTTGAGGAGTTTGGATTAATAGGTGATGGTTTAAGGTGTTGTTTAAAGATTGGGTTTCTTAGTGCAATTAATGCACCCAACAACTCCCACCTACACCTTTAATTAGCTTGAAGCTAATTAATGTTGCCACCTCACCTCTTCTTCCTCCTCTCTAAAAACAGAGGAAACTAAGGCTAACAGAGGAATGAGAGAAAGGAGAAAGGAAGGAAGAGGAAGAAGAAGAGAAAGAAGGGAAGAGATGGTTTGGTTGAGCCTTGATGCTGCGAACGTCCCGCTAGCTGCCGCGGCGCCAAGCGGAGTGGAGCGCGCGCGCGCCGTTCGCCAAGCGAGGTAGGGCTGTAGCAGTTTTTCAGGAATTTGGGTTTATTTTTATCTTTTTGGTTTTCCCTTCTTGTCTTTTTCGGTTGGAGCTGGTACAGCTTGGACTGGTTGTCCTTGAGCTGGCTGAGCCGCAAGGCGCCAATTGGGCGCTGGTGGCGGGTGCAGCGCGGCAGGAGCGCCCCTGGGCGCTGCGCAGTGCGCTTGGGCACTGCGCAGCGGCCGCCAGGGCACCGCGCGGGACGCTCCTGCGCCGCGCTGTGCGCACCAGGGCACCGCGCGGGGCAGGCCGGGCGCCGCGCGGCTGTCCTGGTTGCCGCGTGGCTGGCGCGCAATTGCGCGGGCAGCGGCCGCGCCGCGTGCCTTTGAGCTGGCTACGACTTGCGACTCGCGTCGTCGCGCGCGGGTTGTCGCGTTTGGGCCTATTTTTCGCCGGCGATCGTGCGTGGCGGCCGGATTTGGGCTAATTTTGGTTTTTCCCCTGTTTCCTCTCTCAGGGCAGCGTCAGGAGTGCGGTTTTCGGCGTGGTGCCGTGCGGAGCCCGGATCGTGTGTGCGGCGCGAGACTATTCTTCTACCTGGGCAGTTTTTGAGGGGTTCGTGTGTACTTGTAATTATCTTGTGCTGAGAGCTTTTTGGAAGTGTATTGTGGGTTTTTTTTTGATAAGCTGGAGGACTTAGATTATGTGTTGTTGTGTTGTGAGATCATTGGTGGTGGTGGTTGTGGATTTATGTTGTTGGCTTATATGAGCTTGATTTCTTTTAGTGTAAGCTGCTATTGTGTGTATGGACTTAAGTGAATGGTGGTTATGTGAGCTTTTAGTTGGGGAGCAGACAGTGTACATGGAGCTTATGTTGTGGGTTTTATGTTGTGCTGGAGCTTGGGCAGTGTGTGTGCATTTTGAGCCTGGCAGTGTACTGGGTGGATTATATAAAATGTGTAATTAAGTTTTGAGTGTGTACAAGGTGTTATGAAGGGTGCTGTGGATTTTGTGCAAATCTAATTGAGAGTGTGAATTATGTTGTTGGAGAGCAGTTAATGTGCTGTGCTAGTGGTATGTTGTGAGCACCTTGTTGGTGGTGTACTTGCCCTGTTGCACTGTGTTTTGGCCGTGGAGTGAGCCGGTTGCGCGCGGATTTTTATGAGGACTCGAGGGATTTATTTGAGCATCCGCGGGGATTTTTTCGTGATTCGCGACGGTACGTGCGCGCGTGGCGCGATTTTCGAGGTTTTGTCAGTCTAAGGATCCGGCGCTTCACCGATTTCAGCGTTGCCTGTGGAAAGCGATCCAGGTGGGTTGGAATTTCTCCAAAATTTATGGAATGCCCTCTAATACTTCTGTAAGCATATTGATCATATTTAGCTTATTTATCATGTATGGATCATGATTAGCTGATTTATTATATATTGATAAATCTGATAGTTGCCTAGAAAATTGTAGAATGACATTCTTGAGCCCCTGACATTTTTAGTTTGATCTAGAGGTTATTTGACACTAGACTGCATGTTCATTTGAGATTCAGGCTGCATCTGGACCTTCATATATTTTTAGTGCCCCGTTTTAAGTAAAACTCCATTTTTTTAAAAAGGGGTTTTTAACTATTGAGAACACTATGAATGGTCCAGATTGTTCAAATTGATTGCATACTCGTGCCGA
This sequence comes from Tillandsia fasciculata, assembly GCA_029168755.2. Taxonomy (NCBI): domain Eukaryota; kingdom Viridiplantae; phylum Streptophyta; class Magnoliopsida; order Poales; family Bromeliaceae; genus Tillandsia; species Tillandsia fasciculata. Next base: position 10,311,328 of record CM054945.1, read on the forward strand.
GTGCCGAGTACATTTTTAGAGCATTGTGAGACGACTTTCTAGTGTCATGAGAGAGTTTTAGCATTTTTCCAGTACGGAGGCGGAAGCTATGGGCGGCTACGCCTGTAGCCTGTTCTTGTTTGATAGGGTTGTAGGTGGTAGTCGTTCAGAATTTCCAGGCCTCCGGTGTGAGAGTTTGGGAACTTATTTTCCCTGTTTGGTTTACTCTAGATCTTGGGTCGTGTTCTGATTTAGTGGTGGGGGTAGTTCTCCCACTTAGTTTTAAGGATATTTGGGGTTCTGGCAGATCGAGTCGCGGAGGTTTCCGACTCAGCAATGGTCGTGCATTATCAGATTGAGTCGTTGAGGGTTCTCCGACATAGCTGTGAGAGCGTTTGGGCTATTCTTGTTTGAGTCGAGGTTCTTTTCCGACCGAGTTGTGTTTTCGAGCTTTGAGATACCGATCTGTTTGATCGTGGATTATAGCCTGCTGAGCCTGGCATTTCATGCCAGTTATGAGATACTTGTGATACTTGAGTTCGTTGGGGTCGCTCCCCTCGAGCTACGCCCCGGGTGCGATGATGTTACCGAGCCTGACGAGGCTGCGATGATGCGACTAGTTGATACACTAGAGTTCGCTTGAGATTGAGATAGTCCGTGTGGGACACCCTACGTAAGACCAAGTCCTGTTTGGGCGTAGTGGCAGTAGAGGAGCGCAGGCTTGACTTGGACTGGTCCAAAGAGGGACAGTCATTGAGATTTGGGTGATTTGTGTGAGTGAGTTTCATTGCATGTTCATAGATGAGATTTCCTTTGAGCATGATACTTGAGGCATATTATTAGCAGTGTTAGTGTATGCATAGCAGGGTCAGAGTTGAGTTCCTTCAGCATGATGTTGTTACTTATTAGCTGTAGTTCCTTTCCTGCTTTCCTTCTATCTATCTATCTGCATACCTATCTGTTTTGCCTCCAGTAGACTTAGTGGGCACACCGTGGATATTGGGACGGTACCCACTGAGATCTGCCTTTTGCAGTAGATCTCACACCCGCTGCGGTGACAGGTTGAGGCAGCTGTTCCGGCTTGGTTTGTGCGGAGACAGCAGTTCGAGGTGAGGACGCGGCCGTTTAGTTCCTTACCAGCATTGAGAGTCAGAGGTAGATGTACTCTGTTAGTTTTATGTTTCCACTTTTGTACCCTGAGGGTGAGGCTTGTATTTTATATTCCATTCGAGAGTCCTGTATTGAGGATTATGTATTAGTGGAGCTTTAATTATTTCAGATGTTCAGTGTTTTTTTCTATAGCACTTGGTTTTAGTTCTTTTCAGCTCTCTGATACTTGTGTAGCTTTGGATCTGACTTGCAGGGTAGACGCTTCGTCTGTACGGCACTTTCCGTACAGATGGCGGATTTGGATATTGGGACGGTACCCACTGAGATCTGCCTTCTGCAGTAGATCTCACACCCGCTGCGGTGACAGGTTGAAGCAGCTGTTCCGGCTTGGTTCGTGCGGAGACAGCAGATCAGGTGAGGACGCAACCGATTAGTTCCTTACCAGCATTGAGAGTCAGAGGTAGATGTACCCATTTTATTTTATGACTCCACTTTTGTACTGGACATTCTGAGAGTCTTGTGAGGATTGTATTTTTTTTTTCATAGCTTTCAGACTATGTATTGAGGTCTTTCATTTATTTGGATGTTCAGTTGATCTCTATAGCTTTTGGTTTTAGTTTCAGCTCTAATACATGTTTTTAGCTATAGATCTGACTTGCAGGGTAGACGCTTCGTCTGTACGGCAGTTTCCGTACAGATGGCGGATCTGTTGGCAAGCCCGGGTCGCAGTTTCGACCCCGGGGCGTGACACCCAAAGTCCGCCTTTCACCCACATCGCTCTAATAAAGTGGGGAACGACACTTGCGTCCATACAATGCTTCAAACGGAGCCATCTGGATGCTCGCTTGAAAGCTATTATTGTACGCAAACTCTGCCAGTGATAAGTGTCGCACCCAACCTCCTCCAAAGTCTAGCGTGCAAGCTCGGAGCATGTCCTCAAGAATCTGTATAGTCCGCTCTGACTGCCCGTCTGTCTGTGGGTGAAATGCTGTGCTGAAACTGAGCTGTGTCCCCAAAGTGGCCTGTAGACTCCTCCAAAAGCGCGAAACGAACCTCGAATCTCGATCAGATACAATGAAGGCGGGCACACTATGCAACCTCACCACCTCGTCTAAGTACAGCTGCGCCAGCCGCTCGAGTGACGAAGTCACCTGCACCGGTAGAAAGTGAGCGGACTTGGTGAGTCTATCCACGACTACCCAAATCGCGTCTACTCTAGTCTGTGCCCTCGGCAACCCAGTGACAAAATCCATAGTAACATGTTCCCATTTCCATTCAGGGATTGGGAGACTCTGCAACTTGCCAGCAGGTACACGATGCTCAGCCTTTACTTGCTGACAAGTTAAACAGTGTGCCACAAATCTCCCAATGTCTCTTTTCATCCTATTCCACCAAAACTGTGCCTTGAGGTCCCTATACATCTTAGTCCCACCAGGATGAATGGTATAAGGTGTATAGTGGGCCTCCCTCAAGATCTGCTCTCGAATCTCCGTATCCATAGGCACACAAGCTCGATCCCTGTACCGCAGTACTCCCGAAGCATCAACTGAGAAATCCCCTGTCGAATCCGTCTGAATCTGCTCTCGAATCCTCATCAAGTGGGGGTCCTCACTCTGTCTCTCCCGAATCCTGTCCAACAGAGTGGGCTGCACGACTAGAGACATAAGTCTAGCAGAGACCCCAGGGGACACAACCTCGAGCTCTAACCGCCTCATCTGCTCAAGTAATGGCGCCTGATCGGTGATCATCAAAGATAGGCTCTGTACTGCTCTCCTGCTCAGGGCATTAGCAACCACGTTGGCCTTGCCAGGATGGTAGAGTATGTCCACATCATAGTCCTTTAACAATTCTAACCATCTGCGTTGCCTCAAGTTGAGATCCTTCTGTGTGAACAAGTATTTCAAGCTCTTGTGGTCTGTGTAAATCTCGCAGTGCTCCCCATACAGATAATGGCGCCACAACTTCAATGCGAAAATCACTGCAGCTAGCTCTAAATCATGGGTAGGGTAATTCTTTTCATAATCCTTCAGTTGCCGAGAGGCATAAGCGATTACCCTACCCTCCTGCATCAGCACGCAACTAAGTCCACTGTGCGATGCATCACTGTAAATCACATATCCTTTCCCCATAACAGGGAGGGAAAGGATAGGAGCCGACATCAATCTGTTCTTTAATTCCTCAAAGCTCCTCTGGCAATCCTCACTCCAAATAAACTTAATCCCTTTACGAGTCAGACGAGTGAGGGGTGTGGAACGTTTCGCAAAACCTTCCACAAACCGACGGTAATATCCGGCTAGGCCCATAAAACTGCGAACCTCTGATACCGTCGTCGGTCGGGGCCAATCCCGGACTGCCTCAATCTTCATCGGGTCTACTGCCACTCCTGCGGCTGAGATCACATGGCCCAAAAAGACAACCTCCCGAAGCCAAAATTCGCACTTAGATAACTTGGCATACAACTTCCTCTCTCTGAGAAGTTGCAGCACAATCCTCAGGTGCTCCTTATGCTCCACATCACTCCGGGAATAAATCAGGATATCATCAATAAATACAACAATGAACCGATTCAGGTATGGTCGAAAGATCCTGTTCATTAAATCCATAAAAGCAGCAGGGGCATTTGTCAATCCAAAAGGCATGACGGTGAACTCATAATGCCCGTACCGCGTCCTGAATGCCGTCTTTGGAATGTCCTCGGTCTTCACCTTCAGTTGGTGGTAACCAGACTGTTAGTCAATCTTGGAGAAGACACAAGACCCTTGCAGCTGATCAAATAAGTCATCAATGCGCGGCAAAGGATACTTGTTCTTGATGGTCACTTTATTCAGCTCGCGGTAACCAACACAAAGTCGAAGTGAACCATCCTTCTTCTTCACAAATAGCACCGGCGCTCCCCAAGGCGATACACTTGGTCTCACAAAACCTTTATCCATTAGATCCTGAAGTTGCGCCTTTAACTCTCGCAGCTCAGCCGGTGCCATTCGGTAAGGAGCCTTAGAGATTGGCGCAGTTCCTTGGACTACGTCAATCAAAAACTCGATCTCCCTATCCGGCGGCATGCTAATCAGCTCTAGTGGAAACACATCCGGAAACTCGTGGACAATAGGGATATCCGCGAGTCCCGGTGCCGCCGTAGGCTCCTTAACCACACATGCCAAAAAGGCCACGCATCCACTGCGCATCATCTGCCTCGCACGAGAAGTCGAAACTACTGAGGCGAAGAAAGCACTCTGGCACCCCCTATAAACAAACACCTCCTGGCCTGGCTCGCTAAAAGTCACAGTCCTCGCGGCGCAATCAATCGTCGCGAAATAGCGAGCTAGCCAATCCATCCCAAGTACTATGTCGAAATCTCGCAGCTGACTAAGGACCATCAGGTCCGTTGGCAAAATCCAAGACTCAACCTGTACCGGAAAAGACCAACAACACTCCTCTACAAGCAATGTATGCTCGGGAACCTGTACCGGACAAGACCAACAACACTCCTCTACAAGCAATGTATGCTCGGGAATCTGTACCACTAATGCATGTGGCAACCAACCTAACTCTAGTCCATGGGATGATGCAAATGATCTACTGATAAAAGAATGTGATGCACCGGTATCAAATAAAGTGCGAGCTCTAGTACCAAAAAGTAAAGTGATACCTGCCACCACGTGGTCGGCTGCCGAGGAGTCCTCTACCTGGGCGGCATAGACTCGCCCGCTCTGTGCCGGAGGTCTGTAGTCTGCAGGGTGGGAGGAAGGAGCCCTGCTCGCTGGAGCATAGGGCCGCTGCTGGGGCACCGAAGGGACTGATGCTGAGGAAGGAGCCGGCGATGTCGAAAAAGGGCAAGTAGCTCGGATGTGGCCGGACTGTCCACACCGATAACAGCGGCCATACCTCTGGTCGCAAGTATCCGACGAGTGCTGACCCCTACAAAAGATGCATCTAACCGCAGACTGGGGCTGCCTCGACTGCTGCTGCTGCTGCCTCTGCTGCTGTGACCCCTGCGTCGCGACTGTGACCTCTGCTGCTGCGAGTGCTGCTGCTGTCGCTGGGGCTGCTGCTTCTACTGGTGCTGTGGGGGCCTCTGGGATCCCCCAGGCCCTCGCCGCTCCGAACGCCTACGGCCCGTGAACTGAGGCGGTGGCGGTCGGGGCGGCCTCCAGGAACTGGCCTGTCCCCCATCGTCCGGCGCTGGTCGCTTCCTCTCAGAACTCTGAGTGACCAAGCCTCCACGTCTAGCGACAACGTGATCTCCCATCTCAACCCACTGCGCATGATCCACTGCCTTTGACAAGGTCTGAAGCCTCTGGGCATGCACCAAGGTATAAATCTCTGGGCGCAGACCCGTCTCAAAGAGCTCCACCTGGTGCGGCCCATCCCTGGCAACATAGGGTACGCAGTTGAGCAACTGCGTGAACTCCTGGAAGTAGTCCCATACTGCCCGGTCACCCTACTGGAGATTCTTCATATCATCTTCTAGCTTTTTCTTCACGCTCGTGGAGAAATAAGTATCCAGAATCATCCGTCTAAACTCTGACCAAGGTAGCTATCGGATAATCTAGAACTCCAAAGGCTCAACCTGACGCCACCAGGCATCTGCATCCCCCTCTAAACAGTGTACTGCCATATGCACTCTGTATCTATGGTCAATAAAGAAGTCCCGAAATAACTTCTCCATTGCTGCTAGCCACGACCCTATCTCCCACGGGTGAGTGCTCCGCCCTGAAAATCTAGGCGGTCCTCGCTGACAAAACTGGGTGAGTTTGTCAGCAAACTCCTGCTCCTCCGCTGGGGTCAATGGCCTGATCTCTCCCTGAGCCCCACTGCTCGACGACGGTGCCGTAGGGACTGGTGGAATAGCCGGCGGTATAACTGGTGGTACAGGGGCCTCTACAGTAGTAGGGGGAGGTGTCCCAACCTGAGCAAGCAACTGCTCAAACCTCTGCTCCTGTCGGCGGTGACTCTCCGCCAACTGGGCCACCATGGCCCTCAGCTTGTTACGGCATTTTGGTGTTGGCATATTTCGTGAGTCAAGTCAGTGAGTTGAGTCGGAGTCTTAAAGGGATCAAATTGTCAAATCAGCCTTCGAAGACTCATTGAAGATTCAACATGAGCCCAAGTCAACTCCCAGGTATGATTAAATATAGATCATGGTGATTAAAGTTCATTTATAATCATTGGAAACAGGAAATTAATGAAAACCGGTTTAGACTTGGTTTTAGGAACTTAGTTTTAACTTACAACTTAATTTAAGTTTGGATTCCGGTACTTGGTTTGTTTTGGATAAAGTTTATCTTGGAAAAATCAGTTTTTACATTGAGTACCGGAACCACACTTGAAGTTCCTCAAACCCGACACAGAATTTTCTGAAATTTGTATTGCGTACCGGAACACAGACTCGCGTACCGGTACACAATGTCATCTCGGGAAAAGTTTCCTAAACCGACTCTAATTCGTTTCCATGGGTTATAAATAGATACTTAGGGTTTCTCGACTATAACGAAAAATACTGATTAATTAAGAAAACACTCGTGAGCAACCCTAGAGGCTAGGTTTTTACCGTTCTTCTTTTTAGCCTCTTTTAGGTCAATTCGACGGTTCTTCCAAGATCTATCTTTTGTCGAATTGATCTAAACTTTGCTTAGAATTTCTTTCTACGGTTCTTCAATGATAATCTAAGCAAAGGATCACCATCGAAGCCTATATTTCTTTATCGGCTGAATTTGCGTCGTGGATTCGACGTAGCACCGTGGATTCGGTGTATTGAAGGCGTTTCGTGGATTCGAAACGTGTGCTCGTGGATTCGAGTGGCGTTCGTGGATTCGAACGTGTGCAGTGGACGTGCAATCGGTGGAGCGCAAGATCCGAAGAAGTTGAAGGAGGGGTCGAGTCCGTGGAGTCGGTAATCACCTTGTTATTCTTCAATTCTTAGTGGATTGTTATTGCGTGTTGGTCCCGTGGTTTTTCTCCTGGATTGGAGTTTCCACGTAAATCTCGGTGTGCTATTTTTATTTCCGCATTGGTTTTTATTTTTGCACTGAGATTTGTTTTTACAATATTACACCTATTCACCCCCCTCTAGGTGTTTGATAGTACCTATTTAGATCCTTGTGGATCCTACATTATAAAAACCTACAATTGGTATCAGAGCGGGTTTTAGGTTTATCTATCATGTCGGGTGAAAGTGGTAATATTTTTAGACCTCCTCTTTTTGATGGGACCAATTATGCGTATTGGAAAGTGCGGATGAGAGCTTTTCTCATCTCAATTGATGAGCAGGTTTGGCAAACCGTGGAATACGGTTGGGTGCATCCAACTGAGGAAGTAGGAAATTCTACTACCCCAAAACCTCGCTCTAGATGGTCTAAAGAGGAAATCGAAAGATCTTCTTACAATGGGAAAGGTATGAACGCTTTATATAATTCTCTTTCCTCGACTGAGTTCACACGAATTTCTGCGTGTGAAACCGCGAAGGAAATTTGGGATATTCTCAAAATTATACATGAGGGTACTAATCTTGTAAAAATTCAAAAGCTCCAGATGCTTACAAGTCAATTTGACTCTATTCATATGGAAGAGCATGAATTGTTTACAGATTATTACACTAGACTTCAAGATGTAATCAATACATGTGCTAATTTAGGAGAAAAGATTCCCGAGTCGAGAATTGTAAGAAAGATACTTCGGACTCTTCCGGAACGGTTTAGGGCAAAGGTTACCGCGATTGAAATCGTTAGTCATCCGGATGAGATGAGGATAGAGGAGTTAGTAGGTGCCTTGCAAACTTATGAGATGACTTTTCCTACTAATCAAGTTTCTTCCAAGTCTTCTTCTAAGCTTACAGGTATTGCATTCAAATCAACAAAGGAAGAAGATGGCGAATCGAGTTCCGACGATGAAATCTCTTTTGCCGATTTTGAAGAACAATTGGCGCGGATCACAAAGAAATTTCGTCGGAAGTTTTGGAAGAATCGAACCGATGGATCTTCATCCACGAAACCATCTAAAGGATCATCGGGTTCTAAATCCTCTAAACTCAAAGGCGTTGCAAAACCTTCTAAAGAAAAAGAAAAAGATGATTTCGAAGGGGAAATCCGATGCTATCGATGCAAAGGCTACGGCCATATTTCAACGGATTGTCCTTCTAAGAAATCATACAAAAAGAAGGCTTTGCAAGCAAAAACTTGGGACGATTCTAGTTTCGATGAATCGACCTCAAGTGAAGAGGAAAAAGAAAAAATTGTTGCTTTTCATGCCTCTCAAATTCCCTCTTCTAATTTGTGTTTATCATCTTTAGTCACTGACTCTACTCCTTTGATTTTGTATGAAACATCAACAACCGGCGGAGAGTCATCAAGTGAGGGGGAGTCGGACGAAGAAGAACTCGTTGAGGCATACCAACAACTTCTTGCGGAATCTAAGAAGATGGCCAAGCATATCAAGAAGTTGAGGAAGCAACGACTTGAAGTTCAAGACGAGAATCAAGCTTTAAAGATCAAACTTCATGATCTCGAGGAGGAACAAGTACGGTTATTGGATAACAATAAAATCCTCCAAGAAAAGTTAAACCAATCGGAGACGAACGCAAAATTATATATGGACAAGATTGGTTTTCTAGAAAAGCAGTTTGAGGAAATTCATGTCACCAACCAAGCTTTGACCAAGCAAGTTCATCTACTCAAATCCGACATACAAAGGCTTTTAACCGGTTCCAAGAAACTAGAAAGTATGTCCGGATTAGGTCAAACAAGCACGGTTGGTTTGGGATTTAAAAAGAACCAAACTGTGAAGGCTTCAAGTTCCACAATGGAATTGAAAGGAAGAACTTGTCACCTATGTGGACTTGAAGGACACTTGGTGAAGAATTTCCCCGAAAAGAGAAAGAAAAATCCTTCGGCAACTTCATCTACGGAGCGGACTCAACGGAATCAAAAGACACATCAAGTCAAAGGAGTTCACTCAACCCACCAAAGGTCCGAGCCACATCATCAATCATACAAGTGGATCATTGCGAGGCAAAGACCTAAGGTGGATCAACAGTCAAAGCGGACAACCCCCGGCCACAACGAATCAAGACAACCCAAAATCCAGCGATTTTGGATTCGGAAAGGTGATATCTTTCCTTGTCTTAAGTTCTAAATAGCTTATGACTGTGTGTAATGCTTTGATTGGTTTTTCCTTCATATTTTTTCTAATCTTTGCATTACATGTTTTTCAATGCTCTTCGTTTTTATACTTTGTTTTTGAACAAAAGGGTTTTTATTGAACAAGTGCATTGAATAAAAAGGGCTTCACGTTCATTCACTCCAAATTAATTTTATATGGATTATCAACTTTACTCCATAATCATAATCATGAAGATACTTCATTATAGGAGTTTTTGATAGTTATAAGCATCAAATTTTAGAAATCATGTGTGATCTTAAGATGCTTAATCTATCTCGGTTGTGTGAATTCATTGTGATAAATGTGAGACAACCGATAGACTAAAATTTGGGATTTAATTCTTTCACGTAAGAGATTGCATTCTTACAAGGGTAAATAAATGAGTTGCTAAAGATGTGGAAAGAGTTACATCCGAAAGGAGTGTGAAAACTACCACCACATGTTGGAAAGAGCTACCACATGTTTTTGGATGCTTGAAAAATATTTTATGAGAAAATCTTTAGTTGAAGCATTCGGAGATTTAAATTCAAAGTTCTTATTTTAAACAATCTCCTGGTTGGTATAAGGTGGGATAGTTAAAAAGATGCTCAAAGAGCCACCCTTAGGTATTTTAGTGCTTATCTCAGTTTGAAAGGGTAGAATTCAAGATTGATGTCATTTGGAAATCTCCGTAAGTCATCTTTGTAAATCCGTTACATCTTGATAGAGTTTGGATCTCAAGATTATTTTTGATGACTTGTGTTTGATGAATATAACATGAAAAACTGTTTATAATGTTTTATCTTTGTTTTTCGTGATTTAGGAGTAAATCTTTTTAATTTTGTGAAATTAATTGGATTGAATGGCATCTGTGTGAATTCGTTGTTTAAAGCACTTAGATTGATTTCTTGATGGAATACAAATCGGTATTTGAAAAGATTTCAAAATTTGGATTTGTTTCAAGAAATTCTTGTCTTTTTGGCTCTGGTGTACCCGTACTTGAATTTTAGTACCGGAACCAAAATTCCGGATCAAAAACCCAATCCGGACCCCGAATCATGAAAATCCCCGTTTTTCACTTGAGTACCGGTACTCCATGTTTAGTACCGGAACTACCTTTGCGGATCCGGATCAGAGGGATTTTTCAGTCCGGAACCCGAACGAAGATTTTTAGATTTTTGCACTGTGTACCGGTACGCGATTTATTGGTACCTGTACGCGGACTGGATTGCATTATATACCGGAATCCAAGTTTTTTTATTCAATCTCTCCCATTACAAAACACTCCCTCTCTCTCTCTAAAACTTCTCTAAGGGTATTCTCTTCAAGATTAAGAGATTTGTTGCTCTCATTTGTAAGTTTTTTTATGAATCTTGCTTTCTTTAACTTCAAAACCTTAGTTCTTAGGTTTTGATGTTGTTTTTAGAGATTTTTGAATAGATCTTTGCTTCAAATGAAATCTCTTACATAAACTACCCTTAACTCATGTTTAGGACATATTTGGTACATCTCTATACATTTAGATTCAGGTTTTCATGCTTATATGATTGAATCTAACATTTACATATGTTCTTAACATAGAAAAAAAAATTGAGAATTAGGGCTTTTTCTTGTAAATATTTTTAAATGATGAATCATCAATTGTGACATGTTTAGAATGATTCTTAGACATGTTTAAACCTTCCTATACGATCAAATCATAGTGCATTGTGTTCTTTGTAGGAAATGGCATTTTCATGGCTACTTGCACTAGTGATTTTGATGGCCACTGGAAGTGGACGTGGTCGTGGTTCTGGAAAGAAAAAGACTACTAAACGATCACGAGATGAAGGGACGACAAGCTCAGATTCTGAACATTCATCAGAATATGAAGAAGAAACGGTTCAAGGAAAGGGGAAAGCACCTATGGCTCCAACGAAAAAGAAGGGTGCGGATTCTCCTCCGCGTAGAAGTACCGGTGGACCGGTAATACGCGACCGCTCTCAACGGAGATCTAATGTTGATGAAAGTGAACAGCATGTAAGTGCAAAACGCCGTGCCAGATTTGCAAACCGTACATGCATTGGAGAGCGTCACGTGAATTTCAACGAGCTATGTCGTGAGGTGCCAGACTTTGTGAGGCTTTTGGAACAAAGTCATATTCGGCCACTTGGCAGAGTCCAACCAAAGATGGGTTTTTGTGTTGAGATCATCAGGGAATTTTATATGAGAGCTAACATACTCCAAAAGGACCATGACATAGGGGCTTTCATTATTGAAACAACAGTTAGAGGCATCAAATTTGACATTACTCCAGCAGTAATTGGGGCAAACCTTGGGCTAGCTGTTGATACTTCTGGTCTTTACTACACAGATGGTGATTTCCAGCATGACACCCATTGGGATACTGTTGTGGATTCAATTTGCAAGTCAGGGACACACACAAATAGGTCATATGTTGAATCAAAGGACCTAAAACCAGAATATCACATTTTGTCCTTAATCGTCTGCTACAACTTATTGCCTACAATGGGGACCAAAAGGATTCGATGGGATCGATTGCTACTTCTCTTTTTCCTTGGTCACCCGGAAAGTGCAATTGGGATCAACATCAACATTCCATTTCTAATTTGGCTGCAAATGGTACATGTCATTGAAGGATCAAGGCAACGTGACCTTCTACCGTATCCAATCTTGATTACTCGTATTCTGGAAGACCACGGTGTTGACATTTCTTGTACCAAGTTTGACTACGGCTTAGGCTCAATCGATGGAATCACGTTAGCCAAGTCAGTTAGCACTTTAAAGACATTTGGACACACAAAGGGCTATGCAAGTGAAGCAACTACGAGCGCACCGCCTCGCCAAGAATCTCCTGAACCAGAAGAAGTGGTAACTCTTCAGACTTTGCAGAAAAAGATGGAGCAAGGTTTCAAGAAAATCGAGGATGGTTTAAAGAAGATATTCGAAATCCTTGGGTGCAAACACGACGATGTGGTCACTGGAGCAACTGCACCGAGTACATCTCATGGACCTACATCACATGAGGACGATGATGATTCAGATCAGGATGAGTGATTTCTTTGCCTTCTTGTTTTTGGGTTTTAGTTTCTTTTCACTTTATGATGAACAAGAACTCTAATGGGCATGTAACTATGAACGTATCCTGCTAGTATGTTTCTTTTTGTCTATTTTGACTGTTTGACAATTTGTGACAAAAAGGGGGAGAACAGAAAATATTGATTGAATCACAAAGGGGGAGAACATAGATGCTCAAGACAGGGGGAGAACATGGAGAACGTGGAGAACATGGAGAACATGTTGGAATGCTCAAGATAGGGGGAGATAAAGAAAAGATTGAAAGAGCCACAAAACAAAAGAACCAAATGGAAGACGAATCAAATGAAGGATTTTAATTTCTAACGACTAACATTTGATTTTGTTTGGAGTTTTGTTTTGCAGGAATTACATCACTTTAAGACTCCAAGTCCTAAGTCATAGAGTATGTTCTAGGACTGTTTGGTTCAAATATAATTTTGTATTTATTGGATCTTTCACGCAAAGAAAATCAATATTTTGGTGATAACATTGAATTTCGAATTTTTGGTTTAAGATGAGTGACTTGAGCGGTTTTATGTATTTTTGGGTTTTGTCACGAAATTGCCAAAGGAGGAGATTGTTACGGCATTTTGGTGTTGGCATATTTCGTGAGTCAAGTCAGTGAGTTGAGTCGGAGTCTTAAAGGGATCAAATTGTCAAATCAGCCTTCGAAGACTCATTGAAGATTCAACATGAGCCCAAGTCAACTCCCAGGTATGATTAAATATAGATCATGGTGATTAAAGTTCATTTATAATCATTGGAAACAGGAAATTAATGAAAACCGGTTTAGACTTGGTTTTAGGAACTTAGTTTTAACTTACAACTTAATTTAAGTTTGGATTCCGGTACTTGGTTTGTTTTGGATAAAGTTTATCTTGGAAAAATCAGTTTTTACATTGAGTACCGGAACCACACTTGAAGTTCCTCAAACCCGACACAGAATTTTCTGAAATTTGTATTGCGTACCGGAACACAAACTCGCGTACCGGTACACAATGTCACTCGGGAAAAGTTTCCTAAACCGACTCTAATTCGTTTTCATGGGTTATAAATAGATACTTAGGGTTTCTCGACTATAACGAAAAATACCGATTAATTAAGAAAACACTCGTGAGCAACCCTAGAGGCTAGGTTTTTACCGTTCTTCTTTTTAGCCTCTTTTAGGTCAATTCGACGGTTCTTCCAAGATCTATCTTTTGTCGAATTGATCTAAACTTTGCTTAGAATTTCTTTCTACGGTTATTCAATGATAATCTAAGCAAAGGATCACCATCGAAGCCTATATTTCTTTATCGGCTGAATTTGCGTCGTGGATTCGACGTAGCACCGTGGATTCGGTGTGTTGAAGGCGTTTCGTGGATTCGAAACGTGTGCTCGTGGATTCGAGTGGCGTTCGTGGATTCGAACGTGTGCAGTGGACGTGCAATCGGTGGAGCGCAAGATCCGAAGAAGTTGAAGGAGGGGTCGAGTCCGTGGAGTCGGTAATCACCTTGTTATTCTTCAATTCTTAGTGGATTGTTATTGCGTGTTGGTCCCGTAGTTTTTCTCCTTGATTGGAGTTTCCACGTAAATCTCGGTGTGCTATTTTTATTTCCGCATTGGTTTTTATTTTTGCACTGAGATTTGTTTTTAAAATATTACACCTATTCACCCCCCTCTAGGTGTTTGATAGTACCTATTTAGATCCTTGTGGATCCTACATTATAAAAACCTACACAGCTCACTAATCTCAGAAGGCCCGGACTGCTCCGGCTCCTCCGGGGGTGTAGGAGTACCCCGGGTAGGGATCTGCCGCCTAGGAGGCATCCTGCCACACAAGAAACCACGGGTCAGTAAACAAAACCACTCTCGACCCAATCCAGCGAAAGTCATAATCATCCTCCTATTTCTGTAACCTTATGTTGTCTGCAGCCAACATAATAGTCCACCAGAAATAGGATATGCCAGTCCCTCTCCACTCACAGGAAGAGTTTTAATAATAAATTGCCAACTCTCGCAAAATATCACGTCACTCACGCCCTGCCGTCCTAGGGTCTACCAAAAGCCTAGGGTTTCCTAAGTCCCAACTGACCTATCCCTAAGCTCTGATACCAACTTAATCTGTCACGCCCCGGGTGTAAACCAGAATCCGGGCTCGTCCACAGATCCGCCGTGCACACGGAATTTTCCGTGTACACGAAGCGCTGGTAACCTGCTCAGATATGAAGATATAATAAAGGAGCATAAAACAGAGTTAAACTAAAACTAGTACATCTCAGACTAATACTGGAAAAGATAGTACAACATAGCTCTCATAAAAATATACATGTGTCTCTCCCAGCTCACAAAATAAATACATCCAGCTGGCCAAAGCCAGACCCAAAATAAAAGAAAAATACAACCGTCTGAGTGTACTGGGGATACATCAATACTACTGAACATTGGATCAGGGAAGCAGCTAACTAGTCAACGATCCTCTTACCTCGGTCCTGAGAAGAGGGTCCCGCAGCTCCTACAGAGGACTCTGCAAAACAAAGGGAAAAAGAAGAGGAAAAAACAGTGGGGGTGAGAACTACTATAAAAACAGTAGCCTCCCCTAGTGGGTAAACCTCAACTCAGACATGCCCACTAGGACAACCAGAGGCGAAAAAGAATAAAGGTGGTAAGCTATAAGTAAAACTACTGATGAAGAAGCTACCACTATGCCTCTAAAATGCCCAGCTAAAAAGATAGCTAAAAGTATGCATCAGAATATAAAAGCCTGCCTGACTAAATCCAATCTATACTCCAGTAAACACTGGTACTGCCTGCGATGCCTGCCAAATCGGGTATGCCAGCCTACGCATAACACCGATAGGGGATAGGAGTCTCAAGGACTCAAAGTCTGCATATCGCGCACTCCGGAGTGGCACTCGAGGGGAGCGACCTACACGAGTAAAATGCCTGAGTAATAAGCATCCAAAGAGAATAAGTCCGCAGGACTGGATCATGACACTGATCTAAATGGAAAAGAACCATCCACTAAAAGAAGCCCAAATCCTCTCCCCGATCTGATGCAATAACAACTGTCCGGTCAACCGCCCAAAATCCGCGGTTGCCGCAATACCCTGCCATCACAGCCTGCCCGTCCCGAATCCCAAGTATCTGACTACACTATCCCAGCCCCTGCTCTAACCTGAGCATAATATCTCCTATGTCTAGGTAACTGGAGAAAATAAAATCATGGTTTCTCCTAAGTCAATTCCAGCATGATAGTGCAGCAGAAAAAGGTGGCCTAACTAGGATACCATTCAAGCATGCAAAAGTCCTTTACTTAACAATATGATTTCAGGTATTTCAGTTCTTACAAAATTTAGAGTATACTAATTGTAACAAGTTGCCACAAGCCGGTCTCTATATACATGCATAAGATGTCCCAAGGTACACACATCACATGCAATAGTTTAGCAAAATATTCCTAGCGAGTTTAGACAAAATATCCTTTGCAAGAATTAACATTCAATTCATATTTAGTTCTCTAAAGATGTAAGAGCTACCCATAAGTCCAATTATGCATGCTATATCCAATCCACTAGTACACTAGCATTATAACATAGGACTAGCTTCAATATGCCTAGTGGGTTATCACAAGTAAGAGGTTAACAACGGTACCCACCTTGAGCGCTAAATCCCTGTCCCAAAATGAAGTCCACGCTCGGTCCAAATGCTCACCGCAACACTGCGAAAGAAATTCCCCAATAGAACATACACAATTAAATCCCCCAATGTTCACGAAAATCTGTCCAAAACTTAACAGTTCAGAGTTTCCCTATTTTCACTTGCGAAAAATGCTCGGAAAATTCCAAGAAAAATACTGTCACGATCCTCGCGACGAACCGGTCGAAACGAGTATCTGCAAGTTCAAAACCGAGTTTCCTACGCTGAGATACAAATTCGGCAAGGGACACACCCCAACAAAAACTGTGCAGAAATTCTGTACCAAAGAACTACAGAAAAAGGGGATTTTCACCTTCGAAAAAAAATCAGAAAAATCTGAGAAAAATCCAGGAGATTCATTGCGAAATGTAGATGAGAAACGCCTCTTGAATCACCTCGATCCGATGCTTGTGCGCAAAGATACAGCCAAAACAATCGAGCGCTGTCCAAAACTCCGCGAAGAAAAATGGGTCACAAAGAAGCTCGGGAAACTCCAAAATCCACACGAAAATAGAGGAAACTCAAACACCAAAATCCGAGCCCTACCTGTCGAGAGTCCAACGGCGCAAGAATCGCCCGAAACGGAGGTCGGGGTGAGCCGGGGGAGCCCGTACACTGAAAAGGGACGAAACGGGTCGCCGGTAAACAAGCGTTGCGCCGCGCCGTAAAATAGCAAACCTCGAAAAACGTGCCCCTAAAAATCCCAGGGAGGCTCTGTGAAATGTATCTCAGGTGGAGGAAGAAAACTCCTAAAGGACTCACTGTGAAAATCTGCTCAGAAAAAGAGCTAAGGGTCCCCAAAGTCCACTATTTATAGGCCCAACACGCAGCCTCCTTGGGCCAGATTCGGGCGCCAAGATTCGGGCGCCCGAATCCGCAAAAGCGGTCGCACCAAGCTGGTCCGACGCGCCCGAAAGTGCCCACGCCCGCCACGTGTCCCCCGCACAGCGAACAGTTGTGCGGGGCGACTGGGGGCCTGCCGCGTGGCCTCAACTAGTCAAGGCCGTGCATGCGGCCCACCAGCGACGGGCCGACACGTGGCCCGCACTCGAGTGCGGGCCATGTGCGGCCAACAGCGCCGCACTGGCCTCTGCTGGCACGCGCCCCGAGGCGCCGCACCGAGCTCCTGTGGACCGCGCTTTGGTGAGCCAGCAAATGCCCGGATGACACGTGTCGTGCGCCCGGTCCACCGAAGCCGCGCTTCTTCCCTGGACCGCGTCGCGCGTACTCGCCATTCCGGACGCGCCACGTGGCCCACCCGCGCGGTTCATGCACCAGCCGCGCTTCCCCCGTGGACCGAGCTGCGTGAGCCGGCCAATGCCAGGCTGCCACGTGGCTCCGGCCGGTCCACGGTCACCTCCCATGCACCGAAGATCCCCCAAAACTTCCGGAAGCCCGTTTTTGGTCATCCGGACTCCAAATCTAACAAGCAAATAGCCGTTTTCAAGCATTTTTTCGCGCTGAATCTAAATCCAACCTCGGTTTGGCCCAAAACCTTTTCTAAAATTCGGCAAACACAGCCGAAGGCCAACAGCTGAAAATATCACACAGGTCCACCTGTGGCACCCCTTTGATGCACCATGGGCCAGACACACCAACACTAGGTGTTCTACACAGTGGATTCATCGGAAAGGTTGCATGGAAAATCAAGAACACTACACCACACCCCTCACTCGTTTGACTTATAAAGGAATTAAGTTGTTTAGAGTGAGGATTGCCAAAAGAGCCTCAAGGAACAGAAAGTAGTTTGATGACAGCTTCTATCTTTCCCTCCTTGTTTGGGGAAAAGGATATGTGATCTGCAGTGATGCATCGCACACTGGACTTAGATGCGTACTGATGCTGGAGGGCAGGGTAATTGCTTGTGCTTCCCGACAGCTGATAGATCATGAGAAGAGTTACCCTACTCATGACTTAGAGTTTGCTGCAGTGGTATTTGCACAGAAGTTATGATGTCACTACTTGTATGGGGGAGCATTATGGGATCTATACTGACTACAAGAGCCTGAAATATCTGTTCACATAGAAAGAGCTGAATCTGAGACAACGTAGATGGTTGGAGTTGTTGAAAGATTATGATGTGGATATCCTTTACCATCCTAGCAAGGCTAATGTGGTTGCAGATGTATTGAACCGGAGAGCGGTGCAGAGCTTGATTATTTGATCACAGATCAGACGCCATTACTAGAGGTGATGAGGCGCCTCGAGCTAGAGGTTGTGTCCCCAGGGGTCTCCGCTAGACTGACATCTTTAGTTGTGTAGCCCACTCTACGGGATAGGAACTGTGAGAGATGGAGTGAGGACTCCCTCTTGACCAGGATTATCGATCACATTAGGGACTTTTTTGGTAGTTATTAGAGATTATATTGGATGCAATGCCTTTTACTGATATTTGAGCTAGTATCTTGTATGATAGAATCAATTGATGGATTATCACTCTTATAAATGATATTTTGGAACTTGACCTAGCACCCCGTCATATGTTGCATGTTTAAACCAGACTAGTAGAGAACCTTCACTTGGGCTAGGTTCTTTTATGCTTTAGACACTCCCACACATTTATTTATTTTTTCTGGACATAGAGTTTTCTCGCCCAGGTAGTGAGCCGAGGGGTTGGGTTATTGTGGGACGTATGTTGCACTCGTGCCTGGGGGCTGAGTGGAGTCTGATAGCTTAGGTTAGACCAATGCTAGTGTTGTTGGGAGCTGTTTGGGTAGACGGTGGTCCTGGGCCGTCGAGCATCTTTCGGTCAGTGTTGTTGGGAACCGTTTGGGTTGACGGTGGTCCCAGGTCGTTGAGTGTCGTCCGACTTGTTTTGCTAGCCCTCGAGTTGTGGGTCGATCCCGGCTGTGGAGTATCTCCAGCCAGTGAGTTTAGTGTGGCGAGTTGGGTTGGGGTCGCGAGTTGGTTGAGTTCGCTATTATCTCGAGATTCGTGAGAGCTTATTAGCTGAGTCGTTGAGAGTACTCCGACCGTCGTGCGAGATGTTTGAGGATCTTGAGTTCTTCCGTTCTGAGAGTGAGCGTGGATTTTGACCATAGCCTGCATGAGCCATATTGAGCTCGACAGAGATACACGGATACTTTCCTCGGTGGGGTCGCGCCCCTCGAGTGCCGCTCCGGAGCTAGAACTATTACTTTGTTATCGCGACTTGTCGACGCAGTCTCTCTGGCTGGGCATTTTTTAGGCAGTCATGGACGCCCTACGTAAGTCCAGTCCTCCGTGGATGTAATGGCAGTAGGTAGGCGCAGGCTTGACTGGACCCTATGTGGCAGTCAGTTTGATTGGGTTGATTGAGCACCTTGTACTCGAGTGGTTGCATATTTTTTCATCTGTATCGCCCCTTTGAGGATTCAGATAGAGGCATGGTAATTATAGAGGTTTTTCCAGCTTTTCTTATACAATTTTTACTGCACCGTTATCTTATGCCTCTAGTAGACTTAGTGGGCAGACTATTGTTCTTGGAGACGGTACCCACTGAGAACTACGTGTTGGTGTAGTTCTCACACCCTCTGTCTGTGACAGTGTTGCAGGGGCATCTTCACCAGTTCCTACCCCTGCTATTGCTGCTTCTTCTGATCGTGGCGAGGGAGTCGCGAGCTAGATCCCTACCTATCATTGGAGAGTAGTTGTACCCCCTATTCTTGGAGAATTTTAGTACAGTCAGTTGGATTTGTATTTTACTCTTTTGAGAGTTGTCTTTATTTTCGAGAGGCTGATGTATTGTGAGGATATGACTTGTACTGTGAGCCTGTACACTGATATATCATTATTATTTTAGTTTACCTCCCTTTTTGGACTCTTAGATGTTGTATCAGAGGATGATGTATAATGATCATTTTTGGGAGTTGGATCTTGTATTTTATTTCAGTTGTACAGTGGTTTAGATTTCACTTTTTCAGCAGTTTACTTTCCAGCTCTGATATCTATTTAGCTGTAGTTCTATCGTTTTGCAGGTTTGACGCTTCGCCTATGCGGGGTTTCCCATATGGGTGGCGGATCTGTTGGCAAGCCCGGGGCGCAGTTTCGACCTCGGGACGTGGCGTGACAGAGACGGAGCTAGTGGTGCTTCTTCCCCACAATCCGCCACTACGTGGCCCAGTTGACCACACCTAATGTCACGCCCCGGGGTCGAAACTGCG
This sequence comes from Tillandsia fasciculata, assembly GCA_029168755.2. Classification (NCBI taxonomy): domain Eukaryota; kingdom Viridiplantae; phylum Streptophyta; class Magnoliopsida; order Poales; family Bromeliaceae; genus Tillandsia; species Tillandsia fasciculata. The sequence continues at coordinate 10,331,448 of CM054945.1, forward strand.
ATCCGGGCTCGCCAACAGATCCGCCATCTGTACGAAAAACTACCGCACAGATGAAGCGTCTACCCTGCAAGAAATCTGTAGCTAAAACATGTATCAGAGCTGAAATTAAAAACCAAAAGCTAAAGAATAACACTGAACATCTGATGATAAAATAATCTCCACTAGATACATAACTCCTCAAATACAGTCTCACGAAGAACAATACAAGTACACTCCTCGCAGATCTCTCAGAATGTCCAGTACAAAAGTGGAAACATAAAAAATATACCGGGTACATCTACCTCAGACTCTCAATGATGGTAAGGAACTAAACGGCCACGTCCTCACCTCGATCTGCTGTCTCCGTGCGGAACAGCTACCTCAGGAACCTGTCACCGCAGCGGGTGTGAGATCTACTGCAGAAGGTAGATCTCAGTGGGTACCATCACCAATATCCACGGTAGGCCCACTAAGTCTACTAGAGGCACAACAGATAGGTATGCAGATAGATAGATAGATAAAAGCTGAAAGGAAACTGTAGGTACCATGTCTCAAACATCATGCTCAAGAAACTCTACTAATGATGTAATGTGCATACACTCGCTACTGCTAACATGCCTCAAGTATCATGCTCAAAGGAAAACTCATCTAAGAACATGCTATGCAATCACTCTCTCATATCACCCAATCTCAATGACTGCCTTATAGGGTCCAGTCAAGCCTGCGCCAAACCTACTGCCACCTCATCCACACTGGGACGGGACTTACGTAGGGTGTCCCACACGAACTATCTCAATCTCAAGCGAACTCTAGTGTATCAACTAGTCGCATCATCAACACGCACCCGGGGCGTAGCTTGAGGGGAGCGACCCCACCGAACTCAAGTATCTCATCTGTCTCAACTGTCTCAATAAGCGGACATGCAGGCTATGATCCACGATCAAAAAGATCGGAAACTCAAATGCTCAAATAGCACAACTCAGTCGGAAAGAACCACGACTCAATCAGGAAATGCCCAAATCCTCACATAATCTGTCGAAGAACCCTCTACGACTCAATCTGATAATGCACGACCCATGGCTGAGTCGGGAAACCTCCACGACTCGATCTACCAGAACCCCCAAAACTCTCAAAGCTAAGTGGGAGACTCACCTCCACCACTAAATCAGAAACACGACCCATGATCTAGAATAAACCCATCAATCCCAACAAGGAAGTGCAACTCTAAAGACACTAGAAACTCAACACACAATGCACTAAAAATCCGCTCGGCCCTCTAGCACGAGCATACATGCAATCTGAACCAACTCAACCCCTCTGGGTGATCTCACTGTTTTAGAAACATTTTTCAAAGCCCGGTTTTCATTAAAACATGTCCGACGATTTTTAAAATGGTTCAGATGCCAATCCAATGCAAAATGATCATGTAGTCTAGTGTCAAGACACCTCTAGATCATGCTAAAAATATCAGATTTATCTTCTAGGCAACTATCAGATTTATCAAGCATAAAAATAGATAAACTAAACATGATCAACATACTTACAGAAGCTTTAGAGGGCATTCCATACATTTTGGAGAAATTCCAACCCACCTGGAATGCTTTCCGCAGGCAAAAGCTGAAGTCGGTGAAGCGCCAAACTTGCACTCTGTCAAAATGCTCTCACGCGCGCGCGCTCTGTCAAGCGTCCCAAAACTTCGCCGAAGCTCGCATCAGCCTCAAAAGCATCTCAGCACAAACTCCGTGCGCTCCGGTCCCCTCTGCGGCCAACTCACAGCACGCACACACCCTCACGCATGCACGCATGCATGCTCGACTCCGCGCAACGAAAATCCAAAACTAGCAGCAACAAAGCAAAAGATGGAAGAAATAATCCAATTAAGCTTAAAGGTTCATCAAAATCCATCAACAAATCCATCTAAGGAAATCCAAAACTAAACTACAAAATCTGCCAACATACCTCATGTACGGCCGACGCGCGCGCGGTTCCGTCCAGCTCCAAGCAACAGTCCATAAGCACCACCACACTCCACTTCTTCCTTCTCATTCATCTCTCACTTCCTTACTCTCTCTCTCTCTCTTTCTTCTCTTTTTTCCTTTCATGGAGAAGAAGCAGGGGCTCATATATAGAGGGTGCAAAACAAAGGGGAGAGAAAATTACCAAAATGCCCTCACTCAAAAATATCCGAATTAGCTTAATTCTGGCTCCCAGGGGCACTGTGTACCGGTACTCATAATGGGGTACCGGTACTAACTACATTAGTTCCGGAACTAGAACTTGAGTTCCGGAACACAGTGCTCAGTTCTGGAACTTAAGCCCCAGTTCCGGAACTGAAGCACCCAAATGCCCAACTCCGAAATCTGAAGTTTCCGGAACTGAAGCACCCAAATGCCCAACTCCGAAATCTGAAGCTTCCAATCCTCGCCGACAACTCACTTATTGCCCCGGGAGCTTCCGCACCACTCCGAAGTCTCCCGAACCTCACTGTAAGCACAAAGTACACATGTCCAAAGCTTTTCCTACTCAAAAGCACAACTGTGGAGTCGGCGTGCTCAATCCGAAATCCGGTGCTCTCACAAGAAAAACCACACTTGCATTTTCCTCTTATTTTTCTCTCCCGCTCTTTTTCTCAATTCCAAAGCGGGTTACAATGAATTATCAAATTCCTCTAATTACCAACTCCAACTCACTTTTCGCCTTCGGGGTCTCCGCATCAGTCCGAGACCACCCGAACCCCGCTGTAACCTGAAAATACACGTGTTCCAACACTTCCCAATTTCTGCGCACAACCGCGGAGTCGATTCTCTATCCAATCCAATACTCAGCAAGTACTCTACAAGTACACAATGTCTCGAAATTGCTGATTCAAACTGGGCTTCCAAGTTCAACGTCGCTAACCCACTTTTCTTCCCAAAGGATTCTGCATCGATCCAAAATAATCCGAACTCAACTGTATATCCAAATGGAACACGCTCAAGCGATTTCCCTCGCACCACGCCATCCTGCGAGGTCGGTGCACTCTACAAAGTCCCGGTACTCTACACCTAAAGCATCCTCCTCCCCGCTGCACACACTGGTTTGGGCGATGAGTGCCACCACAGATCACGCACCGTGCTCGCAGATAAGAGTGAGATGGTCTTCGCGGTTGAGACTGTAGTCGCGACTGCTTTAGAACTCGGGTTGCTCCCTAGAATTGTCTAAAGGTTGTCCACTAGATAGGGCCGATGTAGCCCCCTGGGGCTACTTTAGAGCACTCAAAACCCTCGCAGCTGTCGGGGCTAAAGGCTTGCCCCCATCGCACTTCGCGGACATGTGGCCCGGCTGATCACACTTATAACACTTTCCATGGCGTTCCTTGCACTAGGTCAGTCGGTGCGGTCCACCGCAAATGACGCACCACCCGGGAGTCCCAAACTGTCGCTTAATTGTAATTTTATTTTAGAAACCTAATTCACCCTCCCCTCTTTGGTTGCCATTTTGATCATCAGGTTTCATGCCCCATATATCACAACTTGACCTAGGTTTTCTCCGAAGTCCATATGCCACACATTTCCATGCAAGAACAACTACAACTAAGTTTATTAATCACTTTCATGCAAGGCTAAATCTTGAAATTTTTCTTTTACACCACTCAGAGCTAAACCCTAATTTTAACCCATTACGTACATATTATAGGGTTTTACTCCTACAACATGCTTCTAAAATCATAAAAAGTAAAGAAAATGAGACGAGTTCACCATTTTTGGTGAAATCCCCCACCTTTGATGCTCTTTTGAAGGAAATGTTGCTTGATCACTTAAATCACTACGAAATCTCCTAAAAACGGGATAGAAACCCATAAGAGATCATTTTATCTCTTGTAAATCCAAAAATATGCAAAAACTCCGAAAACCCTTTTTTTTTCACATACATTTCTTAAACTTCCAAGCAAAAGAGATAGGGAAATGGTTCCTTCTTCTCTCCAAAGCCTTCCTTGAAGTCCTCTGCAACTTCTCCAAGCTATTTTGGAGATCAATCCCTCAACACAACCCTCCATAGTGGCTTCCCCCCACCCCTCTATTGCTGTTTCTTCTTCTCTTGAGAAAAACGCAGGGAGAGAGAGGGAGAGAGAGAGAGAGAGAAGGGTTTTAAAATGGATTTTTGGTCAGAGGGTAGGCAGGTGTGGCAGAGAGTGTGAAATGACTTAATTGCCCCAGAGAAAATTCTAAATTTACGACAAAAACCATGTCAGCCTCTGCACATTTTGGGCGCCCACGATCCTGTCCGGGCGTCCGAAACGTTGGAGCCACTATTCCTTTAGGCGATCTAGGGTGCCCTCACCTGCACCCGCTACTGCTCATCGGGGCACCCGCATGACACCCCGGGCGTCTGAAAGCCCGTGCGCACCAAAAACCCAGCTCTCGGGTTGAGAGTCCGATAGTATGGATAGAGCGCCCGTGCTTGCGCCCGCTACTGTGCTCTAGGCGCCCGCAGAACATTCCGGGCATCCGAAATCTGTCTGAAGCTCCAGACTGAGCTATTTTCGGGCATTTTCGACTCTAACTTCGATCCGAATGCGATTTGCTTCGAACCTAACTTGACTCATTTTTATCATGTTCTTAAACATGTTCATGGTGACTTATCCGCACTTTATCACTTTAGCGAAACCCAGATCACCATACACGTCTTGGGCGGACAGGGGAGACTTTGTCCGTTCGACAGTCTGCGCGCGTGCTCGAACCGACCAAATAGTTGGTCTCGGGACGTGACACTGACAGCCCTACATTTTTACGAGAAGGAGAAGTGTGAAAAGGCTGAAGACCATGAGGAGGACCACCTGAGCGAGGGCGAGGCTGCCATGTTTCAGAAGGTGCCAGAGCAATTAGCGCTTAATCGAGGGGTAGGTCACTCTGTCAAGCACAAAGTCAAGAAAGAACCCGAGGGGACTTATGGGAGTCCCGCAGCTCGGTCGTGTGCGCATGCGTGTTGCAGAGGCATGCACACTTGACGGTTTTAGCGCAATAAATGATTTCTCTGCATAGCGAGTTGTTTGGTGCTTGTGCTCGAAGGAGCAAGGCATTGGGGGCTAGTGCAGATGCGAAGGTAGACTGTAGTAGCAAGGCTCGAGGCAGGCCGGGCGCGAAGGCACGATAGCCTGCAAAGCATGCGGATCGAGATTGGCCCGGCGCGTAACGAGGGCGTCTGTGCGTTAGGCGGGGGAGGTTGTCACAAACATAATATTTTTTCCTGCATTCTCTTTTGCAATTACTTAAACTTCAAAGGAGATGATGAGGTTTTGCTTGAATCTTCTAGAAACATCTCTACGAATCTTAAGACTGTGGGCGCGAATGCCGAAGGGTCAAAGTCTCTTAGGTTTCTAGAAGATGTGTTAAATATTGGATCTCTTGGGAGCTCGTAGTCTCTCGTTTTGATTTGTAATCTTGCGCCACTTGGCTTTTTTCTATTAGCTCTCTGGGTGGCGAGTGGCCTATTTATACTTGTGGCCTCTACCTCCACTCAGGAAAATCAGTTGTACTCTCTACTCTCAATCAATATACTACAATATTCCTCCAATTCTCCATCTCTCTTTCTCTCTCTTGTACTTAGTCTTAGAATGAGTAGGTCTAAGCTAGCATGTAGAGAGACAAGCTTGCTCACTTCGCGGAGGAAGGTGAGAGCCGCACGGACTTTATAAGCAATTTTGCTTAAGTCCGTGACAGGCCGCATAGTTCTTTGAGTAAAAAGCAATACTATGAAATTTTCACATTTAATAGAGTCGAATATATTTGTTGAGACCAAAATTTTCGCCACCTTGGGAAGTGACCTGTGATGTATACCATCGGCTAAAGAGATCAGCCGACGGAAGAATGAGTCAACCGAAGAAGGATTCGTGTCCCGGTCCGGACCGATCTCAGTCGTGTGAGAACGTAGCACGCGATGCATGCTATCGGCTGAAGGCATTAGCCGATAGGAGAAGCAGCCGATGAGAAGATTATTGCCTCATCCAGGGGCGATTTCGGCCAAAGAATGATCAAACCGCCCCGGTCAAATGACGAAGAAGGCGGAGTCAGAGTCAACCTTCAGCTGATCAAGCTAGAAAAAAAAAAGCTCTGAAAAGGAAGGGTACGAGATTCGGGGCGCGAATCCCATAACGAATTCCAAAACGGCAAGTGGATTCCAGTATTGGAAAGCGCCGAAAATCACGCTTCGGTACCATAGTTGGGGAATGAACCTAGACAGAAAGACAACTAATATCTTTTTGAGGGGAGTCGACTTAAAAGGAAATAGTTGAGGATTTTACAATGATTCTCCTTAGATTGCGCTGCTTTCCAAAATCGGCGATTACATACCTTGGTTCGGGAAGTGTATAAATACCCGAACCATCGAAGGAAAAGGGGTCTGGCAACCTCGTAAGTCCGGTACCACCCCAGCTTCTTCATTTATCTAGGAGTGGGATAACTTAACTTTTCATACCTGCATTTACTGTTTTTCTAGAAGTAGCCTTACTTATAATCATTCTATCCATACATTCTTCCCTGTATCCCCTTCTTCAAATCAATATAAAGTGTAAATCGGCCCATTCGGTCGTGTCTTTATTTATCAATATAAAGTGTAAACCGGCTCATCGGCCGTGTCTTTATTTGTATTTCTTACGCTTTAAAGTTATAATCGACTCCTTAACCGTACATTTATCTCTTCACCCAATTCGGCTATTCTAAGTCATAACTGACGATCCCTCTCTACCTCCGTAAACCCGATTCAGCTGTCACCGGCCGAGCGATCGTGAGAGTTACCAGAGGAGAACCCGGCCGAGCAGATCCCTTCTCAGCCCATCGCTTGATTGTTGGCACGTGGCGCATTTGACTTCTCTGAGGGTCACCACTCAGGGACCGATCGCAGTAAAGCTACTTTTTGGCCCAACAATATTTTAGTAACTTATCATTTTTATAAATTGCTAAGATAATGGGGATATTTGGATTTAGATTCTGAAAAGTAATTTTAGAGGCAAAAGTGATTTTTTCTTCAATAGAATGCTTGGTAACTTATTTTTCAAAATTTTATTTAGATTATTAGAATATGTCTAAAATTAGAAGAAGTTAAAGTATTTTGATTTTAAACTCAAATTTCAAGTTCAAATTTTAAAATTTGATTCAACTTTTAAATTTAAATTTAGATTTTAAATTTTAAATTTTAAATTATAGTGTTTTAATAATAAAGTTTAAGTTTTAAATTTTAAATTTCAAATTTCAAGTTATAATTTCAAAATTTTAAATTTAGATGTTAAATTTCAATTTTCAAATTTCAAAGTTTAAATTTAAGATAAAATTTAACTTTTGAAATTTCAAATTTGAACATTTAAATTTGAAACTTATTTTTTTTTTAAATTATAAAATTTAAAATTTAAAATTTAATTTTAATTTTTCAATTTAAAATTTTTAAATTTAAAAGTATTGTGTTTAAAATCTATAATTTCAAATTTTAAGTTTTAAATTTAAATATTACATTTTAAATTCTACTAAAATTTAGATTTTAAAATTTAAAATTTAATTTTAAAATTTAAATATTTATATTTTAAATTTTTAAAATTCAAAATTTGAAATTTAAAATTGCCATGTTAAGTTTGAAATTTTAAATTTTAAATTTTAAGTTCAGATTCAAATTTAAAAATTTAAATTTAAATTTAAATTTTAAAAAATTTATTTAAATTTAGATTTTAAATTTTAAATTTTAAATTTTAACTTTTATTTTTAAAATTCTAAATATTAAATTTTAAATTTCTAAATTTTAAATTTAGATTGTAAATTCAAATATCAAATTTTAAATTTTAGTTTTGATTTAATAATTTAAATTATTAATTTAAAATTCAAATTTTTTAAAAAAATTTAAATTTTAAAATAAAATTCAACAAAAAAAAAATTATTATTTAAAGATACTAAAATTTTTTTTGCCCTAGAACTTTTAAAAATCAGCCTAGAAAAATTATTTTTCTACTAAACTCTCAAACGCTTTATATTTAATCAAAATTAATTGTTTCAAATTAAAATTAGTTTTGTGAAAATGACCGAAACGCCCAATTTGGTTTCGATACTCGCAGTCCCATTATCTAGGGTTTTGTTTTTGGTTTTGAACCTTCCTCCGCGTCGTCTGCTCCTCCCCTAGGGTTCCGGCGATCTCCGTCCCCGACGAGCTCCGACGATGGCGCGGAATGAGGAGAAGGCGCAGTCGATGCTGAACCGCTTCATCACCATGAAGCAGGAGGAGAAGCGTAAGCCCAAGGAGCGGCGTCCCTACCTCGCCTCGGAGTGCCGCGACCTCGCGGAGGCTGATCGGTGGCGATCCGAGATCCTCCGCGAGATCGGTGCGAAGGTCGCGGAAATCCAGAACGAGGGCCTTGGCGAGCACCGGCTCCGCGACCTCAACGACGAGATCAACAAGCTCCTCCGTGAGCGCGCCCACTGGGAGCGCCGCATCGTCGAGCTCGGCGGCCCCAACTACGCCCGCGGCGCCCCCAGGATGACCGACCTCGAGGGCAACATTGTCGACGTCCCGAACCCTAGCGGGCGCGGCCCCGGATACCGCTACTTCGGCGCCGCGAAGAAGCTCCCCGGCGTACGCGAGCTCTTCGAGAAGCCCCCGGAGGCGAAAAAGCGCCGCTCGCGCTACGACATCTACAAGCGCATCGACGCGAGCTATTATGGCTACCGCGATGACGAGGACGGGGTCCTCGAGAGGCTTGAAGCCCCTGCGGAGGCGGAGATGCGGGAAAAGGCCGTGGCAGAGTGGCGCCGCCTTGAAAGCATTAGAAGGGAGGCCATGAAGGCCGTTAAGAGTGGAGAAGTCGCCACCGCAGGGGCGCCTGCCGCAGCGGCGGAGGTGCTTTTTGAAGGGGAAGAGGATGTGGTGGATGAGGAGAGGAGGTTGGAGAGGGAGAGGGAGGAGAGCGAGCGGAGCAAGGAGAGGGAGTTTGTGGCGCATGTGCCGCTGCCGGACAAGAAGGAGATCGAGAGGATGATTGTGGAGAAGAAGAAGGAGGAGCTGCTGAGCAAGTACACGAGCGACGTGCTCCTGGAGGAGCAGAAAGAGGCCAAGGACATGCTCAATGTCCAGCGGTAGAGTTTTGAGTATGATTTTTATCTCCAAGTTCTTCTTTGTCATGAATCTCGTTATTATAATTTTTCTTGTTTATCTCCGTTTTTCCTTTCTTCTGGGAATCTATACACATAGCATTGCCTTTCTCTGTTCTTCAGTTTTAGTGAGATACTAGTTATGTACCCGCCCTTCGCAGCGGGGAGCTTTCGTTTAATTTGATGATTGCTTTTCTAGTCAGATTCATAAATAGTCTTTTAACTACGATAAAAAAAAAAACTAATTTATAATTACTTCTCTCGTCAAACTTTTAAAATAACTTTTGAACTTTAGTAATCAGAAGTTAATTATTTGCTGATAAAATAATATGTAGCTGGTTAAAAACTAAAAATGCTTTATAAGCTGTTGAATCTGCCTCTAATTTAAAAAGACTTTAATTCAAAACCACAGGAAGTGTGATGCATTGAACTTTTGTAAAGTTCAGGTGAGTAGTAAAGATTGGAAACCACTTCAATAGTTTCAAGGGTATTTGGGAGTTAATCGAAAGTTTTCGGCACGAAAACGGAGCGAAAACGGACTTCGGAAGTTCAAATTTGCAAATATTGTAAATTTTGTATTAAGTACCGGTACTAAACGAGAGTACTGGAACTCTCTTGCGTGGAGAAGGAATCCCCGTTCGGATTTTGTGAGACTCACCTTGAGTACCGGCATTGATTTGCCGAGTAGTACTAGTATTGATTCGGGTGAGTACCGGCCCGCAGTATGAAATAGAGAAGATTAGCGTTCGAGTTTTGCGAAACTGGATGGGGGGTACCGGTACTAGTGCCTGTGTACTGATTTCGGAAGTTCAAATTTGCAAATATTGTAAATTTTGTATTAAGTACCGGTACTAAATGAGAGCACTGGAACTCTGTTGCGTGGAGAAGGAATCCACGTTCGGATTTTGTGCAACTCACCTTGAGTACCGGCATTGATTTGCCGAGTAGTACCAGTACTGATTCGGGTGAGTACCGGTACGCAGTATGAAATAGAGAAGATCAGCGTTTGAGTTTTGCGAAACTGGATGGGGAGTATCGGTACTACTGCCTGTGTACTGATACTGGAACCTGAGTATCGTTACTCAATGATGCAAATAGCAGTTTTTGAGGGAATGCAAATATGATTAAATGTGGGGTTTAGGTGTAATTGTTACATCTCTATAATCCCAACCCTAAGCCAAAAACTCCCCTACTCTTTCATCTCACTTTCTGTTACTCTCCCTCATCCTCTTTCTCTCTAGAAGCAAGAGAGAACCAGGGATTGATCTCCTTGGAGCTTTGGATTTGGTGGAGAGCTTCAAGAGGAGGATTTGGGAGGAAGAAAGAAACCCTTTCATCCACCTTTGAATGCTAAAAGAGATGAGGTATGTGGGTATTTTGAGATTTTGGCTTTAGGGTTTGTTTAAAATGAGAGTTTTTGGGGTTTTGATCTTGCTAGGGTTTTTTTCTAAAATTTTCTTAGTGTTTCAAGAGATCAGTTTCCATTTATTGGAAGAGCTAACAAAGGTGGAGAATATTACCGAAAAAGGGTGATATCTTTTTTTGTCCAATGTTTCTTGACTTTAGTAGCATGCTAAATTGATAATATTGTGTTAAACATGGTGTAGATGCATGTTAGGACAAAACTAGGGATTTAACCCTCATGTAAGAACATGCAATAGATATTGAAGGCATGTGAGTGTAGTGTAAACCTAGATTATAGGGTGAACAAGTGTGGCATCTAAACCTAGGTTAAAACTTGAATTGAAACTTAGAAACAGACAAACTCTAGTAACTATTGGAAAACTAATTTTTAAGTTCGATTGTTTGTTTGGTTGGCTACAAAATGAAAAACTGAAAATTAATGTTTTACAGTTTGGATTGTTTGGTTCTACATAAATAAGTGAAAATATAAATTATAAAGTATACATTTATAATTAAAATTTTAAAAATACACTTAAATTTATTATTTGAATTCAAAGTTTAAGTTACAACTTATAATTGAAATTAAATTCTAAAATCAAATTTCAACTTAAATTCTGAATTCAAATATGAATTCAAAATTTTAATTTTAATTGAAAGTCGTTTAAAATCATAAATTAAATTGAACAATTGAGTTTCTCATTATTGAAATTAATTTCAAAAGGCAAACTTAAATTCGAATTCCAATTTCAATGTAAAATTTAAATTTCTATATCAAATTTGAATTAATAATTGAATCTATTGTTAGGAAGCAAAGAAAAATTCACAATTTGATTCAAATTTGAATTTACTTTTCAATGCTCAATTCAAACTTTAAATTTGAATTTTTTTAAAAAATAAGTTTAAATTTAAATTTATGATTTATATTCAAAAATATTATTGAATTTATGCTTTGAATTCAAAGTTCCAGTTGAAGTTTATGGCTGGAATTAATTTGATTCAAATTAAAATTTAAAATGTTTGAATTTAAATTTGAATTTTAAAATTAAATTAAGAATTCAAATTTGAATAAAAAATGTAAATTCAAATTTTAAATTCAAATATAAATTCATAAATTTGAATTTAAAATTTTGTGTTTATTTTTAATTCACAGGTACAATTCAAAATGTTAAATTAGAATCATTAGATTCATAAATTAAATTCAAATTAAAGATGAAATTCAACTTTAAAAGTAAATTGAAATATTAAAATTAAGACCAAACATCACCTTTTACAGCTCTCCACTTTGGGTGACTTCGGAATTATTTGAGCCCAAGTAAAAAAAGTGTGATTAGTTATAACTCAGTTCACTAGCCCATTTTTGTAAATTGGCTTTCATATTCACTTTCGCAAACCAAACGGCTGATAAAGCATCACTTTATTACTTTTTAAAAATATTATTTTTGATACTTCACTCTAGCCCAATCGAACATCATATTAATGGAAGACACTATTTATTTTCTAAATTATTCATAAAAAGATCAATAACACAAAAACTTATTAAAGGAGGGCACTTAATTAAGCTAAAAATTTTATCAAATTTAATCACCCTACTAATCATTAATTAACATAATCTTATTTGCTAAAAAATAATTAAATTTATTAAATTTGATAAAACATTCAAATATTTTGACTAAAATAACTTTAAAAATTAGAAGTTGAGGGAGCCCTAATCCGCCGCCGCCCCCCCCCCCCCCACAAAAAAGAAGAAAAAAGACTAGTTGGGGGAGTATTTTTTTTTTTTCCCACGAAAAGAGGAAAATCATCTAATAATAAACATGCCTTATAGTTCAGTTAATTTTCTGCAAAGTCCAATTGCCTTATTAGCTAGTACGGTAGGACCGGTGCCACACTTGCATAAGAGTAGTCGGTTATCTTTCTAAAATCAGAAATAATAATATAAGGATGGAACACATGGATCCATCGAATCAGTTTCAACTTTCCTTCATTTGAAGTAAAAGAGTATTGTTTGTGCAAAATAGTTTGATCTCAACATTACCAAATCCAAGCAAGCTGGTATGTTCCTGCAACAGACCTACAATTACTGCACAAAACATTATGATGCTACACACGAAGGAAAGCATTGAAGCATATGTACTTACATCATTCACTCAAGAAATAAGTTTATGACGAAGGCCTTGTGCAGCAGAAACACCAAGTCAATCTGATAGACACGCATATTTTTTTTAGAATATAAATTTGTATTTGATATTTTACATTATAAATGTTATTGAATTTTTATTTTTATTCATGTTGTGTATGTGTTCATAAATTGTCCAAAAAATTAATAAGATGATGATACGTATTCTCAAGAGTTGAGAATTTAAAACATGAATCATTAGTGATTAATTCCAAATTGCTCTTGATCGATGGATCATCACGGAAACAGTGATTGATCCGGTGAGATTGATGCACTGATCGCTTCCCTTTTAGGGTAGACGAGTTTCGAGTCAACAGTGTGGAGATAATAGAGCGAATGTGCAGGTGGTTGTTGGAGAACAAGGGTACCTAGCGTGACCATCACGAGAAGTCACTTGGATGTCTCACTTGGATGTCTACTCACTCGGCAGTGACTTACTCGATGTTGCACTAGTATAACTGGTCCTTTGACCTGTGGTGTCTCGGCTATTCACAATGGGGTTAATATAGTTTGACTGTACATACATTTGGTCCCTAGTCATTTGGGTCCTTGCGGTGCATGTTGGCTGCAGTAGGTTTGTTGTAGGAATAGGATGTTACACCTATATGAAATCTATTGTCCTTAATAGATAAGAGAGTTAGTCCTATGTGATTTATGAGATCGAGTTTAGAAAATCTTGGGCAATGCATAGTAAATAACTGAAAGGGTTTTCGATATTAGAAACTCGAGTCGAATAAATTTGACATTTGACAATACGGTGGGGTTTGACGAGCAATTACATGACCTCCATCTAGTCGGGACTCCTGATAGAAGAATTGTATCACACGTTAATTGCACCTAGAGGTTTAGTATTCTATTCTACTGAAATGCCACTACATGTTGTTAGGCGTCACGGATGGATTGTGGGACTCATGAGAATTATCTGGATGATCAATAATTTTTATTGGGCTGAGTTGGAATTGTTCTGACCCACTAAAAAAAGTTTAAGTAATATTGTTGACGGTGATCACAATATATCTCACTACTAGATAGAATAGAACTTAATACACATAAGTGGTTATGACTGATGGATCGCGATTTTTGAATCCCCTAAGTACTTAATTGTTAATATATTGATAATTGGACTAATTTATAATTATTATAAATTAGAGATATTAAAGTGCAAATGTTGCTAGAGAGGACTTACTAATAGTTAGTGAGTTGTGAGAGAACTTAAAGTACAATATTGCATTATTGATTTGATTTGATCAAATTAGGATTGAGTTCAAGTCGAATTAAATTAGGATTTAATCGATTGAACCGATTAGGGATAAAATAAAATTAAATCTAATTTTAAATTTATCTTAATGATAATCTTAATGATTATAAAATGGATAATAAATATTCCTCTTTATACGTATTGAAAAAAAAAAAAAAAAAAAAAAAAAAAAAAAAAAAAAAAAAAGAAAAGAAAAGAAAAGAAAAGAAAAGAGGAGATTCTATGTAAGAGAGCTATATTGAAAAAGGAGAATCGATTCTCTATAAGGAGCTAGCATTCGGTGAGAACTTCGATCGGATCAACAACCTCGTGCAAATTATGATCATCAAATTACGATGTAAATCTTTCTACGCAAAGGTGAAGATTAGATCTTTCTTTTATTTTTAATCTTAAATACATGAGAAATTCTATTTTACGTGGTTTTTGAGATCGGATCTCAAGTTTTTAAAATTTTTATTTATTTAATTTTTTTTTCTGCTGCGTTTATTTTTGCGCAAAATTCTAACAATAAATTCGTTCCAATATGCACAAAAATGTAACATGGTGCATTTACTTTTGAATTTCCTGATCACTCTCTGGTGTTAATTTAACAAAAGATGAAACTCTAAGCCTACAAAGGGGGTTATACCCCCTTTGTACCCAAACAAGGTGGGATTAAGGGGGGAACAAGTGTTCCCCCTCAACCGGAACTACGTGTTTTTTTTTTTTTTTTTTTTTTTTACACGCCTCCATAGGCAAATTTTTACCTTATTTTTTTACTTTATTAATTTTAAAAAATATTTATATGTATAAAATTTAAAATTTAAATTTTTTTTATTTTATAAATTTTAAATTTTTTAACTTTATTTTTTAATAAATTTAAATATTTTATTTTATTTTCTTTTTAAAAATTATTAATTTTAAAATTTTAAAATTTATACAATTTTTTTATAAAATTTTTTAAATTTAAAAATTTAAATTTTTGCTCCCATTTAAAATTTAAAAATTAATTTTTTTTTGCATACACTTAAAATTTTTATAAAAAATTAAAATTAATAAAAATTAAAATTTGAATAAATTTTTAAAATTTTAATTTATAAGAAAAAATTAAAAGAAGAAGGATATTTTAGTCTTTTAAGACAAAAGCCAACTCTCTATTCCTCTTGTTCTTTAATCACTTCCCAACACTATTTTTCTTATATTTGGAACTAACATAAAATCCAACCAAATACAAATTTATAATTATTCTAGCTTGTTCTAAAAATTATACTTATTTCTGTTACTACTAATTCTCTCTTATATCTTAACTAAGCGAAGTCTAAGGCTCCGTTTGAAATTGTAGGGTGATTGTGTTACGTATATAGAAAAAGTACGATAGAAAAATATTTTATTTGATTTGCATATATCATGAGTCGATTACGATATATTTTTTACAGTTTTACCGAAAAACAGAAAAGTATATCCTTATATCTCTATTTTACCTATTAGCTTTAGATGCGTCTCAATTCCAAACTGGACTAAAGTCATTATAAATTAAATGAATTTGCAGAAAGTAAAATACTAAAACCATTTGTTGACATCAAGCGGCTCAGTGCATCCGAGCCCTCCTTTGAGTTGTCAGTCTAATTGCTGTAGTTTCAACGAAGACAAATTTCATAAATTTTCCTACAGCCAGTAGCGGAACGAATCTGCCTCCAACATTTTATAGCCCACCAGTTACATATCCAAATGAATAATATTATTTAACCCTTTGGTAAAATTAAATGTACACCCATGAGTAGCGAAAAATTCCTAATAACTTTAGACCTGATCCATCTTTTAATAAAATATATATTAAACGAAGTAGAAGAAAATCTATCCCTAGTCATCTCTGTTGGAACTGTAAAACAGACTATTTTACTCATCTTTTCTAAATATTTTTGCTCAAAAGGGTAGTTTTAATTGTCTCAAAGTTGCATAAAGAGAATTGTTTTCTTCTAAATAAAGAAAAATCTCAACCAAGCTTTATATTCTAAGCTAGCAGCAAGCCAACTGGACACAACCGACTAATGACTTATGATAGGTTTCGTTTCTGAAAAGGATTCACAGGAGTTCTGACATTGTCAAACTTTCAATACACAAAAAAAACTTGATACTATGCACTTCTACGAAGCATTCTTTGTAGGGCTTTTGCTATATTCGAGAAATTATGTTTGGTAATCTAGGTTGTTGAATTATTACTTTAATTGGATTCATATGATTGCAGAAAATGATGTCACAAATATACTTTAGTTCGAAAAACTAAGCCAATATGCCAAAATGTTGATGAAAGTCCTAATTATAGAAGTTTTTGTCTAATTGTCGTTGAAAGTCGTAATTATAAAAGTTGGATCAGTAGTTATATTATAGTTGGGGGAGAAAACCACTTTTTGGTACTCGATTTACTTTTTTTTTTTTTTTGAGGGAAGGTAGCATGCTACCGCTTCATTCATAGGGGGGATGAATTAGGCTACAGGAGTAGGCAACAGGGCCAAGAAAAAAAAAAAAAAAAAAAAAAAAAAAAAAAAAAAAAAAAAAAAAAAAAAAAAAAAAAACTAGGCTAGGTGGGCCCACCAACACACACAGTCGCGCACCACCTTAATAAGGGCACCCGCCGTTCTTTTTTGGTTGTCAAAGATCCGCCTGTTGCGTTCTAGCCAGATATGCCACCAGACAGACGCTATCCCAACAAGCTCTTTGTCTCGCAAAGAGCCGCTTCTCAGGCTAGCGGTTTTCCAGAAGGAGGACACCGTAGCAGAGTGATTGAGGGTAGCGACATTGAGAAGAGCAGCCTGCAGTATGCTTCTTGTAAACTGACAGCCCAGAAATAGGTGGTTGACCGTCTCGGCATCATCCAGACAGAGGACACAAGTATCTTCCCCAGACCATCCCCTTCGAATTAGATTGTCTTTGGTGCGAACCTTGCTCCTTAGTGCAAGCCAGAGAAAGATTTTAATCTTGACGGGGATTTTGATCTTCCAGATTTCTTTAAAATGAGGTTCCGAGGTGCCGCCGTTCTGGAGGAAGAGATAGAGAGATTTGACCGTGAAGATCCCAGATTGGGACCAGCGCCAGCGTACCACATCCCTAGAAGGTAAGATGGGGAGAGATTCAATAAGTTCCTTGAGGAGGTTGGCCTGCTCAGAATCCGGAGATAACCCGGAGGGGGACCCCCGAAGGATCGATCCCCACCTCCATCTGTTCGCCCTCCAGCAGTCCCTCACCCTGCAGTTCTTCCCCCTAACACGGTCGAAGATTGTTGGGAAGAGAGTTCGGAGCGGTGCTTGGGCGGCCCAGATGTCCAACCAGAAACATATATCTCTCCCGTTCCCCAGTGAAAACGACATACCACATCTAAAGATGTCCCTGGTAGAGAGCACATTGCGCCACCATTGTGAGTACGGCCTGAAGGAGTTTCCTTCTCTCAACGGTTTCCTTCGTTCATAGTAAAGCCCTTTGATGAGAGGTCCCCACAGGAGGCTCTTGTCCGTAAGATATCTCCACCACCATTTGGCGAGCAGCGCAGTGTTCATATTTTCCAGATTCAGGACCCCTAGACCTCCCTCGATGGTGCTCCTACAGACCGTTTTCCAATTCACTAGGCAATGCCCCCCTGTCACGGTTGCCGACCCTTTCCAAAAGAAGGCTCTTCGCAGCGCCTCCAGCCGTCTGACTACCCATTTGGGAGCGCGGAACATGGATAGGTAGTAAAGTGGGAGGTTTGTCAGCACGGAATTTAGTAAGATTAACCTACCCCCCTGGGAGAGGAGTTTAGCTTGCCACCCCTCGATCCGATTCTCGAACTTTCCGATAACCTTCCGCCAGTCGTCTTTTCGAAGTTGCTTGTCGGATAGTGGAAGGCCAAGGTAAGATATCGGGAGCTCTCCTACCCTACATCCGAGAAAGTTCGCCAGATCCCTCCCCCTGCCAGACTGCCTGCCCAGGTAAAAAAGTTCGGTCTTCTGTCGATTGACCCTTAAACCCGAAGCCCATTCAAAGAGCTTCCAGATGAATTGTAAGTTGGCAATTTGACTCTTCTTGGCGCCACAGAAGAAGAGGGTGTCGTCCGCGTATTGAATGATAGAGATTTTAGGTGCCGAAGTAGGGCCTACTCCCCTGAGTAGGCCGTTTTGGACCGCCCTCTCCGTCATTCTGGTCAGACCTTCAGCCACCAGGATGAAGAGGTATGGGGACAGAGGGTCCCCTTGCCTAATCCCTCTGGACATCTTTAACCATTTAGTGGGAGCGCCATTCACTAATATAGCCACCTTAGCGTTGCAGACACATTGCTTAATCCAGTCGCACCACCTGCCGTTCGCTCCAATTCCTGACAGGGCCGTGAAAATAAAGTCCCACAGTACCATGTCGAACGCTTTTTCGAAGTCCGCTTTGATCCCCACAGTTTCAAGCCTAGTTTTGGAACTCCAGTTTACCAGCTCGGTAGCGGTTGCGAAAGAGTCGAGAATGGATCTGCCTTTTAGGAAGGCGGACTGGGCGGGTGAGATGACCTCCTTCATAACCCCTTCCAACCTGTTGGCTAAGACCTTGGAAATGATTTTTTGCACGGCGTTGATAAGGCTAATAGGCCTAAAGTCATTAGCCGAATTGGCCCCCTCCTTCTTAGGCGTCAGACAGATGTAGGAGTAGTCCAACGGGGAGGTATTCAACGATCCGTTGTACAGCTCCAGGAAGATGTTGAGCAGGTCGTACTTTACGACGTCCCAAAACTTTTGGAAGAAGCCCAGGTTGAAGCCATCTGGGCCGGGCGCTTTATCAGACCCCAATTGGAAGGTCGCTTTCTTGATCTCCTCTAGGGAGAAGGGAACCGTGAGATCGTCAGGACGGCTTAGCTTTCTGAGGCCGAAGAGCTCGGCCCAGTCCCCGACCGAGCCCCGTGAGCAGTCTGCCGGGGCGAATCTCTTTTTGAAGAAGTCGAAGAAATACCCCCTTTTATCGTCTTCCCTCCGGAGAGACTGACCGTTGTCCATCACATCACCAATGATGTTTTGACGTCTCCTGCTGTTTGCTATGGCGTGAAAGAATTTGGTGTTGCCATCTCCTTCCTTCAGCCAGCGGAGATTCGCACGGGATTTCCAAAGGATCTCCTCGTCGGTCACCACCCCAATAAGTTGGGATTTTAGCTGTTCCCGTTTCGCCAGCTGTAGCGGGGAGAGGTCAACACGTTCTTCCAAAATATCGAGTTGTTGGATCTCGCTGGCTAGGTTTCTTTTGGTTTGGGTAATGCAGTAGAAGTTCGCGGCGCACCATTCCTTGATACGTTTCCGACAATGCCGAAGCTTGGCCACCAGCGTAAGGACGCCAGAACCCTTTGGCGGTACCTCCCTCCACCAGCCGGGTAAGCTGTTACAGAAGCTTTCTCGAGTGAGCCAGACCATCTCGAATCTGAACCGCGGGGGGCGGAAGGATCTCTGGCTGGAAGAAAGAACGATAGGCGAGTGATCGGAGGTGATCCTCGGGACCACTGCCGCCTTCGAGAGGGGAAAGTGCTGGTCCCACTCCGTGGAGATGAGGAAGCGGTCAAGTTTGGCCAGTGATGGGGTACATTGCAGGTTGGACCAGGTGAATTGCTGATTGGTACTAATAGGAATTTTTTCTTAAGGTTGACCTAAGAAACACAAGTACAAACAAAGCATAGAAGTTGGAAGTCCTCTAGAATTTTGTTCCTAAACTTCCAAATAGATATATGCCATTAAAAGTAATTGAACAAATATCTCAATAATAAAGATTTTCTAACAACAACATACTATTGAAAAAAGGGAAGGAAAATTAGTATACCTGGCAAGTGAAATTGGTTGAGCGTTTTAGAGATTGAAGAACAACAGTGTTGTAGCTTTGTATGGGTCACTGGCTACCTTTCCCTTAAAACTCAAGATATGATTTGGTTTTGAATGGCTTGAAGTTTTCAAATTGGAGAGTCAAACTGTAGAAACTAAAGAGGATAGGATAAAAGTAATCAATGATTAACTCTGCTAATAGCAAACTTAATACCACTGACATCAAAATACAAAAATGTATTGAGATTTTTTCGCGAATTAGCACTTAGGGGCGTGACCGAATATCCTAATTATACAAAACATAATTACTTTACTAAAGGCCTTATTAGAAGCCTTATTGAAAATGGAAGAGAAACATACATTAAATGCAGCTTGCTAAAGGCCCATTATCTTGCATCTCCTTCAGTGGTGGAGAGCATATGAGATGGTAAAAAAAAGGGAATTAATTTGATAGTAGACCTATTTTTTAATAACTAGAAAAAAAAAAGAAGTAGAAAACATAACTATGTTGCTGAAATCATGAGTACTTCTTTTTGTCTCCATAAGATCTTAAAGGCATTATGTCATTGAAGGAGGTTAGTAATTCACATGAAAATATTAGATTGAACAATTAGAGTGCATTAAGCAAACATCAACAATTAAGCTCAAATTGTGACACCTCACATAGTTGAGAGCTACTAATCGGGCTTAAGTATTTTGGGTTGGTGGATTTGGGCCCAATAAGTTATTAGGGCTTGGGTGTCGCATGTGACTTCCTAGGAAGTGACAATGGTCTCGGAGCAATTTGCCAGCCGAAAGTGTGACACGAGGTCTCACATCACCTAGCGATCCTAGGTAATGTGTGTGATTGAGCTCGATGAGAACGTTAGGGCTTAATAAGGAGGAGTCTATGACACCCCAGGCTAGCGAAAAAATCTAAATTGGACAGCCAAGGGCTTGATGTGGGGTATATAAGGGTGAATATTTTAGAGTTTGTAACCGGGCTTAAGCATTTTTGGCTGGTAGATTTGAGCCCAACAGATTATTAAGGCTAGGGTGCTACAGTGAAGCGAGTCGTGGCTCTAGGATGGGTCCCCCCCCCCCCCCCGGGACATGACGCAAATAATGAGCAAAAAAATTCTCAAGTTGGAAGACATTATGGAGATGGCATGTAAGAGTGAAAATGCAAATCCTTTTTCTAGGCTTTTTTGCTCTATTGATTAAGGTACTTCTTTGTTATTTTGTTTGTCTTATGCATATTTGAATTTTTGCTAAAATTTTATTAGTTGATACAATTAAAAAGAAACAAAAAATAATAAGGCTCAGACCAGCCTATCTATAAAATAATCTATTACTTTATATTAATTCCCAATACCTATCGTTGACGTGGCACAACGTTATTTTTGTAGAATTTTTTTTAATTTTTTTTTTAAGGCCGGTTCAACTTCTCTTCCAATTCTTCCTATGTGTATCCTTTTATCTTCCCTCCACATTCCCTCATTTCCCCTCGATGCCTATTGCTAGCGTGATACAACTTCCTTTTTTTGGAGTTCCTTTTAATTTTTCTCCTTTTAAGGGTGGTCCAACTTCTCTCTCTTGATTCTTCCAACCGCGCATCCCCTTATCTTCCCTCTACGTCCTCTCATCTCTCCCCAATACCTATTGCCGATATGGCATAACGTTATTTTTTAAATTTTTTTTCAATTTTTTTTTTCTTTTTAAAGGCTGGTACAACTTCTCTTTTTCTTGATTCCTCCCACCGTGCGTCCTCTTTTCTTCCCCCACGTCCCCTCATCTCCCCCCGATACCTATTGTTGACGTGGCACAACGTCCATTTTTATTTTTATTTTTAATTTTTTTTTCTTTTTTAAGACCGGTACAACTTCTCTCTCTTCATTCTTCCCACCGCGCGTCCCCTCAAATCAACTTAAATTTGATTGGGCTCTAAGGCAGTGTTTGGTAAAGAGAATAGATGAGGAATAAGTTATTTATTACTATAATTCTGCCTAACAAGAATCATATTTACAGGGAATAGACTATCCCAGTCAAAGCGGGTAATTCTTGGGTATTCCAGAATTACCCGCTAAATTAATTCCCCAACCCGTCTAGAATTAGCTTTTTTTCGGCTTTATTCTAGGGGCAAGTTCAAGAAAAGCCCCTCGTCCCGCGTGCCATTCTTTTCTTCTTCTCGTGCTTATCGCCTCCCTGTTGAACCCCTTCTTCGTCTCATTCTCCTACCTCTTTCAGCCCTACACAGAGATCGTCGTCTCTCTTTCATCTTTACTGCTGTTCGCCAACCTCCTCTGAGTTGACTCTTCTCTCTCTCTCTCTCTCTCTCTCTCTCTCTCTCTCTCTCTCTCTCCTATTTACTCCAATTTTTCTCTTTACACCGCCCTCCTTCTTCGTCGTCGCGCCTTTCCCAAGCTGGATCTCCACCATCGTCCCTTTTTACTCCATATCTGACCTACTGAAGCCGGAGGATTTTGGAGTGTGAGTGCAAACCTACATTAATTTAAAAGGTAAGATATTATGTGCTCTTGAGTAGTCACCCTCTCACCTACACTTGCCGCTTGAGGAGATTTTGCTTTACATTATGCATTTATATGTGATGTGATCTCCCTCGACGAGAGAGCAGGTGCTAATTTGGTAAATTTGTGGCATATCTTTCCCAATCTTGATGCCGGCTTGACCTGTCAAGTCGCATCTAGTGCCTCCGGTTATCTCTTCCTCCTACTTGCAAAGGTAAGGCATATACCCAATCCTTTATATATGGATTCACAATGCTCCGTTACAACCCCTTTAGTCAAAAAAATTTGGCACTTGAGGAATTTTGGAGCTTCGGTACTCAGACCCTCTGCTTGTCCACCAATTTTCCTTCTCAATCCTGCAGAGGTGAGGTTTCATAACTACTTTCAGCTCTACCATGTTGGTGTTCCATGTATTGGGTTTATTTAGCAGTGATGCATAGTGCAAGTCGAATGTATTCATGGCTTGGAGGTGTAGATTAATTTCTATGCAGCTGCCATAGTGATACAGATGATGATCCATTATTGCTGAGCAATGTGACTTTTGTCACAATGTTTTTCCTGATTGTGGATTTGCCTAACATAGCATTTTTTGCAAAAAGTTTCGTAATGAATATTTTACCAATATGATTTCGATGAATACATCTTCAATTTGAACATAATATTTATAAGGCAGCATCTTTTTCAGACAAGTAGAGATAAATCTACTTCGAGTTTTTTATTTTGGTTTGATACGCAGAAAATCCTTTTTTTCATGATGTCCCCTATTTTCATGCATAATGGTGTTTGTTGGCATATAAAGTCGGTAGTTGCCTATGTAAATTGCACACTTGCTGTTCGATGATGCAGGAGTTACATATTAGATATCTATGGTTGGGGGGGTATGTTTAAATACATGCAACCACCGTGGAATCGTGATGCTTGTCTTTCCCTAAGCAACCAAACAATTTGGCATTAAAATATTTACTTGCTTCTAACCTTATCTAATTGCATTAATCTTGTGCAAATGTTGCGTTTTCTTCAGATGCCCCTTCAAAACAAGGCGGTTGAACGTATGATAAGAAAAAAATCTTGACACCATCGGTGTTTCCTCAGCTAACACCCATAGCATTGAAATTTCTTGTAATGAAACCTCGAAAAGTAGAGTACGCTCCGAAAATTGGACCGAGGTTATGGACTCAGTAATGCTGAACTTGATGACTGAGGAACATGTGCTTGGCAACTTCATTAATGGAAGTTTTACAACGTTCGCTTGGACCAGAATAATTCATGATTTTAATGAGCGAACAAAACTCAGCTTCGTCAAAAGCCACTCACAAAATCGTAAAATAGTCTGAAAGTTTTGAAGCGTCAATTTCTCATGTACCAAACATTGGCTAACAAAAGCGGGTGGGGGTGGGACTACGAGCGCAACATTCCAACCGCTGGTGATCCGAGTGATTGGGACACCATAATTGCTGTACGTTAATACACATTTACTCTTTATAATTGCTCATAATATTTCATTTATACATTTTACTACTTAACTTTTTACCATACTTTGTGTAGGAAAATTCGCCTTATCGAAGATGCAAGGATAAAGCCTTCCCTGCATATCATGACATTGAGTTCTTGTCTGGAAAGACTACCGCGATGGGGAGGAATGGATTTACAACAGGGATGCAATGTGAGGACGTTCGCAGTTCCTCCTCGTCTTTCCCGAGCACAACAGCACTTTTTGAACAAATTCAGAAAGGATTAGTGGGTGGCTCCGGACCTGGCCAAACTTCAGGTGCTCAACCAATCACTATGCCACGATCACTACGTAACGTTGATGTGAACGACACCACATCGTGCTCACCAACACCTACTCCTATCAAGAGGGGTAATTCTAATGTAAGTTGTGCCTCTGGTCATAACTCTTCTGGCAAGAGGGGTTGCCCGTCCCCTCCTTCACGCAAGACTACAACACCAACATCTAGCCGCAAGGCACGCGTTGATGGCACCCCTGATTGTGGTGTCCCAGTTTTTTCGTACGACATGTCTGGGTGGTCGGCGGTGAGAAAACACCTATTATTGGTGTATCGAGCCCGTTGTGCGTCAAATGGATGGCAAAAACGGACTCAGCGCGCAAAAATGTTGAAAATAGGCTATTTTCGAGCTAAACGTTGAAACGGGCCGATTTTTCGGGTGGGCCGGTCCACGGCCCACTTGTCGTGCACCGGGAGCAGCCAACGGAGCGCGCTGCCACGTGGCGCGCGTCGATTGGCGGGTCAACGCACGCGCGACAGTGCGTGGACCGCGCCGGGCGCGGTGCACGGTGGACCCCGCCGGGCCACGTGTTGCCCGCTCATTGGCGAGCGCAGTGACCCGGGCGGCCCGACGTGAACCGCGGTCCACGGTCCCTGTGATGACCTGGATCTCCGCAGAGCTTCTGCAGTGTGTTTCGCAGCTTCTGGGGACCTGTACTGTGTATTTGGAGTGTTTCTGCACCAAT
The DNA here is from genome assembly GCA_029168755.2 of Tillandsia fasciculata. NCBI lineage: Eukaryota > Viridiplantae > Streptophyta > Magnoliopsida > Poales > Bromeliaceae > Tillandsia > Tillandsia fasciculata. The sequence continues at coordinate 10,356,141 of CM054945.1, forward strand.
TGGACCTAAGTGATGGACTCTGGACTTCTTTTAGATCACGTGAGTGATCGGAGGACCCCGTTGGGTGTTTACAAGTAGTTTCGCGCGAAGCGGATATTAAAAATGGACTAAGCGCGAAGTTTGGATCAAGGAACACCTTTCCGGATGCCTCCGGCAAATTTTGGAATTGGAATTTGGCAAAACGGACAGCGGATTTGGATTCAGCGCGCGAAAACGGTCAAAATGGGCTATTTACTTGCATTTTTCGGATTTTGGAACAGTAAAGTTACTGTTCACAGCCGGAACAGTAATTCCGGCGGCGGCCGGCAGCGGCGGAAGGCGGCGGAAGGCGCTCGGGCAGGCGGCTAGCGGCCGCGGGCAGGCGCTAAGGGCGCGGGCAGGTGCGCGGTCCACCGTGGAGGGCGTGCGCCGGGCGCGGGCCACGTGGCGCTTTCCTGTTGGCCGGCGCAGCAGGCACGGTCCACGAAACTTGGGCCTGGGTGCACGGTGAACCGGGTGGACACGTGGCAGGCGGTTATTGGTGCGGTGTTGTGCGTGCGGTCCACGCAAGGAGTGGAGCAGGTGACCGGGGCAGGTGGCCGTACGGCGGGGCAGGTGGCCGTACGGACGGGGCAGGCGCGCGACGTGCGCGGTGCACGGTTGCCGGGGCCACGTGGCGTGCCGCCACTGGCGGGCGCAGGTGCACCGGGCGCAGCGGGGCCCGAGGGAGCACTGTAGTGGGCCACGTGGCGAGCCTGGATCGTTTCGGGCTTGCACAGTAATGGGCCGGGCCCATTACTGTAGCAGCCCGAAAAATTCGGCGCCCGAAACCTGGACTTAATGGGAATTTCAGCAATTGTTTTCCTTCAGCCTATTTATACCTAACCCGAGCCCTCTTCTTCAGCTCTTTTCTCTCAACCCTCACCCCATCTGCCCGAGCAACCTTAAGAAGAATTGTTCCCCTCTAAGTTTTTGATCTTCCTGCCAAGTTCTAGGATTTAAGGGGCACGCATCCCGAGGTTCTCTATTTTACGGCGCGGCGCGACATTCCATTTCCTGTGTTCTTCTTCGACGCAGCGGCAGAGTAAATTCTCCCCTGGGCTACCCCGAGATCCTTTTTCTGTGATTCTTGCGCCGGAAGACTCCTAACAGGTAGGGCATCAACCTTCATTTTGATCGCGCTTTTCCGTTTCGAGGTTTTGGCACGGATCCCGAGGCATTAATGTGACCCCTTTTTCTGTGATGATTGTTGGGACATCACTGAGGTTATTTGGCCATATCTTCGCGCACGAGCGTCAGACAGAAACGAGCTTATACAACTTTTTCATCTACGGATCGCAAGGAACGCGCTCGTATTTTTCTTGGAATTTCCTGAGATTTATTTCGAGGTGAAAATCACTGTTTTCTCAGTGTACTGTGTCCAGTCTTTTGCACAGTTTGTTGATTGGATTACCACCTTGCCGAATTTATAACTTGACTTACCGAACTCAGATTTGGGCTTGCAAGCTACCGTTGCGAAGCTATCGATGCGTGGATCGCTGTGATATTTTTCTGGGAATTTTCTGGGCACTTTCTGCAGGTGAAAATTTAGCAGTTTTGGGACAGATATTGTTTGTGATTATAAGAGCAATATTTGGGAGCCTAAGTGTATTTAGTGGACTTTGTATTGTGCCAGGAGTGTTACGGGTGTGCTAAACTTGTGGGAGCAAGGGATTGGAGTTTTTGGTATTTTCAGCTGTACGGATTCGGACAATTCGCGCTTCAGGTGGGTGCTTATTTCCAAGAACCGGTGGACGGTTCTCTAAATGTTGATATGTTAGAATTGCATGCAGGTGTATGGTACAATAGCTAGGATTGATCGGTAAGCTTAACAATATGGATTTTTATGGGAATTGCAAGTGAATTATTCATAGTATGACAATGGTTTTAATCAAACATTCATGTTGATGATTAGTGGAAGCTTACCTAAGGCAAGGTTACCCTATATGATTGATTATCATGCCATGTTAGCACATAACCTTTTATGAGGCTGGTTTGTGCAATGGGATAGGATTATGTAGTTATGTGCAGATTCTGCCCTGAGGAGCGATTATGGATCGGGAACTATGGACAGGTATGGACATAAATAAATTATGGGCTTGGGCATGAGGTATAGACAGGCACAGGTTGTCTCCTATTTACTGTCCTTATGCATTTATCAGCATGCTTTAGCAAGGTAAGATCATATCGATATCTGCTTTATTTTATATTTACCATCTTGGGACATTTGTATGCTTGTATGGTCACCTAGATAGGCCACCTTTTTCTGCTACACTATCATGCTGGAATTGACATAGGAGAAACCCTTTTTGTTATTCTTTCCTCCTTTCATTTGAGGCTCAGGGTATTTGCAGCTCGTGCGCGAGCAGGTGGATGGGATAGTGTAGTCAGGTTCTTGGGTTTTGGGACAGGCAGGGTATTGCGGCAACCGCGGACATTGGGCGGTTGACCGGAGATTTCTTATGCATCAGATTGGGTATCAGGTCTCTTGTGGATGGAGTCCCACGGTTTGTCTATCTTGCACCGGGTTGAGATCGGGTCTCTCTTTAGTGGATGGGTTTTCCCACTTTGGTCAGAGTCATGATCCAGTCCTGCTGATTTATGATACTTGTGTTACTGAGATACTTTTCCTCGTGTGGGTCGCTCCCCACGAGTGCCACTCCGGAGTGCGCGGCTGACAGACTTTGAGTCCTTGAGACTCCTTTGCTTCGGTGTTATGCGTAGGCTGGCATACCCGTCGCGGCAGAGCAGGCAGTACCAGTTCTACTGGTGGCACCAGATTGGGTTTATTCCAGACAGTTACTTTATTGTCACACTCACGTCAGTGGGGGACTGAGTGGAGTCTAGCGGCTGTGTGTAGACCAGTGCTAGCGTTGTTGGGAACCGTTTGGGGTTTGACGGTGGTCCCGGGGTCGTTGTGTGTTCTTTGACCATTGTGTGAGAGGTTGAGCATCTTGAGTCTATCCGTTCTGAGAGAGAGGGCATGGATTTGACTATAGCCTGCATGAGCCACTACTCGATAGCGAGTTAGTCCGTTTGGACGCCCTACGTAATTCCTGCCCGTCAGCGGGAGGTGGTTGTAGGTGGGCGCAGGTTTGACTGGACCCGATGTGGCAGTCAGCTCGATTGGGTCGATTGAGCACATCGCGTGCGAGTGTTGCATATCTTTATCAGAGTTTTCCCATTTGAGCATTTAGATAGAGGCTTGGTAGCTGTAGAGTGTCTTCAGCTTCTTTCTTCAGTTTTACTGCATTGATTATCTTTTGCCTCTAGTAGTCTCAGTGGGCAGATCGTCCGGCCCGGTGGCGATACCCACTGAGAGCTCCCTTTGGTGTAGTTCTCACACCCGTTTGGGGGTTTTCCCCCTTTTTGTCCTTTCTCTCCTTTGTTTTGCAGAGTCTTAGCGGGTGTTGCTGTTTCTGCGGTGCTGTTCGTGGTGAGGGAGTCACGAGCTAGATCCAGACCCATCTTTGGAGAGTAGCGGTAACCCCCTTTTTGGTGGAGATCTTCAGTACAGTCGGTAGATTAGTATTTTATTTTCTTTCTCTTTGTGAGACTGATGTTTTGTGAGGATTTGACTTGTACTGAGAGGCTGTACTTTGATGTATCATTTATCTATTCAGGATTACCTCCCTTTTGAGCCCAGAGTTTTGTATTTGAGGTTATTGGATGATTTTCTTTTATGGGAGATGGACTTTGTACCTTTATTTCCAGTTGTGCAAATCTTTGGTTTTATCTTTTCAGCAGTTTTATATTTTAGCTCTGATATCTGTTTAGCTGTAGCACTTTTCTTGCAGGTAGGACGCTTCGCCTATGCAGGTTTGGCATAGGTGGCGGATCTGTTGGCGAGCCCGGGTCGCAGTTTCGACCCCGGGGCGTGACAGATTAGAGTGGTATCAGAGCTTAGGGATAGGTCAGTTGGGACTGTAGAAACCCTAGGCTTGTGGTTGGACCCTAGGATGACTTCGTGAGAGTCGTGATTTTAGCGAGAGTCCTGATTGAGTTTTATACCTCTCCCAAGTGATGGGATGGGTGATTGGCATGTTTATTCTCCTAAGCAATTATGTTGGCTGCAGACAACATGATGCGGTGGAACGGTTGACATGCTCTAGACTCTCGCCGGATTAGGTCGAGTTTTGTTTTGTGCTGTGGTGCAGTTGGTCGGGGTGAGCGGTGTCTCCCCCGACGCGTTGTGCCGATTGTGGTGCACTCGTCGCAGCAGTGGAGCTTGAGCGGATTGTTTTGGGGCCGGATACCCAGATTGAGGTCAGAGAGCTCTGGACCCAGATGACAGGATTGTTAGAGGCATGTCTGATTGAGTGAGCCAGATTTGGCAGATGAACCACCCCGACTCGTAAGATTGAGTTTGGAGCCTTTGGAGGCAGAGTTGTGGTTGGTGGTGATGGAGTGATCAACTGAGTGCCTCCCTGTGCTAGAGAGTTTATGCAGTTGTTGAACGGCGCGCTCCAGGTTTCGAGGGACGAGACGCATAGGATATGTGTGATTGAGAGCGGATTGCGCCAGGATACCTTTCAGTTTAGTTGGTCCCTCCGTTATGGATTATTGATACCTCGATGGTGTAGGCGTTGTGTATGGAGGTTGGCACCGCAGTTCCTTTGGACAGGGATCTGCCGCCAGAGGTGGGTTCTGGATGTTGACGCTTGGCGCTAGGTGATGGAGGACAGATCGGCAGGCAGAGGCATTTTCGTTTTGCTTTCTTGGATGGTGGATATCCTTGTGGATGGTTAATGTAAAACTTACCCTTGGGAATGTTACCCTTTGTGCTTATTAGCATGCATATTTGGGGTATATTATTTGTGATTGAGGAGTGAGCTGGTAAGGATAATTGTATAAGGAATTGCATGGATTGATTGTGTTTTGTCAGATGACGGATGCAATAATGGATTTCTGAGATGTTGGAGATCGGGTGGACCCCGATGGCAGTATCAACATCTACCAGAGTAGCGCAGTGGTAGCGTGGTTTGGTTGTCGGCGGAAGACCGTATCTGTTGCCTCAGGGTGAGCAGAGACAGAGGTCGTGCTCCCTTTGTGATTGGTTTGGATGTTTTCTGGCAGACTGACCGACAACCGCTTGCATCGTGTGGATGAGTTTGTGCCGTCTGGCTGGAGGGCGCCACGGCAATGGATCGGGTTGTCGCAGGTGTGATTTCGTCACGGTAGTCAGAGTTGGTGCACTTCGCATCCCGGCATGGACTAGAGGCAGAGTGGTTACCACGTGCACTAGAGGTACAGGTTACTGTTGGTGTGGTGCCCGTGGAGGAGGCTTGTGGATCCTGTCCTGTGCGGCTGAGGCCGCGAGTTTTATTGGCCTACTTATTGGTATGGGTAGTAGTTTTTGTCTTGACCCCGTGCTTGGGATTGGTTAGCACAGTACCACCGGATGGTCTAGTGCGGAGAGAGATGACTATGACTTTTCTGAGGCAGATAATAGAAGGCTTGGAGTTTGAGACTGTTAGAGCACGCCGGTTACTGTGACAGTGTGAAGGGTGCCTACGGCGGCACCGGGACCAAAGGATATTACTGTCGCCCTGGAGATTCCGAGTGCGAGTCTACTCGAGCCGATGAGTATGCCGCCAGATAGGGAGATTGAGTTGGCGATTGACGTGGTTCTAGAAACCGCGCCAACCTCTTTAGCACCTCTTGGATATCATCTATAGAGTTGGGAGAGTTGATGGCACGGGTGCAGGGATTTATGGGATCGAGGGTCTGTTTGACCTCGTGCCACGAGGTTGTTACACGATTATGAGAGCTCTTTTGTGGTTGGGCACTAGTAGGTCCGGGTATTATTTAGGACCTTTTGATGGAGTTATACTCCGACAGTTGTTGTTTGATGCATGTACAGAATTTGGAATTTTACAGCTGAGTATTTCGCCAGATGGCGTTCGGGACACGGTAGGGCATTATGAGCTCATAGTGAGGCCAAATGGAATGATTCATGCCCTGTTGTTTTCGAGATTTGAGGAATGGTGTACTCCAGTTGTACTTGGACAGATTGGGAGTGGTGTTCCCCAAGGATATTATGATTTGCTCCCTGAGTGACCTGGAATAAGAGGAACACTTGTGGATGGGCTATAACGCTTGGGTGGAAGAAGCTGTATGCCGTGTTATTGGACTACAAGTTTTAGCTTCTGAAGCATACCTTCTTGGGTCACTTTGTGCTAGCCGTAGGGGCGACGGTGAAAAATTCCGCCAATTTGGATACTATCTGGAAATTGACCGAGATCATCATTTATGGTCAAGGTAAGAAGCTTCTTGGACTTGGCAGTGCCAGGAGAGCATGGCTAATGGATAATGACACTGATATCAGCGCCGACTTTTGCATTGCTAGTGCGCGGTGATGGACTTGCGACTTGTAGCAATGCCTTCCATGGTGGCGATGGAGTTACCGTTGGTTACCTTTGAGCACTCTGGATCACCCCGATAGGGCCACCGTGTTGGCAGATTCCTGAAGCAGGAAAGCTGTCTGGGGTTGAGTTGGATGATTTTACAGCTGGCGCTGTGTGGGACCATTATGGTGTACAGGGTTTGAGACTGTGTTCCGGAGGATTTCTTTTGATGGTAGACTGCGGTGGAACAGTCCACGCTGATGGTCAGAATTTGAGAGCGACCGAGTGAGGACCCCGACTTGTCGAGACTTCTTCCCTTCTTGGATGATCGCGTGAAGGTGCTTCGGGTTGCTTTGGTTAAGTTGACTCAGGTTGTGGTTTGGTGCGCGTTGCACTAGTGGTTATTTCCTTTCCCCAAGCCTTTTGTTGGAATTCTTGATGGTTCTTCTCCGTCTCAGCTCAGGAGAGTTATGCTTGTGGATATCCCCTTATGATTGGATCACCGTGGCCTCGGGGAGTGTGTGGAGACTTAGGAGCTGGAGACGGCGGCGTTGAGTACCCACCCTTGGTTTCGGTGACTCCTTGTGAGCTGAGTTAGTTTCGAGGACGAAACTTTCTTTTAGTGGGGGAGGATGTGATGACCTGGATCTCCGCAGAGCTTCTGCAGTGTGTTTGGCAGCTTCTGGGGACCTGTACTGTGTATTTGGAGTGTTTCTGCACCAATTGGACCTAAGTGATGGACTCTGGACTTCTTTTAGATCACGTGAGTGATCGGAGGACCCCGTTGGGTGTTTACAAGTAGTTTCGCGCGAAGCGGATATTAAAAATGGACTCAGCGCGAAGTTTGGATCAAGGAACACCTTTCCGGATGCCTCCGGCAAATTTTGGAATTGGAATTTGGCAAAACGGACAGCGGATTTGGATTCAGCGCGCGAAAACGGTCAAAATGGGCTATTTACTTGCATTTTTCGGATTTTGGAACAGTAAAGTTACTGTTCACGGCCGGAACAGTAATTCCGGCGGCGGCCGGCGGCGGCGGGCAGCGGCGGAAGGCGCTCGGGCAGGCGGCAAGGGGCCGCGGGCAGGCGCTAAGGGCGCGGGCAGGTGCGCGGTCCACCGCGGAGGGCGTGCGCCGGGCGCGGGCCACGTGGCGCTTTCCTGTTGGCCGGCGCAACAGGCGCGGTCCACGAAACTTGGGCCCGGGTGCACGGTGAACCGGGTGGGCACGTGGCAGGCGGTTATTGGTGCGGTGTTGTGCGCGCGGTCCACGCAAGGAGTGGAGCAGGTGGCCGTACGGCGGGGCAGGTGGCCGTACGGGCGGGGCAGGCGCGCGACGTGCACGGTGCACGGTTGCCGGGGCCACGTGGCGTGCCGCCACTGGCGGGCGCAGGTGCGCCGGGCGCAGCGGGGCCCGGGGGAGCACTGTAGTGGGCCACGTGGCGGGCCTGGATCGTTTCGGGCTTGCACAGTAATGGGCCGGGCCCATTACTGTAGCAGCCCGAAAAATTCGGCGCCCGAAACCTGGACTTAATGGGAATTTCAGCAATTGTTTTCCTTCAGCCTATTTATACCTAACCCGAGCCCTCTTCTTCAGCTCTTTTCTCTCAACCCTCACCCCATCTGCCCGAGCAACCTTAAGAAGAATTGTTCCCCTCTAAGTTTTTGATCTTCCTGCCAAGTTCTAGGATTTTAGGGGCACGCATCCCGAGATTCTCTATTTTACGGTGCGGCGCGACATTCCATTTCCTGTGTTCTTCTTCGACGCAGCGGCAGAGTAAATTCTCCCCTGGGCTACCCCGAGATTCTTTTTCTGTGATTCTTGCGCCGGAAGACTCCTAACAGGTAGGGCTTCAACCTTCATTTTGATCGCGCTTTTCCGTTTCGAGGTTTTGGCACGGATCCCGAGGCATTAATGTGACCCCTTTTTCTGTGATGATTGTTGGGACAGCACTGAGGTTATTTGGCCATATCTTCGCGCACGAGCGTCAGACAGAAACGAGCTTGTACAACTTTTTCATCTACGGATCGCAAGGAACGCGCTCGTATTTTTCTTGGAATTTCCTGAGATTTATTTCGAGGTGAAAATCACTGTTTTCTCAGTGTACTGTGTCCAGTCTTTTGCACAGTTTGTTGATTGGATTACCACCTTGCCGAATTTATAACTTGACTTACCGAACTCAGATTTGGGCGTGCAAGCTACCGTTGCGAAGCTATCGACGCGTGGATCGCTGTGATATTTTTCTGGGAATTTTCTGGGCACTTTTTGCAGGTGAAAATTTAGCAGTTTTGGGACATATATTGTTTGTGATTATAAGAGCAATATTTGGGAGCCTAAGTGTATTTAGTGGACTTTGTATTGTGCGAGGAGTGTTACGAGTGTGCTAAACTTGTGGGAGCAAGGGATTGGAGTTTTTGGTATTTTCAGCTGTACGGATCCGGACAGTTCGCGCTTCAGGTGGGTGCTTATTTCCAAGAACCGGTGGACGGTTCTCTAAATGTTGATATGTTAGAATTGCATGCAAGTGTATGGTACAATAGCTGGGATTGATCGGTAAGCTTAACAATATGGATTTTTATGGAAATTGCAAGTGAATTATTCATAGTATGACAATGGTTTTAATCAAACATTCATGTTGATGATTAGTGGAAGCTTACCTAAGGCAAGGTTACCCTATATGATTGATTATCATGCCATGTTAGCACATAACCTTTTATGAGGCTGGTTTGTGCAATGGGATAGGATTATGTAGTTATGTGCAGATTCTGCCCTGAGGAGCGATTATGGATCGGGAACTATGGACAAGTATGGACATAAATAAATTGTGGGCTTGGGCATGAGGTATAGACAGGCACAGGTTGTCTCATATTTACTGTCCTTATGCATTTATCAGCATGCTTTAGCAAGGTAAGATCATATCGATATCTGCTTTATTTTATATTTACCATCTTGGGACATTTGTATGCTTGTATGGTCACCTAGATAGGCCACCTTTTTCTGCTACACTATCATGCTGGAATTGACATAGGAGAAACCCTTTTTGTTATTCTTTTCTCCTTTCATTTGAGGCTCAGGGTATTTGCAGCTCGTGCGCGAGCAGGTGGATGGGATAGTGTAGTCAGGTTCTTGGGTTTTGGGACAGGCAGGGTATTGCGGCAACCGCGGACATTGGGCGGTTGACCGGAGATTTCTTATGCATCAGATTGGTTATCAGGTCTCTTGTGGATGGAGTCCCACGGTTTGTCTATCTTGCACCGGGTTGAGATCGGGTCTCTCTTTAGTGGATGGGTTTTCCCACTTTGGTCAGAGTCATGATCCAGTCCTGCTGATTTATGATACTTGTGTTACTGAGATACTTTTCCTCGTGTGGGTCGCTCCCCACGAGTGCCACTCCGGAGTGCGCGGCTGACAGACTTTGAGTCCTTGAGACTCCTTTGCTTCGGTGTTATGCGTAGGCTGGCATACCCGTCGCGGCAGAGCAGGCAGTACCAGTTCTACTGGTGGCACCAGATTGGGTTTATTCCAGACAGTTACTTTATTGTCACACTCACGTCAGTGGGGGACTGAGTGGAGTCTAGCGGCTGTGTGTAGACCAGTGCTAGCGTTGTTGGGAACCGTTTGGGGTTTGACGGTGGTCCCGGGGTCGTTGTGTGTTCTTTGACCATTGTGTGAGAGGTTGAGCATCTTGAGTCTATCCGTTCTGAGAGAGAGGGCATGGATTTGACTATAGCCTGCATGAGCCACTACTCGATAGCGAGTTAGTCCGTTTGGACGCCCTACGTAATTCCTACCCGTCAGCCGAAGGTGGTTGTAGGTGGGCGCAGGTTTGACTGGACCCGATGTGGCAGTCAGCTCGATTGGGTCGATTGAGCACATCGCGTGCGAGTGTTGCATATCTTTATCAGAGTTTCCCCATTTGAGCATTTAGATAGAGGCTTGGTAGCTGTAGAGTGTCTTCAGCTTCTTTCTTCAGTTTTACTGCATTGATTATCTTTTGCCTCTAGTAGTCTCGGTGGGCAAATCGTCCGGCCCGGTGGCGATACCCACTGAGAGCTCCCTTTGGTGTAGTTCTCACACCCGTTTGGGGGTTTTCCCCCTTTTTGTCCTTTCTCTCCTTTGTTTTGCAGAGTCTTAGTGGGTGTTGCTGTTTCTGCGGTGCTGTTCGTGGTGAGGGAGTCACGAGCTAGATCCAGACCCATCTTTGGAGAGTAGCGGTACCCCCCTTTTTGGTGGAGATCTTCAGTACAGTCGGTAGATTAGTATTTTATTTTCAATCTCTTTGTGAGACTGATGTTTTGTGAGAATTTGACTTGTACTGAGAGGCTGTACTTTGATGTATCATTTATCTATTCAGGATTACCTCCCTTTTGAGCCCAGAGTTTTGTATTTGAGGTTATTGGATGATTTTCTTTTATGGGAGATGGACTTTGTACCTTTATTTCCAGTTGTGCAAATCTTTGGTTTTATCTTTTCAGCAGTTTTATATTTTAGCTCTGATATCTGTTTAGCTGTAGCACTTTTCTTGCAGGTAGGACGCTTCGCCTATGCAGGTTTGGCATAGGTGGCGGATCTGTTGGCGAGCCCGGGTCGCAATTTCGACCCCGGGGCGTGACAGATTAGAGTGGTATCAGAGCTTAGGGATAGGTCAGTTGGGACTGTAGAAACCCTAGGCTTGTGGTTGGACCCTAGGATGACTTCGTGAGAGTCGTGATTTTAGCGAGAGTCCTGATTGAGTTTTATACCTCTCCCAAGTGATGGGATGGGTGATTGGCATGTTTATTCTCCTAAGCAATTATGTTGGCTGCAGACAACATGATGCGGTGGAACGGTTGACATGCTCTAGACTCTCGCCGGATTAGGTCGAGTTTTGTTTTGTGCTGTGGTGCAGTTGGTCGGGGTGAGCGGTGTCTCCCCCGACGCGTTGTGCCGATTGTGGTGCACTCGTCGCAGCAGTGGAGCTTGAGCGGATTGTTTTGGGGCCGGATACCCAGATTGAGGTCAGAGAGCTCTGGACCCAGATGACAGGATTGTTAGAGGCATGTCTGATTGAGTGAGCCAGATTTGGCAGATGAACCACCCCGACTCGTAAGATTGAGTTTGGAGCCTTTGGAGGCAGAGTTGTGGTTGGTGGTGATGGAGTGATCAACTGAGTGCCTCCCTGTGCTAGAGAGTTTATGCAGTTGTTGAACGGCGCGCTCCAGGTTTCGAGGGACGAGACGCATAGGATATGTGTGATTGAGAGCGGATTGCGCCAGGATACCTTTCAGTTTAGTTGGTCCCTCCGTTATGGATTATTGATACCTCGATGGTGTAGGCGTTGTGTATGGAGGTTGGCACCGCAGTTCCTTTGGACAGGGATCTGCCGCCAGAGGTGGGTTCTGGATGTTGACGCTTGGCGCTAGGTGATGGAGGACAGATCGGCAGGCAGAGGCATTTTCGTTTTGCTTTCTTGGATGGTGGATATCCTTGTGGATGGTTAATGTAAAACTTACCCTTGGGAATGTTACCCTTTGTGCTTGTTAGCATGCATATTTGGGGTATATTATTTGTGATTGAGGAGTGAGCTGGTAAGGATAATTGTATAAGGAATTGCATGGATTGATTGTGTTTTGTCAGATGACGGATGCAATAATGGATTTCTGAGATGTTGGAGATCGGGTGGACCCCGATGGCAGTATCAACATCTACCAGAGTAGCGCAGTGGTAGCGTGGTTTGGTTGTCGGCGGAAGACCGTATCTGTTGCCTCAGGGTGAGCAGAGACAGAGGTCGTGCTCCCTTTGTGATTGGTTTGGATGTTTTCTGGCAGACTGACCGACAACCGCTTGCATCGTGTGGATGAGTTTGTGCCGTCTGGCTGGAGGGCGCCACGGCAATGGATCGGGTTGTCGCAGGTGTGATTTCGTCACGGTAGTCAGAGTTGGTGCACTTCGCATCCCGGCATGGACTAGAGGCAGAGTGGTTACCACGTGCACTAGAGGTACAGGTTACTGTTGGTGTGGTGCCCGTGGAGGAGGTTTCGGGCGAGCCCGGATCGCAGTTTCGACCCCGGGGCGTGACAGTCCCCGCCGTGGACCGCACGGCCACGCCGCGCGCCGCGATTGGCGGGCGCGCGGGTCATGGAGGGGACACGTGGCGGGCCCTGGGCTTTTCGGGTGCCGTTTTGTGGGCCGGGACGGGGTGGTTTCGGGCACTGTAGCAGCCCGAAACCCCCGGGCGCCCGGAAAATTGGGCCCGAAAGCCCATTTTATGTTTTTTTTGGGGCTTTTTGTGATAGGGCCTATAAATAGGCCTCTTCCTCTTCGGTTTTGGGCCTTTTCCCAAGCCCATTTGCAACTGAGACCTCAAGCTTTCTTGTTGATCGTTTTGTGCTGCATCTTGTGAAGGAGTTTCGAAATTTTTGGAAGGCACGGCATCGACGACTTCGGCCTTATAGCGCAGTGCGACGTTCTTTCGTTGGTGGCCCATTTCCGTCGCGTTTCGGTCCACGAGGTCCACAAAGCTACTCCGACGGAATTTTGGACGATTTTCACTGCGTCGGATTCACGAGAGGTAAATCTACAACTTTCGTATTTTCCACTCCTCCCAAATTTGAGTTTTTTTAGGGGTTTCTGGTACATTTTTTAGTCCTATTTTGCTGGTGGTTTTTCCTAGACAGCAGCGCTTTGTTGGATTTTTATCTCTGCACTCGAATAATGGAATTCGACGTTTAATGGCTCGATTGACATCTACGCTTCGCGAGGATCGCCGTCATATTTTTATTGAAATTTTTGGAGTTTATCTCGCAGGTGATAATTAAGCTTCTTTGGGACTGAAATTTCAGCAAACTGTACACTTAGAAATTTTGTGTTGAATGTAATGTTGAACCATGTCTTTGTAACCAGGAGGTGTTTCTGAGAGTTTTTGGGTCCGTTGGATTTGTGGGAATCTGAGGATTGTCCTCGTACAGTTTTAGCCTTTTTAGACTTTGGATCAATTTGCATTTTCAGGTGGGTTGCTTCGTCTTCAAAACTGGTGGACTGATCATTAATTCTATATTGTAGGAAACATGCATGATTGTGAGTGTATTAGAAAGCATGCTAGAAAGAGAGAATTGATGTTACTTGTGTGCTATGATGATCATATTGATTTATTGTTTCCTAAATCTGTTAAATTAATGTTATCATTGGAACTTGACCTAGCACCCCGTCATATGCTACATGTTTAATCAGACTAGTAGAAAATTCCAACTTGGGCTAGGTTATTTATGCTTTAGACATTCCCACACTGTTATTTATTATTTTACCTGGACTTAGGGTTTCCTCGCTCGGCTAGTGGGCCGAGTGGTCGGGTTGTTGTGGGATGCATGTTACACTCGCACCTGGGGGCCGAGTGGAGTCTGGTAGCAGTGTTTAGAGCAGTGTTTTATTTTTGGGAGCCGTCTGAGTTGACGGTGGGTTCCGGCTGTGTGGTTTTCCAGCCTGTGAGTGAGAGATAGTTTTGTTGGTTGCTGTCGATCTTGTTGATTGTGGATTTGGACTATAGCCTGCATGAGCCACATTTGAGCTCGACAGAGATGCGCAGATACTTTCCTCGGTGGGGTCGCGCCCCTCGAGTGCCACTCCGGAGTTGGGCTTGTTAATTGCTATCGTGACTTGTCGACGCAGTCCCTCTGGCTGGGCCAGTTTTGGCAGTCACGGACGCCCTTACTTAAGTCCAGTCCTCCTTGGATGTAATGGCAGTAGGTAGGCGCAGGTTTGACTGGACCATATGTGGCAGTCAGTGTAGATTGGGTGATTATATATTGAGAGATAGTAGATGCATCATGTTTGCATCTGTTCCATTTCTTGAGCATTTAGATAGAGGTATAGAAGCTGTAGAGTTATTTTCCAGCCTTTACTTTCAGTACTGTATTTGTTACTTTATGCCTCTAGTAGACTTAGTGGGCAGACCGTCGGGCTTGTTGGCGGTACCCACTAAGAACTACTGTGGGATGTAGTTCTCACACCTGCCGTGGTGATTTTTTCCCCAGGGACCTCTACTCCAGTTCCTGCTGCTCCAGTTGCTGATCCTACTGATCGAGGTAAGGGAGTCGCGAGCTAGATCCCTACCAGTCTTCTTCCAGTGAGAGTAGATGTACCTTGTTTGGTGATGTTCTAGTACTGTTAGTGTTTTTTGAGATGTATCTTGTACATTTTACATTTTGAGAGTTTTAGTTTTAGAGTGACTTATGTATTGTGAGGACCTGGCATGTACTATTTGAGGAGTTGTATATTTTTATTTCAGCAGTTTACTTTTCAGCTCTGATATCTGTATAGTGTAGTTGATCTTTTGCAGATTAGTCGCTTCGTTTATACGGGGCTTCCCGTATGGGCTGCGGATCTGTTGGCGAGCCCGGGTCGCAGTTTCGACACCGGGGCGTGACACTAATAGTATCCACGAGCTTGTAGAACTCGGTAAGAAGCGACTGCACATAGCCGAGTGTATGCTGCAACGGGAGCTTGAAGCGTGTCCTAAGGTGCACTCTATAGAGGATTGTATGGCACGATTAAATGATGTGCCTGGACTCTCTCTGGAAGCTATCCTCTCTGCGTGCGAAGCGCTCAAAGATGAGCGCAATAGATCCATCTTCATGTCCTTAAGCGGCGACATTCTATATATGTGGATTGAGCGTCAAATCAAAATGCAACGCACGACCGCAGGACATAAGCCTGACGGACCTTCCTTCCCTCCTATCTAGATATTGCATTCCCACTATGACCTTTTTTGGGTTTTGCTGGTCTTGCTTAGAAAGTATACTTTTTTGCGGATTTTGGCGTGGATATGCAAGGCCTATGTCAACTGTAGCCAATGTGTTTTATGTCAGTTATGTATATAGACTTGTTACTATCTATCCTGCTAGCACCCATGGCTTAACTATGGATTCCTATTGCCCTACTAATCTTATATTTGTATCCTAGCTTTATGAAGGGCTTTTATGTAGTTGTTTATACAGTTACTTAGGTAATGTGTATCTTCAACTAATCTATTCCTATACCTCTGTGATGATCTTTACTGCAGTTTTCATACTTGTTCGGTTTTGTATCGTGTCGCTTTTTAAAGGATTTGCAATCGTTTTTCAATCTTGTGTTTTTTTTGGCAATGATGCAGTTTAGGTGTGAATGGTAGGGAGGCAGACGTTTACTTCACACTTTGCAGCCACCATTCTAACCTAAACTTTACACTCGTGAGCCCAGCATTATGCTGCTTTTTCTGTGGGCTTATTTTATCGAGTTTTCTTGGGTAGAACGTTGGCGCTTGCGGGTATTTTTCTATGATAGAGCCCGAAAAAACGGTGAACGGCACTGCGATCGGATCTGAAATCCGATTTACGAATCTCCCGAAATGGGGTTTTGAAGGTCGCAGTATCCATAGTATGCACCGGAATCCGTGCTAAGAGTTGGCACGCTTTTCGAGGATGTGGTGATTTTATCTCTTGTAACTAAAATTAAAAATATCCTTAGAATACCGGATATGGGGATTTTTTCTTTATATGTACATATGAAGAGGAAAAATAAAAGAAATAAATTAATAATAAGATATATTTATACCCCGTTGACCGAAAAGAAAGAAACCCTAATTTTAAAAGATCGCCTCCTCAAACCCTTCCCTATTGTGCGTGCCGAAGACCAAAATGAAACCCTAGTTCAGAGATAGAAAAGAGAGAAAAGAGAGCAGATCTTCCACCTTCTTCGATCAACGTGCCGGAAGCCGGGAACGAGACGTCACCGTCATCGGAGGGCGGATCCGGATTTCCCACCACTGCAAAGAACGGGATCGAGTCGTCTTCTCCGGTAGATCAAGGTATGCGGCTTTAATTTTCGTGTTTCCGTCGTTGTCGTAGGCGTTGTGGTTTCGTCGCCATCGCGTCGCCGCCACAGCGCCCGGAACCGCGCGGGTATTGCCGCAGACACCACACCGTGCGGCCCTGCTGCCGCGCGGGGTGCAACCCGTAGGCGGCGCGCGCCGCACGTCCTTGTGCCACCCGCAGGTGGCGCACGCTGCGCGGCCTACTTACTGTCGCGCGGGGCGCCGCCCGCAGGTGGCGCGCGCCCGCGCGACCTACTACCACGCAGGGCGCCGCCCGCAGGCAGCGGCGCCGGCGTGGGTAGGTGCCACGCCGAACGCCGCCCGCAGGCGACGGTGCCCTCGCGGGCAGGTGCCACGCGGGGCGCCGCCCATAGGCAGCGGCGCCCGCTCGGGCAGATGCCGCGCGGGGCACCGCCCGTAGGTGACGCGCGCCCGCGCGACTTACTGTCCCCATGCGGGCAAGTGCCGCGTGGGGCGCCGTCTGCAAGCGTAGAGTAGAGGTGGGTACCTTTGTTGTGTTTTGATGTATGGTTTCATCTCGTAATATGTAAGAGTAGAGTAGAGGTGCTAATTGTTATTGTCTAACCCCTTTTCGCATGAGTATCCCTCCTTATTACTATCTGTTGCGACTGAATGTCGCGGTGCTCTACGTTACACATTGACTTCGGTCATTATGCTCAAGGTTTGCTTACACGTACACAGGCGGTTTGGCCACCGCATGGGTGTACTTTTCTGGAGAAGTTGTCCGATGACCCGTGTACCCCACAAAGGTGAAAGTGTCGTGGTGGGGACGCCTCGCGGTTACTTACGGTGCTGCACAAGTACCGTGGAGGGGTTAAAGCACAAAGGTGAGAGCAAGTTGTTCACTTTTACCTGAGGTCTTTAGACCTTTTGGCAGGTGCTTGGTTTCGATTTACAGTGGGTGCGGGGAATTCATGCGGGAGAGTTTGGATGCTCTAGTTTATCTGTTTGTCTTTATTTCAGTATTTACTACTTTGTACTTGTTTACACCTACTCTTCTTGTCACTGACTTCCCACACTGTGACAGGTTAGGTCGAGGTAGGACCCGGGACGACGGTGAGGCTGCGAATAAAGGGTTTTAGCCCGTTTTGGGCTAGTGACACTTCCTTTTCTTACTTTGATTATCTTGGTTAGTGAGTTTTGTTGTTGCCTTTATTGTAGGAACTATGTGGATGTTGGATTGAGCTTTTGACTTAGTGTTGGTCCATCTTTAATGTGAGTCTATTAGTCTTGCATGCGGCATGTTTTCAAATAGCAAAATGATTTCGAAAACATTTTCAAACTAAGTGTCGTGTGGGCACTGCTTTCCAAACCCGTGGATTTATTCTTTCAAGTTATGTTGCCGCCTAAAAGAGAATTGCGAAAACGTTTTTAAAACTGGGTGTCATGTGGACACCGATTTGGCAAACTTGTGGCTTTATCCTCGTTCAAACTTGTGTTAATGTTAGTAGTGGGTATAAATTGTATTTCCCCTCTTTGGCTCTCAACATGACTGTGTGGTTAAAGTATGTATTGTGATTGTGACGCCATGCATATACAAAGGAGACTCCGTCTGTTCGCGGGGTGAATTTATATATATGGTTGGTGATGCCATGAAGGAAGAGATGAAATCTATAGCGGAAAATAGAGTTTGGGATCTCGTTGTGTTACCACAAGGAGACAAAGCCGTTGGCTGTAAGTGGGTCTTCAAGACCAAAAGGGACTCTTTAGGTAACATAGAGCGATATAAGGTCAGACTTGTTGCCAAAGGTTTCACTAAAAAAGAAGGCATTGATTATCATGAAACCTTCTCTTCGGTATCTAAGAAGGATTCATTAAGAATTATTATGGCTTCGGTAGCTCATTTTGATTTGGAGCTACATCAAATGGATGTGAAAATGACATTTCTAAATGGGGATATAGAGGAAATAATCTACATGCAACATCCCGAAGGTTTTAGCATAGATGAGAACAACCACCTTGTTTGCAGACTAAAGAAATCTATATACGGATTGAAGCATGCCTCCCGTCAGTGGTATATCAAATTTCATGATGTAATTACTACATTTGGTTTCGTAGAAAATATCGTAGATCAATGTATATACCATAAGGTTAGTAGGAGTAAATATATTTTCTTAGTCCTGTATGTGGATGATATTCTGCTTGCAAATAGTGATTTAAATTTGCTTAAAGAGACTAAAAAAAATTTCCTAAAAATTTTGAGATGAAGGATATGGGTGAAGCTTCTTATGTCATTGGCATAAAAATTCACAGAAATAGATCCCGAAGAATTTTGGGTCTATCTCAAAAGGCCTACATCGAAAGAGTTTTAGAAAAATTTAATATGGCAAATTGTGCACCTACAGCTGCACCTATTGTGAAAGGTGATAAATTCAATCAGAAACAGTGCCCACGGAATGATTTAGAGTGAGAACATATAAAGAGCATACTCTATGCCTCTGCAGTAGGGAGCTTGATGTATGCGCAGGTCTGTACCAGGCCTGATATAGCGCATGCAGTTGTGGGCAGATACCAAAACAACCCTGGCCTTGAGCACGGGAAAGCTGCAAAAAAGGTTATGAGATATTTACAGGGAACAAAGGACTATATGCTCACCTACAGGCATTCTGACCATCTTGAGGTGGTTGGTTACTCGGACTCCGATTTTGCTGGATGTGTGGATTCTAGAAAATCCACTTCGGAATATTAATCTTTTTTGTTCACGGTGCTATATTTTGGAAGAGCACCAAGCAGGATGCAGTTGCTACATCTACCATGGAGGCGAAGTTCATCGCTTGCTATGAGATTTCATCACAGGCTTTATGGCTGAGAAATTTTATCTCAGATTTAAGAGTTGTCGACTCTATTGCAAGACCTATCAAGATTCATTATGACAACTTTGCTGTAGTGTTCTTTGCTAAGAATAGTCGAATTACAGATCGCAGCAAACATATCGATATAAAGTTTCTTGCTGTGAAAGAATATGACAAGAAGAATATGGTGGATATCAAACACATTGAGACTGAGATGATGATCGCTGATCCTATGATTAAAGCATTACCGACAAACAAATTTAAGGATCATGTTGATCGTATGGGTATCTTGAGTTTATTTACAGTTTGAATTTTTCTTTTTGTATAAAGACTTCAGTGACTATTCTTATTTGAATAAGAACATATTTTTGTTTTGCACATTTATGCGCATAAAGTTATATTTGTACATTAAAGTATTATTGTGCATTAAAGTGGGACTCTGAGTTGAACTTATTGTGCATTAAAGTGGGACTCTGAGTTGAACTTATAGTAAGTTCATATAGTTATAACTCAAAGATATTTAATTAAGAAATACATACTTTTGATATATAGAAGGAAGTGTTCATTTTGAATATGACCGCTATGATCAAATTATTATTATTTCTTGGTTGAGTGGGAGATTTTGACTGTATAATTTAGTGGGTACCTAATAAATTTTTACATCGCCTATACAGTATTGAATATATTACTAGGCTAAGTGGGAGAATGTTGGATGTGGCCCACGTGATTTATTCAAGGCGATCTTTAAAGATACAGTCAATCCAATCGGTTAGGATGTATCTTGACACATCCTTGATGGACACACGTGATTAAAACATCCTTACATTAGATTATATATATATATATATATATATATATATATATATATATATATATATATATATATATATATATATATATATATATATATGACATGAGTGACGGCTCCATCTCCAGGGATAAGGGAATAGACAGGAAACATTTCGCTTTTTGCAGATTGTGCAAGAGGACGAATCGAAAGGAAGAACCGTTGTCTACAACCAATTTTAGGAAATTAAAAATTATGGCAAAATGTACGATTTAAAATTTTATTTGGTATTACATTTCGAACTTTCAAATTACTCGAATTCCAGAAATCAATTTCAAATTTCAAATTACAAAGTTTGAAATTTATCCAATATTACACTCTTGTCCACATAATTTTGTAAAAGTTTATATGTATATTTTTCATTAATGTACATGTATGTAAAAATATTTAAGAAATATTTTAAAACTTTTTTTTATTTATAATAACATAAATTTCATTATCAACAACAACAAGCACAATGTTAGAAGTCAATCCGGCAACAAAAGAAGTTATTAATGTAAGAAACTAATAAGTAATTGACAAAAAAGTTTAACTTGAAAATTTATTCTATACATTTCTTAAACTTGTGATGCAAGATTAAAAACAGTGACAATGAAGTGAATATATTGGTGAATAAATCAAGTAAAATTAATTTCTTGAGAATCAAATGTGAAAAAATAATTATACAAGAACTATTTGCAAATCTCAATAATGCAACAAAACTGGTAAAAAAAATGAAGGAGTTGAAAAAAAGACAAGATTCATGTATATTGCTTGCAAAACTTGTGGGAGAAAAGCTACTGAACTTAATGGCATTATAAAATGCAAAAGGTGCCTAGCTCAAAAATCTAGTTGATTATAGATAATTTTTTACTTATATATTTTTTAATATTTAATATTACAATATTAGTGCACTATTTTAGATATTTTAATAATTTAAAATTCTTGTATATTTATGTTACGAGTAAAAGTTAGTGATTATACGGTTCAATATGAGTGACATTTTTTAATAAAGAGGTTGAAAAGTTATTAAATTATAAAGTAGATGAGCTTTAAGAGATAAAGGTAAAATACTAATTTCAAGGTCACATCTCTTTTTTATAACTATAATTATTCCTATATCTCTTTTTTATATTATACAATGACAGAATCATAACATTCATTAGTTTCTTCAAAAGTTAGAGAATTGCTTGGAAGGACAATACTTATTAACTTTGAAAATTGCCAAGATCAAGAAAGATGATTTTATAAACTACAACTATACGGACATTTCAATTGAGAATATTGACAATATTGAACCAAAAAAAAAGTCATTCTATTTAAGAAAATGCTCAAGACTTGGAAGACTCTTTTCAAGAAGATGAAGATATTTCAGGTGTGAATCTTAGCAATTTGACAATTTCTCTTCCTCGTAGATGAAAATTGATTATTGACGACGAAAATAAATAATATAGTACAAACAAATTTCCATATTAAGCTTTAATTTTTTTTTTTTTCATAATTTGGTGTAACTCTTATGTATGAAATTATTTAAAAATTATTTTAGTATGCAGTGTTGAACACTTTTAGTTTAATTTACTAATAATTATTTTTTTCTTATTAAAGTTTGTTTTTATAAATTGACAATGATTTGTTCTTTTTATTAAGTTTATATAATAATTAAATGCTCATTTATAAAAACCTTTCAACTTTAAAATAATCCTTCAATTATTTTTGACTTAGATTTTTTTATTTGAGTTCTACATTTGGTAAAGTTTAAATTGGTATCAACTTTAATAACTTAACCATCAATTATTCTAATCTCATTTACAAAATAAAAATACTTATTCTAAAAAAATATTATTTCAAAATGATAGCTGAGAGTGATTGCAATAAATTTAAAAAATTTATTTTGATTGGATATAAAACTTATATTTGAAACTATAATGTTAAAATATTTTATAACAAAATATTTTAATTTATTAATTTATTATGATTATTAACAAGTGGAAAGTAGGGGTGTCAGCGAGCCGAACACGAGCGAGCATTAATAAACGAGCCGAACACGAGCTGACTCGTTTGAATATCGAGCTGAAAAATTCGGCTAGTGTTCAGCTCATTTATTAACGAGCCGAACACGAGTTGGCTTACGAATAACAAGCCAACTCGTTGAAAGAAAATTAGATTTTTATTTCCACTATTAGGAATAAAGTTGAAATTAAATTAAAAAATTAAAATCTTAATTTAATAATTAAAATTCAAAAAAAAATTGATGGCCTAAAATCTAGATAGTAAAGTTTATAGGAACATTTCATATATATATATATATATATATATATATATATATATGGCTATTATACTCTTATGAGTATAAATCTCTTTGTACTCATAACTTTTTTATCCGTGGATGAAGTAATGTGCGGTTAGAATGATAGTGGTCTCCCTAGGGTTCACTAGGTTGTTGGAGAAATAGTATAAATTCTAGGGACTACTATAATTCTAACCACACATTTTTTCATCCAAGGGATGAAAACTTATGAGTACAAAAAGGTTTTACTCATAAGAGTATAGTAGTCGGACCCTATATATATAGTTCGATCAATATGCTTTTGAAAGTACTAAAATGTTGGCACTATAATATTTTTAACTGTTGAATTAATTTTAATAGTTTTTTTGAATCATACACAATGGTTCACAAATAATTATTATTATTGACTTTTGATTCAATGATCAAAAAGTCAATTCCAATGATTAATTTTTTTTAATATTTTTAAAAACATTCTACCCAGCATAAAAATTTTTATCTTTTTATAACTGAATTGGATTTTATATTTAAATTGAAATAAAAATTAAATGATAAAAATCTATATTATATATATAATTGTAATATATATATAGTCCGGCTAGAATATTATCGATAGCACCAAGCAATTGGTGCTATCAAGTTTTCTGCCGTTGGATGAAAAGATATGCGGTTGGGATTATAGTGGTCTCCTAAGATTTTTACTATTCAACCAAGCACCTAGTAAACCCTAAGGGACTACTATCATCTTAACCACATATTTTTTAATCCAAAGGCTAAAAACTTGATAGCATCAATAACTTGCTGCTATCGATAGTATTCTAGCCTAATTCTCTCTCTCTCTCTCTCTCTCTCTATATATATATATATATATTCGAGCTGAACACGAGCGAGTTGACCCCGGCTCGTGTTCGGCTTATTTATTAAACGAGCTGAAAAATTCGGCTAGCTCGCTTATTAAACGAGCAAACCGATTTCGAGCCGAATACGAGTTGGATTGCCACCCTAGTGGAAACCACATATTTATTTTTTATTTATTTATTTATTTATTTATTTTTTTGATAGTTATTGAATAAACAACTTCCGTCCGATCAAATTAATCCGGCTCTATGGAATTAACTAATCCCGGTCTGAAGATATGGGATTAGATGGGGATTGGAGTAGAGCCACTAACCCGATCCTCTCGATCCGCCTCCGCCCACCGCGCTCTCCGCGACACCCCGCTTCCCCTCTGATCGCCCATTCTCTCCTCCCAAACCGTAGTAACCCTAATACCCCTCTCACTTTCCCTCTATCTTCTGCTCCCGTTCTCTCCTCCAAAGCCTAGCACTGAGAGACAGTGACCTCAACTTCAAATCCTAGCTGATCCCTCAATCCCCTTCTCTCTCCCTTAGATTTAAATCGAAGCTTTTCGATCTCTTTCTCTCCGTTTTCCCTTCGATTTGAGTGTTGAATCAAGAGTTTTTGCGCTAGGTTTTGGGCTTCAATGTGGTTATCTTGGTGGAGTTCTTCGTGCCCTGGTGCGGCCATTGACAAGCCCTAGCTCCCGCGTGGGGGCGCGCCGCCATCGTCCTCAAGGGCGTCGCCACCGTCACCGCCGACGAGCTGACACTCACTGATTGCTTGCTCAGGTGTGGAATCGCACGCTCCGGTTTTATCATGTTTGTGCTTAATTTTGTGGTGTTGTTGTTTGTGATTGTGATTTTGATTATGGTGGACTAATTTGAATTAGAGAATAATCGTCACATGTGAAATTGTAGTTGACAGATTTAGTATTGGTGAGTTGCTTGACTGGAACGGTTGCTTCGTTATTGAATGTTTAGGGCAGATTTGATCCTATTGATTTAGTGACAAATGCAAATGTATTCCTGTGAAATTGGTTCTTCTTTTCTGAACTGATGACGTGAAGTAGTAGGCCTAGAAAAGATCAATTATAATGCAAATATACGATAACAGTGACAGAAATGGAACAGCAATTATTTGATGAAAGGTGATTATTTAAAGAGACTGTTGGGCATAATCTGATTAACTGATATTGGCCAAAATGAATAGGTTGGATGGAGAAGAGACTGTCGGAATTCGACAACGAAGAGGGTTGGGGTTTACTGAAGCAAATGTGTAGCAGACAGTTTAAACCGATGTTCTCTCCTAGAATAGAATTTGCAAATAACTCTACATTTTAGTATCCCTGTGAAATTGATTTAGTGACACTGCACTTATATCCCTGTGAATGTAAGGACGAAACAGTATTTATGCTAAGATGGCATATGCATTGTAGATACGAACAATTTGGTTCTTCTTTTTCTTTATTGGAAGGGAATTTGGAATGAGCCCAAGCAATGGCTTAAGGATCAATTGCAATTGAGTCCTATTGTATACTTAAGCAGATGGGATAATAGATGTATGAGAAGGTTGTGGTTGTAGTTGAAGATGTGCAGTCGATACTCCTACAGAGAATTGTTCAAAAAAGAAAGAGGTAATTTGCCAATTTTAAGGTTTCAAAAAAGAAAGAAGAAAAAGGGAAATTATATATTAAAGAGTTGATTAACAAAATCCTAGATAGCTTTATCAATGTATAGCAAATTTACTCTTGTTTCCTTGTTTCTATCCTAACCAAGCTAGAATGTGCATGAGAACTACTTCAGTTTTGTAGATAGCGCTGTTTCAAATCTTCAAACATAAAGTATGACTTGTATATAAATGCAGTCAACTTAATTACAGTACATTGCACTAAACTTTAGAGGTGTTCCTTTTTTTACATTATATTTATTTATTTATTTTTGTCAAACTCTTTACTGAAGTTTGGATTTCACAGTATAGTTTCTACAACCAATTAAACAAATAATGGGATTTTGAATTGAATATTTTGGTTACTTATAGTTTCCTCCATACCAATTTATATGTACAAAGGGCTTAATTTTGATAGCTAACTGATTGTAAGCTGTTTTATATTGAAGAAAGTGAGAGAAGGCATAAGTTTTTCCTTTAATTCGCATTGTCCCTGCTGGGAATTGGTACGAATTTCACAAAATTTGCAAATATTTCTCTTATATTTTGGGCACTGCTTCCATCATGAGTTGTTAGTTTTAGCTATGTGTTTTTTTCTTAGTTTTTGAGTTGAATCATTAGGTTAGTAGAGTATTTGCTAATTAAATTAATGATTCTTATTTCTAAAAGAATGATTTTTATGGTTTATTTTTTATTCTGCTTTTAGTTGATGGTTTTCACCTCTTTTTACTGGTTTTTTTCCTAGTCTTTTTTATGTTGAAAAATAAAATGGTTTTTCTACAGTATGCATTGTTCAAACTTTATTTAGCTTTATGTATGTGATGCCTACAATGCTTACAATGCCTACAACAATGATTTGGGTTCTCTATGTTGTTTGTATTTTTATTGAATGTTTGATGTTTCCTTGTTAATATTCGTGGATTCTCAGTTCTTTGTGATATTTTTCAATGACATTGTCATTTTATTGGAAAAACTGTATTGTTTTAGATTTTACAAATTTTGTAAAAAATCAATGTTTTCTTTATTCAGTGAGAAATTGTAGTATTTTTTAGGAGAGTGTTTATACAAGCCCATAACAATTATGTGGAATGGTTGGCACTTCCAATTGTTAATGCTCTTTTTATTCCAGTTTTTGCAAGTGCAGAGTAGGTTTTCACTAATTGATGCTGGTGAACTTGAATAGGTTAGTTGATATCTATACACAACTGATTTTCAAAGAGAGCCTCCAATATCAAACCAAACTTATTTTTAGTGTTACAATTCCTATTTATCACTATATTACTGCTTCTCTTTTATTAGTTGGTGGTGTTGTCACGCCCCGAGACCGCCTATTTGGTCAGTTCGGGCACGCCAACAGACCCGCCAATCGGGCATGACCTCTCAACACCCGAAAGGAACGGTTACATCCATTTCGACACAGTTTAGTGCAAGCGGAAGAGTATAAATCAGAGTACTAAACTATGTAAATAAAACTTTCATTCATTCAAACAACAAGTTTAAAGAGCATGAAAGTAATACATGAGTGAAACTTTAGATATAAAGTGAATTATAACTTTCATTCAACAACTTAAAATGAAACCTTTAAGCATTTAAGATTTACAATATTTTTCTCCTCATATACAAATTTCACTCAAAATAAAACCCACAAAATGGTACTGGCGACTCTACACTGCTAGGTTGCTAAGTTGCTGGGCCCTTGTCCCCAGTCATGTGCCTCGCCCGATGCACCTGGTCCTGGAAAATGGTCACCCAAGGGTGTGAGAACTACTTAAAGTTTCCAGTGGGTTCAACCACCGAAAGAGAATGTTTTACACCTCTTGGTCCAATGGAAGCAATATAATAGATAATAAAATGACGGGAAAGCTGTAAATACTATCTATCATGCTCATGTAAAATAATACTATTGCCATGACACGGCCACTATGCCGCTACCAAGGTTTAACACTACCAAGGTTCAACACTAGTTCGACCACTTGACCACTTTGCTCGTTCTCTTTATCGTGCTTTAGTTCAAGTTGCTTATTCCTTGGAAAGCTTCGCCCAACGGGCCCGCACCCGGTAGTCATGCTACCACAAGACGAGACGATCCAAGGCGCCAATAGCACTCGTGTGCTATGTCAACCATCGGAAGTACCTCGCATAAATTCGGCCGCAGCCGCGAGAAATGGTCCAAGACTTACTCTCTCGCACGAGTCCCAGCTTCCGATGGTGCCAATTTCTTTTCTTTTCATTCACTTAAGCTTTTAGCTTATTTTGCTCTTCAAGCAATTATTTTCTTTCCTTTATTTCTTACCCTAGGTCCTTGCCTCAAGGGTAGCTTGGACTTTTAAATATTCCTCTTTCCTTTATTTAACTCAAGTTGAAGTTAAAGTGATTGTTCATTTACCCACACACCCTAAGACCATGCTCTAGGGTTCACATTTGCTTTTCACAATAACCTCACCAATTGCACATAAACCTTAGAGTTTGACTTTAAGATAAATACTCTATTCCATAACCTTAGTTTAACCCTTAACATATGCCACATGTTCATTCCTAAGGTTAATGCCACTCATTACAAACTTTACACTAGGTTTTCTCCTAGGTCACCATGATCATTGTGCAATATAGACCACTAACATTATATTCTTAACATTCATTAATACTCAACTCTAATCACATACATTAGGTTCATTGCAACCATTCTTATTCAAATGAAGCTCTTATAGTCCCATTGCTACACATAATGCTCTAATGTCCTATTAACATGTTTCTAATCATGAAAAGCAAACGAAAAGGGGAGAGATCACATTTTTTCGAAAAATATTCCCCACCTCTTAATGCTCTTGCAAGAAGAAAATGGGTTGTTCTCTTAGACCTTCAAGAAAGCCCTAAAATGAAATGAAAACGATAAAGGAATCACTTCTATACCCTTCTAATCTCATGAAAATCTTTAAAAGAGGAAACCCTAGATTTTTGCTTACCTCTTTTGAGGGTTCCTTGACCAAAAGAGAAAGAGGATGGGCTTGGAACTCCTCTTGAAAAGCTCTTTGGAAGTCTCCTTAGCAATCCCAATGCTCCAAAGAGATCAATCCCAAAGAACTAAGCCTCCACAGCCAACTCTCTCCAACTTCCTCTTCTTCTCCTCCTTCTTCTTTTCTTTCTCTGGTTCAAGATAGGGAGAAAGAAAGAGTGGGGAGAGGTTTCGAATGGGGAGGAGAGAGAGGGAGAGAGCTTTTGCTGTCAGGGGGTAGTTGGGTTTGCAGGGGGGGTGAAATTACAAGACTTCCCCCGACTTGTAAAGGTATTTCCCTCACTGCCTCAGAATTTTGGGCATGGGTACCGGTACTCGGGTTTTGGGTACCGGTACCCAAGCACAATTTTCCCAACCCGAGAGCTGGAATTTCTGTCTTTACATGGGGTACCGGTACACGGGTTTTGGGTACCGGTACCCAAGCTTCTTCCACTCCAAACCGAGGCTCGGTTTGCCCTGTTTAACATAAGGTACCGGTACTCATCATCCAGTATCGGTACCCAAGGACTTAGAAAATTTTCTGGTTTTTCTCTCCAAACCGAGAGCTCGCTGCTTGGGTTTTCCACTTGGTTCCGGTACTCCACAGGGTGTTCCGGTACTCCACAGGGTGTTCCGGTACTCAATGCAAACTTGGAGCTTGCAAGTCTTATCTCCAAATTCGCGCGCCGTCAACTCACTTTTCAATTCGGAGGCTTTTGCTTCGAAGCGAAACCCTCCGAACTCATTTGTATTCTTATTTTAAATGCGCTACAAGCGATTCCACCGCACTTCGCTATTTCGCGGAGCCGGTGCACTACATTCCTCTCTCATTTTAGGAGTTTCGTCCGCGAAACTAAAAACTCACATACCTAGTTGTCTATTCCTCGAATAAGCGAGGATGATGCTCCCGCATCACGTCCTCAGGCTCCCAAGTAGCCTCTCGCTCACCGTGCCTTGTCCGAAGCATCTTCACATAGGGTATGGAACGGTTCCTTAGCTTTCTCTCTTGCCGATCGACAATCTTATACGGGAACTCGTAATAACTCAAGTTTTCCCGTAGATCATGCGGTGGGTAGTCAATCACATGGTTCGGATCGTGGACGTACTGGCGGAGTTGGGATACATGAAACACATTGTGTACTCCCGCCAAATCTGGAGGCAATGCCACCCTGTAAGCCACTGGACCAACCCGCTCCAACATCTCATAAGGGCCTATAAAACGAGGATTTAACTTTCCCCACATCCCTAATCGCACCACGTCTTTTGTAGGTGACGCCTTCAAAAATACATGATCTCCGACATTGAATTCCAAGTCGCCTCGCCTCTTGTCGGCATAGCTCTTTTGCCGGCTTTACGCGGTCACTAGACGTTGACGCGCAATTTGCACTTTCTCCTCGGCCTCATGCAAGACATCGGGGCCTAAGGTTGACCTTTCACCGACCTCACTCCAATGTAACGGAGATCGGCAATTTTTGCCATACAACGTCTCGAATGGTGCCATCCCTATACTGGCTTGGTAGCTGTTGTTGTAGGCAAATTCGGCCATAGGCAAATACTGTTGCCACCCCGCGCCGTAGTCCAGAACGCATGCCCTTAGCATATCTTCGAGGATTTGATTAGTCCTCTCAGATTGATCACTCTGTGGATTCTAAGCTGTGGTGAAGTCCAGGCGTGTTTCAAGAGTCTCATGGAAACTCTTCCAAAACTGTGAAACGAACCGGGGATCCCGATTCGACACAATAGAAACGGGCACTCCGTGAAGGCGCATAATCTCATCAATGTACAGTTGCCCCAACTTGTCCCTCGACCACGTGGTGTAGATTGGTAAGAAATGGGCTGCTTTAGTCAACCTGTCCACCACCACCCATATCGCGTCGTGGCCCGCTTGAGATATAGGCAAGCCCACGATTTTTCCACTTCCAAACGGGTACGGGTAGGCTTTGAAGTTTGTCCGCCGGAAGTCTATGCTCGACTTTGATCTGTTGGCACACTAAGCATTTAGCCACAAAATGCCCAACGTCCTTCTTTGTACCTGGCCACATCGCGTTTCCACCCTCAATATCAGACCGCACCTTTTGGAGCTTTTCATCGGTAGATTGCTTCTCCTTGATTCTCTCCAACAAGGTGGGTTGCACCCTAAGTGTCATAAGCGTCGCGGTGCAACGGAAGCCACAACTTCCAATCCAAACCGTCGCATCTCAGATTGCAACGGGTACTGATCAGTGATGATCATGGCGAGGTTTTCCACGGACCTTCTACTCAAAGCGTCGGCCACCACATTGGCTTTCCTCGGGTGGTAAAGGATGCTAACATCATAATCTTTGAGTAGCTCCAACCACCGACGCTGCCTCAGATTTAGTTCCTTCTGTGTGAATAAGTATTTGTGGCTTTTGGATCCGTGTAGATCTCACAATGCTCGCCGTATAAGTAATGCCGCCATAGTTTCAATGCAAAGATTACCGCGGCAAGCTCGAGGTCGTGGGTGGGGTAGTTCTTTTCATAACTTTTCAGCTGCCGGGAGGAATAGGCTATTACCCTCCCGTCTTGCATAAGCGCATACCCCAAACCACTACCCGAAGCATCACTGTACACTACAAATTCCTTCCCCGCCGTAGGCAAAGCGAGGATTGGAGCCGATGTTAACTTGTCCTTGAGCAACTGAAAGCTCCTTTCACATTCATCGCTTCAAATAAACTTAGCCCCTTTCTTGGTAAGACCGGTAAGTGGAGTGGTGATTTTGGAGAACCCCTCCACGAACCGTCTGTAGTACCCCGCAAGTCCGACAAAGCTTCGAACCTCGGTAACATTGGTTGGTCGGGGCCAATCCTTAATAGCTTCAACTTTCCCGGGGTCTACTGATACTCCCGATTCAGAAATTACATGCCCTAGAAAAGCTACTTCCCGAAGTCAAAATTCGCATTTCTTCAACTTCACGAATAGGCCTCACTCCCGAAGCACTTGCAATACCTGTCGATGGTTATCCTCGTGCTCATCGTCACTTCGGGAGTAGACCAAAATGTCGTCAATGAATACCACGACAAATTGGTCTAGGAAAGGTTGGAAGACACGATTCATTAAATTCATGAATGCCGCCGGGGCATTGGTCAACCCAAACGGTATTACAGTGAATTCGTAATGTCCATACCGCGTTCTAAAAGCCGTATTGTGAACATCCTCCGGCTTAATCTTTAATTGGTGGTATCCCGATTGAAAATCAATCTTTGAAAATATCCCGGAACCTTGCAATTGGTCAAATAGATCATCGATCCGCGACAATGGATATCGGTTCTTGATTGTCAATTTGTTGAGCTCCCGATAATCCACATATAGCCGCAATGACCTGTCTTTCTTTCTCACAAACAGGACTGGGGCTCCCCAAGGAGACACACTGGGTCTGATGAAACCCTTGTCCAGCAAGTCCTGTAGTTGAGCCTTAAGCTCCTTCAATTCCGCCGGGGCCATCCTATAAGGAGCCTTCGAGACTAGAGCCGTGTCGGGAGCCAAGTCTATAATGAACTCGATCTCCCGATCCCTCGGCATACCCGGTAACTCCACGGGGAATACATCAGGGTACTCCCATGCCACTGGAATGTCCCCCAACTTGGGTTCTTTCTTGTGCCCTTCCACAACGGTAGCCAAATAGGCCACGCACCCTTTATTGATTAGTTTCTTGGCTCGCGAAGCGGAAACCGTCGAGGCAAATAGTTAACTCCTACATGCCTTGAAGACATATGCCTTCTGTCCCGATTCCCGAAAAGTAATAACTCGACTCTCACAGTCGATAGTGGCATAATATTTGGATAGCCAGTTCATCCCCAAAATCATGTCGAAATCCCCAAGACGCCTTAGGACCAAGAAGTCAACCGTTATAATCCAATTGCCTATCCGCACAAGGCAGGCGGGACAACTCTCCGAAACCTCAAAAGATTGCTCCGACACTTGAACTGTCGTAGCATTCGTAGACTTGAGCACATCTAGACCGTGTCTCATGGCAAATGATCTACTTATGAATGAATGCGATGCTCCAGTATCAAATAATGCCCTGCATCGAACATCGTTAATAGAGATTATACCTGCAACGACGTCGTCGGCCGCCGGCTCCTCCTCAACCACCTGGGTGGTAAAAACCCGCCCACTTGGTGGCTGCTGTGGTGCAGCTGGTTGCACGCCCGGTAGGGCCAGTACCGCCCTCTGGTGCTGCCTTGGGGCACCCTGTATCATCGGCACGGTCGGGGCTGGACGTGTGCCTCTACCGCACTCTAAGGCCATGTGGCCCGGCTGGCCACATCGATAACATCTGCCATGACACTCCTCGCACATCGACGGTCGGTGCGGTCCGCTACAAATAACGCACCTCTCAGGAGCCGTGGGCTGTCGAGACTCCAGAGGGTAGTGTTGTTGTCGCGGTTGCTTAGGGGGCCGCTGATAGTGGCCTTGGCCCCCAGAGCCACCTTGGTACCTCTTCTTTTCCTTCCCCTTCCCCTTCTCAAGCGCCTCACGCTCTCAGCGCATCACAAGATCACCCCGCTCCACCAAGCGGGATCTGTCCACGATCTCCCTGTAAGTCGTAATGTTAAACGGCCGGACCTTCAAATAGATGCCGGGACGAAGGCCCTGCTCGAAGCATCGCGCCTGATCTCACTCACTTAGCACGACTGTGGGAAGGCAGCTGACTATGCGGGAGAACTTGCACTCGTACTCCTGCACCGTGCGGCTCCCCTGTTTAAGATTCTTAAAGTCTCCCTTCATTTGCTGCTTGGCACTATTAGGGAAGTATGTCGCGAAGAAGAGCTCCTTGAACTCCTCCCAAGTCGGCGTTGGCAAGGCGGCCCTAGCCCGCCTCTCGAGCTCGGTCTTCCACCAACAGTGTGCCACATTATCGAGGAGGGAGACCGCCACAGCGACACGGTCCCGCTCAGGCACCCAAAGGTTCGGGAACAGCCTCTCCATGGAGTCGACCCAGGACTCCACTATCATAGGATCAGACTTGTCGCCGCTGAAGGTAGGCGGATGGAATTTCTGGAAATTGGCGAGGGTCTCCATCGCCCAATCCTGCTCCACCCTCTGGGCTGCGTACTCGGCGTCATATGCCTCCAAGTCAGTCCGCTGGGGCATCTCCCTAGTGACCCCAACAGATGGCGCCGGGCGCGCCGCTATAGGCTCGGTCGCCATAGCCACCCTTTCCGTCGTTGCCTCCACCTGAGGCGAGGCCGTGCGCTCATGCGCCGTCTGCACAGCCTTAGCCTGCTGCGCCAACAACACTTGGAGCCTGTCTATCTGCTCCGCCTGTCGCCTCGACGCCTCTTCCTGGCGCCGGAACGCTTCCTTTTGCCTGCGGGAAGCTTCCTCTTGACGGCGGGAAGTCTCCTCCCGTCGCAAAGAGGCCTCTGCCTGCTGCCGGACCATGCCGACAAGCGCCGCCATCTGCTCCCGCAGCTCGCGAACCTCATTCGACCCGGAGCCCTCTCCCTGCTCGAGTCGCGTCAAACGTGTCTCCCTTCGCGGTGGCATTTCTATCTACACACCACAACGAACATTAGTCCAAATTTAACAACTCTGACACTTTGCGTAATTGAATGCGGAATAAACAAATACAATAAGGGTCTGTCAACCCAATCATGCGAAAGTAATGAGGGATACTTCCTCTCACTCCTAACGTTACATTGTCGGCCGCCCAACATATCGTTAGCTAGTGGAAGTCCATTTCCCTCGATCCATTCCCAATATCCTTCTTGGGAATCACAATGCCCAATCAAGTACTTTCGCCCAAAGATCCACACACTCTCTCGCGCTTAATCCCTAGGGTCTCCCTAAGGTTCACTAGCCACCTAGGACTACTTCTACTCTCTGATATCACTCTAATCTGTCACGCCCCGAGATCGCCTATTTGGTCAGTTCGGGCACGCCAACAGACCCGCCAATCGGGCATGACGTCTCAACACCCGAAAGGAACGGTTACATCCATTTCGATATAGTTTAGTGCAAGCGGAAGAGTATAAATTAGAGTACTAAACTATGTAAATAAAACTTTCATTCATTCAAACAACAAGTTTAAAGAGCATGAAAGTAATACATGGGTGAAACTTTAGATATAAAGTGAATTGCAACTTTCATTCAACAACTTAACATGAAACCTTTAAGCATTTAAGATTTACAACATTTTTCTCCTCACATACAAATTTCTAGGTCGCTGTCAAAATAAAACCCACAAAATGGTACTGGCGACTCTACACTGCTAGGTCGCTAAGCTGCTGGGCCCTTGTCCCTGTCATGCGCCTCGCCTGATGTTCCTGGTCCTGAAAAATGGTCACCCAAGGGTGTGAGAACTACTTAAAGTTTCCAGTGGGTTCAACCACCGAGAGAGAATGTTCTACACCGCTTGGTCCAATGGAAGCAATATAATAGATAATAAAATGACAGGAAAGCTGTAAATACTATCTATCATGCTCATGTAAAATAATACTATTGCCATGACAAGGCCACTATGCCGCTACCAAGGTTTAACACTACCAAGGTTCAACACTAGCTCGACCACTTGACCACTTTGCTTGTTCTCTTTATCGTGCTTTAGTTCAAGTTGCTTATCCCTTGGAAAGCCTCACCCAATGGGCCCGCGCCCGGTAGTCATGCTACCACAAGACGAGACGATCTAAGGCGCCAGTAGTACTCGTGTGCTATGTCAACCATCGGAAGTACCTCTCATAAATCCGGCCGCAGCCGCGAGAAATGGTCCAAGACTTACTCTCTCGCACGAGTCCCAGCTTCCGATGGTGCCAATTTCTTTTCTTTTCATTCACTTAAGCTTTTAGCTTATTTTGCTCTTCAAGCAATTATTTTCTTTCCATTATCTCTTACCGTAGGTCCTTGCCTCAAGGGTAGCAAGAAAGTTCCTTGGACTATTAAATATTCTTCTTTCTTTCATTTAACTCAAGTTGAAGTTAAAGTGATTGTTCATTTACCCACACACCCTAAGACTATGCTCTAGGGTTCACATTTGCTTTTCACAATAACCTCACCCATTGCACATAAACCTTGAGTTTGACTCTAAGATAAATACTCTATTCCATAACCTTAGTTTAACCCTTAAGATATGCCACATGTTCATTCCTAAGGTTAATGCCACTCATTACAAACTTTACACTAGGTTTTCTCCTAGATCACCATGATCATTGTGCAATATAGATGACTAACATTATATTCTTAACATTCATTAACACTCAACTCTAATCACATACATTAGGTTCATTGCAACCATTCTTATTCAAATGAAGCTCTTATAGTCCCATTGCTACACATAATGCTCTAATGGCCTTATAACATGCTTCTAATAATGAAAAGCAAAGGAAAAGAGGAGAGATCACTCTTTTTCGGAAAATATTCTCCACCTCTTATTGCTCTTGCAAGAAGAAAATGGGTTGCTCTCTTAGACCTTCAAGAAAGCCCTAAAATGAAATGAAAACCATAAAGGAATCACTTCTATGCCCTTCTAATCTCATAAAAATCTTAAAAAGAGGAAACCCTAGATTTTTGCTTACCTCTTTTGAGGGTTCCTTGGCCAAAAGTGAAAGAGGATGGGCTTGGAACTCCTCTTGAATAGCTCCTTGGAAGTCTCCTTAGCAATCCCAATGCTCCAAAGAGATCAATCCCGAAGCCCTAAGCCTCCACAGCCAACTTTCTCCAACTTCCTCTTCTTCTTCTCCTTCTTTTCCTTTTTCTTTTCTTTCTTTGGTTCAAGACAGGGAGAAAGAGAGAGTGGGGAGAGGTTTCGAATGGGGAGGAGAGAGAGGGAGAGAGCTTTTGTTGTTACGGGGGTAGTTGGGTTTGCAGGGGGGTGAAATTACAAGATTGCCCCTGACTTGTAAAGGTATTTCCCTCACTGTTCCAGAATTTTGGGCACTGGGCACCGGTACTCGGGTTTTGGGTACCGGTACCCAAGCACAATTTTCCCAACCCGAGAGCTAGAATTTCTGTCTTTACATGGGGTACTGGTATACGGGTTTTGGGTACCGGTACCCAAGCTTCTTCCACTCCAAACCGAGGCTCGGTTTGCCCTGTTTAACATAGGGTACCGGTACTCATCATCCAGTACCAGTACCCAAGGACTTAGAAAACTTTCTGGTTTTTCTTTCCAAACCGAGAGCTCGTTGCTTGGGTTTTCCACTTGGTTCCGGTACTCTACAGGGTGTCACGCCCCGGAGGTTCTAAAAAAGCGAAAAACGTATACATATATTTTCTTTTTCTTTAAATGAACCTCGCCTCCGGTGCGCGCCAGACCCGCCACATATACAACTTCACTCCCCAAACTGGCGGAGCCTCCTTTGTATATGTACGGCGTTCCGAGCACGACAAATACTTTAACCATGCAATCATTTAACGATAATAGGGAGAGATTACACTAAACCATACAATCATAATCACCATAGGTTTGAAAGATGGTGTCCACATGACACCTAGTTTTACAAGACATTTTCGCAATCTCTTTTAATCGTCAACCTTGCTTGAAAGGATAAATCTACGGTTTAGAAATTAGTGCCCACACGACACTTGGTTTGAAAACGCTTTTGAAACCATGTTTGTATTTAAAAACGAGCCGCATTCATACAACTCAACATTCACAGATATAAGTAGACATTCCTACACTAAGTCCTCAATCCAACATCCACAATAAACCATCCATAAGTAATCCACAGTTATACTAACCAACATTTAAAAGAGATAACCATAAAACTGTAGAGTTTAAATGCCTCAATGGCTAGGGTCCTCTAACCGATGCCTTACCGTCGTCCCGGTTCCCACCCCTGCTCGGACCTGTCACAGTTTGGGTAGTCAGTGACTGATAAAGTAGATGTAAACAAGTAAATGCAATAAACTGAAAAGACAAACCGATACACCAGAGCATTCACTTCCCTCTCATGTACCGCTAAATCCTTGTCACAATTCACGCTGGGCCCCTACCCCAGAATTAAAAACAAGTTGGGCCCCAACCCCAAATACCGTGCTCAATTCTTGGTGCCACCAACCCCTCCACTGCCCAAGTAGCATTTTGCCTCACCGTAAGGGGTCCCCATCATCTCTAGTTGTGGGGTACACGGGTAAACCTTACCATCTTTTCGGAAAAATACACCCTGTGCAGTGGCCAGACCGCCGGTGTGCGTGTAAGCAATATGAGCATATAACCAATACCCTCAGCCGCCTCAGTTAGAATATAAAACAGTACTGCGACCTCAGCCGCCTCAGTTAGAATATAAAACGGGATTTACATGCAATGGGGTTAGACAGTTTACCAAAACATCTACTTTATCATACGGAATACACGGGAACGGCATTACACCGAAAATAACCAAAGGTACCCACCTCGAATGTGCTGACCGGAACACCTGAGACCGAACAACGCTCACAATCGGCACTCGGACCTAAAAGTAGTCCCCAAAAGAACCGCGGTCAGATCAAAAATATAATCTGTAAATAAACCGAGTCGAAAAACACAAAACCACTACCAACGACTCGGCACGGCGGTGGCGACAGCGTGCGACGGACGACGCGGCCATCACCGTGTCGTTGCGTGTTATGCGGCCGCGCAGCGCGGGCACCAGCCCCGAGCGGTGCCGCATGCTGCACGGCCGCGAGGGCAACCTTCCCGCGCGACTCCACCAGCGGCGCGGCCTGCACCGTGGCGCGGGCGCCAGCCCCGCGCGGCGCTGCGGCAGCTTGGCCGCGCTTGCCCCGCGCGGCGCTACGGGCGGCCCGGCTGCGCGGGCTTGCCCCGCACGGTGCGGCCTGTAGCGCGGCGTGGGCGCCAGCTCCGCGCGGTGCTGCGGGCGGCCCGGTCGCGCGTGCTTGCCCCTCGCGGCACCGCCTGCAGCGCGGCGCGGGCGCCTGCCACGCGCGGCGCTGCGGGCGGCCCGGCCATGCGGGCTTGCCCCGCGCGGCGCAGCCTGGCGGCGCCGCGCGGTGCTGTGGGCGGCCCGGCAGCGCTGGCTTCAGCCCCGCCGCGCGGGCTTGCCCCGCGCGGCGCCTCCTGCATCGCGGCACGAGCGCCAGCCTCGCGCGGCGCTGTGGGCGGCCCGGCCGCGTGGGCTTGCCCCGCGCGGCGCCCGCGTGGCGCTGCGGGTAGCCCGGCTGCGCGGGCTTTGTCCCGCGCGGTGCCGTCCGGGGTGCGGCGGCAATTCCGGGACGGCGGCGGCGGCCAAACTAACACGACGGCAAGAAAACCTCGAAACTAAAACCGAAAGGAACATCGCTTGCCGCGATCCGTCGGAGAAGGCGCTCCGTTCACGCTCCCGGCTCCGGCACGTTCGTCGGAGATGATCGGGTCCCTCTGCTTTCTCCTTCTTTCTTCCTTTTCTCTTCCGGTTAGGGTTTCGCTTTTTGCTCTTTCTTTCTTTTCTCTCCGGCTAGGGTTTCTTTTCCCTCTTTCTTTCTTTTCTCTCTCGATTAGTGTTTCTTTTCAGAAAAGGTGATTTTTTTTTTCTCAGTACGTACCATAGAAATCCATCGGGTATTTAATACCGATTTATTTATTTATTTATTTATTTATTTAATCGTACGAGATAATTTCTTATCTCCTCGAAAAGCGTGCACGATCTCTGCACGGATTCCGATGCGCGCTGCGGTTATCGCGATCCTAACATCCCCTTTCTGGGGGATCCATAAGTCGGAATTCGGATCCGGTCGCACCGCCGTTCACCCTTTTTCGAGCTCTATCACAGAAAAATACCCGCACCTCAAAATTACAAAGTTAAGTAAACCCATTAATTTAGTTTTCTCTAACTTATACTGTATTAGCACGAGGGTAAAACGTTACATGAAAAATTGTGATATTACACCACATACCCCTTAAACGAAGTCTCATCCTCGAAACTTAACCTCAACCCTCGCTAAATAACTCAGGGAAACGCTCTCTCATTTTTGTCTCAAGTTTCCAGGTCGCCTCGCGCTCCTCATGATTACTCCACTGCACCTTTACGTAGGGGATCGTCCGGTTGCGAAGTTTCTTTTCCTCTCGTGCCAATATTCGTATCGGCGTTTTCTCGAAGCTCAAGTCCTCACGCAACTCGACGGCAGAGGCATCGAGGACGTGAGACGGGTCGAGAAGGTACTTTCGGAGCATCGAGACGTGAAACACATTGTGTACCCGTTCGAGGTTTGGCGGTAAGGCCAACCGGTATGCCACCGGTCCCATGCGCTCTAAGATCTCGAACGGTCCCACATACCGTGGGCTCAGCTTCCCTTGTAAGCCGAACCGTCTTGTCCCCTTAGATGGTGATACACGAAGCAACACGTGTTCCCCCACCATAAATTTCAATTTCCGTCGCCTCTGATCCGTGTAGCTCTTCTGCCGGCTCTGGGCGGTCAACAGTCGCTGCCTGATAAGGCGCACTTTTGCCTCCGTTTCCTCTACAAGGTCTGGCCCCAAATGCTTCCGCTCTCCCAAGTTGTCCCAGCAAATAGGCGATCGACATTGGCGTCCGTACAAGGCTTCGTACGGCACCATCTGAATACTAGCTTGGTAGCTATTATTGTAGGCGAATTTCACGAGGGGTAGGTAACGTGACCATCCCTCACCCAGATCTAGCACACAAGCTCGAAGCATATCTTCGAGAATCTGGATCACCCGTTCCGATTGTCCGTCCGTCTGCGGGTGGAAGGTCGTGCTGAACTGCAGTTTGGTCCCCAGTGCCTGCTGCAGGCTCCGCCAGAAATTTGACACAAAGCGTGTCCCTATCAGAAGTTATCGACGATGGTACCCCGTGCAATCTTACCACCTCGCCGATGTAGGTTTGCGCTAGCCGGTCTCGGGTCCACGTCGTGTGGATAGGCAGAAAGTGGGCCGATTTCGTCAGACGGTCCACTATGACCCATATCGCGTCATGTTCATGTTGCGATCGCGGAAAACCGGTTACGAAGTCCATGGTAATCCATTCCCATTTCCACTCTGGTATGGGCAATGGTTGTTGTTTTCCCGCCGATCGCTGATGTTCCGCTTTCACCTGTTGGCACATCAAACAATGCACCACGAATTGCGTCACATCACTCTTCATTTTGGGCCACCAAAAGGTCTGCCTCAGGTTTTTGTACATCTTTGTACCTCCGGGATGCGCAGTGTAGGGGGCATTATACGCTTCCGTTAGAATTTCTTTCTTCAATTCTGGCACATCGGGCACGCAAATTCATCCCCGAAACCTTATCACATTATCAATGCCAATCGTAAAATCCTCGCTTTGCTCCGAGGATATTCTGTCCCGTACCAGTTGTAGTTGCGTGTCCGTTGTTTGGCCTTCCAAGATCCTCTCGGTCAGTGTAGGCTTCACCACCAAGGACAGAAGCTCCGCAACCGCACCCGCTGGCACTACCTCCAGCCTCAATTGCGAGAACTCTGCAATTAGACGATCCTGTTGGGTAAGGGCGCTCAGTGCCGTTTCCCCTGTCTGTCCTTTCCGGCTCAAGGCGTCGGCCACCACATTTGCCTTCCCGGGATATTAGTGAATGGACAAATCGTAGTCCTTTAGTAGTTCCAGCCATTGCCTTTGCCGTAAGTTCAGTTCCTTCTGTGTAAACAGGTATTTGAGGCTCTGGTGATCAGAAAACACGTTACAGTGCGCTCCGTAGAGATAATGTCTCCAGAGCTTCAAGGCAAACACGACTGCCGCGAGTTCCAAGTCGTGTGTAGGGTAGTTCTGCTCGTAATCCTTGAGCTGTCTTGATGCGTATGCTATGACCTTCCCTTGTTGCATTAATACGCTTCCAAGACCGCTTCGAGATGCATCGCAATAGATCTCGTAGTCCTCTCCGGGCTTCGGCAATGTGAGTACTGGTGCCCGTGTGAGTCTGTCTTTAAGTTCCTCGAAGCTCTTCTGGCATTGGGCCGTCCAGACGAATTTCTCCCCTTTCCGGGTTAGTCGATTCAGGGAGTGACTATCTTTGAGAAGCCTTCCACGAAGCGTCTGTAGTATCTTGCCAGTTCTAGAAAGCTTCGGATTTCTGTCACCGTTGTTGGCCGAGCCCAGTTGGTCACGGATTCTATCTTCCTCGGGTCCACCGTAATTCCCGACGCTGAAACTATGTGTCCCAGAAAGTCAACCTCGCGGAGCCAAAACTCACACTTTTTGAGTTTGGCATACAATTTTTGATCCCGTAGGGTCTGGAGGATCACTCGCAGGTGCTCCTCGTGCTCTTCATCTGTGCGGGAGTAGATGAGGATATCGTCGATAAAGACCACCACAAATTGGTCCAGGAACGATTTAAAGATCCTGTTCATCATATCCATGAACACCGCTGGGGCGTTAGTAAGCCTAAACGGCATTACCGTGAACTCGTAGTGGCCGTAACGAGTTCGAAAAGCTGTTTTCGGTATATCCTCGCCCCTGATTCTGAGCTGGTGGTAGCCAGACTGGAGGTCGATCTTCGAGAATACCGTCGCCCCTTGTAGTTGACCGAACAGATCATCCATACGTGGCAGGGGGTATTTGTTCTTCACCGTGACCTTGTTTATCTCCCGGTAATCTATGCATAAACGCAAGCTCCCATCCTTCTTCCTTACAAACAGAACAGGCGCTCCCCACGGCGACACACTCGGTCTGATGAAACTCTTATCTAGGAGGTCCTCTAGTTGCGCCTTTAGTTCCTTTAATTCGGCGAAGGCCATTCTGTATGGCGCCTTCGTGATGGGTTTCGTGCCTGGAATTAACTCAATAGAGAAATCAACCTCACGTCTGGGCGGCATCCCCGGAAGTTCGGTCGGAAAAACGTCCGGAAAATCCCTTACGACTGCTATGTTGGAAAGCGGGGAGGTGGGTCGCGTCGCCAAGTCCACCGAAGCTAGGTACGCCACGCATCCACCCTCCATCATTCTCCTGGCCCGAGATGCGGAGATGACGGTCGAAAAGAAGGTGCTCTTACACGCCAGGTACACGTTCTCCGGAAATCCCGGTTCCCGCAATCGTACTTGACGTTTATCACAGTCGATTTCTGCCTGGTGTTTAGTGAGCCAGTCCATTCCCAGAACTACGTCGAATACCTTCAACGGAATGACCACCAAGTCCCAGGGGCAATCTAGCCTTCCCAACTTTATTGGGCAAGAAGGCACGAAGCTGACTGCCTCAATAGGCCCCCCAGGGGTCCAGACGGTCAATAGATGGCGAAGGGGTTTCGTTTCCAAGTCATGAGTGTGGGCGAAAGTACGAGATACAAAGGAGTGGGATGCCCCGGTGTCAAATAAAGTTCTAGCTCGGGAGTCTGAGATCAGAGTAGTACCTGCCACCACGTCCTCCTGTGGGTCCGCCCCTTGGTGGGTCATAGAGTAGATCCTTTCTCCCGATTGCGGACGCGTCTCCCCTTCCTGTCGAGTGGGCGGAGGGCGTACAGTGGGTCCCGAGGGGGTTCTCCCCCGCCCCAGCTGTTGAGGCAGTGGGGTGGAGGCTGCGGAAGATGCTGTGCCCGTGTTCAAGGGGCAGTTGAAACGAAAGTGGCCCTGTTTGCCGCAACGGAAGCAGTGGTCGTGCCTTTTAGCGCACTCCGTGGCTCGGTGGGCTCCATTGCAGATAACACAGGGTCTGTCCCCTGGCCTTTGACTGCTCGTTGGCGCGCTTTTAGTTCCATGGCGCGACTTCGGATGTTTAGGGGGCCGGTTCCCGCTAGAAAATCCCCCTCCGGAGAAGGGCTGGGGTCGTTTCTTATCCTTGTTGTACTCCGAGTCCTCTCGTCGGGCGCGCGTCACCGCGAATCCGCGCTCCACTATGGTGGCCCTATCCACCACTTTCTGGAAGGTGTGAAGATCCGCTGCTTGCACAACTTCGAAAATATTGCTCCGTAATCCGTCTACGAAGAGGCGGGCTTTGTGAGCTTCATCCCTTATGACAAAGGGAACACAATTGGCTAGCCTTACGAATTCCCGTTGATACTCCATGACGGATCGGTTCCCTTGTCTGATGTGCTTCAGGTCGTCCTCCATTTGTTGCTTAACGCTGTTGGAGAAGAATGCCCCGAACAATTCTTCTCTGAACTCGGTCCATGTCGGTAGGGCGTTACCCTTCGTGGGGTCCGGGCGCACCGTTTTCCACCACATCCGGGCGTTTCCCTCAAGACAATGAACCGCAAGGGGAACTCGTTCATGTTCCTCCATCATCAGGTCCTCAAACAACTTTTCCATAGTATCCTCCCATTTCTCCACGACCCAGGGATCGGTCGTCTCACCCTCAAATACAGGCGGGTCGTGTTTCTTGAATTCTGCCAAATTCGCCCTCACCCTGTCCCGTTCAGTCCGTTGGGTGGAGGCTTCGCCCGTGACGGCTTCCGAAGCCGTTGGGCTGGGCGCGGCAGAAGGTGCCGTCGGTTGATCCGTTGACACACCGGTGGTCGCGGTCTGGGGAGGAGCGACCGCGGTCTCACCGTGCGTTCCTGATGGTCCCGCCGTAGGTGCGGTTGGTTCGGGCGGCGGAACCCGGGCGCTCTCTACAGGCACGACCTGCTTCTGCTGCGTCAGTTGACGCACGTGCTTCGTGAGGGTCGACAGCTGTCCAGCCATCTCACGTAGCTGTTGGTGGATCAGCTCGTTCTCTGCGGTTGCTGGAGCCGCGTTGTCTGCTCCGGCGTTATCGGTCGATGATCTCGTACGAGCCATTCTCCACTGTGAGCAAAGAAAACATCATTAATCCTAGTTCAATTGGTCTAACACCTTGACCTACGAACTCTGGGACTATCCCTTTTTTTCCGCGCTCACGCTCGTACATTACACACCTACACCTTGGTTATCAATTTGGTTAGTTACTTGTGGTATTACACTCTGTGGATGTTGGTCACTGACCGCAGTGGTTAAAGTCGTTTTTCTCTGATACCATATAATCTGTCACGCCCCGGAGGTTCTAAAAGAGCGGAAAACGTATACATATTTTATTTTTTTCTTTAAATGAACCTCGCCTCCGGTGCGCGCCAGACCCGCCACATATACAACTTCACTCCCCAAACGGGCGGAGCCTCCTTTGTATATGTACGGCGTTCCGAGCACGACAAATTCTTTAACCATGCAATCATTTAACGATAATAGGGAAAGATTACACTAAACCATACAATCATAATCACCATAGGTTTGAAAGATGGTGTCCACACGACACCCAGTTTTACAAGACATTTTCGCAATCTCTTTTAAGCGGCAACCTTGCTTGAAAGGATAAATCCACGGTTTAGAAATCAGTGCCCACACGACACTTGGTTTGAAAACGCTTTTGAAACCATGTTTGTATTTAAAAACGAGCCGCATTCATACAACTCAACATTCACAGATATAAGTAGACATTCCTACACTAAGTCCTCAATCCAACATCCACAATAAACCATCCACAAGTAATCCACAGTTATACTAACCAACATTTAAAAAAGATAACCATAAAACTGTAAAGTTTAAATGCCTCAATGGCTAGGGTCCTCTAACCGATGCCTTACCGTCGTCCCGGTTCTCACCCTGCTCGGACCTGTCACAGTGTGGGTAGTCAGTGACTGATAAAGTAGATGTAAGCAAGTAAATGCAATAAACTGAAAAGACAAACCGATACACCAGAACATTCACTTCCCCTTCATGTATCGC
This sequence comes from Tillandsia fasciculata, assembly GCA_029168755.2. Lineage (NCBI taxonomy): Eukaryota > Viridiplantae > Streptophyta > Magnoliopsida > Poales > Bromeliaceae > Tillandsia > Tillandsia fasciculata. The sequence continues at coordinate 10,400,329 of CM054945.1, forward strand.
TAAATCCCTGTCACAATTCACGCTGGACCCCTACCCCAGAATTAAAAACAAGTTGGGCCCCAACCCCAAATACCGTGCTCAATTCTTGGTGCCACCAACCCCTCCACTGCCCAAGTAGCAGTTTGCTTCACCGTGAGGGGTCCCCATCATCCCTAGTTGTCGGGTACACGGGTAATCCTTACCATCTTTCCGAAAAAATACACCCCGTGCGGTGGCCAGACCGCCGGTGTGCGTGTAAGCAATATGAGCATATAACCAATACTGCGACCTCAGCCGCCTCAGTTAGAATATAAAACAGTATTGCGACCTCAGCCGCCTCAGTTAGAAAATAAAACGGGATTTACATGCAATGGGGTTAGACAGTTTACCAAAACATCTACTTTATCATACGGAATACACGGGAACGGCATTACACCGAAAATAACCAAAGGTACCCACCTCTAATGTGCTGACCGGAACACCTGAGACCGAACAACGCTCACAATCGGCACGCAGACCTAAAAATAGTCCCCAAAAGAACCGCGGTCAGATCGGAAACATAATCTGTAAATAAACCGAGTCCAAAAACCCAAAAACACTACCAACGACTCGGCACGGCGGTGGCGACGGCGTGCGACGGACGACGCGGCCATCACCGTGTCATTCCGTGTCATGCGGCCGCGCGGGCACCGGCCCCGCGCAGCACCGCATGTGGTTCGGCCGCGCGGGCACCAGCCCCGCGCGGTGCCGCATGCTGCACAGGCAACCTCCCCGCGCGGCTCCACCAGCGGCGCGACCGTGCGGGCACTAGCCCCGCGCGGCGCGGCCTGCAGCGCGGCGGGGGCGCCAGCCCCGCGCGGCGTTGCGACAGCCTGGCCGCGGGTGGGCTTGCCCCGCGTGGCGCCGCCTGCAGCGCGGCGCGGGCGCCAGCCCCGCGCGGTGCTGCGGCAGCCTGGCCGCGCGCGGGCTTGCCCAGCGCGGCGCCGCCTGCAGCGAGGCGCGGGCGCCAGCCCCGCTCGGGCCTGCAGCGCTGCGCGGGCGCCTGCCCTGCTCGGCGTTGTGCGGCGCTGCGGGCGGCGCCGCCTGCAGCGCGGCGCGGCGCGGGCGCCAGCCCCGCGCGGGCTTTGTCCCGCGCGGCGCCGTCCGGGGTGCGGCGGCAATCCCGGGACGGCGGCGGCCAAACTAACACGACAACAAGAAAACCTCGAAACTAAAACCGAAAGGAACATCGCTTACTGCGATCCGTCGGAGAAGGCGCTCCGTTCACGCTCCCGGCTCCGGCACGTTCGTCGGAGATGATCGGGTCCCTCCGTTTTCTCCTTCTTTCTTACTTTTCTCTTCCGGTTAGGGTTTCGCTTTTTCCTCTTTCTTTCTTTTCTCTCCGGTTAGGGTTTCTTTTCCCTCTTTCTTTCTTTTCTCTCTCGGTTAGGATTTCTTTTCAGAAAAGGTGATTTTTTTCTTTCTCAGTACGTACCATAGAAATCCATCGGGTATTTAATACCGAATTAATTAATTAATTAATTATTTATTTAATCGTACGAGATAATTTCTTATCTCCTCAAAAAGCATGCACGATCTCTGCACGGATTCCGATGCGCACTGCGGTTACCGCGATCCTAACATCCCCTTTCTGGGGGATCCGTAAGTCGGAATTCGGATCCGGTCGCACCGCCGTTCACCGTTTTTCGAGCTCTATCACAGAAAAATACCCGCACCTCAAAATTACAAACTTAAGTAAACCCATTAATTTAGTTTCCTCTAACCTATATTTTATTAGCAGGAGGGTAAAACGTTACATGAAAAATTGTGATATTATACAGGGTGTTCCGGTACTCAATGATGTGCTTGTGAGTTATGACGTGCTTGTGAATTATGACAACGATATGACTAGAATACTTAGTAATTGCATGTTCCTTTAGTTAGTAGTTTGAATCTGAAATCTCAACTGTCCAAATTTTTTTCTCCGTTTGCAAATTATGGTGGTTAATACTTGATAACAATTTTAATTCTGTTTATATGGTGAATGTGCTTGAGAACTGCTTGAATTGACTGTCTTGCAAACATTTATCTTCAACAGGAAAACAAGGAGCCTACTTTCTAGGAAGTTTCTTACATTTGTGACATTCTTGTCATTATTGATATTTATTCAAGTCAGTTCCTGTCAACTATGTGCTTATGTTAATATTTTAACTCAATAAATCATTGCCATGCTTCTATCTTGCTGGTATTTTAAGATCCTTTAAATGATAACATATTTTTTTGTATTTCTACTGTAGCCTGCAGTTTTTTCTTGTTTAGCAATTTCATAGTAAGATGTGATTTTGTTTCTTGCCATCTATCTATATAGAAGATTAGCATTAAATAACATGATTTAAACCAGTTTATTTACATGGAATGTACAATTACTGTACAGCTGCTGAGTCATCTTTAAGAAAAAATTGTCATCTGGCTTCTTGACATTTTTTAGTGTTATAAACTATAGATATCTTTCTGGATTCTTGTTTTAGATGTTAAACCATTTTCATGTAAACATATTTAGATTCTAAATGAAGGTTCATTATATAAGTTCTTTTTCTGTCACCTTTCTTCTGCATACTGAGGAACTCAATATTCTTTCTCTGTGAGCTATGCACATAACGTTCTAATGCTTTTGGTTGTTCTCTACGCTTTTTATGTTTTCCCTTGAAGCTAATTTTTTATTATTACTCAAATATCAATCTCTTTCTTCTATTATTTTAGTGTAAAGTTGATCTTAACATTTGGACAGCCCGTGTGGCCCAGTTCTCCAATGAGTTGTTACTTGATTTGCAGCAGCTATCAGATTATTTTCCTTTATTGTTGAAAGCAGATGTAGATATGGATGACAGTGGACATAGGGAGAACGGGAGACACAGGCCTGACCAATATAAATCAGTTCACACACAGGTATGTTCTTTATGATTGAGAAATATCTGCTATAACCATTCTGTGATAACCTCTTTTGTCGTTATTTATGTTGAAACCCTTAAAAGAGGATGTCTACTTGAAATATGCTGTTACTCATTGAAGCATTAGCAATTAGACTTATCCTTGCTTATTATTTTACAGTGAAGTTTTTGTTTCTTTGTATCATTTCATTTCTTTCCTTATCTTTTTGGAGAAACTATGTGAAGGCATTTCCATGTTTGTGCTGTCTTTTCTAATTTTCTTGTCCTTGCTGACTAGCGTTATATCTAATTACCACTTCCAGAAGTGGGTTAACTCTATCCGTCTATTCCACCACTTTCACGATTATATCTTTGGTAGTGGTGCAGCTAAATTTGATTTCTGCACTGTTATTTTCTAATGGTTTCTTTCAGATTTCTTATCTAATGCTGCCTTACAATTTCCGTAGATCTATACTATATAAAGAAGCATGCATTTTTAATTTGAGAGTATTGACAGCCGGAAACTTTTTTTTCACTATTCCCAAATCTTTTTTACACATTCCCTTCTTTTGTGCAACTTATAGTGGGCATAAAAGTCTATTGGCGCAAAAAATTGGAGAAAATTTGGAACTTTTCATACTCACTTGCCGCCAACTGCATTTCCACCATGGAACATCAAGAAAGTGCGTCAGCAGTGAGCACTCTATGTGGTATGTGGTCTCCCTTAGATTGGATACATTTATAGATAGTAACCCCGCTAATAAGACATGTCCGTATTAGTTAGCTAAAAATGGAGATCCTCTCCACTACAGGATATTTTGAAAGTCCCCTCAACCAACTTTTTAATACATATTTAATTTTTATTATTTGAATTTGAATTAATTTTCTTATTTGAATAGGAAATTCATTAAAATAAATTAACTTTTTAGCTGACAATTATTGACAGATAACAAAACCCACATTTACATCAGTATGAAAGAGTTTTCAGGATTGGGAGTTTTTGGGCTACTAAGCCTATAGAACTTTTTAATTGTAAAAATAGGCATTCAAAATTTTTGTTTGTAAAAGTGGGCCTATAAAAGTGGTGAATCATTTACCGCTTTTACCTAACTTATATATTTTTTACATCAAAACTTCAAAAGATATATAGTACTAAACACTACAAATAATTTTAATCCATTGAAGAAAGCGGTGAATGATTTGCCGCATTTAGAAAGCGGTAGTTCATTCAACGCATAGGTCTAGTTTTGTAAATAATTTTTTTAAAGGACTATTTTTTGAATTATAATATTTGTTAAGTTTATTTATAAAAAAATTCTTCAGAAAAATGAAATTACAAAATTATTGTTAAATTTAATTGGTAGAGCAAAAAATTGATAGGATGTAAATAAAAAGAAAAGTAGTTAAAAGGTCTACATCGAAATGGCCTATTCTTGAGGAGGCACGATACACTGTAACAAAATCTTTTGAATTTGTCTCTCTGGCGTAATGTAGTATCGTATTGGTCAACATGAATTTTTACTAAATTTAACTAATAAGGAAACTAATTGCCCGTGAAAAACAAGACCGACATAAAAGTTTTTCACTTGGTTTTGCGGGATTAACACAATCGCAAGGGATATTATGCTGCCGGATTTTATGCAACCCTTTCTGTCATGTGGTGCATGATTTTTGAAAAAAAAATTGCGTGATACAGCATGTGCTGTACACCACTACTATAATGAACAGTCCATTACTTAATGATGCAAATCAAAAGCATTAGGCATGTGCATATGGTCCTGCGACTAGAAGAGGGGGGGTGGGAGGGTGGGGAAGAAAATTAACTTCAGAAGTGTTTTAAAAGGTATGAGGTGCTACAAGACTTAAGGGCTCCTGAAGAATAGCCGTGAGGACTTGCGAGGCGGGAGCCTCAAGAAGGCGAGGAGCATATTGACACAAATCTTTAAGAAAGATAAAATTCTCTACACAAACCAAGAAACAAGAAACAATTTGTTATAACCTAACAACACTTTAAGAATGAATTGCCACTATAGTCATTCACAAATAAGCATACTTCAAAAGAAAACAGTCAGGATTAACATATGTAAATGTTGAATATTGTAGCAAACTGTCAAAGTAGTAATGCAACATGAATAGATAGTGTTTAAAAGATGAAATTATAGTATCCATAAAAAAAAAAAAAAGAAAGATACCACATGAAAATAAATTCTAATAAGAAATCAAATGCCTATTTAAACTTAAGATATCACAAGGCGTGCGCCTCACATGTCCCTCGAGCCACACTTGAGGCGTGTGCCTCAAATATAGCACTATGCTTCTGGTGCAATGAGGCGCCCAGGCACGCCTTTTCAAACTCCGGCTTGGTGGACAAATTAGCAATTATGTAACCATCCACGACTTTCTTTTATTGGACTTTCTATCATAACAAAGCTTTCCTTGTCATAAATAACTCACATGCCACTTTCATGGTATGCTGGTATGGTCCACAGTCTCTGCTCCAGCAATCATGTCTATCTGCTCTTATACACCATGTAGTCTATGCACACATGATCTATCATGAGCCCATCATTTTTGTGGGGAATGCACTACTCATGGATCACCTTGACACTGCCAAAATATATGGGTCACCAGTGGTTTGCATTGTAAGCAATTGAGAAGACAATATATTTAATTAAGTTAAAGTCCCTATTTATTAAAAAAAACCATGCATGCAATTTAGTGTTGCTTCTTAACTCATAGGAATATATATATATATATATATATATATATATATATATATATATATATATATATATATATATATATATATATCAAGGATTAAAGTGCCGTGGCATGGGGGTGTGCCGGCCTTTGCTTGGCACGGTACGGCACAGGCACGCTTGCGTGCCGACGGGCACGCACAACCTCCTAATGGCATACTTTGACACGGTCTTATTTTAACTTTTTTGGGTCTAATAAAGCTTTATAATGTTATTTTAATAGTTTTAGAATAATAATTATAAATTTTGGTTATGCATTGATTTGTTTTGGTCTAATGCCAATAATAACTTACTAACATGCTAATTAATAGCTTAATATAGTAGCATTCTTCTTTATATGTGAAATAAAATACAATTATAGTTTATAGAGAATTATTTTTTCTTTAAATTTTTATGAAGATTTTCAAGATCCATTCGTATTGATTCGATAAAAGACCGTACGATGACTAGACTAACTATTATAGGACCACAAGTGCGTTGATAATTTCTTTTCATTTTCAATTATTTTTTAAAATATTTATGAAAAAATTGAAGAAAATTATTTTTTCTAAAATTTTTAAAAAATTGTTAGATCTGTCCATGAAAATTTAATAATAAAACATACGATGAATAAATTAAGCAAGTTTATGATAAAAATAGATTAACTTTTAATTTTTTTTGATTTATTTTTTATCTTTTTAGAATTTTAGAATAATAATTATAAATTTTGGTTATGTATTGATTTGTTTTGGTCTAATGCCAATAATAACTTACTAACTTACTAGTTAATAGCTTAATATAGTAGCATTCTTCTTTATATGTGAAATAAAATACAATTATAGTTTATAGAGAATTATTTTTTCTTTAAATTTTTATGAAGATTTTCAAGATCCATTCGTATTGATTCGATAAAAGACCGTACGATGACTAGACTTACTATTATAGGACCACAAGTGCGTTGATAATTCCTTTTTATTTTCAATTATTTCTTAAAATATTTATGAAAAAATTGAAGAAAATTATTTTTTCTAAAATTTTTAAAAAATTGTTAGATCTGTCCATGAAAATTTAATAATAAAACATACGATGAATAAATTAAGCAAGTTTATGATAAAAATAGATTAACTTTTAATTTTTTTTGATTTATTTTTTATCTTTTTAGAATTTTAAAAATTATAAAATATAAATCGGAGAAAATTATTTTTAAAAATTTTTATGCAAAATTTTCTAGATTCATCCAAGAAAATTACTTTTTCTTAAATTTAAATAAAAAAACTTGTGAGATTTATTTATGAAAATTTAACAATGAACCATATGACATATACATTAAGCAAATTTAAATATCAATTGTTTCTATTTAGTTTTCAATTTAATTAGAATTTTCATGTTTCTAAATCCAATAATAAAATTTTCGAAAGTTAAAAATATCTTAAATCTGGCACAAAATGCTAAATCCATCCAAGAAAATTTAAAATAGACCATATAATGACTAAATCAAGTGAATATATTTTCAGATTTTTATAAATTGTTAATAAAACTTTGTATAAACTTTACAAGTTAAGTATATTCTAAATGTATGAAGAAAAATTAAGTTGTAAATTGCTTGACTTAATAAGTAGATCTTCGATTTTGCTATTTCTTTGTGTTTTCTTTTAAGATCAAAGTGATCAAAGAATAATAAGATATTGAAAGAAAAAATTAAAGAAAAAATTATGAGAAAAAAGGGGAGGAAAAAAATGAACGGAAAAAAAAATAGAGAAAGAGAAGTGAGAGGAAAGAAAAGAGAGTAGAAGAGAATAAAAGGTAAAAGTGAAAAGAAGAAAAGGTAGAAGTGAAGAGAAGAAAAAAGATAAGAGAAGGATAAAACTTTATGAGAGAAACCAAAAAAAAAAGGTCGAAGTAAAAAAAAAAAAAAAAATATTGTGTGCCTGTTTGGGTACGCACCGGCACGTGCCGTGATACCCTCTGAGTATCGTTCTGTCTTGTTTGATATTCAGAGGTTATCGCGGCACATAGGGGCCAAAAGAGACCCCTTTGTACCGTGCCCCCTAATTGGTGGCACGATCATGTGGAGATACTTAATTCCTTGATATATATATATATATATATATATATATATATATATATATATAGAGTACGGCTTGGGTGCTTTTGTAAGCACAGAGGCATTCATGCTTATAAGTTGTTTTTGATGTTGGAACTTCCGAATCGACGATCGACTCCGTTAGACTTGATCTAGAGTATTTGAAGTACTTAGAAAATAAATTTTGCGATTTTTCGATATCATTTTCCTAGTGATCAAAAGGGCTCAAAATCAACGGCTGAAAATAAATATCTTACATAATGTGATGATATGACACTAAAATTTAGATCAAAGATATTGATCTTATTTTATGTAGTATAAAAAATTTTCTATCAAAATTTCACATAATTTAGACATTTCTACACTGTTAAACTTGCAAACAGCTTACCACAATCATTAAAATTATTGATTTTGAGCCCCTTTGATCATTAGGCAAATGATATTGAAAAATCGCACTTATTTTCTAGGTACTTCAAATACTTTAGATCAAGTCTAACGGAGCCGATCGTTGATTGGAAGTCCCAACATCGAAAATGACTTATAAGCACGGAGGGCTCCATGCTTCCATAAGCATACCAGCCTACTTATATTTTATATATATATATATATATATATATATATATATATATATATATATATATATATATATATATATATATATATATAATGTACTAGGTTTACTATACTCTTATGAGTATAGACCATTTTGTACTCATAAGTTGTTTTCGATGATGGAGCTTCCCAATCGACGATCCATACCGTTAAATATGATCTAGAGCATTTTAAACTTTTAGAAAATAAATTTTATAATTTTTTTGACATCATTTACTTTGCGATCAAAAGATTTCAAAATTGACAATTTTTAATGGCCGGTATTGGATACTTGCTACTTTAACGGTGTAAAAGAATTAAAATTGGTTGAATTTTTGATAGAAAATTCTATTCACTATCTAGATAAAGATCAATAACTCTGATCTTAAATTGAAGAATCTGATCCTCTATTTTTAGGAGGTCGTTCGATTTTGATCGTTCATTTTATGCTCACTTTATGAATTTTGTTATAATTTTGAAAAATTACGAAATTCATTTTCTAGAAGTTTAAAATGCTCTAGATCATATTTAACGGTATGGCTCGTCGATTCGGAAGCTCCATCATCGAAAACAACTTATGAGTACGAAGGGGTTTATACTTATAAGAGTATATTAGCTCTACTCTACTCTCTCTCTCTCTCTCTCTCTCTCTCTCTCTCTTTATATATATATATATATATATATATATATATATATATATATATATATATATAAACAGAGAGAGAGAGCCGCTAGGCTACTATGCTTTTGAAAGCACGGAACCTTTGTGCTTTCAAGTTGTTTTCAATAGGTGACATCCGATGCGACAATCGTTAGACATAGTCTACCGTATTGGAACTATCTGAAAACTAAATTTCATAATATTTCGACTTCATTTGCCTAGTAAACAAGTAGTCTAAAAATGAACGGCTGGAAATAAAAATTTCATAAAAAATAGTTATAGAAAACTTAAATTTTAGATCAGAAGAAAGGATCTTGCTCTTGAAGGTAAATAGAATTTTCTATTAAAATTTCACATAATTTGGATTGCTCTATACCGTTGACCTTACAAATGTGCCACATCGGCTATTAAAATGGTCATTTTTGAGACCTTTGATCACCTGGCAAATGACGTCGAAAAATTATAAAATTTGGTTTCTAGATATTTCCAATACAGTAGGTCATTTCTAACCGTGATATATATATATATATATAGACACACACACACCTAGGTTACTATACTATTTCTAACCGTGCTTCCATAGGATCAAAAGTTAACAATGGTGGTTATTTGTGGTCTTATCATTTAATCATTGTGCATAATCCAAGGGCCACTAGGGTTGATCCAATGGCCAAAAAGGTTATATACTTTTAAAAGCACAAGCCCAACTATGCTTGTAAATTTTTTACCATTGGATTTGTATTGAGATCCGTGCTATTGTACTTTCTCTTTTTCTCTCTTTAGTTGACTTTACAATAGCACAATTCTGAATACAAATTCAATAGTAAAAAAATCACAAGTATAGTTGGACTTGTACTTTTAAAAGTATATAAGCTCTACTCTCTCTCTCTCTCTCTCTCTCTCTCTCTATATATATATATATATATATATATATATATATATATATATATATTCTTCTTTTGGATCGTTAACTATATTTTTTGTCTTTGAGTGCTGATTAGATCACGTTATATAAGTGAAATATCAAAGAATTTTGGCCTGTGGAAAGAAAAATAAAATCTCCTTGTATGCTAAAGAATAGGTTTTCTTAAATACACTACGAGTAATAAGGTCTCTTGCGAAAGAATATTCACAAATTGTCAAAAAGGGAATGAGAAACAAGTAACAAGATAGTACAGTACAAATATGGGGTTTTAATAGGCTTTTAAAGATCAGCTCTATTCTTGAACAGCCTTCTGAACTAAGTGTGCACAAGTCGGCTCTACTTGCGACCTGCTTTTACAACTGTAGAAAGCAGGCATCAGCTCTCATTAAACTTCTTCACAAAATAAGTGAAGTGTGCATTACACATGCATTTCAACTAGTATATTGATAGTTTGATAATGGGCCTGTTTGGCCGCGGGGTGTGGCCCATGAGCGGGCCGCACTGCGCGGCTTTTTGAGAAAGCTCCACATACGGAGCTTTCTCAAAAGTTCATAAATTTGCGGTTGCGCGCCGCCAATGCGGGCGCAACTGACGGGGCCAAACACCCACAATATATTATAGCATGTGCACTGGAGACACTTGGTTCCAACATTTAGCAGACCTAATCAAGGAAAGAATGCTGAGTTTTATAAGCATTTGTAAGTCTTGTAGTTTTTACATGTAAGTAATTTTTAAGTTTGTAGCTTTACAATATTTGGGAAAGATCCTTTTTTCCCAAAATTGTTGGTGGCCTTATTTGATCCGGCAATTTACTGTAGCTAGCCTGAAAAAAGAGAAATTAATGCTCATTTTCCCGAGATTATTGATAAATAATGTCTTCAATGTCAGTCTTCATGACTTATATGTTTGAATTGTATTTTATGCATCTTATTATCATTGCCCCTTTGCGGATTATTGGGGCTTTTGCCTTATTGGTCATCCCTTTATTCTTCAAGTTTCTTTCTTCCATCCCTTTAGTAGAAGTCCTAGATTTTGATAGATCAAGCTTTGGCACAAAAAAAATGGGATAATTTCTGCACTCTTTGAAAGTTATCTTCATCTTTGTCATTTTTAGCAACATTATCCAAGTTATATAACCAGCATGCATGTGATGAGTGTGATTTCATACAATTGTGCTTGTAACATTTTGCACAATAAACATGTTTCAAGTTGTAATTTAAATATTACATTTTCATAGGTTTTCGGTAAATATGCATTGGGTAGAATTGCAATTTTTTTTATCTAGCTGTGGCGTTCTTGTGTGGTCGACTCTTCATCTCTGAGTAGGGGTGTAACGTGGGCCGTGCTGAGCTGGGACGGCCCACATTTTTCGGGCCGAAATGGGCCAGGGGCCGGCCCGGCTTCAAATCCGTGCCGGGTCGTGCAGGGCCGTGCCGGGCTGGAGCTACGAGGCCTCCGGCCCAGCACGGACCGAAAGGCACGGGCTGGGCCGTGCTCCGGGCTGGCCCCTTAAAATTTTTATTTTTAAATTTTTTTTTTTAAAAATATGTAATTTAAAAATATAAATAATTAATTATTTCTATTTAAATTTATATTTTGATAAAAATATTTAAAATTTATAAAAATAATTATAAAATAACAAATATTTAATTTTTTTAAAAAATATTTATAAATTTTTGTTTTTTTTTTGAAAAAAAATAAATTAGGTGAGGGTTTTGGTCCAATGGATCAGAATTGTTTGATCCATTGGACCAAAACCACTCCTCCCAAGGTCTGCCACTGCAGGCCTTGGGAGGAGAGCTCCCGAGAGCTCGTGGGGAGAAGGGCCTAGCCCTTCTTCCCAGGAGCTCATACCCCAAGGCCCTTGGGGTTCGGGCCGTGATGGCCTGCCTGGCTGGCATGGCCCAAGCGGGCCGTGCCTTGCAGAGCCGCCGGCCTCTCCTAGGCCCGGCATGGCCCGGGCCTGCTGCGTGCCGGGTCGTCGGGTCTAAAGGTAGAGGCCCAGCACGGCCCGAAATATCGGGCCGGTCCGGTCCGGCATGGGTGCTACAGCACCGTGCCGTGCTGCAGCCCGGCCCGAGGCCGTGCCGGGCCACCCGGCCCGTTTTACATCCCTATCTCTGAGACACCTATATTAGCCACAAATTTTTGGGCACATGCTGTTACCAATTTCTCGAAATAAAAGCAATCTAAAGCCAGCGGTATTGGGTACAAGCTATACAAAAAGGTATCGAGGTACCCAGGTAAATAATGAAACTACATTATATCATAGAGGAAGATCTCTGTTGCTTATACATGGTACACAGTCTTTCATGAGTGTGACATTAGGCTTTTGAAGGTGCAAAGATAAGAAAAGACATAAATATTGTGCAGATATTTTTATTAACCATCCCAATTAATATTGAGAAACGAACATCAAAACTGGATAGAAGAAAAAGTAGAGTAATTTTAATACTGGTATATGCTGGCATGGAGGGTGTGACTAAAAGTGAGCTAACTAGCTCTATAGCTGGGCATCCTTTACTAACTATTGCGAGGATGAGAATCCATGTGATGTTTGAGACTTTGATAACGGTATAGATCTTGTTTATTTATCAGACTATAGAAGTGAGTTCTATCTGTAATTGAAGAGAGGTTTAGAGAGAAATAATGAGTGACTTTTAAGAGCAGGTTTATTTCCCATATTGGATGCTTACTATCCAAGAAACTGAGCAAATTTAAGAAGTCACTAAATTGTTCTAAGAAATTATTTATATTAGTGACCTGTAATAAAAATATAATTTGTGAAATTTGCTTAAGCAAACAAGATGTCTTTTTTACGGCGTCGTGCTCTATTTTTTGTATCGTCCTTTGCCACTTGGTATGGTCATGAGCCAACTGTTTTCTTTATCCACTATTAATTAGCTCGTAAGTTTTTAGAATTTTCTTATTTACTGATGTCTAATCTTCTGACAACCTTAGTAAGAATAAATTTATGTGGTCTTGCTTTATTGAGTTGTAGTTTGCTGCTACCATCTCTCAGGTCCATCTACCTAATTGATTTCTTGCTTGAACACGACTCCTAGTCAATCTTGACACAAATTCTTGTCCCCTTTTCTCACATTTAAAGTAGAAATTCTTGTGCCTCTTCTAAATGTGAGTGGCTTGGAAATGAAAGGTAAGTCAATATAACCTAGTTGGCCAAAGAGTGTTGCTCCTTTGACCTCAAGGTTGGCGAGAGATCAGAAAACAAGTCAACAAGTCGATTATGTTTAGTTTCGATCTCAGGCGGCCCATTTTTGTTTCCCATACTAGAGCTTTCAAGTACGTAATAGTCCACCATAAGTAGAAAAGGGGTCCAAATATACGTTCCATTACATATGTGGAGAATATACGTTGATGCAAATATATATTTTCCTATCATCTTCTATTATACTGTTTAGTCTCTTATTTTGTATGAAAATTTTTACTCAAAATCAAACTGTGCTAATTAATCAGCAACATAAGTTAAATGGAATATAGAGCAATTCCCACGTAATTTCAAGTTGCACACCTGGAAAGCAACTTTCACTCGGTAAACAGACTGCCTACAGTAAAGCATTTCATAAAACCTAGTTGGATTTCTTTTCTGGATGCTCCTAATTTTGTTCAATATTGCAGTGGATGATGCCTCAACACCAAATGAAGGAGCACCACACAATGAAACTCATCGCACTCATGACCGAGCGGGACACCGCCATTCAAGAACGGAACCTTGCTATCTCCGAGAAGAAAGCTGCCCTGACTGAGCGCGACATGGCCATCATGCAGCGTGACACTGCCATAGTCGAGCGGGATAACGCCATCATTGAGCGCGACAATGCCATCGCTGCCCTTGAGCTTGCTCGTGAAAGTGGGATGAAAGGAAATGGAAAGAACCTCCACAATCACCAACACAACCACCAACACCACAACAACCTTTCCCTTGTTCAACCTTCGCCGCCTCAACTCTCGGACGCACCGTATGACCACGTACGAGAGATGCACATAATGGAGGCATACCCAATATCAGCTGCCTCGGAGAATGATATGAAGGCCAAAAAACCTAAGCAAACTAGGAAAGGGAGTAAAGCCCAGGCTTCTCCTTCTCCCCCTTCCATGAAGTCATCGTCAAAAAGGAAAAACAAGAGTGTTGGTGGCGACGATCTAAATAGTAGTCAGGTCACAATTGCAAAGACCCACCACAATGGAGGTGGTGGTGTAAAGAAGAAGAATGAGTGGAAGGACGAAGACCTTGGGTTGAACCAGGTGACATTTGACGAGTCGACGATGCCGGTGCCTGTTTGCTCCTGCACGGGCAAGTTCCGCCCATGCTACAAATGGGGGAATGGCGGTTGGCAGTCGTCATGCTGCACCACAACACTGTCCATGTACCCTCTCCCAGTGATGCCCAACAAACGTCACGCTCGGATGGGCGGTAGGAAGATGAGCGGCAGTGCTTTCTCGAAGCTGCTTAGCCGGGTAGCAGCTGAGGGTCACGATCTCTCGATGCCCGTGGACCTCAAGGACCACTGGGCGAAGCATGGGACGAACCGCTATATCACCATCAAGTGATGCTGAATGCTTCAGTGAGTTAAATATGAATGTGTTTTAATAGCTATAGGAAGAAGGGAACTAGGATTAATCCTTGTTTGTAGTGATTTTAAAATTCACGCTACCTTAATTCCCTTCAGAGGAGCCATATGTAATAGAAATGCCAAGCTTTGTGCTTAGTGAAGTAGTTGGGTTGGTGTTCTAAATTTCCAGTGGTTGCTTTCTCCACTCTATGAAGTTGTTTAGGTGTGTCTAATTTTGTCTTCGCTAGTTTCGATTAAAGCTTTGGACTAAAAACGCAGCTCCTCTGTAAGTGGCATATGTGCTTTTACATTAGGGCCAATGTATATTATGTAATTAAGTGATAATTAGTGTTAACTGTGTAAAAAAATTTCCACTGTTTTGTCAAAACAGATTTAAGCTGTATATTTATTATTCCGTGATGATGTTACATTTCTTTTTGTGGCTTTGGTAGCGTGCTTGTGTAATGAATGTAGCATAGATTTTTTTATCTTATCTTTTCTAAGTTCTGTAGTTTTACGAACCTAGTGAGAATTGGTTTGGATGTTTTCCTTCCCCAAAGAAGAAAAAAAGAGGTTGGCTCAGATGGATAGATATTCGAGTTGGATTTTCGTTCTTTTTTTTTCTTTTTTTTCTTTTTTTTTTTTTTATCCCTGGCTTTTGGGTATATTTACTTTGTTGACTTGATGTCGACTTTGGAACACCGTGTTAGTAGCTCACTCTTTTTTCCCATCTTTCTCCTCCATTTACCCTCTCATTATTAGTTGGTTCGTGCTTGATCATCTATGGAATCCCCAAGTCCTTGTTGTAGCATATTTCATTTTAGGCAAATGATACCTGTACACCCATTAAGGGGTGTTCATCCTACACCCCTTAATGGAGGGTCTGGATTAATCTGCATATATTTATTAAATAAAGAGGTGATATTGTCACTCAATTTTTAGGGCATATTCTTTCTCCTTTTCTTCCCCCTTTTGTATAGAGCACCTCAATCCTCTCCTCCTGCTCCCTCTCTCTCTCTCTCTCTCTCTCTCTCTCTCTCTCTCTCTCTCTTGTTTCGACGATCTACGACGCCTTCGCGAGGGCGACGCCCCCTATCAGGCCACGGTCCCTTACGTCGACGACAACTCTCTCTCTCTCTCTCTCGCTTCGACGATCTACGACGCCTTCGCGAGGGCGACGCCCACTTATCAGGCCACGATCTTTTACGTCGACGACAAGCTCTGTGCATTCTTCAATCCCCTAACAAGAGTGTAGGTACATTTCACTCTCTTAATTTCATTCTCTCCTTATTTCCAAGGCCAATTCCTCAGGAGAAAATGCTGCTCTTCCTCAGGATTGTGTACAGGTACGTGATGTTCCGGTACACCTTGTTACATGGTGTACCGGTACATGGTGTACCGGTACACCATCCTTGTACCGGTACACTATCCTGAGGAACACCTTGTACCGGTACATTAGTATTACATTGTGTACCGGTACATTAGTATTACATTGTGTACCGGTACTTGATGTTCCAGTACACTTTGTTACATTGTGTACCCGAGGAACACCTTGTACTGGTACACCTTGTAATACTAAATTTTATCTAATATTAAATAATAAATTCTCTCTCTATCTCTCTCTCTTACACCCTTAAGAGGGGAATTTTCCACTCTAGTCAGTGTTCGGAAAATTATTAATTGAAAAAATGCTTGGAAAAGTAAAAATAGTCTAAAGTTGGCTTCTGTATACTCATATATACAAAAGGGTATCCTTGTAGGCAGTCCAAATTTAAGTAGATATGTAAAGATAGTCAAAAGTTGGCGCTGTTAATTGGTGTAGCTTTGTTAACAGAGGGATCACATTCATATCTAGCTTTGTAAATATCTCCAGTCCAAATGCAAGTAGGAGAGGAAACAGCCATAGATTTGTTCTGTACAGTCATATATACAAAAGAGAATACTTGTAGGCATCATTGCTTTATGCCGTGTGAGAGAGTGTGATACAAAGGAGAAATTCTTATACCGTGTGAGAGTGTGATATAAATCCTGCTGCTCCATCCCGAGATAGAATACGGAGTTGAAATCTCTCCGTATTCTGTCTCGGGATGGAGCAGCAGGATTTATATCACACTCTCTCACACGGCATAATAATTTTTCTAGTAGTGCTACCTATACACCCTTGCTTGGAATGTATAGGCATGGTAGGCATCATTGCTTTAGTGGTACAGTCTATATATAGTTCTTATAATAGCTGTGTAGAGATTTCAAGAAAGGCGCTAAGATGTAGGCAGGGTAGCTTTTTCCGTCGTGAGTACTGTTACCTGTAAACCCCTGCTTGCGATGTATAGGTTACACCCTTAACAGAGGGGACTCGGATGGACATAAGTTATCTTTGTTATCTTAGTTATTATACACCCTTAACAGAGGGGCCCCAAATGTCACGCCCCGGGTGTAAACCAGAACCCGGGCCCGTCTATAGATCTGCCGTGCACACGAAATTTCCCGCGTATACGAAGCGCTGGTAATCTGCTCAAATATAAGATATGATAGAGGAGCAAAAAAATAGAGCTGAACTAAAACTAATATATCTCAGACCACAGCCGAAAAGTAAAAGTACAATAAACTCTCAAATAAGTACATATGTCTCTCCCAGCTCACCAAATAAAATACAACCGGCTGGCCGAAGCCAGACCAAAATAAAAGAAAATACAACTGTATGAGTGTATAGGGATACAACCAAAATACTAATATGCTTGCAGAAGGGGTAGACGACTATCTAGTCCGTTATCCTCTTACCTCGATATGGCGAAGACGGTCCAGCTACTCCCGCAGAAGACTCTGCAAAATAGGGGAGAAGAAAAAGAAGAAGGATAAAGGGGGGTGAGAACTACTTGATAAACCAGTAGCCTCCCCCTAGTGGGTAAAGCCTGAACCACTAACGTACCCACTAGGACTACTAGAGGCAAAAAGGAAAGAATAGTGGTAAGCTATAAAGGATGCTGATAAGGTGGAAACTACCACTATTATGCCTATAAATGCCATGCCAAAATAGATGACTGTATGTATGCATCAGTATCTACCCTGCCTGCCTGAATAAACCCAATCTAGCCACCAGTAAGAACTGGTACTGCCTGCTGTGCCTGCCGTATCGGGTATGCTGACCAACGCATAACACCGATGAAAAGGAGTCTCAAGGACTCAAAGCCTGCCTGTCGCACACTCCGAAGTGGCATTCGAGGGGAGCGACCTACACGAGTAAAGTATCTCAGTAACCAGTAACATAAGTATCGTAAAACAGCAGGACTGGATCATGACTCTGATCAAAGTGGGAAAACCCATCCACTAAAGACAGCCCGATCCCCAATCTGATGCACAAATAAGCCTCCGGTCAACCGCCTAGTATCCGCGGTTGCCGCAACACCCCACAAGCCCAAAACCTGATGAAGTAAACAACACCTGGCCAACCGCCTAATGTCCGCGGTCACCACAATGCCCCACAATCCATAATCGAGTCTAACCTGTCCCCGACTCGGTGGCCTCAACTACACTATCCCGAACCCTGCTCAAACTCGAGCGACATGCATCTGAAAGAAAAGGAGAACATCGACACATGGTTTCTCCTAAGTCAAGTCCCAATAATAGTGTAGCAATAAATAATGGCCTAACTAGATGTCCATACAAGCATGCAATTGTCCTCTCTTAAAACTGTAGAAAAGTGTTTGATATTTATTTTTAAAAGATTGATCTTACTGTACCAACATGATAATAAGTCATTTGCATGCGAGATTATAATATAGCATTTGTCCCAACAACAGTGTCCCAATTTAACATAAATGTGCTGTCATATAATTTGTGTGGTCTACTCATGCAATTCACAATTTGAATATCCATTATCACTTTTTAAAAATAGAGGATCTCTAATACTCCTAGTGAGTTAGTCAAAAGTGAGGTAAGCAACAACCACCCACCTCGAAAAGCGCAATTCGCACCCAAAAAGCCTCCTCACTGTCCACAGTCCTCTAACGCCGCAACCCGCCGAAAACAGTGCGCAACTTCACAGAACAACGCACCCGGTGTAAACACAAATCCCAAAATACAGCTTTTGCTGTTTTCCAAACAGCACGGAAAAAGAGGAGTTTTCACCTCTGTACAGTGATCCGAAAAATTCAAAAAAAATACGGTTGCGTTCCTTGCGACGAGTAGATAAAAAACGAGTACTTATACACCTTGATCCGATGCTCCTAGGCCAAGATATAAATCGAACAAGCCGGTGCTGTCCATAATTCATCACAGAAAAAGGGGGGTCAAAAATGCCTCGGGAACCATGCCAAGAGTGCGAAACGGAGCAAAGTGGTCAGCACCAAAATCGAAGCCTTACCTCTTAGGAACGCGCTGCCGTAGAAATCACCCAAAAATTCCTCCTGGTTTGCGCACAGGAAAATCCCGACTGAAATGCGACGGTAATGGGCCGAAATGGGGGAAAACTGAGGCTCACTGTAAAATCAAGATCGCCGTTGCCGAGCCTCCAAAAATTCTGGAAATCCACCACGAGCTCAAAAACATCAAGAGGAACAACTTTGCTGTAGAGCTCTCCCTCTCATTCCCTCTCTAGAACTCGAAAAAAGGAGAGAAAGAGAGAGAGGAAGAGGTATTTATAGGCACAACAAATAATTGAATTAATACCCTCCATGTCCCTGAAATCGGGCGCCCGAATTCAATCGGGTCCGCACAGTGCGGCCCGTAGCCCGGCCCAACCAGCGCCCAAAAAATCCTGGGCGTGACAAGTGTCTGTAAAACAGCGGACAGCGGTCCCCGCGAATCGGGCACCGCCAAGCGTCCCGCCCACGGCTCGGCGCCGAGCCACGTGGCGCGGCGCCGCCCCGCCCGACACGCCAGCTGGCGTGGCAGCGCGCCGCCCGCGCGCCCGTGCCCGCGTGCGCGTACGGCCACAGCCGCGCGCCCGCGGGTGCACCGTGCGCACATGCGCCAACCAGTCCGGGGCCGCCACGTGGCGCTCCCCGGTCCACGCGCCAGCCTCGCTACCCCATGGACCACGCAGCGCAGACCCGCCAATGGGCAATTGCCACGCGTCCCCGCTGGTCCACCATGCACCAGCGCAATTTCTCCGTGGACTAGACACCGTGCGCCGGCCAATCGCAGCCCGCCACGTGTCCCCGCCGGCCCACCGTGCACCAGCGGCCATAACCCGTGGACCAGGCATCGTGCGCCGGCCAATCCTGTGCCGCCACGTGTCATAGGTCGGTCCACGGATCCCCCCGTGCACCATTTTGCACAGAAAACTTTCGGGTGTCCGTTTTTGGGCGTCCGGACTCAGAAAAATACAAGTAAATAGCCGTTTTCAAGCGTTTTTCAATGCTGAATCCAAATACGACCTCCAATCAGCCTGAAACCACTTCTAAAATTCGACAAAAGCAGCCGAAAGACAGGCTTGACCCCAAACCCTCTCTCAGTCCATCCAACACATCCCTTTGACGTGTTGTGGTCCCAACACATCACTAACAGGTGTTCCACACCCCGAAACATGGGGAAAGCTACACGAGGATATGGGTCACTACACCAAATGTAAAGTAATTTTCTACTCTAGTCAATGTTCGAAAAATTATTAATTGAAAAAATGCTTCGAAAAGTAAAAATAGTCTAAAGTTGGCTTCTGTACACTCATATATACAAAAGTCTACCCTTGTAGGCAGTCCAAATTCTAGGAGATATGTAAAGATTGTCTAAAGTTGGCGCTGTGCTTAACCCATCTATATGTGTAGCTTTGTTAACAGAGGGAACACATCCATATGTAGCTTTGCAAATATCTCAAGTTCAAATTCAAGTAAGAGCTGCCAATTGGTTTAAGGAAAAGCCATAGATGTGTTATGTACAGTCATATATACAAAAGGGAATACTTGTAGGCTATTATATGCTTGCTTTGAACACTCCATATATAGCTCTTTAAACAGCTATTATATGCTATATAGCTCATTTTAGGCATCATTGGTCTACTGCTATATAGCTCTCCAGTCCAAATTCATGTAGATCGGTTATGCACAGCTATAGATGTGTTATGTACATCTATAGATGGGTTATGTACAAATTCAAGTAGCGATTGGTTTAGTGATTAGGGAACAGCCATAGATGGGTTATATACAGTCATATATACAAAAGGGAACACTTGTAGATGGGAACTATTATATGCTTGATTTGAACACTCCATATAGCTATTATATGCTATATACCTCATTGTAGGCATCATTGACTGTATTTGTGATTAAACAATTCTGTGCTTATTGAGTATGACAAATTCATATAGATGGGTTAAGCACAGCTATAGATGTTTTATGTACAGCTATAGATGGGTTTAGCGATTGGTTTAGGGATTAGGGAACAGCCATAGATGGGTTATGTACAGTCATATATACAAAAGGGAACACTTGTATAGCTATAGGGTTTTTCTTGTAGGCTTTCCTTGCTTTGAACAGTACATATATAGCTCTTTAAACATCCATATTGCTTTGTTCAGTCCATATATTCATGTTGTATTGGTTTACGGAACAGCTTTAGATGGGTTCTGTACAGTCATATATACAAAAGGGAATACTTGTAGGCATCATTGGTTTTATGGTTGTCACGCCCCGAGGTCGAAACTGCGACCCGGGCTCGCCAACAGATCCGCCACCTATGCATAACCCCGCATAGGCGAAGTGTCTAACCTGCAAAAGATAATACTATAGCTACGCAAATATCAGAGCGGAAATAAAATGCTATAAAATAAAATTCAATCACTGTACAACACGAAATAAAGTACAACATCCATCTCCTCAAATACAGATAATCATAATATAATATCCTCAGTACAACATCTCTCAACTCCAAAAGGGAGATAAACTAAAACTATAGTACATCAGTCTCTCCAAATACAAAAGATTCCTCTCAAAGTAAACAATAAAACTAGCTGCTAGCTACAAGAAATCTCCAACCAGGGGATATAGCTACACTCCTCGGGCGGTAAGGATCTAGCTCATGACTCCCTCGCTTCGAACAACAACCGAAAGATCAGCAACTCCCGCAGAAGACTCTGCAAAACAGGAGGAAGAAAAGAGGGAAACAACAATGGGGGTGAGAACCACTAGTAAACCAGTAGCCTCCCCCTGTGGGTAAAGCCTCCAACTCCGGCGTACCCACTAAGTCTACCAGAGGTAAGAAAAGGAATAAGTGGTAAAGCTGTAAACAGAATTGCTGAAAAAGAGAAAACCACCACTAGCATGCCTCTAAATGCAATGCCAAAAGGAATGACTGTATGTATGCATCAGTATCTAACATGCCTGCCTGAATAAACCCAATCTAGCCACCAGTAAAAACTGGTATTGCCTGCTGTGCCTGCTGTTTCGGGTATGCTGGCCAACGCATAACACCGATGAAAAGGAGTCTCAAAGACTCAAAGCCTGCCTGTTGCACACTCCGGAGTGGCACTCGAGGGGAGCGACCCACACGAGTAAAGTATCTCAGTAACTAGTAACATAAGTATCATAAAACAGCAGGACTGGATCAAGACTCTGATCAAAGTGGGAAAATCCATCCACTAGAGAAATCTGATACCCAATCTGATGCAATAGTACTCAATAAGTGGTAAACTCCATCCACCAGAGAAATTTGATACCCAATCTGATGCAATAGTACTCAATAAGTGGGAAACTCCATCCACTAGAGAAATCTGATACCCAATCTGATGCATAAGTAAACATCCGGTCAACCGCCCAATGTTCGCGGTCGCCGCAACACCCCACAAGCAACAATCGAGCCCAACAACCGACACCCGGTCAACCGCCTAATATCCGCGGTTACCACAATAACCCACAATCCACAATCGGGTAAAATAATCAATATCCGGTCAACCGCCTACTGTCCGCGGTTGCCGCAATAACCCACAATCCAACATCAAGTACATCCTGTCTCCGACCCTAAGATTCGGGCTACACTATCCCAAACCCCTGCTCGAACCCGAGCAACATGACTCAAAAGTCTAAATGAGAAGGAGAAAGGAAACAATCATGGTTTCTCCCAAGTCAAGTCCCAATATGATAGTGTAGCAATAAATAGTGGCCTATCTAGATGTCCATACAAGCATGCAAAAGTCCTCATGTAAGATGAAAGAGAGAATATCAAATAACAGTTCCACATGTGTATCAAATAATAAATCCACATAGATATAACCATCATGCTAAAATCATCAGCCAACTGCACATGTATATAATCCCTGATCCATAATAAATCCCAAAGTGGTACCCGCACATAGATATGTCATCGTCCCAATAATTAATCCATTTAACCAACTTTCATAAAATCTATGTGCTAACATGGCATGTTAATTATCACTATTAAAAATATCCCCGCAATCATGTTTCCACAACAATATTATCCCAATAATATTCCCAACATGCTATGTCCACAAAATTAATCTCAAATGATAGGCTCACATTTATATCATTTAATCATGCATGGTAATCAATCAATATGTCCAATAGAGGGCTTCTCTAATAAACTTAGTGAGCAAGTCAGAAGTTGAGGTATGCAACAACCACCCACCTCGATCGCAGAGCATGCGAAGCACAGCCCAAATACGCCCTCACTTCAGGTAAATACGGCACACTGCACGGTAATTCAAACGGCGTACAATTAATCCAAAAATGCACAATTACCCACTGTCCAACAATCAGTCCCGAAAATGGCTAAATTTCACCTGCGAGATGAACTCGAAAAAATCCTAAAAAATAGCCACTGCGATCGTCGCGTCGAGCCGATCGAAACGAGTACTTGTACGTTCCGATCCGATACCTGTAGGCCAAGATAAAAATAAAACACCGCTGCATGCTCAAAACTTCCCACAAACAAAAATCCTGTAGCATTCTGTTTAGAAAAGTGGTATTATCACCTTCGCAGCAACCTCCAAAAATCCCAAAAAAATCACCACTGTGTTCCTCGCGTCGAGTAGATCCAAAATAAGTACTTATTCGCCCTGTTCCGATGCCCGTAGGCCGAGATATAGATCAAACAAGCCCCCGCTGTCCAAAAAGTCACAACAGAAAAAGGGGGTCAAAAGGTGCCTCGGGAACCATGCCAAAAACCCAAAAAGGAGCAAAACGATCAACACGGAAAACGAAGCCTTACCCCTCTAGAACACGCTGCCGTGAAAATCGCCCAAAAATTCCATTGGGGTAGCCCAGGGGAGCTCTTAGACTGAACTGTGACGGAAAAGCCCACTGTAAGAGAATCGTCGCAGTGCGCCGAATCGCAGATAACGCCGATGCCGAGGCCTCCAAAAAATCCGGGAATCCATCAAGAAGTAGGGGATAAGGTGATGAACAAATTCCCTTAAGGCTCCAACCCGAGAGGAGCTCGGGAAAAAGCCCAAAAGAGCAGCCCAAAAAAAGTATTTATAGCCCATTCCAAACAATTGAATTAATTCCCTCTGTGTCCCAAGTTCCGGGCGCCCGAAACGTTTCGGGCGCAAACAGTGCGCCGATCCGAGCCGTTCATCCAGCGCCCGAATCCACCACAACGCGCCACGTGTCCCCGAACAGCAAACAGCAAACCCGGCCGCTCCCGTCCTGCCGCGTGGCCCGCCCTGTTCAACGGGGTGGGTGGCGCCCGCCAATGGCGGGCCGCGACGTGGCGCACGCGTGCGCCACGTCGGCGCCGTGGCCGCCACGCCAGCCGCCACCCTGCCAACCGCTGCCTGCCACGCCACCTGCCCCCCGTACGCGCACAGCGACGCGCCCAATCCCCGCGCGCCACGTGTCAAGCCCCTGCGCTCGCTGCGCTCGGTGCAAACACTCCGTGCACCCGACGAACCACCAACTGCCACGTGTCCTCCTCTCAACCAATAGGAAATTGCCACGTGGCACACCACCAGCCTGCACCCCCGCGCCTGCCCGCGCACCTGCCCGGCCTGCCCGCGCACCCCCGCGTGCGCCGCGTCCACTGCACCGAACCAATGAAGAGCTGCCACGTGTCCCGCTCCGGTCCACCGTACACCCCGCGCTCTCCCGTGAACCGAGCCCGCTGTGCCCGCCAATCCGGCGCTGCCACGTGTCCCGGCCGGCGGTCCACGGCTCCCCCATGCACCAAAATGCACTAGAAATTTTCGGGTCTCCATTTTGGGCGTCCGGACTCAGAAATATACAAGTAAATAGCCATTTTTCATCGTTTTTTCGCGCTGAATCCAAATACGGCCTCTGTTTTGCACAAAGCTCCTTCCAAAATTTGACGGGAGTATCCGAATACACTCGAGATCCAATCAACGCACTGAGTCCATTTCTTGAGTCCGATACACACCCAAACACTCCCATCTCCCAAGATAGTCCTCCAAAAGCCACTGATCAAGCCATAATCCCCCAATAAAGATCCGGGTCATCACAGTGGTACAGTCTATATATAGCTCTTATCATAGCTGTGTAGAGATTTCAAGAAAGGGGCTAAGATGTAGGCATGGTAGCTTTTTTCTGTCCTGAGTACTGTTATCTGTACACCCTTACTTGCGATGTATAAGTTACACCCTTAACAGAGGGGACTCGGATGGACATAAGTTATCTTTGTTATCATACACCCCTGCTTGAGCTAAGATTAAAGACAAAAGAAGGTTTTTTTCTCTTGTACTGGGGTTTTTGGAACGCACATAGCTTATTAGGTGGATTATGGAGCCGATTATCGCAGCGGAGACGTTGGATGAGCAGGCAGTGATGACTCTTGACGAGCTGTGCTTTGATTTTACAAAGAATGTCGTGTTCAAGCACTGGCGGAGGGATAATACAAATATCGTTAATGTGTTTGTGGACGGGGATCTCGTTGGGATTGGGTCCTCGGAGCAGAAAATGATTGCGAAGCGTAATGCGGCTAGGGACGCCCTGCATAACTTGGGGAACTCTAATCGGAATTGTTGACAAGTGCACAAGTTGGTAGTGAAGAAGGGGAGTATACAGTAGGTAAGCAAAAGCTTAATGACTTATGCAGCATCTATGAGTTGGCAAAACCATATTACAAAACTCTTCGTCTTTAAGATTCTGCTACAAAAACTCTTTGTCTTTAAGATTCCCCAAGTTATGCAGGGCATCCCTAGCCGCATTACGCTTCGCAATCATTTTCTGCTCCGAGGACCCAATCCCAACGAGATCCCCGTCCACAAACACATTAACGACATTTGTATTATCCTTCCGCCAGTGCTTGAACACGGCATTCTTTATAAAATCAAAGCACAACTCGTCAAGAGTCGTCACTGCCTGCTCATCCACCGTCTCCGCTGTGATAATCGGCTCCATAATGTCACGCCCCGAGTGTAAACTAGAACCCGGGCCCGTCTACAGATCCGCCTTGCACACGGTATTTCCCGCGTACACGAAGCGTCAGTAACCTGCTCAGATATAAGAGATAATAATAAAAGAGCATAAAATCAGAGCTGAACTAAAACTACTACATCTCAGACTAAAGCTGGAAATAAAGTAAAAAACAACTGTAAATAAATACAAGTATCTCTCCCAGCTCACCACAAATATACAAACAGCTGGCTAACGCCAGACCCAAAATAAACTACAATAAGACTGTCTGAGAAGATAGGGGTACATCAAAAGTCCAGCTAGCAACTGTCGAGTGGACACTCTATCTAGTCTGCTATCCTCTTATCTCGATCCGATGCTGACGGCCCAGCAACTCCTGCAGAGGACTATGCAAAACAAAGGGAGAAACAAAGAAAAAGACGATGAGGGTGAGAAGTACTATAAAGACAGTAGCCTCCCCTAGTGGGTTAAGCCTCAACTCAGACGTGCCCACTAGGTTTACCAGAGGCAAAAAGGAAAGGAGAGGTGGTAAGCTATAAACAGAACTGCTGATAAGAAAATAAAGCTACCACTACTATACCTCTAAATGCAGAGCCAGAAAGATGTAACTATAAGAATGCATCAGTGAATATGCCTGACTGAATAAACCTAATCTAACAACCAAGAAAAACTGGCACTGCCTGCTCTGCTGTCGAACTCAAGAACTCAGTAGCGGAATCTGCACACATGGCTCGAATCTGCGAGATCGGCACACATGGCTCGCATCCCAAAATAAGTATCAGATCGGCACACATGGCTCGGTCATAAGCCTACCTCTGGAGTGGCACTCGAGGGGAGCGACCCACACGAGTAAAGTACCTCTGTCACAAGTATCAAGATATAGCAGGATTGGATCACGACTATGATCAAAGTGAAAAAACCCATCCACTAAAGAAAACCCGATCCCCCAATCTAATGCATTAATACTCAATAAGTGGGAAACTATATCCACTAAAGGAATCCTATCCCCAATCTGATGCACAAGTAAACATCCGGTCAACCGCCCAATGTCCGCGGTCGCCGCAATAACCCACAACCACAATCTAGTATGACAAATCCACTCAATAAACCCGGCTACACTATCCTACAACCCTGCTCAACCCGAGCAATACCACATGTATCTCAATAAAAGGAGAAGAGGTGCCAACATGGTTTCTCCTAAGTCAAATTTCAATGATAGTGTAGTAGAAAAAGGTGGCCTAACTAGATGTCCATACAAGCATGCAAGTGTCCTCATGATGATAAAAGAAAGACAAATATCGTTGATCATACATTGATTAGAGCATGCTAATCCTAGATAATAAAGATCTCATAAGAACACTAAGTACTAACATAGCACAAGTCCAACTATACAAGCATGCATATTAACCACGATATACTAATCAGCATTCAACAACGGGGATCACTCTAATATTCCTAGTGAGTAAATCAAAGATGAGGTCCACAATAACTACCCACCTCGAAAAGCGTGAACAACAATAATATGAGATTCCTCGCTGTTCAAGATCCTCAATCCCCGCAAACCTCCAAAAATGCGAGAACTACAGCAACATAGATCGCACACGGCAAAAATGAACATCTTCCACAACAGTAATTACTGTTTACAAAATAGCACGGAAAACGAGGAAATTCACCTCAGTATAGTCCTCAAAAAAATTCGAAAAAATCACCGTTGCGATCCTCGCGACGAGTAGATGAAAAACGAGTACTTACTCGTCCCATTCCTGTTGGTTTTAAGGATCCACAAGGATCTAAATAGGTACTATCAAACACCTAGAGGGGGGTGAATAGGTGTAATATTCAAAATTTCAATCTCAGTGCAAAATAAAAACCAATGCGGAAAATAAAAACAGCACACCGAGATTTACGTGGAAACTCCAATCCAGGAGAAAAACCACGGGACCAACACGCAATAACAATCCACTAAGAAAAGAAGAATAACAAGGTGATTACCGACTCCACAGACTCAAACCCCTCCTTCAACTTCTTCGGATCTTGCACTCCACCGATTGCACGTCCACTGCACACGTTCGAATCCACGAACGCCACTCGAATCCACGAGCACACGTTTCGAATCCACGAAACACCTTCAACACACCGAATCCACGGTGCCACGCCGAATCCACGACGCAACTCAGCCGATACAGAATATTGGCTTCGATGGTGATCCTTTGCTTAGATTATCATTGAAGAACCGTAGAAAGAATTTCTAAGCAAAGTCTAGATCAATTCGACAAAAGATAAATCTTGGAAGAACCGTCGAATTGACCTAAAAGAGGCTAAAGAGAAGAACGATAAAAACCAGCCTCTAGGGTTGCTCTCGAGTGTTTTCGGTATTGATCCCCTGTAGTCGAGAAACCCTAAGTATCTATTTATAACCCTTGGAAACAAATTAGAGTCGGTTTAGGAAACTTTTCACGAGATAACATTGTGTACCGGTACCAAATATCGTGTTCCGGTACTCAATGGTGCAAAACACAGATTTTTATATTGTGTTCCGATACGCAAGTCTGTGTTCCGGTACGCAATGCAAATTACAGAAAATTCTGTGTCAGGTTTGAGGAACTCAAAGTGTGGTTCCGGTACTCAATGTAAAAACTGAATTTTCCAACATAAACTTTATCCAAAACAGACCAAGTACCGGAATCCAAACTTAAAATAAGTTGTAAATTAAAACCAAGTTCCTAAAACCAAGTCTAAACCGATTTTCATTAATTTCCTGATTCCAATGATTATAAACGAACTTTAATCACCATGCTCTATATTTAATCATACCTGAGAGTTATCTTGAGCTCATGTTGAATCTTCAATGAGTCTTTGAAAGCTGATTTGACAATTTGATCCCTTTAAGACACTCCGACTCAACTCACTGACTTGACTCACGAAATATGCCAACACAAAAAGCCGTAACAATCTTCCCCTTTGGCAATTTCGTGACAAAACCCAAAAATACATAAAAACGCTCAAGTCACTCATCTTAAACCAAAAATTCGAAATTCAATGTTATCACCAAAATATTGATTTTCTTTGCGTGAAAGATCCAATAAATACAAAATTACATATGAACCAAACAGTCCTAGAACATACTCTATGACTTAGGACTTGGAGTCTTAAAGTGATGTAATTCCTGCAAAACAAAACTCCAAACAAAATCAAACGTTACTCATTAGAAAGTAAAATCCTACATTTGATTCGCCTTCCATTTGGTTCTTTTGTTTTTCCGGCTCTTTTGTTTTGTGGCTCTTTTCCTCAATCCTTTCTTTATCTCCCCCTATCTTGAGCATCTCTGTTCTCCCCCTTTGTGATATTCTCCCCCTTTGTGAGCATCTCTATTCTCCCCCTTTGTGATATTCTCCCCCTTTGTGATATGATCATTATTTTCTGTTCTCCCCCTTTTTGTCACAAATTGTCAAACAGTCACAAATAGACAAAAAGAAGCATACTAGAAGGATAAGTTCTTAGTTACATGCCCATTAGAGTTCTTGTTCATCACAAAGTGAAAAGAAACTGAAAACCAGAAACAAGAAGGAAAAGAAATCACTCATTCTGATCTGAATCATCATCATCATCATGTGATGTTGGTCCATGCGATGTACTCGGTGCAGTTGCTCCAGTGACCACATCATCATGTTTGCACCCAAGGATATCGAAGATCTTCTTTAAACCATCCTCGAGTTTCTTGAAGCCTTGCTCCATCTTTTTCTTTAAAGATCGAACATCCCGATGCAAAGTCTGAAGAGTTATCACTTCATCTGGTTCAGGAGATTCTTGGCGAGGCGGTGCGCTCGTAGTCGCTTCGCTTGCATAGCCCTTTGTATGCCCAAATGTCTTCAAAGTGCTAACTGACTTGGCTAACGTGATTCCATCAATTGAGCCAAAGCCGTAGTCAAATTTGGTACAAGAAATGTCAACTCCGTGATCTTCCAGAATACGAGTAATCAAGATTGGATACGGTAGAAGGTCACGTTGCCTTGATCCCTCAATGACATGTACCATTTGCTGCCAAATTAGAAATGGAATGTTGATGTTAATTCCATTTGCACTCTCCGGGTGACCGAGGAAAAAGAGAAGTAGCAATCGATCCCATCGAATCCTTTTGGTCCCCATTGTGGGCAATAAGTTGTAGCATACAATTAAGGACAAAATATGATATTCTGGTTTTAGGTCCTTTGATTCAACATATGACCTATTTGTGTGCGTCCCTGACTTGCAAATTGAGTCCACAACGATGTCCCAATGGGTGTCATGTTGGAAATCACCATCTGTGTAGTATAGACCAGAAGTGTCAACAGCTAGTCCAAGATTTGCACCAATTACTGCTGGAGTAATGTCAAACTTGACTTCTCTAACTGTTGTTTCAATGATGAAAGCCCCTGTGTCATGGTCTTTTTGGAGTATGTTAGCTCTCATGTAGAATTCCCTGATGATCTCCACACAAAAACCCACTTTAGGTTGAACTCTGCCAAGTGGCCGAATATGACTTTGTTCCAAAAGCCTCGCAAAGTCTGGCACTTCACGACATAGCTCGTTGAAATTCACGTGACGCTCTCCAATGCATGTACGGTTTGCAAATCTGGCACGGCGTTTTGCACTCACATGCTGTTCACTTTCATCAACACTTGATCTCCGTTGAGAGCGGTCGCGTATTACCGGTCCACCGGTACTTCTACGCGGAGGAGAATCTGCACCCTTCTTTTTCCTTGGAGCCATAGGTGCTTTCCCCTTTCCTTGAACAGATTCTTCTTCATATTCTGATGAATGTTCAGAATCTGAGCTAGTCGAACCTTCATCTCGTGATCGTTTAGTAGTCTTTTTCTTTCCAGAACCACGACCACGTCCACTTCCAGTGGCCATTAGGATCACAAGAGCAAGTAGCCACGAAAATGCCATTTCCTACAAAGAACACAATGCACTATGATTTAATCGTATAGGAAGGCTTAAACATGTCTAAGAAACATTCTAAACATGTCACAATTGATGATTCATTATTTAAAATTCATTTAGATTAAAAGCCCTAATTCTCAATTTTTCTATGTTAAGAACATATGTAAAGTTAGATTCAATCATACAGGCATGAAAAATCTGAATCTAATTGCATAGAGATGTACCATTTATGTTCTAAACATGAGTTAAGGGTAATTTATGCAAGAGATTTCATTTGAAGCAAAGATCTACTCAAAAATCTCTAAAAACAACATCAAAACCTAAAAACTAGGGTTTTGAAGTTAAAGAAAGCAAGATTAATGTAGAGATTTACAAATGAAAGCAACAAATCTCTTGATCTTGAAGGATAGCACCAATGACTTGGTGCTATCGATAGTATTCCAGCCTAATTCTCTCTCTCTCTCTCTCTCTCTCTCTCTCTCTGTATATATATATATATATATATATATATATATATATATATATATATATATAGACTCATTTGCTTTCAAAAGTATAATTTCATTATACATGATTTACAATATTGAAACTATCTAAAAATTAAATTTTATATCAATAGCACCAAGCAATTAGTGTTATCAAGTTTTTTACTGTTAGATTTATTCCTTTGACCATTATCATTCCTTAGATCAGACTATTTCACTAACCACCTACTAAATCCTGAAAGACCATTATCATCCTAACGTCACCTCCTTTCATCAAAAGGGCAAAACCCTAATAGCATTAATGATTGATTACTATCAATAACATTGCAGTCTAATTTTTATATATATTCTTTACGATTCATACATTACACCAAACTCTTTTAATTATATTTACACATTGTGTGACTGCAACAGCTTGAGAGAGAGATACGGAAAATAGATCAACCGGGAAGAGAGTGACATATACCTTAAAGAAATCATTGGCAAACAAAAATTAAAACCACCAAACATAAGATATATACGTGGTAAAAAATAATAGATTAATTGAAAGGTCAGTCTCACTTAAAGTGTTGATTTTAATATTGACAGTGGTGTTTACCGAATCTGATTGTTATTCACAAACTTTATTCATCCAGATTCAATCAACTTGAATCTAGATGATAGAATATATATATACATATATAGAGTTCGACTATTATACTTTTATGAGTACGATCTATTTTGTATTTATAAATTATTTTAGATAATAGAAATTTCGAATCGACGATTCAAATCATTAAATATGATTTAGAATATTTAAATTTTTTAGAAAATAATTTTTATAATTTTCGACATAATTTACTTTACGATCAAAAGATTTCAAAATTAACAATTTTTAATGACCGGTATAATATGCTTGCTAGTTTAACGGTATAAAAGAATCGGAATTGATTGAATTTTTGATAGAAAATTTTATTCACTATCTAGATAAAAATTTATAACTCCAATCTTAAATTGAAGAGTCTGATTCTCTATTTTTAGGAGGTCGTTAGATTTGGACCGATCATTTTATGCTCACTAGATGAAATTTATTATAATTTTTAAAAATTACGAAATTTAATTTATAAAAGTTTAAAATACTCTATTACATTTAATCATATAGATTATCGATCTTGAAGCTTCATCATCAAAAACAAGTTATGAGTATAAAGGGATCTATACTCATAACAGTATAGTAGCCCTACTTTTTACACACACACACACACACACACACACACACACATATATATATATATATATATATATATATATATATATAGATAGATAGATAGATAGATAGATAGATAGAGAGAGAGAGAGAGAGATAGTCTGGCTACTATGCTATCGACAGCACCAAGCATTTGGTGCTATCAAGTTTTCCACCGTTAGATCAACCTCTTTGATTATTTCTGTCACGCCCCAGGGTCGAAACTGCGACCCGGGTCCGCCAACAGATTCGCCGCCCATACGAAAAGCTCCGCAAAAGATAAAACTATGACTATACAAATATCAGAGCTGTAAAATAAACTACTGAAATATAAATGTACAACTCCAAATAGTACAGATCTGAACCTCATAAAACATAAGTCTCTCAAAAATAAAACTCTCAAAGTAACTATCTATTATAATCCAGTAACTACCTCGCGACTCCCTCACCTCGAACTGCTGTCTCCGCTCGAACAGAAGCCGGAACAGCTACCTCGGAAAAACCTGTCACCACAGCGGGTGTGAGAACTACACCGTCACGTAGTTCTCAGTGAGTACCGCCACCAAGCCCGACGGTCTGCCCACTAAGTCTACTAGAGGCATAAGATAACATGAAAACTAATATAATGTAAAGATAAGCTGAAAAGAAATCTACAGCTGTCATGCCTCTGTCTACAATGCTCAAAGAGGTGATACAGATGAAAATGATGCATCAACTCTAACCCAATATACTCAATCAACCCAATCACAGTGACTGCCACATGAGGTCCAGTCAAACCTGCGCCTACCTACTGCCATTACATCCACAGAGGACTGGACTTACGTAGGGCGTCAGTGACTGCCAAAACTGGCCTAGCCAGAGGGATTGCGTCAACAAATCGCGATAGCAAAGTAACAGGCCTAGCTCCGGAGTGGCACTCGAGGGGCGCGACCCCATCGAGGAAAGTATCCGCGCATCTCTGTCGAGCTCAATATGGCTCATGCAGGCTATAGTCCAATCCACGATCAACAAGATCGACAGTACCCAAATCACCTCTCTAACTCACTAACAGGAAATACTCGAACAGTCAGGACCGCTGTCAACCCAAAGGCTCCCTAAATAGAATATCAACTCAACATGCAAACTCACTAGCTGGGTATACTCCACAGCCGACAACAATGAAGGGTCCGGGAACCCCGAAAGACTAGAAACTACAACCCAAATCAAACAAGAACAGGCTCTAGGCATAGCCTCTCATTGTTCTCGACCCAAAGAAAAAGGCAGCCCTTAGAACCCAGACCACTCGAATCCTCTCGAGTGGGGAAGTTAACAGGAAAAATGTGACATTTATTACTGAAAGCCATTTTTCACTCAAACCCACGCGTGGTGAGGACTAAAAGTAGTTCTGTCACGCCCCGGCGTCGAAACTGCGACCCAGGCTCGCCAACAGATCCGCCGCCCATACGGGAAGCCCCGTATAGACGAAGCGACTAACCTGCAAAAGATCAACTATACTATACAGATATCAGAGCTGAAAGTAACTGCTAAAAGAAGAAAATATACAACACAAAGTTCTCACCAAAAGTACATAAGTCTCTCAAGCAGTAAAATAAAAATACAACTCTATACCTCACTACAAAGTCTCTCAACATGAACTCTCAAAAAGTAAGGGGGTACATCTACTCTCTGGACGACGACTGGTAGGGATCTATCTCGCGACTCCCTTACCTCGATCTGAAGAAGCAGCAACAGGAGCAGCGGGAACAGGAGTAGAAGTCCCTGTGGGAAAAGACACCACGACGGATGTGAGAACTACGTCCCAAGTAGTTCTCAGTGGGTGCCGCCAACAAGCCCGACGGTCTGCCCACTAAGTCTACTAGAGGCATAAAGTAACAATATAAAACTGAAATGAAAGGGCTGGAAAAGTAACTCTACAGCTACTATGCCTCTATCTAGATGCTCAAGGAACAGATGGAAACATGATGCATCTACTAACACACACAGTATACTCACCAAATCTATACTGACTGCCGCAAAGGGTCTAGTCAAACCTGCGCCCACCTACTGCCGCACATCCTCAACAGGACGAGTCTACCGTAGGGTGTCCGTGACTGCCAAAACTGGACCAGCCAGAGGGACTGCGTCGACAAGTCACGATAGCAAGTAACAGGCCCAACTCCGGAGTGGCACTCGAGGGGCGCGACCCCACCGACGAAAGTATCTGCGTATCTCTGTCGAGCTCAAATATGGCTCATGCAGGCTATAGTCCAAACCACGATCAACAAGATCGACCAACAACACCAACGCTCAATCACAGGCTGGAAAACCACACAGCCGGGGGCCACTGTCCACCAGACGGCTCCCACAACAGAACACTAAACTCACAGGAAAGACCGACACCATAAGGGTTCGGAAACCCGATAGGCCGGTGCTTTGAACCCTATCAAACAAGAACAGATTCTAGGCTCCGCCTATCGAAGTTCCTGACCCCCTTATAGTTCGGGAACACAACAATTTCGGTACAACACGCAGAAGACACCAACAGGGCCCGAAAGTTCCGGGAGACCTACACCTACAACCCTATCAAACAAGAACAGGTTCCAGGCTCGGCCCCCGTGGCTTTCGTCCCGACAAAGGAACGGCCCCTAGAACCCAGACCACTCGAATCATTTCGAGTGGGGAGATTTATAGGAAAAAGGTGACATTTGTTATGGAAAACCATTTTCGCTCAACCCACATAGGGTGAGGATTAAAAGTAGTACCCTTTTTGAAAAGCTATCTTGTTTCGAGAAGAAATCTATTTTTAATGATTTTTAGTTTTTTTTTTAGAAAAAAAAAAGTAGTTAGAAAATAAGTGTTTTACCCAAACCCCGAAGGGCTGATGCCTTTGTCCAATCAAACAAGAACAGACTCCAGCGGCCCTTCGATTTTTGGAAGAAAATATTGGTAGACTAAAATCATGTGTATGTCGAAAAGGGTTTTGGGTTCTAGGTCCGGCTAACACTAGCAAACTACTGCCACTAACACAGTGGCGACAACCCAAACAGGGAAAAATAAGACCTCCCGGGACCATCGTTTACCCCAAACGGTTCCCGATACCGACAAGCGATCCACTACATCTACCAGACTCCACTCTGCTCCCAAGCACGAGTGCAAATGCATCCCACACTAAAAGAAGTCCCGACCGCTCGGCCCACTACCCGGGCGAGGATAACACTAAGTCCAGGAATGAAACATAAAGTGTGGATGTCTAAACATAAATAACCATAGCCCAAGTGAGGGTTTTCTACTGGTCTGGTTACACATGTAACATATGACGGGGGTGCTAGGTCAGGTTCCAAGAGAACAAATATTTAATAGGTGGTAGGAAGCAAAAGAGATCATACGATCATCAGATAATTACAAAGAATATTAACATTCAAATTCTAGCATGCTACCAAGTCCAATCACTATCATGCATTTTTCTATATCAATAGAATTAGAGCACAGTCCATAGATCCTGAAAGCAAAGCCACCCACCTGAAGGTGCTAACTGTCCGGGGTCGTACAGCTGAGAAAACCAGGAAAATAATAACTCCAAGTCTAACAGGTTCAGCACTGTCCACAAACCCTCCTGGGTACAACACAAGGCCACAATTACACTTTATTCCCAAAATTTAACCAAGTAATACACTCTAAAATTTCAGCCGCAAAGATGTCGATTTTTCACCTGCAGAAAGGGCTCCAAAAATTCTGAAATAAATACCACAGCGATCCTCGCGTTGATACCTTCGAAACGGGTAACTGCACGCCCAATTCCGAGCACCGTAGGCCAAGTTATAAATTCCACAGTATCGGTGCGCAAAATCCCATAACCAAACAACTGTAAACTCTTGTACAGATAAAAAGGAAAGTGTATACCTTCGGGGAGGTCTCCAAAAATTCCAAGAAAAATACTATGATGATCCTCGCGTCGAGTAGATGAAAAAAGTCTACAAGCACGTCCTGAACCGAGACTCGTGCGCGGAGATCTCCTCAAAACAAGGCGCTGCCCTCACCAAATCTCACAGCAAACAAGGTCCTCAGTGAGCATGGAATAACTCCTCGAAAAGCGTGAAACCAGGAATTGCAGAAAATACCAAAATCGTAGCCTTACATGTCGCGAATCCAACGGCGAAGAAATCGCTCAAAAAGATGGTCGGAGTAGGCCGGGGGAGCTCGTGCACCGAAACGCGACGAAAGAAACACCGAAGAAAGAGCGTCGCGACGCGCCAAGAAAATGGGAACCTCGAAAACCGTGCCACGTAAAATCTCCAAACTCTGCAGAAAGGTGCATCACTGCGAGGGGAACAACTTTGCTGAAGACTTCCCGTCGGTTTGAAGCTCGGAAGTGCCAAAAATCCTAAGATGAAGCGGGCTCGGGCTATAAATAGGCCCCAAAAAAACAATAGAGGAAATACCGAACAAGTCCTCGGATTCGGGCGCTCCCGAAGATTCGGGCGCCCGAATCCGACAGCAAAAAGGGGATTACTGTAGCCGCCCGGATCTTCCTGGAGCGGCCACGTCACTCGCACAGCAAACAGCTGTGCGAGGCGCGCCGGGAGTTGCCACGTGGCCCTCCCGGTGACCGACACGTGTGGTGCCGCCGTGTGGCACCTACCCGGTCAAACGGGTAGGTGGCGCCAGCGAGTGGCAGCGCGCCACGTGTCCTGCCCCCGTCGCGGTCACACGTGCGGGCAGGCGCCGCTCTGGCCGCCTGCCACGCACGCGCCCCGAGGCGCCCGTCCGCGACCCCGTGCGCCGTGCCTCGTGAGCCCGCGAGTGTCACGCCGACACGTGTCCCCTGCACCCGATCCACGCACCCTACTTTGGGTTCCGTGGACCGCGCCGCGTGCACCGACCAACCGGGGACTGCCACGCGTCCACCCGCCTTGGTCCATGCACCGCCGCGCCATTCTGTAGACCGCGCATCACGAGCCCGCCAATCAGGCGGCGCCACGTGTCCATGCGCCGGGTCCGTGCACCCAGCCGTGCCCCTCTATGGACCGAGTGCTGCGGACCGGCCAATAACAAGCCGCCACGTGGCAGCCGGCGGTCCACGGCCCCTCCCATGCACCGAAATTCAGCGAAAACTTCCGGGAGTCCCTTTTTGGGCATCCGGACTCAGAATCAAACAAGCAAATAGCCGTTTTCAAGCGTTTTTCCGCACTGAATCCAAATCCAACCTCTGTTTGGCCCAAAACCATTTCAAAAATTCGGCAAATGCAGCCGAAGGCCAATCCAGCTGTGGATACCACACAGGGTCCATCTGTGGCATCCCTTTGATGCACTATGGGCCAGATACACCAACACTAGGTGTTCTACACCAGGATTCATGGGAGAAGCTACACGGGGATCGGGGTCACCACATCCTCCCCCACTAAAAGAAAGTTTCGTCCCCGAAACAAAAACACACCACAACAACAAAACTAAAACAATCAAATCAACCCTAAGGACGCAAACACTAAACTAACAAGAAAGGTACGGCTCCACCAGCAGGAAAGTCATCAACCCCAACCCTCGATTTAGAAAACAGCTGAAACTAGCGAAAAGTCCGAAAATTTTGAAAAATCAGTGCCTTCGCCCCAATCAAACAAGAACAGGTTCAGGCACTGTCTCCATTTCTGGAGCAATCTTTCGAAGTTTTCGTCCTGTTCGTAAATTTCAGCACAAAGGCGAGAAAAGGGAGAGAAGTGTTGGTGCAGTTCCTGCTGTGGCTACCAAAACGAAAGCTACCACTAACCGAGACTCCTAAGGACACAACCTCTAGTCCTAAACATCACATCTGCTCCCAAGGTGGCGTCTGTCCAATGCCGCTGAAGCCGATGCTGCTGGAAGGATACGCCGACAATCCGAGAAAATGAACTCCTCTTGTCCAACTCGCAGAAGGGTAACTGCTCTCATTCCATTTTCAGTCGTAGCACGGCACCGTACCAACCAGTCCAACCTGTGTGCTCAAACCAAGTCTTGGAGCTGTCCTTGAATCGTCACATCAGCAGGTAAAGTCCCAAGTCTCAACTGCACTGATCAAACACCGCAATCCTCCTCTACTCGTAGGATACTGGGAAGAATCCAATCGCTAAAACATATAGCAAAAATTCCTAACCCACACCCATGCAAAGATGCTGATGCAGATGCTCAACTAATAATGCAGAAGAATGCAGCTGTATCGAAATGCTCATCTCAGCTAACAAAAATAAAATCATA
The DNA here is from genome assembly GCA_029168755.2 of Tillandsia fasciculata. Taxonomy (NCBI): domain Eukaryota; kingdom Viridiplantae; phylum Streptophyta; class Magnoliopsida; order Poales; family Bromeliaceae; genus Tillandsia; species Tillandsia fasciculata. The sequence goes on from CM054945.1 coordinate 10,438,941, forward strand.
CCTGCCGCGTCACGATCTGCTACCGGGGTGTCCTCCACCAGGGCCGCATAAACCCGTCCACTGGGTGCCGCAGATCATCGTCCCGTCTGTCCCGACGTCGTGGCCCACTCTGTCTGACGGTGTGCCGGAGGGGCTTCCGCTGCATGGATAGGCAAGGGGGGTGCTGTCGCAATCGGCCGCACTGACAAAATGGCCTGGGGGCAAGCTGCGCGGAAATGTCCCAACTCTCCACAGAGGAAACACCGCCCCTGTCTCTGATCACACTGCGACGGTGGATGAGACCCGCCACAGATGACACACCGCTCCTGTCGCTGCTGCCGATACTGCTGCTGCTGCGGGGGCCCACCTGATCTCCGGCGCCTACGAAACCCACGACCCTCAGGATGAGATCGTGGAGGTCTCGGAGGTCCCTGCCGGCTCGTCTGACCCTCATCATCCGGTGCTGGGTGCTTCGCCCCCGAAATCCCTGCGGGAGCTGGGGCCACCTCGACCATAACCGCCTCTCCGTGCTCCACATAGAGGGCCTGCTCCATAGAGGCATCCAGAGTCTGCAATCTCTGCGAGCGGACTAACTGGTAGATATCACGGCGCAGTCCTCGCTCAAACATGTAGATCCGGTGCGCCTCATCCCTAGCCGCGTGCGGTACACAAGCCAACAACTGGTTGAACTCTGCGATGTACTCATGCACGGGCCGATCTCCCTGTCGGAGATTCCTCAGCTGCTCCTCCAACCTCTGCCTAACGCTCTCCGGGAAAAAGGCTCCAAGAAGTAGACCGCGGAACTCCGCCCAAGTAAGCAGCTGGGTCCCAGGTGGACCTACTGGTCGAACACGCCGCCACCAGGCCTCGGCGTTGCGCTCCAAGAAGTGAGTCGCCAATAGGACCTGAAACCGCTCCTCAATAAATAAGCTCTCGAAATGGCGCTCCATAGCCGTGATCCACGACTCTGCCTCCCACGGCTCCGAACTCTGCCCCGAAAAACGAGGTGGGTTAAACTGACGGAATCTCAACAACAAATCCACCACCTCTCGCTGCTCTGCCCGGGTCAACTGCCCTGCCGTCCCGAACGGCTGTCTACCGGTATCTGGTGCAATAGGGGCTGCCTGCACTGCTGGTACAACTGGGGGTGCCACAGCTGGTGACGAAGGTGCGGGGGAACTCCCTGGGGGTGCTACAACTGGCTGTACCCTCTGCTCCAACATAAGCATCATCCGACCCATGGCCTCCTCCTGGCGCCGAACAGCCTCTGCCAACTGGGCCATCTGAGCCCGAAGCTCCTGCACCTCACTCTGCTGACCCTGCGCGGGCTCCTCCTGCCCAGGCTCATCAGAGGGGGAAGGCTGAGAACGCGTCTGTACCCTGCGTCGGGGAGGCATCGTGCCCACCTGCAATACACATGCAAACATCAGGACAGTACCAAACAACACTCGACCCAATTCAGCGAAAGTCAAAGGCATGTCCCCCTTCCCGTAGTACTATGTTGTCTGCAGCCAACATAGTTGCCACCGAAGGAAGACATGTCAGTCACTCACCCCATCCCCTGGGAGAGTTTGGAACCCAATCTGGACTCTCGCTAATAGTCACGCCTCCCACGTAGTCATCCTAATGTCCAACCACAAGCCTAGGGTTTCTAAGTCCACAATGACCTACAACCTAGGCTCTGATACCACCTAATCTGTCACGCCCCGGCGTCGAAACTGCGACCCGGGCTCGCCAACAGATCCGCCGCCCATACGGGAAGCCCCGTATAGACGAAGCGACTAACCTGCAAAAGATCAACTATACTATACAGATATCAGAGCTGAAAGTAACTGCTAAAAGAAGAAAATATACAACACAAAGTCCTCACCAAAAGTACATAAGTCTCTCAAGCAGTAAAATAAAAATACAACTCTATACCTCACTACAAAGTCTCTCAACATGAACTCTCAAAAAGTAAGGGGGCACATCTACTCTCTGGACGACGACTGGTAGGGATCTATCTCGCGACTCCCTTACCTCGATCTGAAGAAGCAGCAACAGGAGCAGCGGGAACAGGAGTAGAAGTCCCTGTGGAAAAGACACCACGACGGGTGTGAGAACTACGTCCCAAGTAGTTCTCAGTGGGTGCCGCCAACAAGCCCGACGGTCTGCCCACTAAGTCTACTAGAGGCATAAAGTAACAATATAAAACTGAAACGAAAGGTCTGGAAAAGTAACTCTACAGCTACTATGCCTCTATCTAGATGCTCAAGAAAATGGAACAGATGGAAACATGATGCATCTACTAACACACACAGTATACTCACCAAATCTATACTGACTGCCGCAAAGGGTCCAGTCAAACCTGCGCCCACCTACTGCCGCACATCCTCAACAGGACGGGTCTACCGTAGGGTGTCCGTGACTGCCAAAACTGGACCAGCCAGAGGGACTGCATCGACAAGTCGCGATAGCAAGTAACAGGCCCAACTCCGGAGTGGCACTCGAGGGGCGCGACCCCAAGGAGGAAAGTATCTGCGTATCTCTGTCGAACTCAAATATGGCTCATGCAGGCTATAGTCCAAACCACGATCAACAAGATTGACCAACAACACCAACGCTCAATCACAGGCTGGAAAACCACACAGCCGGGGGCCACCGTCCACCAGACGGTTCCCACAACAGAACACTAAACTCACAGGAAAGACCGACACCATAAGGGTTCAGAAACCCGATAGGCCGGTGCTCAGAACCCTATCAAACAAGAACAGACTCTAGGCTCCGCCTATCGAAGTTCCCGACCCCCTTATAGTTCGGGAACACAACAATTTCGGTACAACACGCAGAAGACACCAACAGGGCCCGAAAGTTCCGGGAGACCTACACCTACAACCCTATCAAACAAGAACAGGTTCCAGGCTCGGCCCCCGTGGCTTTCGTCCCGACAAAGGAACGGCCCCTAGAACCCAGACCACTCGAATCCTTTCGTGTGGGGAGATTTATAGGAAAAAGGTGACATTTGTTATGGAAAACCATTTTCGCTCAACCCACATAGGGTGAGGATTAAAAGTAGTACCCTTTTTGAAAAGCTATCTTGTTTCGAGAAGAAATCTATTTTTAATGATTTTTAGTTTTTTTTAGAAAAAAAAAGCAGTTAGAAAACAAGTGTTTTACCCAAACCCCGAAGGGCTGATGCCTTTGTCCAATCAAACAAGAACAGACTCCAGCGGCCCTTCGATGCTTGGAAGAAAACATTGGTAGACTAAAATCATGTGTATGTCGAAAAGGGTTCTGGGTTCTAGGTCCGGCTAACACTAGTAAACTACTGCCACTAACACAGTGGCGACAACCCAAACAGGGGAAAACAAGACCTCCCGGGACCATCGTTTACCCCAAACGGTTCCCGATACCGACAAGCGATCCACTACATCTACCAGACTCCACTCTGCTCCCAAGCACGAGTGCAAATGCATCCCACACTAAAAGAAGTCCCGACCGCTCGGCCCACTACCCGGGCGAGGATAACACTAAGTCCAGGAATGAAACATAAAGTGTGGATGTCTAAACATAAATAACCCTAGCCCAAGTGAGGGTTTTCTACTGGTCTGGTTACACATGTAACATATGACGGGGGTGCTAGGTCAGGTTCCAAGAGAACAAATATTTAACAGGTGGTAGGAAGCAAAAGAGATCATACGATCATCAGATAATTACAAAGAATATTAACATTCAAATTCTAGCATGCTACCAAGTCCAATCACTATCATGCATGATTCTATATCAATAGAATTAGAGCACAGTCCATAGATCCTGAAAGCAAAGCCACCAACCTGAAGGTGCTAACTGTCCGGGGTCGTACAGCTGAGAAAACCAGGAAAATAATAACTCCAAGTCTAACAGGTTCAGCACTGTCCACAAACCCTCCTGGGTACAACACAAGGCCACAATTACACTTTATTCCCAAAATTTAACCAAGTAATACACTCTAAAATTTCAGCCGCAAAGATGTCGATTTTTCACCTGCAGAAAGGGCTCCAAAAATTCTAAAATAAATACCACAGCTATCCTCGCGTTGATACCTTCGAAACGGGTACCTGCACGCCCAATTCCGAGCACCGTAGGCCAAGTTATAAATTCCACAGTATCGGTGCGCAAAATCCCATAACCAAACAACTGTAAACTCTTGTACAGATAAAAAGGAAAGTGTATACCTTCGGGGAGGTCTCCAAAAATTCCAAGAAAAATACTATGATGATCCTCGCGTCGAGTAGATGAAAAAAAGTCTACAAGCACGTCCTGAACTGAGACTCGTGCGCGGAGATCTTCTCAAAACAAGGCGCTGCCCTCACCAAATCTCACAGCAAACAAGGTCCTCAGTGAGCATGGAAGAACTCCTCGAAAAGCACGAAACCAGGAAACGCAGAAAATACCAAAATCGTAGCCTTACCTGTCGCGAATCCAACGGCGAAGAAATCGCTCAAAAAGATGGTCGGAGTAGGCCGGGGGAGCTCGTGCACCGAAACGCGACGAAAGAAACACCGAAGAAAGAGCGTCGCGATGCGCCAAGAAAATGGGAACCTCGAAAACGGTGCCACGTAAAATCTCCAAACTCTGCAGAAAGGTGCAGCACTGCGAGGAGAACAACTTTGCTGAGGACTTCCCGTCGGTTTGAAGCTCGGAAGTGCCAAAAATCCCAAGATGAAGCGGGCTCGGGCTATAAATAGGCCCCAAAAAAACAATAGAAGAAATACCGAAAAGTCCTCAGATTCGGGCGCCCAAATCCGACAGAAAAAGGGGATTACTGTAGCCGCCCGGATCTTCCTAGAGCGGCCACGTCACCCGCACAGCAAACAGCTGTGCGGGGCGCGCCGGGAGTGGCCACGTGGTCCTCCCGGTGACCGACACGTGTCCCGCACAGCAAACAGCTGTGCGGGGTGCGTGTGGTGCCGCCGCGTGGCACCTACCCGGTCAAACGGGTAGGTGGCGCCAGCGAGTGGCAGCGCGCCACGCGTCCTGCCCCCGTCGCGGTCACACGTGCGGGCAGGCGCCGCTCTGGCCGCCTGCCACGCACGCGCCCCGAGGCGCCCGTCCGCGACCCCGTGCGCCGTGCCTCGTAAGCCCGTGAGTAGCACGCCGACACGTGTCCCCTGCACCCGGTCCACGCACCCTACTTCGGGTTCCGTTGACCGCGCCGCGTGCACCGACCAACCGGGGACTGCCACGCGTCCACCCGCCTTGGTCCATGCACCGCCGCGCCATTCTGTAGACCGCGCATCACGAGCCCGCCAATCAGGCGGCGCCACGTGTCCATGCGCCGGGTCCGTGCACCCAGCCACGCCCCTCTGTGGACCGAGTGCTGCGGACCGGCCAATAACAAGCCGCCACGTGGCAGCCGGCGGTCCACGGCCCCTCCCATGCACCGAAATTCAGCGAAAACTTCCGGGAGTCACTTTTTGGGCATCCGGACTCAGAATCAAACAAGCAAATAGCCGTTTTCAAGCGTTTTTCCGCGCTGAATCCAAATCCAACCTCTGTTTGGCCCAAAACCATTTCAAAAATTCAGCAAATGCAGCCGAAGGCCAATCCAGCTGTGGATATCACACAGGGTCCATCTATGGCATCCCTTTGATGCACTATGGGCCAGATACACCAACACTAGGTGTTCTACACCAGGGTTCATGGGAGAAGCTACACGGGGATCGGGGTCACCACAAGTTCCTTTTTGAAAAACCATCTTGATTTGAGGAAAACCCATTTTTGATGATTTTTAGTTCTTTTAGGAAAAGCAGTTAGAAAACAAGTTTTTATTCCTAAACCCCGAAGGGCTAATGCCTTCGTCCAATCAGACAAGAATAGACTTCGATGACCCTTCGATGTTTGGAAGAAAAATATTGGTTGACTAAAATCATGTGTGTCCAAAAAGGTTCTGGGTTCAAGGTCCTGTTATCACTAGCACACCACTACTGCTAACACAGTGGCGACAAGCAAAACGAAGAACTCAACAACCCGGGACCACAGTTTATCCAAATGGCTCCCACCACAGATATAAGACCAGCTACATCTACCAGACTCCACTCTGCCCCCAAGCACGAGTGTAACATGCATCCCACACTAAGAGAAATCCTGATCACTCAGCTCACTACCCGGGCGAGGAAAACACTATGTCTAGGGATAGGGAGTAAAGTGTGGATGTCTAAAACATAAAAAAAACCTAGCCCAAGTGAGAGTTTTTTACTAGTCTCGTTACACATGCAACATATGATAGGGTGCTAGGTCAAGTTTCAATAGTGATATTTAAGTTAACACAGATAGGAAGCATACATCAACATGATCATGATAACAAAACGAGAACATCCTCTCTATATCTAACATGCTTCCTAACACATCTAACAATCATGCATGATTTACTACACGATAGAATTAATGAATAGTCCACCGATTTTAGAGACGAAGCAACCCACCTAAAGCGCGCGTCAAACCAAGAACCAAATGGCTAAAACTGAATGGGGATAATCCTCAGATTCTCACGATTCCAACGAGTCCAAGAATACCAGAAAACTTATCATGGGTACAAAGATACAGTCCAAACATCGCGATAAGCATCATTTCCTATAATCACAACATTGCTGTAAAATCAGTCCAGAAAATGCTTAAATACCACCTGCGAGATGATCTCCAAAAATTCCAATAAAAATACGGCGGCGATCCTCGCGAAGAGTAGATGTCGATCGAGTTCTCAGATGTCAAAATCCGATACTCGAGCGCAGAGATAAAAATCCGACAAGCCTCCGCTGTCCAGAAAAACCACCAGCAGGAAAGGGGTTCAAAGATGTTCCAGAAACCCTAGTAAAACCCAAAACTGAGAGGAGCGGAAAACATGAAAAACGAAGATCTATCTCTCATGAAACCGATGCCGCAAAAATCGGCCAAAAACTCTCTCCCGTCAGTCCTGGGGAGCTTGCGGAAGAAGCGTCGACGAAAAAACTCGGTATCCAAGACGCGTTGAAGCTCGCGATGTTGAGAAGAACGCAGATGGCACGATTCCAAAATTTTTTTGAGATCCCAAATATCGAAGAATACTCGCAGACGACACTCCCTGTCGAAAATGGCCCGAAGAGCTTGGAGGAAAAGCCCACAAACGAAACCCTAAATGGCTATTTATAGCCCAAGCCCACCAAAGAAGGGGTTCGGATTCGGGTGCCCGAATCCGGCCCAAGCTCGTTATTGTGGGCGCCCAAATCCCACTCGGCATGCCATGTCACCCGCTCCGCACCCCACGCGCCCGGTGCATGCGCGCCCGCCAATCGCGGCGCGCCGCGTGGCGACGCGGTCCACGGTGGGGTGCACGCGCCGCGGTCTGTGCCGGGCCACCCGGGTCGCTGCGCCCGCCAATGGGCGAGGGCCACATGGCTTGGCACGGTCCACGATGCACCGCGCCTGGCGCGAGTCATGCCTCACGTCACGCCCGTTGACCGCCCAATCTGCGCGCACCACGTGTCCCGCTGAAGTCCGCTGGTCCCGATACACGCCCAAGTCTCGTGAACCGGCCTGCCCGCGCCTCGCACGCGCCTGCCCATGCTGCCCGCACCTGCCCGCCGCCACACCGCCGCGCTCCGCCGCTTGCCCGTGCTGCCTGCCGGAACACTAACCATGCCTCGAAATTCGTGTTTTGGCATCCGGGCTCCGAAAAATATATGTAAATAATCCATTTTCATCATTTTCGCGCGCTGAGTCCAAATCCGATATCCGTTTTACCAAATTCCACTTCTAAAATTTGTCGAAGGCATCCTGATAGGTATTCTTAATCCAAATTTCGTGTTGGGTCCAATTCTGAGGTCCGATTTGTGCGCAACCATCTCCAACACACATCGTAGGCCTCCAGAAGCCACAATTCACTCAGTAAAACCTTCGCGGAGATTCGGGTCATCACAATTTCCACCCGTTAAATCATACTATTTTTCCAACTACCCATTAAATCCTAAGGGCCCACTATCATTTCAATGACACATTTCTTAATCCAAGGGTCAAAAACTTAATAGCACCAATGACTTGGTATTTTCGAAAATATAGGAGCCCAACTATATATATATATATATATATATATATATTCCTATATTTTCAGAAGTGCAAAAGCCTCCATATTTGTAAGTATGTTTTAAATGATGGGTCATCCGATTCGGCAATCGAATTTGTTAGACTTGATCTACAATGTTGGAATTATCTAGAAACCAAATTTCATGATTTTTTTACTTCGTATGCCTAGTGAACGAGTAGCTTAAAAATAAACGGCTGAAAATAAAAAATCTCATAAAAGTTAGTGATAAAAGATTCAAATTTCAAATCGGATGTATTAATCTTACTCTTGATGTTAAGTAGAATTTTCTATTAAAGTTTCCATCTAATTTGGATTATTTTACATCGTTGAATTTACAAACGTGCTACATCGGCCGTTAAAATAATGATTTTTGAGACTCTTTGATCACTTGGTAACTAAATAGTTTTAATAGCGTAAATCATACCTAACAGAGCCGATTGTCGAATCAGATGTCCCAGAATTTATCTTTGTTGAATATATAAATTCAAAATATCATTCTCTGATAACAAAAGCTTTTGGAGAATAATATTGATTTCGCACAATTTAACAATCTTATTATGGGAATATAAATGGAAGGATGAATATGATATTCCATTCTAGACTTTGGATTCCACTCATCTTTCAAATATTATAAGCTTCTTGTGTAACCAGAAGAAATACTTTGAACATGATGTTCATACATCCAAACAAGGCCTTAATCTTTCTACATAAATCTAGACATTTAGGCCATGTTTGGATGCATGAATACAACTGCGCAGCGCTTGGAGAACCGGGTTACACCCATATCATCCTCCGGTGGATCTTTCACCACTAAAATAATCGAATGGGAGGCCGGGTTATACCTACGTCACCACACTTAATCGTTAGCTCTGTACACCTGTTTCCAGAAGAGTCGAAAGTATCGACCTACTTCTCAGTCAAGCGCTCTCACGCCAAACAACAACCTGAAGGCCAACTACCCAGCTAACTGATACCGGAGTACTTGCCTCTAGTCCTTCTTATACTACTCCTAAGACAGAGTCTACAAACTCTCACACTCAACGGAACCCTCGATTCCATAACCCCATGGTGCTATACTAAGGTCCACAAGCAAAACACCCAAATACAGAGTCACTAACCTCTATGGCTCCAAACCTCAAGACTCAGGGAGATCTACACGACACTCCCTCCACACAACCCACTTACAGCTAGGGGTAAAAAGCTAACATCAATATGAAACACAAGACAGTAGACAAGGTAAGAGATCATCCATACTTGGAGATATCCCCCATCTCAGGCTGAAGAACTGCTGAAGGTTGCAGTTGATGGCTGAGTCGCCGATGAACACTCCTCCGGGCACGAGCTGATTCGAGGAAGAGGTCGTCGAACTCCACAGTGTGCTGAGATTTTTGGTCTTCGGCTTGAGCTAGCCTCTCACAATAATCGACAGAGTTTTCTCCCGGTAGACTTGCTCTCAATACTATTTATAGGGGAAAACAGCTGAGTATGAAGGGGACAGAATTGACCGGGCGGCGCAGGCGGCGTGGCAGAGTTGAGTACACGGCATGCCAGTCCAGCTATCCTCATAATAACAATCCCAAGTGTCAGCGCAGTTTTCAGCGGCTGTCTCATCACCAACAGGATCTGTTGACTTACGCATGAGCTAATCGTGCCAGCATGAACCGAAAAGTGGTCCCCACATCACCACAAGGCATTCGACTCCTCTTAAGTTGGTTCGGCTCTCCACAACCGATTTGGCTCACCACATTTATTTACTAAATTTGATTTGTTTCGATTTGTTTTTAATTCAAAGTTGATTGTTGGTTTAATTAGTTATTAGTGGCATTAGTCTATTTTTTAATTAATTTTTTTTTAAATTTTGATTTATTTTGATTTTTTTTAGTTTGAAATAATATAAAAATATAGAAAAAATATGGAATGATATATTAATATTTAATAAACAAAAGAAAAGGTTATCCGGTAGAGAAAAAAAGAAGGTAAAACTTAGTTTCCTTAAGTAATTACTTTTAGTGGCATATTTTTTTTATTCCCTTTAGAATTTCGTTTGTCATTTCCTATCCGCTTTTATATATAGTATAGATATATATATGGCGAACTAGGTCGAAATATTTCTAATAGCACTAAGTCATTTGGTGCTTATGGATTTTTGGCTCTTGGATGAAAGCTCATTGTAGTAATCCGAAATATTTTATTTTTAATAAATAAATTAAAGGTAATTTTCAGCCTGAGTTCGGATTCAAAAGACCTAAATTAAGATATTTGGTCAAACGCCTGTGTGCTAGTTACACGAATTACGAGACAAAAAGGCTAACTTCTAATCCGGACATGATCTTGGAAATCCGAGTTGACGGTTGCGATCGTCTCGTCGAATCGAGCGATTTTCATATTCAGCACTTTTCGATCCGACGGTCGGATCTTCCAGAAATCAGAAATCAAAAAGCGGGCCCCGCGACTTAAGTGTGAATAGTAACTCTTGATTCTCGACCCCTCTTGAGCGACCGTTGGCCAAACCACTGTCTAGGAAATTCATATAGGGGTATGAGTAATGAAACCTAGCTAATTTCAACGTTCTGAGCGCGATGGCGCTGACGGATTTCGCGTTTGGCGACCCGGGTGCATCGAAGTGCGTGCAACGCACTGTATTCGGTCAAACAAGATGGAACAACTTTTTATCTGGTCGTCAAACGAACCCAACAAATACGCCACTTGACAGCTCTCGACGAGCCGGACGTCGTGGCGAAGTCCGTTTCACAAAATGACGCTCGGATTACCTCGAAATGCGTGAAAAGCATAAAATTATTGTTTTTCTCTAAATATCTTAAGTGTTATTGGGCCAGAGCCTTTGGGGCTTTGTGCATTGGGCCTCTGCCAACCTGAGAAGCCCACGAAGGCTGGTATGCAGAGCTCAGGGCTTGGGAGTAGGTGTGAACTCGGATTGAGGTTAATTAAACCAAGAATCTTGCATTAAACAAATTGGCTGCCACTTGGACTGCCCTGGGCCAGAGTTCGAAGAGGTTTGGAGTGGAGTTCGAAGCATCATACTGCTCTGAGCCTTCCACACCATCCCAGAGTGAAGGGTGGCCGAGGGTCATAATCTCCATAGAGAAGAACTCGGGGGAGAGAGAGAGAAGGAAGAGAGTTGGACCAACTTCTTCCTGGATTGGATCTGAAGTGCTCAGGGAGTTCCTTGGCATCTCTGGAACATTGCTGGAGTTGCCCGAGGCCGCGTGTGGAGTGGAGACCAAAACCGGCTTCTTCCCTCCTTCACCAACTCCGGCCAAGGTAAGATCACCCTAACCACTGGTTTCTAGCACCCGAGACCCATTGCAGTAGACTCCCCATGTCCTAAGGATGCTCCGTGCACAAGCCCGAGCCCCATGCACGCGGGTTGGCCGGCGGGGAAAAGCTCTCGCCGGAAACCTAGAAGAGCTCCGCCGCAAGAGAACTCACAAACCGCTTGACCAATACGCACCAAAATTGGGGTGCCGAGACTGTAGAACAAGTAGAATAAATCTGCAAAGTTTGGGAATTTATGGTTGAGCCGTTTGCGAGAAAAATGATGCCCTAGCTTTTTGGAAAAGTGCATGTTGGCCAAGCTTGCTGCTCCGGCGCCGGCGCGCCTCCTCGCCGCCGGGAACTTGTCCAGAAAGGTTTCTGGGACCAAGGGGAGTGTGACCATGCCTTTGCATGCGGCCCATGCAGCCTTGGAGGGAGCCGGCCATAATGAACCGAGAATGATCCAAATCTCGGCCGCCGGCGCTCCGGCCATCTCTGGCCGGGGTGGGGTGGTCGGGAAGCTTCCTGTGGATCAGAGGAACAATCCCCTCCAAGTTAGAAGGCTTCTAATTGCCTCTGTTGAAATCCGCCATTAGAGGCTTGAAGCTCGAAATGGAGCTTTGTGCCCCGCCGGCGCCGCCTCACCCCGTTGACCAGGTATGGGTATGGGAAGGTTCAGGGGAATGAGGTGCACCTGTTGGTGCCATTAGGTGAGCACCAGAACTCTCGGTTGGATGGTCACGAATTTCAAAGCATGGGGTCATCTTCTTCCTCGGGCCCGGCCGGTTTGGGGGGATTTTTGGTTGCTCTAGGTTTGGGAAAAATGATCCAGAACTTCAATGGATCAATTTGATCCAAGTTGGAAGTCCCCAGGTGCTGTGAATGCTGAGAACCAACTCTGGGTTGGTGTTGTGAAGCTTTGGGTATATTGTGCATGCTAGGTGTTTGTGGAAATGCCACAAAGAAGAAAGAGGTTGATTAAGGCTTCGAGTTGAATACCAAAGTTTCTCAGAATTGTCCCCTGAGCTTGATGCTCACTTCAGATCAATCTAGATCTGTGTGGACAAGTGTATGATGCATAGTGAACTTGGGTGAATGTAAGGATGTGGTTCTGGTTGAACCAGCAGACCTGGGCTGCAAAGAAGGTGAGCCCCAGTATCCTTGCAATGTTTAAGACATGTTTACATACAAAGTTTTGATAAATGAGGTATAAATGCATAGTTATGTCATAATCAAGCCTTAACGCAATAAATTCTTAATAACTGTATTAGGGTCTGTTTGAAAAGTTGTAACAGTGTACTCCTGGCTATTTTGGGGTCACTGAACGCGATGCTCGCGTTTATTTTGGGTTTTGGTGAGCCGAAGAAACGAAAATGCGTTTCGGCTAGGTTAGACAAGTAAATTATGACCCGAAGTTTATTTTGGGTATCGTGCTGCTACAAATGGGTGAGCACGGCGTTCAGCAAGTCGAATGTCACCTGCTGGAGGTGACGGCTCGTAAAAATGTTTCTCAGTTTGAGAGAACGAGCCAAAACAGTGGTTATTTAGCATATAAAATCTAGTCTGAGTAAACCTGTGGGCCCTGCTGCAATTGTAACACAATGGTAAAGCTAAAGGAGTGTTCTAAAGTAGTAATGACCTTTCAGTGGGTTCCCTGGGGTTCTGAAAAGCCAAATTGCTTTATGTAGCACAAATCGACGAAATGGTCGGGTCGCGCTAGTTGCGCCTTGAACATTGGTAGACCCTTAGTTGTCATCTGGTATTTTGTAGGCCCCAGTCATCAGGAGCCAGCCCGTGATCCATCTTATCGCGACCGTCTACCTTGAGGTGGGTTTATCTTCGGTCCGGGCTTTATCATTTCGGTCCTCTGGGGTACAGTATTGGTTGGACCCCTGTTCTTGTAGCCTAGATGTATATTTGAGCCTGCCTTCCTTTTGATCAGTTTTATACTGCTATATGCCTGATTTATGATCCCTATCAGTTATCTGATTATATGATGCATTGCATGATTGATCTTAGTTGCTTCCAGTTATTATGTTCTAAGTATATCTTGGACTTTTGCCATGCCTGATTGGTCACTAGCTAGCTATTAGATATTTACTATGTTTTCTCAGTATATCTTGGACATTACTCTTGTATGGACAGCCATTGTTCCTTTCTGTAATACAGTTTAGTGATTGCAGTGTTCCCTAGTTCGTATACTGCGTGATAGTATAGGGATCAGTTATTATTGTTCAGTATGAATGATATGTGACCTAGGAGAAAACTTAGTCAAATGGCATGAATGTAAAAACTGGAAGAAAACCTAGATTAAGAGGTCAAATGAGTGGCATGAAATTAGGAGATAACTCTAAGCAAACGAGTGGCATTGTCTTAGCGAATAACCTAAGGTTGCATGATAGAGTATTCTATATAGAGTTAATGAACTCTAATTTAAGATGAAATGCAAAATAGAGTTAAGAAACTCTAGGTTAATGTTGAGATGCAAGTTAGAGTTAATGAATTTTGGGTCAAGAATGAAATGCAATGCAATATAGAATCTATGAACTCAAGGTTGAATAAGTATAAATGATTAAGTGAATGAATGAAAGATGCAAAAGCTAAAAGAATTAAAATGGCACCCTCGGATTTGAGACTCGTCAATTTGGGAGTATGACTCCTTGGGTAGAGACCCGTCGGACGAGGTACTTCCGTAGGGACTAAAAGAATTAAAATGACACCTTCGGATTTGAGACTCGTCAATTTGGGAGTATGACTCCTTGGGTAGAGACCCGTCGGACGAGGTACTTCCGTAAGGATTAAAAGTAATTAAAAAATGATACATTCGGATTTGAGACTCGTCAATTTGGGAGTATGACTCCTTGGGTAGAGACCCGTCGGACGAGGTACTTCCGTAAGGATTAAAAGTAATTAAAAAATGATACCTTCGGATTTGAGACTCGCCAATTTGGGAGTATGACTCCTTGGGTAGAGACCCGTCGGACGAGGTACTTCCGTAAGGATTAAAAGTAATTAAAAAATGATACCTTCGGATTTGAGACTCGCATTTTGGGAGTGTGAGAGCGATAGCCATCTCCCCGGGCAGAGGACCTTTTGTCGCGCGAGGTACTTCCGAATGGTATGTAGAGCACCTATGTGCTCTTAGCGCCTTTGGATTGTCTCGTCTTATGGTAGCATGACTGCCGGGCATCGGCCTTTTGGGCGAGGTTTCCAAAGGGATAAGCAACTTGAACTAAAGCACAGTAACATGAATAAGTAAAAGAAAAGGTAAAGTGGTCTAGAGGAAAGATCCGTGAACCCACAGACAGCACTTGGAGGTGCGGGGTAATGTCAGCCAGATAGGTGCCAGATAGTGGCATGAGCCTGAGGTCCTCGTGACCAATAGTGGCATTGATTGGGTACTTGATGTTCTTTGATTGATGCATAGCTTATATACTAGCATGCTTATTTCAGTACCTATTCCTGCTCAGTATACTCCTGTTGAGATCGATATATGCTTTACTGATTGTTTGATTATCCGCTTCTTAACCATGCTTACCTAACATGTTGATTTTTACTATCCTCTAGTATTGTATCCAGTAGGTACGGCTTGCTATTTCCCGGCCCGTCGTGCCCACTGGGATACACTCCGGTGTGTCTCACACCCTCGGGTGACTGTTTTTCAGGTCCTTCGAGTGCCGGGACCTTTGGACGTTCTGTGTGAGGACGCGTGGTAGATTTATCCCTGGTAGGATGTACCCCTTTTGGTTTAGTAAACATTTTAACTGATACTTTCTTTTGGAGAAACTGGATTGTAATAACTCTGGAACCTTGTGGATGTAATAGAGTAGAACTTATTTCGTTTATCTATCTTGTATCTACTCTGATTGACTGTATCTGTTAGCCGAGCACATATAGGGAAGACTCTGTTGGAGATACAGAGACTTTTCTATATGTGTGGCGGTCTGTTCACGCCTTGGAGGAAGCAAGTTTAAACTCTGATTTAAAAAAAAAAAAAAAAAAAAAAAAAAAAAAAATTAGACCCTTTTTCGAATCTCGGGGCGTGACAGATTAGATGGTATCAGAGCATAGGTACACGGTACCTAGGTTTGGGTTAGGATAAACCCTAGGATGACTTGAGTCTGACGTGAGAGCGCGGGGTGTTGTCTTGTGGTTAGGAAGTCAGGTGAGTTACTTATTAATGAGTTGTTTCCTAACCTTGTTTTTGTGGCTACGAGCGGTGTTCGCATGCACTCTGGGCTTGGTGGTGATAGTGGGTGCTGTGTTGGCCGCGATCGTGGTTCGGGTCGTGGGCGTGATGTTTCAGTAAGGCCAGAGGGCTTGAATTGTTTGTAGTGGTTTGAGGGTTAGCTCACCACTTTTGCTGGGTTAGTTCAACAGATGGCACAGCAGCAGATGACTGCTATTTTTGCACCAGTCCCACCACTAGTCCAGGTGCTGTGAGGTGTTGTTGAGCCTTTTGTTGCCCCGTGCCACATGATATGTCACCTTTGTCGTAGCCGTGATCACCGAAACTACGCCGGTGGCTGCTATTTTTGGCAGATTCCCCGATTGCAGCTATCGGGACGACTATGAGTTTAGCAATTCTTTTGCTGTGGAGGAAGTGATTCTGATGACACTTTATAAATACAAACCTTTGTTGAGTTATGAACTAAGCCTGTTCAGTGAAAGTAGCCCGGAATTCAACAATTATAGCCGTTGTGGCTGCTACCTTGGTAAGGTAGTATTGGTGGTGCATTATGACTAGAGAGCCTCCAATGTGCCAAGTAATGTTGATAGCTTGAGAATCCGATATTAATCCTAAATGGATACAAATTATGGTTGTTTCACACAATGCGTGTGAATTTGCTTGTGGGATTATGATCATCCCGTTGGTGTTGAGTTGCGACAGGTGTCGCTAGACCTGTGTTAGCAAGAAGTAATTAATTCAAGATATAGGTTTGCAATATTGGCATATAGGTTTGTGTGGTGAGAAATGTGTGATACCTTATGTTGAACTCCAGTGTGAGGTATGTCTCCAACTAGTTGTTGGCGATAGATTGTGGGTATTTTTCTATTCTTTTGATAAGCACGTTGGCTGCAGACAACGTACTGTCGAAAGAGTGGATAAAATACTCTACCCCGCAAAAAAGGTGGGGTATTATGATTAGATCTGTATGGGTGCCTTTCTATAAGTTAGCCTTGTAGTTGCCTTTTTAGCACAGTGTGATTACCCTAGAGAGGGTATCGCAGTCTGTGATTGTATTTTGGACAGATCTCTACCGTACATGTGCGCAGTTGACTAGTTGTCACTGTGATTGATGAACGTCTATACAAGCAACGTCGGCCTTTACAAGCAACTTGTCGAAACTAGTAGCCCTGAATTGTGTCAGACAATACTGAAATTTCGATAAGCTTTTGGTTTGTTATAGTGCACCTGTACAGCTTTTAGTGGTGTTGTGTGACTGATTGTCACAGTGGGTGATTTGGACAGTGCAGATGTTCTGCGACTGATTGTCGCTGTGTATTGTTAGTCAGGCACCCGTGTTAGTGGATTGGTTGATGTCCCACTATAGTTAAGTTTCGGGGACGAAACTTCTAATAAGGAGGGGCTGATGTAGTAATCCGAAATATTTTATTTTTAATAAATAAATTAAAGGTAATTTTCAGCCTGAGTTCGGATTCAAAAGACCTAAATTAACCTATTTGGTCAAACGCCTGTGTGCTAGTTACACGAATTACGAGACAAAAAGGCTAACTTCTAATCCGGACATGATCTTGGAAATCCGAGTTGACGGTTGCGATCGTCTCGTCGAATCGAGCGATTTTTATATTCAGCACTTTTCGATCCGACGGTCGGATCTTCCAGAAATCAGAAATCAAAAAGCGGGCCCCGCGACTTAAGTGTGAATAGTAACTCTTGATTCTCGACCCCTCTTGAGCGACCGTTGGCCAAACCACTGTCTAGGAAATTCATATAGGGGTATGAGTAATGAAACCTAGCTAATTTCAACGTTCTGAGCGCGATGGCGCTGACAGATTTCGCGTTTGGCGACCCGGGTGCATCGAAGTGCGTGCAACGCACTGTATTCGGTCAAACAAGATGGAACAACTTTTTATCTGGTCGTCAAACGAACCCAACAAATACGCCACTTGACAGGTCTCGACGAGCCGGACGTCGTGGCGAAGTCCGTTTCGCAAAATGACGCTCGGATTACCTCGAAATGCGTGAAAAGCATAAAATTATTATTTTTCTCTAAATATCTTAAGTGTTATTGGGCCAGAGCCTTTGGGGCTTTGTGCATTGGGCCTCTGCCAACCTGAGAAGCCCACGAAGGCTGGTATGCAGAGCTCGGGGCTTGGGAGTAGGTGTGAACCCGGATTGAGGTTAATTAAACCAAGAATCTTGCATTAAACAAATTGGCTGCCTCTTGGACTGCCCTGGGCCAGAGTTCGAAGAGGTTTGGAGTGGAGTTCGAAGCATCATACTGCTCTGAGCCTTCCACACCATCCCAGAGTGAAGGGTGGCCGAGGGTCATAATCTCCATAGAGAAGAACTCGGGGGAGAGAGAGAGAAGGAAGAGAGTTGGACCAACTTCTTCCTGGATTGGATCTGAAGTGCTCAGGGAGTTCCTTGGCATCTCTGGAACATTGCTGGAGTTTCCCGAGGCCGCGTGTGGAGTGGAGACCAAAACCGGCTTCTTCCCTCCTTCACCAACTCCGGCCAAGGTAAGATCACCCTAACCACTGGTTTCTAGCACCCGAGACCCATTGCAGTAGACTCCCCATGTCCTAAGGATGCTCCGTGCACAAGCCCGAGCCCCATGCACGCGGGTTGGCCGGCGGGGAAAAGCTCTCGCCGGAAACCTAGAAGAGCTCCGCCGCAAGAGAACTCACAAACCGCTTGACCAATACGCACCAAAATTGGGGTGCCGAGACTGTAGAACAAGTAGAATAAATCTGCAAAGTTTGGGAATTTATGGTTGAGCCGTTTGCGAGAAAAATGATGCCCTAGCTTTTTGGAAAAGTGCATGTTGGCCGAGCTTGCTACTCCGGCGCCGGCGCGCCTCCTCGCCGCCGGGAACTTGTCCAGAAAGGTTTCTGGGACCAAGGGGAGTGTGACCATGCCTTTGCATGCGGCCCATGCAGCCTTGGAGGGAGCCGGCCATAATGAACCGAGAATGATCCAAATCTCGGCCGCCGGCGCTCCGGCCATCTCCGGCCGGGGTGGGGTGGTCGGGAAGCTTCCTGTGGATCAGAGGAACAATCCCCTCCAAGTTAGAAGGCTTCTAATTGCCTCTGTTGAAATCCGCCATTAGAGGCTTGAAGCTCGAAATGGAGCTTTGTGCCCCGCCGGCGCCGCCTCACCCCGTTGACCAGGTATGGGTATGGGAAGGTTCAGGGGAATGAGGTGCACCTGTTGGTGCCATTAGTTGAGCCCCAGAACTCTCGGTTGGATGGTCACGAATTTCAAAGCATGGGGTCATCTTCTTCCTCGGGCCCGGCCGGTTTGGGGGGATTATTGGTTGCTCCAGGTTTGGGAAAAATGATCCAGAACTTCAATGGATCAATTTGATCCAAGTTGGAAGTCCCCAGGTGCTGTGAATGCTGAGAACCAACTCTGGGTTGGTGTTGTGAAGCTTTGGGTATATTGTGCATGCTAGGTGTTTGTGGAAATGCCACAAAGAAGAAAGAGGTTGATTAAGGCTTCGAGTTGAATACCAAAGTTTCTCAGAATTGTCCCCTGAGCTTGATGCTCACTTCAGATCAATCTAGATCTGTGTGGACAAGTGTATGATGCATAGTGAACTTGGGTGAATGTAAGGATGTGGTTCTGGTTGAACCAGCAGACCTGGGCTGCAAAGAAGGTGAGCCCCAGTATCCTTGCAATGTTTAAGACATGTTTACATACAAAGTTTTGATAAATGAGGTATAAATGCAAAGTTATGTCATAATCAAGCCTTAACGCAATAAATTCTTAATAACTGTATTAGGGTCTGTTTGAAAAGTTGTAACAGTGTACTCCTGGCTATTTTGGGGTCACTGAACGCGATGCTCGCGTTTATTTTGGGTTTTGGTGAGCCGAAGAAACGAAAATGCGTTTCGGCTAGGTTAGACAAGTAAATTATGACCCGAAGTTTATTTTGGGTATCGTGCTGCCACAAATGGGTGAGCACGGCGTTCAGCAAGTCGAATGTCACCTGCTGGAGGTGACGGCTCGTAAAAATGTTTCTCAGTTTGAGAGAACGAGCCAAAACAGTGGTTATTTAGCATATAAAATCTAGTCTGAGTAAACCTGTGGGCCCTGCTGCAATTGTAACACTATGGTAAAGCTAAAGGAGTGTTCTAAAGTAGTAATGACCTTTCAGTGGGTTCCCTGGGGTTTTGAAAAGCTAAATTGCTTTATGTAGCACAAATCGACGAAATGGTCGGGTCGCGCTAGTTGCGCCTTGAACATTGGTAGACCCTGAGTTGTCATCTGGTATTTTGTAGGCCCCAGTCATCAGGAGCCAGCCCGTGATCCATCTTATCGCGACCGTCTACCTTGAGGTGGGTTTATCTTCGGTCCGGGCTTTATCATTTCGGTCATCTGGGGTACAGTATTGGTTGGACCCCTGTTCTTGTAGCCTAGATGTATATTTGAGCCTGCCTTCCTTTTGATCAGTTTTATACTGCTATATGCCTGATTTATGATCCCTATCAGTTATCTGATTATATGATGCATTGCATGATTGATCTTAGTTGCTTCCAGTTATTATGTTCTAAGTATATCTTGGACTTTTGCCATGCCTGATTGGTCACTAGCTAGCTATTAGATATTTACTATGTTTTCTCAGTATATCTTGGACATTACTCTTGTATGGACAGCCATTGTTCCTTTCTGTAATACAGTTTAGTGATTGCAGTGTTCCCTAGTTCGTATACTGCGTGATAGTATAGGGATCAGTTATTATTGTTCAGTATGAATGATATGTGACCTAGGAGAAAACTTAGTCAAATGGCATGAATGTAAAAACTGGAAGAAAACCTAGATTAAGAGGTCAAATGAGTGGCATGAAATTAGGAGATAACTCTAAGCAAACGAGTGGCATTGTCTTAGCGAATAACCTAAGGTTGCATGATAGAGTATTCTATATAGAGTTAATGAACTCTAATTTAAGATGAAATGCAAAATAGAGTTAAGAAACTCTAGGTTAATGCTGAGATGCAAGTTAGAGTTAATGAATTTTGGGTCAAGAATGAAATGCAATGCAATATAGAATCTATGAACTCAAGGTTGAATAAGTATAAATGATTAAGTGAATGAATGAAAGATGCAAAAGCTAAAAGAATTAAAATGGCACCCTCGGATTTGAGACTCGTCAATTTGGGAGTATGACTCCTTGGGTAGAGACCCGTCGGACGAGGAACTTCCGTAGGGACTAAAAGAATTAAAATGACACCTTCGGATTTGAGACTCGTCAATTTGGGAGTATGACTCCTTGGGTAGAGACCCGTCGGACGAGGTACTTCCGTAAGGATTAAAAGTAATTAAAAAATAATACATTCGGATTTGAGACTCGTCAATTTGGGAGTATGACTCCTTGGGTAGAGACCCGTCGGACGAGGTACTTCCGTAAGGATTAAAAGTAATTAAAAATGATACCTTCGGATTTGAGACTCGTCAATTTGGGAGTATGACTCCTTGGGTAGAGACCCGTCGGACGAGGTACTTCCGTAAGGATTAAAAGTAATTAAAAAATGATACCTTCGGATTTGAGACTCGTCAATTTGGGAGTATGACTCCTTGGGTAGAGACCCGTCGACGAGATACTTCCGTAAGGATTAAAAGTAATTAAAAAATGATACCTTCGGATTTGAGACTCGCATTTTGGGAGTGTGAGAGCGATAGCCATCTCCCCGGGCAGAGGACCTTTTGTCGCGCGAGGTACTTCCGAATGGTATGTAGAGCACCTATGTGCTTTTAGCGCCTTTGGATTGTCTCGTCTTATGGTAGCATGACTGCCGGGCATCGGCCTTTTGGGCGAGGTTTCCAAAGGGATAAGCAACTTGAACTAAAGCACAGTAACATGAATAAGTAAAAGAAAAGGTAAAGTGGTCTAGAGGAAAGATCCGTGAACCCACAGACAGCACTTGGATGTGCGGGGTAATGTCAGCCAGATAGGTGCCAGATAGTGGCATGAGCCTGAGGTCCTCGTGACCAATAGTGGCATTGATTGGGTACTTGATGTTCTTTGATTGATGCATAGCTTATATACTAGCATGCTTATTTCAGTACCTATTCCTGCTCAGTATACTCCTGTTGAGATCGATATATGCTTTACTGATTGTTTGATTATCCGCTTCTTAACCATGCTTACCTAACATGTTGATTTTTACTATCCTCTAGTATTGTATCCAGTAGGTACGGCTTGCTATTTCCCGGCCTGTCGTGCCCACTGGGATACACTCCGGTGTGTCTCACACCCTCGGGTGACTGTTTTTCAGGTCCTTCGGGTGCGGGGACCTTTGGACGTTCTGTGTGAGGACGCGTGGTAGATTTATCCCTGGTAGGATGTACCCCTTTTGGTTTAGTAAACATTTTAACTGATACTTTCTTTTGGAGAAACTGGATTGTAATAACTCTGGAACCTTGTGGATGTAATAGAGTAGAACTTATTTCGTTTATCTATCTTGTATCTACTCTGATTGACTGTATCTGTTAGCCGAGCACATATAGGGAAAACTCTGTTGGAGATACAGAGACTTTTCTATATGTGTGGCGGTCTGTTCACGCCTTGGAGGAAGCAAGTTTAAACTCTGATTTAAAAAAAAAAAAAAAAAAAAAAAAAAAAATTTAGACCCTTTTTCGAATCTCGGGGCGTGACACTCATAGGTTAGAATGATAGTGGTCTCCCTAAAATTTAGTTATGATTGGTGAAATAGTATGTTTTAAGGGATATAAATAGTTAAAGAGATAGATGTAATATATGTGGATTTTAATTTTCAAAATAAAAAATTCAAATGATTTTTGGAGAATTTAAACTTGAAAATTTGAATTTCAATGGAGTGTTCGCGATGAAACGACTAACGTAACGGAACAAAACATGAACGCGATGAAATAAAATCGTTACCTGAACGGTCTCGTCGAGCTGAATGTTGTGGTGAAGTCCAATTTAAAATTCGGCGAATCAAAACCATGGAAAAATGTAGAGAACGGGTTTTGCATCGACCACCGACTCCGCAGTTGATCACAGAAAAATCTGGAAATGCTTGGAGCATGTGTATTTTATATTTACAGCGGGGTTCGGGAGATTTCTGAGTGTTGCGGAAGCTTTCGGGGCGAAAAGTGAGTCGGCGGCGCGAGTTTCGAAGCTTGCTGGAGGCTACAGGGGCTGCTGCAGGATTTCTATGCGTTTGGGCTGTTGAGTTCCGGAACAGGCCTCTGTGTTCCGGAACAGGCACTTGAGTTCCGGAACAGGCCTTTGTGTTCCGAAACCCAGCAGCAGGATGGTGGTTTTTGAGTTGCTGACTTGGATTTTTTAGAGGGGCTTTGAGGTAATTTCACTTTCCCATTGTATTAGCCCTACACTTGGTCTATTTATATGAGCCTTTCACCCTGCTTCTTCTCCACCATGACCTAAGGCAAAAGGAGAAAGAAAGGAAGAAAAGGAGAAGAAGAAGAGAGAGTTGGAGCTTGGAGTTGGTTAGTTCCTGCAGCTTGGAGTTGACCCAAGCCGCGCGCGCAACGAGCTCCATACAAGGTAGGTTGGCAGATAAATTTTGTAGGCTTTTTGGATTTATTTTATGGGTTTGGAGCAGATTTTTGAGTTGCATGTTCTTTCTCTCTTTTCCCTGCTTGCTGTTGGAAGCAGCTTGGGCTGCTTGGGTTGTAGGTTGGTTACTGCGCAGGGCCGAAGCAGCATGCATGCATGCATGCACGTGCTGGTGTTGCGGTTGGCTGAGAAGGACCCGAGTTGCGCAGGGAGCTTGTAGAGGACTTGAGGTTGTAGCGTGAGCTTCCGGGGATTTTTCGGGGCGCGCGATAGTGCGCGCGCGCGGGGGGCGCAGTTTCAGATTTTTCGTCAGATTGTGGTTTCGGCACGTCCCCGACTTCGGCTTGCCTACGGAAAGCTTTTTAGGTGGGTTAAAATTCTTCCAAATTATATGGAATGCCTTCTAATGCTTCTGTATGCTTTTTGATCATGTCTAGTGTATTATTTTTACTGTTGGTAAATCTGATAGTTGCCTAGGAAATTCCAGAAAATTCGGTAAAAACCCCAGATTATTTTTAGCATGCTCCTGTTATTGCAAGACACTAGTTTGCATGGTTAGAAAGCATTATCTTCGCACCGGGATCGTTTTAAAAATCTTAAAGCCCGTTTTAAGGAAAAATCGGCATTTTAAAGGTGGTTTATTTAACTATGAGATCGACAGTGAGTTGATATGATTCCAGGGTGCATGTGACCTCGTGCCTGGGGGCCGAGGGATTTTTGTTTGGTTCTTGGATGATTCTACTAGTGTCCTGGGGATTAGAGATGGCTCATCAGATTGAGTCGGGAGGGTTCACTGACCTAGACATGAGATGTGATGTTGGCATTCGAGTTTCGATCTGTTTGATCGTGTATTAGAGCCTGTAGGCGCCGCTTTATGACAGATATGATACTTTGAGCTCGGTGGGGTTGCTCCCCTCGAGTACGCTCCGGATGCGTTTGAGATGATTGAGATGATCAAACTAGGGCGTCCCACGTGGAGTGGGCAGGTGCATTCCTAGTAGTTGGTAGGACACCCCACGTGGAGTGGGCAGGTGCGTCCCTAGTAGTCAGTAGGATGCCCCACGTGGAGTGGGCAGGAGCGTTCCTAGACTTAGGCACAGGCCTGACTGGACCCGATAGGGCAGTCATAGAGATTGGGTGATATGAGCGGGTGGTTGCATTATATGTTCATAGATGGTTTTCCTTTGAGCATTGTATTTGAGGCATGTAGTGGTAGTTTATTTTTCAGCTTGCATATTATCTATCTACCTATCTATCTGTTGCCTCCAGTAGACTTAGTGGGCATACCGTGGACTTTGGCGACGGTACCCACTGAGAGCTACCTTCTGCAGTAGTTCTCACACCCGCTGTGGTGACAGGTTTTCCTGAGGCGGCTACTCCGGGATTAGCTCGTGCGTGGCCGACTAGTTGCTTACCTGAGTCTGTTGAGTCAGAGGTAGAGTCGCTCTGTATTTTTTGTGACACCCCCGGAATTTGGATTAGTCCTCTATATAAATGATATAATAGGACTAAATCTCTAACTCGGCTATAGCATTTTGGATGGTAGCAAGATCCAAGAGGAACATGAGAGTTAAGCGTGCTAGAGCTAGAGTAGCTCTAGGATGGGTGACCCCCTGGGAAGTGGGGCGTCACAGTTGGTATCAGAGCTATTCACCAGCCGGAAATGTGAGATGAGTCTCGGCTGAGCCAGGGTTATATAGCGGGTAGAGCGAGGCTCCCCGGCTAATGACCGTTGTGAGTGGAGTGCAGCTCCTCACAAGGTCGGCTAAGGCTAGCGAGACGAGTCTCACATCGCCTGGTGCTTGTGAGTGTGCTTGAGCCTGACGTGGACGTCAGGGCTTAAAGGGGGGAAGAATGTGACACCCCCAGAATTTGGATTAGTCCTATATATAAATGATATAATAGGACTAAATCTCTTAACCCGGCTATAGCATTTTGGATGGGTGACCCGGCTAAGCGTGCTAGAGCTAGAGTAGCTCTTAACCCGGCTAAGCGTGCTAGAGCTAGAGTAGCTCTAGGATGGGTGACCCTCTGGGAAGTGGGGCGTCACAGTTGGTATCAGAGCTATTCACCAGCCGGAAATGTGAGATGAGTCTCGGCTGAGCCAGGGTTATATAGCGGGTAGAGTGAGGCTCCCCGGCTAATGACCGTTGTGAGTGGAGTGCAGCTCCTCACAAGGTCGGCTAAGGCTAGCGAGACGAGTCTCACATCGCCTGGTGCTTGTGAGTGTGCTTGAGCCTGACGTGGACGTCAGGGCTTAAAGGGGGGAAGAATGTGACACCCCCAGAATTTGGATTAGTCCTATATATAAATGATATAATAGGACTAAATCTCTTAACCCGGCTATAGCATTTTGGATGGTAGCAAGATCCAAGAGGAACATGAGAGTTAAGCGTGCTAGAGCTAGAGTAGTTCTAGGATGGGTGACCCCCTGGGAAGTGGGGCGTCACAGTTGGTATCAGAGACATTCACCAGCCGGAAATGTGAGATGAGTCTCGGCTGAGCCAGGGTTATATAGCGGGTAGAGCGAGGCTCCCCGGCTAATGACCGTTGTGAGTGGAGTGCAGCTCCTCACAAGGTCGGCTAAGGCTAGCGAGACGAGTCTCACATCGCCTGGTGCTTGTGAGTGTGCTTGAGCCTGACGTGGACGTCAGGGCTTAAAGGGGGGAAGAATGTGACACCCCCGGAATTTGGATTAGTCCTCTATATAAATGATATAATAGGACTAAATCTCTAACCCGGCTATAGCATTTTGGATGGTAGCAAGATCCAAGAGGAACATGAGAGTTAAGCGTGCTAGAGCTAGAGTAGTTCTGGGATGGGTGACCCCCTGGGAAGTGGGTGGTTCCCACTTTTGTACTAGTCAGAGATATTGTATTTATGTCAGTTACTGGATCATGTATTTTGGACTTGGGTTTTATAGTGATTTCAGTTTTACTTCTTAGCGTAGTTTCTTTCAGCTCTGATATCTGTATAGCTATAGATCTTATTTGCAGGTAGACGCTTTATCTGTGCGGGAAGTCCCGTGTAGGCGGCGGATCTGTTGGCGAGCCCGGATCGCAGTTTCGACCCCGGGGCGTGACAAAAAATGTAAAAAGCATAGTTTTCACAGAGTTATTTTGAAAAGGAGCCTGTATTTTATGCGCCGAATCATGCGAGATCGCACGTGGAAGGTCCTCTGTGCAAAACTCACCTACAGTGAGGGACCCAATTAAAATTATATGGGTTTTGTGGACATTTTAGTATATTTTTTGTCTCTATTTAAAAGCACCTAGGGTTTCCTCTTTGGAAACCCTAGCCGCACGAGCCCTAACTCCCCCACAGCCTCCTGCGCCTTCTTCCTTTCCTTTGCTACCCTACCCGAGCAACTTAGCCGCCAGCTGCAGCCGCTGGACGCCGAAAGAGGATCCTTATTTCTCTTTCTTCTTTGTTCTTGGGCTGGGAGGTGTCTGAGACCACCAAGTGTTGCAGCAGTCCTCAGGGATCCCACCATAATCTTCAGCAACCTCCCCAGAGCCTCCCTGAGCAGCTCCACCACTGACCGCCGCCGCTGGACGCTGGAAAAAGGCTTATTGTCTCCTTTCTTCTTGATCTCGAGCTGGGAGGAAGCCGAGGCCACCAAACCACCTCCGCTTGCTTCTGGACCTCACCACTATCTGTAGAGTCCGGGCATTCCAATGCCTTCGAATACCCTTCTTTTTGTGACGGAGTTGTTAGGGAAGCTTTTCACTGTGTTTTCTGCAATGGACTGGCCTGGACCGCTAGTATTTTTCTGCGTTTGAGCTCGAAAAACGGAGAACGGCAAAGCGAACGGATTCGGATTCCGATTTAGGGATCTCCCGGAATGGGGGTCAAAGCGTTTGCCTTTGAGTTGTGCATCGGAATCCGTGCTAAGTGGCCAGCACGCTTTTCGAGGCGATCGGACTTTTCATCTTGTTATGTCTGTGGGTTATTTTAATCTTTCGGGTGGTACCCCGACCTTTCGGTTTTTCGTTTTGGGTCCTAATTTAATATTTTCGGCTGTTAGGGGGGGTTGAAATTCTAGAATTTTTGGGCTGATCGTCGGGGTTTGCGGGTATTTTTAGGTGATAGAGCTCGCAAAACGGTGAACGGTGGCGCGATCGGTTTTGAATTCCGACCCCGGAATCTCCCAGAATTTAATTTTGAAGCTTGGACCCCTTTTAGGCGCTCCGGGATCCGTGCGGGCGATTGACACGCTTTACGAGACAATCGTAGCCGTCGATTTTTGTTCCGGTTATTTTAGGGTTTCCTTAAAACCGGGGGCCGTAGGGTTTTTCTCTTGACGGCTATGGTTTAAGGCAGCGCTTTTAAGAAAGAAAAAGGGGAACCCCAATTCATTTTTTCCTCCTTCTTCAACCGTGGGCGTGAGGAACCGAGGCGGCGAGACGGGGAGAAGGAAGGACGATCGCACGCCCTGCGGAACCCGGCGAACGAGAGCGGGACGATCCTCTTTCTTCCTCCCTTACCGGCGAAAACGAGGTGAGCGGTTCGGATATTTCCGTTCCTTTTTCGGTAGGAGGTTTTCCTTGTTGTCGTGTCGCGTTTGAGGCGAGTTTGGTGCTAAACGGGAGGCCGCCGCCGCCGTGGTTAAACGGGAGGCCGCCGCCGCCGTTACCGTGTTCGCGAGGTCTTCGCCGGGGTCGCACGGGAGCGAAAACGGAGAAGAAATCGCGAAACGGGGGCGAAAACGGAGAAAAATAGGGTTTACTGTTCATGGTCGTACGGCTTCTTCAGCCGCGGTCCACAGACCCAGGCGTGCACCCGGTGCACGCCCCGCTGTCCCAGAACCGCAGACCCGGCACACAAAATCGTGCGCCGGGCTGCACACTGTGCGCGGTGCACGCTCCAGGCGTGCACCCGGCGCACGCATCGGCAGCCAGAGCCGCGGACCCGGTGCAAGCTTTCGTGCGCCGGCCCGGCCCGCTCAGGCGCGGTGCACGCTGCGACGTGCACCCGGTGAGCGCCGCAGGCCCCTGCGGCCGTGAGCCCGGTGCACGCTCGTGTCGTGCACCGGCCCGGCCCAGGATGCGCGGTGCACGCTTCCTGCGTGCACCTGGCGCATGCCGCGCAACCGCCGACGCTGTAAACCCGGTCCACGCGCTGCTCCGTGCACCATCCGTCAGCCGGAAGTTCGGTAGCTCCGTTTTGGCCCGTTCTTCCACCGTTTTGAGCGCCGTTTTCGCTGTTGGGATCACCATTTCCGCGGTTTCCTTGGCATGGCCACTTGGGATCTTTTTGGTCACCGTTTCGTCCCGTTTTTGAGTGTTTTTGACCGCGACGATGTTTTTAACATTATTCCTTACTGTAGCTTTTTCGGGCACGGTGTGGGAATGTTTTAACTGGAATTTTCCGCACACCTTCTTCTCCTTCGCGCTCCAGGTGGGTACCCCTTGGAATGTCCTTGTGCATGTTTCCGTTATCGTTATTTATATCTTGTAAGGGGTGATATGGACCCCCGGGTTTAATGAATGTCGTGGTAGAAGACTAGATGGGCAGATTGCCCCTCCGAACAACAGTAGGATTGTTTGGAGCATGCTAGCGATGAAGATGACGAACAGTGTGACCAGTCGGACGTCGAAAGGTGAGTTCCTTTTCCGACAGTTATTGAGTCGGGAAACGAGGACAATTGGTAAGAGCAAAGGTTTGACACGTTAAAATGTTGCTAACCCCCGTTTATGCTTACATTTTTATTATCACCATGTTTATGGCGACTAAGGGTCGCTATGCTCGACGACACACCATGTTCTGGGAGATGGCCGAGGCAGGTGCCCGGTCTGGGTTACCGAGGTTGGTGCTCGGTTTGGTTAACCGAGGTTGGTGCTCGGTCAAGGCTCTTGTTTTGCTACACGCACACCGGCGGTTTGGCCACCGCGAGGGTGTGCTTTTCCGGAAAAGTGGTAATGGTGACCCGTGTACCGCACGCGATGGTGGCGTTAGGAATGGGGGCCCCCGTGGGTGGGGGGTGTGAGCGGTGATGCCGAGGCGGGTGCTCGGCGGCCAAGGCAGGTGCTCGGCAGGGGTACCGAGGCAGGTGCTCGGTGTGGTTGCCGGGGGAGGTGCCCGGTTTTGTTTGCACAAGGTCCTGCATTGTTTTGTTTGCACAGGGTCCTGCATTGTTTTGTTTGCACAAGGTCCTGCATTGTTTTGTTGCACAAGGTTCTGCATTGTATTGTTTGCACGGGGTTCTGCGTTGCATGGTTTGCACAGGGTGCTTCATTGTTGATTGCTCTGGTTCTTATCGTGGTTTGCCTTACTCTAGCCCTTATTGCTTTTATTATTATTTCTGGTCACTGACTCCCCACTCCGTGACAGGTTCGCCCAGTCCGCCCAGAGTCGAGCGCTAGGTCGTTGGTGAGGCCGCATGAGCGATCTTCTGGCCCATTTGGGGCTACAGATACGGTTTACTTTACTTTTTTTGTCCATTTCATTACGCATTGTAGCTAGTTGTGGATCGCGATACCCCCGTGGGATCGATGTGGATGTTGGGCTATTCGATAGCTCCTTTGGATGTGTGTTTTGTTCTTATTTCTTTGGCTTGGCCGCTTTTAAACTACAAATTCTATGGACTTATGTGGTTTCGAAAATAGTTTTAATAAAACCTGATGTCGAGTGGGCATCGCTTTCAAAACCCTGTGGTTTTTTCCTTTCGAAAATAGTTGGCCTCTTTATTACTCGTGGAAATTGATTGTACGTTGTGAAGATGATTGTATGTGAATGGCAACCGGTCTAGTGTGGTTAAAGGCATGTTTATGTGAACCTTGTAAGCAGGACGCCGTGCATATACAAAGGAGACTCTGCCGGTTTGCAGAGTGAATTTGTATATGCGGCGGGTCTGGGCACGTACTGAGGGAGATTTGTTTCAAAAAAAAAAAATATATAGAAAAAGAACAAGAAATTTTGGGAGCATCGGTGGCTCCCCTTCCGCGCGTAAAAAAATAAAAAACCCCCCGGGGCGTGACAGATTAAGATGGTATGAGAGCGAAACAACTCTAACCACAGTAGACGTTGTCCAACATCCACGGGGTATATCATCACTAGCTACTAACTAATGAAATGATTAGGGTATAGATGCGTAGAGATGCGAGAGTGCGGGATTGTTAAGTTGGTTCCTTTTTGGTTTAACTCGGGTGATGTGCTGGTGTAGTCGGGTTAACTTGGAGGTTGGGGTCGGGGCCGACTGCCACTGGGGCCTTGACGGTCGCTGTAAATGGGTGGCTTAGGCAACCAGTACAGGACACGGTGGGTCTGCTGACGGTGTTCATGCACATGCTGCGGCTGTTAGCACCGCAGATCGTAGCGCCGGCCTTCGTTCTCCCGAACCCCCTTTCCTCCGCCGACGTTCTGGTCATCGTTAGTACTGGTGGCGCGGGTGGTAGTGTAACCCACCGGTGTTTGTTAGTGTGTCGGCCGTTTCGTCGGTCGCGAGTAACTGGTTAGCCTTTTTGCCTAAAATAGTACCTTCGGGGTCTTCTGGTGTTAAGCTACAGCGGGTAGTCGGCCGATCCGCTTTGCATCTTGGACTAGGCAGGGGTGGGAGCGAGGACTCTTCCCCTACGGTTGTTACCCATTGTTCGATTTTTTTTACCGTAGTCACTGCGATGGTTGTAGAGATCGTCGCGATGGGGGTCTTGGGGTGCCCCTTTGGATTGAAAAGGGAGACCCCCAAGGCTAGTAAATCTTATCTGCATGGGCTCGACTTTGGTTAGAGAGACCGTGGCTCGCTTCACACAGGTGCGCGTTAGCGGCGACTATCTGGGGGTTTAGCTTTTGACGCTGGGTGATGCCAGTAGCTCTTTTAAGGGAGTTGTGAGGGTGTAGCCCGGGGCTGGGTTCCCGTCTTCTGCACAAGAGGGCCGTTTAGGTTGTCCTATGGGTGGGTGAACGCATGTTACCTTGAGTGCGCCTGGAAACCTAGGTAACCTTTTTGGACAGGTCTTTCTCGCTATTTTTCGCTGCAGGTTTTCTCTTTGACCCGATAGGTTTCAGATGGGTAGTCGATTGTACCCGGAGGCCTCTGTTTTAGTGGGCTTCGAGCTTAGAAGTTCCCTGGTGGGGGTATCGCTGTTTGGTTTGGAGTTTTACTGCTTAATTCGATGCCCGGCGCTTGGAGGGGCAACGGATTGGGACCGAGCGTTAGTGGTTTATCTGAGTGTCACACCTCGTCGGCGCCGGGACGGAGGTAGGACCTGACCTTGTGAGTTTTGTCGCCAGCTTCCCGTGACCAAGGCATAATCATGAGGCTTAGTTGTGAGCATTTTGGGTCGATGATCTTGAAAGGCAGGTGTGGGTCATGGGGATCTGTCGACTGCACTGGTCACTCGGCTATGATGCCTTGTACGCAGCCCTTTCTGTGGGGTAGACCTTGTGGTAGGCCTTAGAGCTGAAGCCTAAATTTAGTTTTGACCGTCGCCCCGATCAGACGGACCGTCGGAGCAGGTAATCCGGGATGGTGGATATGCTCCGAGCTTGTGACTCGTGTTGGTGACGGGTGGGTGCGGTCCGTGTGGGTGACGGGTGAGTTCATTGCTCTCAGGGGAGATTTTTCTGGTAGTTAGTAACCCAGTTGGTTTAGCTGGCACCCCTGGGAGCCTCGCGAGGGTGTTAGTGTGGTCTTTCCCTCATTGTCGGGTTAGTTATGTTGGACTTTTAGGGGCTCTTCGGTGTGGGTTGGGAGGTATGACTGGGGCACCTTGACGCGTCGCGAGACCCTTGTTGCTGCCTGCTCAGCGCGGACAGAGGTGGCCTGCGGACCGGTGGTGTTATGACGGGGAAACTCCAAGTCGGGAAACGGGAATGCGACGTGGTGCCGGGCAGGGTTCGGGTTACGAGGTATCAGGCGAAGGTGTAGTTACCTGGTTCTCCGGGCCTAGCGACCCGACCCTCTGCATCGCTCGGAGACACCCCGGTTGTAAGGATTACTCCCAACGTCTTCCTACCTGAATTGCCAGGGATACCCCTGAGCGAGGGGTCGTCCTCCCCTTCAAGCTTCTACCAAGCACGCAACCTATCACTTAGGCGCCTTACGGAATAGGTTTTGCGGAATTGAGGGAACTCAGGACGCAACTAGGAGACATTCTAGACAAGGAGTTCTTCAGGCCGAGGGTGCCGCCTTGGGGGCGCACCCGTTTTCTTCGTGCGAAAGAAGGACAGAATCTTACGCCGGCACATCAGCTACAGGAAGATGAACAGGATACAATGAAGAACAAGCTCAGGATTGGTGACCTCTTCAACCCACCGCGAGAAGCTGTTTGCTAAGTCCAAGAAACGTGATATCTGACTTCGCGAAGTGGGCATTTTGGGGCACATTGCGTCAGCAACGGGAATCGTAGGGAATGAGAGCGGAACTGCTGCCCGACACGCGATTCGGAATTGGCAGCAGTCGTCTTCGCTATAAAGCTTTGGAGACACCACCTTTGGAATCCATCGTGACGTGTTTCGGGTCGCCTGAGCCTTAAGCTTGGCTCACATAGGAATAGTTGTTTTGTGGCAGAGGCGTTGGTTGGAGTTGCTAAAGGACTCGACTCGTCCATTCGGTATCACCCCCGGGGATCACCCCGGAAAAGTAAATGTAGTAGCTGATGCTTTGAGCAGGAATGGTCAAATCGAGGAGGAACCGATGAGCGCGATTACTCAGCAGGACAGGTACGGTCGCGCGACTGTTGTCCTTGATGGTCAAGCCTACCCTATGAAAGAAATCTTGGAAGGCCAGAAGACGGGCGCACAGATACAGCGTGTTTGAAACAAGATTCCCCCGGACCACGCGAGCGACTTTTCGGCAAGTGCGAACGGTGCAATACAATTACGAGGGCGGAATTGCGTGCCCGAGCTGCCAGAGTTGAGGGAAGAGATACTGTCATAGGCGCACTGCGCCCCCTATGTGGCGCATTCGGGAGACACGAAGATGTTCAAGGACACGATGCGGTTTGAGTCACAATGGATCGACTGATGAAGTCGGCTCTTTTCCCCACCCAACCATACGACGTGGACTAGAGACACCCGGCTCGTGTCGAACCTTTGGCAAAGTCTACTTTGAACTCCAGAGACTAAACCACACTTCAGCACGGCGTTTCTCCCCAAGACCGACGGACAGTCCGAGCAAGCGATCCGGATTCTCGAATATATGCTTCGACCCTGCGTACTTGATTCGAATGATGGAAGACTACTGCTGTTGAACTTGGAGAGGACCTGAGCTTCGATGAGACACCAGTGCGAATCTTAGCACGAGAGGACAAAAAGGGTTGCGCAGCCGGACGATCCCCTATGCCAAGGTGCTGTGGAGCCACGAGGAAGAATGCGAAGCGCCGTGGGAACTAGAGGCAAAGATGAAGGGGTGCTACCCAGTTTTACCCGTTGCGGACTCGGGTTAAGTTTCGAGGACGAAACTTGTTTTAAGAGGTGAGAGATGTAGAGTCCGGGCATTCCAATGCCTTCGAATACCCTTCTTTTTGTGACGGAGTTGTTAGGGAAGCTTTTCACTGTGTTTTCTGCAATGGACTGGCCTGGACCGCTAGTATTTTTCTGCGTTTGAGCTCGAAAAACGGAGAACGGCAAAGCGAACGGATTCGGATTCCGATTTACGGATCTCCCGGAATGGGGGTCAAAGCGTTTACCTTTGAGTTGTGCATCGGAATCCGTGCTAAGTGGCCAGCACGCTTTTCGAGGCGATCGGACTTTTCATCTTGTTATGTCAGTGGGTCATTTTAATCTTTCGGGTGGTACCCCGACCTTTCGGTTTTTCGTTTTGGGTCCTAATTTAATATTTTCGGCTGTTAGGGGGGGGTTGAAATTCGAGAATTTTTGGGCTGATCGTCGAGGTTTGCGGGTATTTTTAGGTGATAGAGCTCGCAAAACGGTGAACGGTGGCGCGATCGGTTTTGAATTCCGACCCCGGAATCTCCCAGAATTTAATTTTGAAGCTTGGACCCCTTTTAGGTGCTCCGGGATCCGTGCGGGCGATTGACACGCTTTACGAGACAATCGTAGCCGTCGATTTTTGTTCCGGTTATTTTAGGGTTTCCTTAAAACCGGGGGCCATAGGGTTTTTCTCTTGACGGCTAGGGTTTAAGGCGGCGCTTTTAAGAAAGAAAAAGGGGAACCCCAATTCATTTTTTCCTCCATCTTCAACCGTGGGCGTGAGGAACCGAGGCGGCGAGACGGGGAGAAAGAAGGACGATCGCACGCCCTGCGGAACCCGGCGAACGAGAGCGGGATGATCCTCTTTCTTCCTCCCTTACCGGCGAAAACGAGGTGAGCGGTTCGGATCTTTCCGTTCCTTTTTCGGTAGGAGGTTTTCCTTATTGTCGTGTCGCGTTTGAGGCGAGTTTGGTGCTAAACGGGAGGCTGCCGCCGCCGTGGTTAAACGGGAGGCCGCCGCCGCCGTTACCGTGTTCGCGAGATCTTCGCCGGGGTCGCACGGGAGCGAAAACGGAGAAGAAATCGCGAAACGGGGGCGAAAACGGAGAAAAATAGGGTTTACTGTTCATGGTCGTACGGCTTCTTCAGCCGCGGTCCACAGACCCAGGCGTGCACCCGGTGCACGCCCCGCTGTCCCAGAACCGCAGACCCGGCACACAAAATCGTGCGCCGGGCTGCACACTGTGCGCGGTGCACGCTCCAGGCGTGCACCCGGCGCACGCATCGGCAGCCAGAGCCGCGGACCCGGTGCAAGCTTTCGTGCGCCGGCCCGGCCCGCTCAGGCGCGGTGCACGCTGCGACGTGCACCCGGTGCGCGCCGCAGGCCCCTGCGGCCGTGAGCCCGTTGCACGCTCGTGTCGTGCACCGGCCTGGCCCAGGATGCGCGGTGCACGCTTCTTGCGTGCACCCGGCGCATGCCGCGCAACCGCCGACGCTGTAAACCCGGTCCACGCGCTGCTCTGTGCACCATCCGTCAGCCGGAAGTTCGGTAGCTCCGTTTTGGCCCGTTCTTCCACCGTTTTGAGCGCCGTTTTTGCCGTTGGGATCACCATTTCCGCGGTTTCCTTGGCATGGCCACTTGGGATCTTTTTGGTCACCGTTTCGTCCCGTTTTTGAGTGTTTTTGACCGCGACGATGTTTTTAACATTATTCCTTACTGTAGCTTTTTCGGGCACGGTGTGGGAATGTTTTAACTGGAATTTTCCGCACACCTTCTTCTCCTTCGCGCTCCAGGTGGGTACCCCTTGGAATATCCTTGTGCATGTTTCCGTTATTGTTATTTATATCTTGTAAGGGGTGACGTGGACCTCCGGGTTTAATGAATGTCGTGGTAGAAGACTAGATGGGCAGATTGCCCCTCCGAACAACAGTAGGATTGTTTGGAGCATGCTAGCGATGAAGATGACGAACAGTGTGACCAGTCGGACGTCGAAAGGTGAGTTCCTTTTCCGACAGTTATTGAGTCGGGAAACGAGGACAATTGGTAAGAGCAAAGGTTTGACACGTTAAAATGTTGCTAACCCCCGTTTATGCTTACATTTTTATTATCACCATGTTTATGGCGACTAAGGGTCGCTGTGCTCGACGACACACCATGTTCTGGGAGATGGCCGAGGCAGGTGCCCGGTCTGGGTTACCGAGGTTGGTGCTCGGTTTGGTTAACCGAGGTTGGTGCTCGGTCAAGGCTCTTGTTTTGCTACACGCACACCGGCGGTTTGGCCACCGCGAGGGTGTGCTTTTCCGGAAAAGTGGTAATGGTGACCCGTGTACCCCACGCGATGGTGGCGTTAGGAATGGGGGCCCCCATGGGTGGGGGGTGTGAGCGGTGATGCTGAGGCGGGTGCTCGGCGGCCGAGGCAGGTGCTCGGCAGGGGTACCGAGGCAGGTGCTCGGTGTGGTTGCCGGGGGAGGTGCCCGATTTTGTCTGCACAAGGTCCTGCATTGTTTTGTTTGCACAGGGTCCTGCATTGTTTTGTTTGCACAAGGTCCTGCATTGTTTTGTTGCACAAGGTTCTGCATTGTATTGTTTGCACGGGGTTCTGCGTTGCATGGTTTGCACAGGGTGCTTCATTGTTGATTGCTCTGGTTCTTATCGTGGTTTGCCTTACTCTAGCCCTTATTGCTTTTATTATTATTTCTGGTCACTGACTCCCCACTCCGTGACAGGTTCGCCCAGTCCGCCCAGAGTCGAGCGCTAGGTCGTTGGTGAGGCCGCGTGAGCGATCTTCTGGCCCATTTGGGGCTATAGATACGGTTTACTTTACTTTCTTTGTCCATTTCATTACGCATTGTAGCTAGTTGTGGATCGCGATACCCCCGTGGGATCGATGTGGATGTTGGGCTATTCGATAGCTCCTTTGGATGTGTGTTTTGTTCTTATTTCTTGGCTTGGCCGCTTTTAAACTACAAATTCTATGGACTTATGTGGTTTCGAAAATAGTTTTAATAAAACCTGATGTCGAGTGGGCATCGCTTTCAAAACCCTGTGGTTTTATCCTTTCGAAAATAGTTGGCCTCTTTATTACTCGTGGAAATTGATTGTACGTTGTGAAGATGATTGTATGTGAATGGCAACCGGTCTAGTGTGGTTAAAGGCATGTTTATGTGAACCTTGTAAGCGGGACACCGTGCATATACAAAGGAGACTCTGCCGGTTTGCAGAGTGAATTTGTATATGCGGCGGGTCTGGGCACGTACCGAGGGAGATTTGTTTCAAAAAAAAAAAAATATATATAGAAAAGAACAAGAAATTTTGGGAGCATCGGTGGTTCCCCTTCCGCGCGTAAAAAAAAAAAAAACCCCCCGGGGCGTGACACTATCTTTTCCATCATCTAGAGATCTCCTTGGGGCAGCCTCGAAGCTGGAATAATACCTGCAAGCCGCCAGTGCCAGAACTTCCTCCTAAAACCCCAGATCTGCCGCCTTGAGTCGCACACCACCTCCGCTGCCTCTGGCCTGGTTCAACGGACTAGTGAGCCTCTGCTGGACCCAAAGAGCCTCCCCATTACTTCTCAAGCGCCCTCGGTTAGTAGCATCACCGGAGGAGGAAACTCTAGTTTTCTGCACTTAAGGCTTTGCCGATCTTCACCCAATGCCGCCACCTCCGACCACTTGCATTGCACCTCGATGAGCTCCCCTCGATGGAACCGACCTCCCGGTGCCCTGGGTTGGGCCCTTGAGACGTCGGAGCACGAGCTCAGCCAAGCCAAACTCTAGGTTGGTCACAAGATTCTCTCCAACCAACCGCCGCTCTAGGCCATCGGTGCGGTACCTGGCTGACCCCCTAGCACCACTCTCGACCCCCTCATGCCTTTACATGCGTTTATTGTCATGCCCCGAGGTCAAACTGCGACCCGGGCTCGCCAACAGATCCGCCATCTGTACGGAAAGCCCCGCACAGACGAAGCGTCTACCTGCAAGTCAGATCTATAGCTAAACATGTATCAGAGCTGAAATGAAATAACTTGCTACAAAAAAGAAATACTGAACATCTGAATAAAAGATAAGTCCAAATACATAGTTCTCCCACTAAGAAATAAATACAAATCCAGACTGTCCAGTACAAAAGTGGAATATCAAAATACAGGGTACCTCTATCTCTGACTCTCAAAATAAAAGGGTAAGGAGCTAATCGGCCACGCTCTTACCTCGATCCGCTGCCTCCGCTCTAGCTGAAGCCGGAACAGCAACGCCTGGGAAACCTGTCACCGCAGCGGGTGTGAGAACTACTGCAATTGGTAGTTCTCAGTGGGTACCATCACCAATATCTACGGTATGTCTACTAAGTCTACAGGAGGCAAAATAATGTGTATGGAGGTAATAGAAAAAGCTGAAATGAAACTACAGCTACTATGCCTCAAATATCATGTTCAAAGAAAAACTCGACTAAGAACATACTATGCATCCACTCGCTCACGAGGAACTCACGTCAACCCAATCTCACTGACCGCTAAAACTGGTCCAGTCCAACCTGCGCCCCCTACTACTCCAACGTAGGGTGTCCGATCACCCCTACTACTCCAACGTAGGGTGTCCAATCGGACTATGAAGTACCACGCATAGCAGCCTCATCAGGTGCATCATCATCGCATCCGGAGCGTAACTCGAGGGGAGCGACCCCATCGAGCTCAAGCCCATCTGGCATAAAAGCGGCATCTGCAGGCTATGATCCTCGATCAAACAGATCGGAAACTCAAATACTAATGATCCCTCAATCATGTCTAGGTCGGAGAACACTCCACGACTCATTCTGATAAAGCCCATAAAAACCCTCAAGACACTAGAAACTCACCCCAGAGTCAAATAAAAAATCCACTCGGCCCCCAGACACGAGGATACATGCACCCTGAACCCATCCAACCCCTCTGGGCGATCTCAACATTTAAAAACTATTTTTAAAGTCAATTCTCATTTAAACCCAGTTCGATGATTTTTAAAACGGTTCAGGTGCAATTTTAATGCCAATTAAATCATACAGTCTAGTGTCACATGATATCAGGAGTTTACTAAAAATGATCAGGGGTTCAGATTATCATTCTATAATTTTCTGGGTAACTAACCCTATTAACAGTTATAAAGCATAATAACAGACATTCTAGACATGCTAACATGCATACTGGAGCATTAGAGGGCATTCCATAAAGCTTGGAAAAAAAAACCTCCATCCCACCTTGGTCGAGAAGAACAGATCCAACCACGCCTCCCCACAAAAATACCAAGCTCACTGCGACGTCTGTAACAAAAGTCCAAAACGGAGCACAATTAGTCCAAAAAAAAAAAAAACACATATCCGCTGTCCTGCGCAAACAGTCCCAGAAATGGCTAATTTTCTCCTATGAATCGATCTCCAAAAATTCCAGAGAAATCACCGTCGCGATCCTTGCGAAGAGTAGATGAAAAACAAGTATTTATACGCCCCGTTCCGATACTCGTAGGCTGAGAAAACCCATCAACACTCCCCCACTGTCCGGAAATCTTCCATAGAAAATGGGGTCCAAAGGTGATCCAAAAAACCCAATAAACACACGAAACATGGGGAAGAGGTAAATACAAGAAATGTAGACCTACCAGTCCTGAAGACAACGCCACAAGAATCACCTAAAAAGTCCTTCGGGGCTGCTCAGGGGAGTCCGCGGACCGAAATGTGACGGAAAAGGCCGCCGGAAAAGGAACGTCGAAGTGCGCCGAATCGCCGTAGACGTCGATGTTGCGGCCTCCAAAAATCCCGAAAATCCTTGGAGAGAAGGATAAAAAGATGATGAACAAATTCCCTTGAGGACTCACTGCCAGCTGAACTCGGGAAAAGGGCCAAAAGGGCCAAGAAATGGGCTATTTATAGCCAAAACCCAATCCCCCCCCTTTCCCCCGCATCCGGGTCCAACTATCGGGCGCCGAAATGTTTCGGGCGTCGACAGTGCGCCCAGGGGAGGCCCGCGTGGATACGCCCGAATCCCTCTGGTGGCGCCAGGTAGCCCGAACAGGCAACAGCGGAGGTGCGGCGAACCGGGTGATGCCACGCGTCCTGCGGCGGTCAACCGGGTAGGTGGTGCCCGCGAATCGCAGGGCGCCACGTGGCGCCCGCGTACGGGCGCCCACTTGCCCGCAGGACGCCCCACCAGCCCGCCTGCTCCCCCGCGTTGCGCGCACCCGGCGCACATGGGCCAGCCAACCGGAGGCCGCCACGTGGCACCCCCGCCGGTCCACTGCTCCCATGTGCACCAGAATGCACTAAAAACTTCCGGATGCCTGTTTTTGGGCGTCCGGACTCAGAAAAGTACAAGTAAATAGGCGTTTTCAAGCGTTTTTCCGTGCTGAATCCAAATCTGGCCTCCAAACAGCCTGAAACCGCTTGAATATCCAGCAAAAATTGCCGAAAAATAGACTTGATCCCGAAATCTCACTAAGTCCGTCTAACACGTCCCTTTGACACGTTGCAGGCCCGACACACTAATAATAGGTGTTCCACAACCCGGGTCACGGAGGTAAGCCACACGGGGTCTGGGCCACTACATTTGTGGTGCCTTTGAACCGAAGCCTTGCAAGGTTTCCCAACTCGAGCCCTAAGTCAACTACTTTGGCCGTAGTCGCTCGAGCGACTGTTCCAGCGCCTCCAAGACCCCAAGTAAGCAAGCCTTCACCCTTTTGGACTCTCCTGAGCATAATGCTCACCTTACTTGGGCTTGTTAGAGACAATATGAGGTTAATTCCGTTGTTGGATTCTTTTTCGACATGTAGGTTGGCCCGACACACTTTCTTGGCTCTGAGCACACTCCGGACAGCTCCGAGGCCCATCTTCTAGCACTGTCGGTTCAGTCCGAAAACCCTCGGATTAAGGTAATGACCTGAAAACTCCTTTATAGAGTTATTATGCAAATTATGGACATGTTAGGTGTCTAGTTGTAACTGTAGGTATGTGGGCTGCCTCGGGCAGTGTGCACGTGACCTTTAGATTGAACGTCCGAGATCCGGAGACTTTCGTTGAATAAAAGTTGCTTTACGAATCGTAAATTGGCAAAATTGCCAGTTTAATGTCCTTTTGGTGTGAAATATGCATTCCGAGCAATTTAGTCGACCGTTAATGATCGCCAAGCATCCTTGGCTGGTCTTGACACTGTCTAGGTTGACCCAAAGACATCTGGTTCGCATTGGTGACTTTCGAAGCTAAAATCGGCAATTTCGGACGTTATTTTGGTATTTATGGAATAGTTGGACTTCATATTGGCACAATATAAGCGAGTGAAGTTTGGATTGATTCTGTGGTGACCCAAATCCCTGTGATGGTTGGCTACGTGGTCAGCGGCATGTAGACACCTATCTTTGTGTGTCGAGTGCATTTGTGTGCCAAACGGACGCGAGAAACGGACTCAGCGCAAAAAATCGATCAAAAACACATATTTTTGTATTTCTAAGAGGATTAAGGCGCCCAGATAGGGATTTCGGGCGCCCGGAAGTGGGCGCATGAGGCCGCGAACCACGGGTCAGCCGGGACAGGTGTCGCGCAGTGGTTGGAACCGTACGGGCCACGTGGCAGTGCGGGATTGGACTGGCATGCGGGAGCGAGAGACCCAACGCAGTCAACGTGCGACCCATGCTGCCTTTCCACGTGGCACACAGTGATTGGCCAGCGCCAACCACCGTGTTCAACGGATTCCGAACGAAAGGTTCGGAGATCAAGTGAACGCTGTCCCCAACAGCCTTCCATGCTACAATTACCTTTAGACCCCCGGTCTTTGCCAAATTCCCATTTTATGCATATAAAATCCACTATTTACGCCCCAACTTTTAACCCGGGAATCCAAATACCAAAATAAAATACCCGCAACTAAATTTTAACGTGCTGGACCCCGTGCTCACAGTTAGGGATCAAGCTATGCCGTGAAAACACTATGAGGTCCGAGATTAATGTGCAAAAAGGCTCCATATAGCTATATTTATTTTTCCTTTGGATCAATCCCAATTTTAGTGTGAGCATCATGTTCAGGAGCTCTCGGATGTTCAGAGGCTCACGAATGGACTTCTGTAAAGACACCAATCCCGGTATAGGATCCACATACCCGAAATAGAGCTCGACATTGAGTATTAACCAACACAAAGATTCTGGATAGCAACTAACATGAACATTATTTAGAGGACATCAAAAATGTTCAGGGGCTCACCTAAAGCAGGTTGCAAACCCACTGGTTAAGTTGTTGGGGCAGCAACATCTTGCACCTTGTCTTATGGGAGCACATTGTGGCCAAACTCACTTTCCTCTTGGTCACTCTTCAAACAGAGGTGAGCACCACCTTCCAGGGACTCTCAGAGATGGAATGAGCCTCAGCCGCGCAAGCTTGGAGGTCCCTGTTGTGAAGACCAAAATCTTTGTGAGTTGGGTTACTGTGGATTGGTAGCTCGTCGGCACATTTTGGGTGTGTTAGAGTTGTCGGTGCGCGAAAAGGACGCGAAACTCAGATCCGGTGCGAAAAACCGCATAAAGGGATGTACGGAAGTGCGATGATTGTACAGTTATGATTTGGAGAGCTTTGAGTATACTTTTTCGGTGTGTCGGAATCCTCGGTTCACCAAATGGATGAGAAAAACGGACTCAGCGCGAAAAACTGTGCGAAATACACTATTTCTGGATATTTTTGGGCTTAAAATAGTGTTTTGGTGTTGCTGGGGCTGTGGACTGGGCTCACGGCGGCCGGCTCACGAGTCGTGCACCGGCGGGTGCAGTGCGGTGCACGGGGAGGCGCTGCACCGGGTCCAGGCGGGCGGCTGCAAGGCCGGTCCACGGGCAGTGCACCGGGCACGCCAGCGCCGCGCATGCGCGCGCGCGCGTGGCGCGCACCCGCGAGCGGGCCGGGCCGCGCTGGCGCTGTGCCCTCGCGCCATGCGTCTAGTCGGACGGATCGGGTCCAACCCCCGTTGGACCGGATCGAGTGCAAGGGGGATTGGTGTGAGGGGAGAGTTGGTGAAGGTGTTTTGGTGCACCTTAAGTCCAATTTTGGAGCTTGTTTAGCCTATTTAAAGGAGCTTAATGGCTGGGGTTAGCTCTTTTGGACTTCATCTCCCTCTTAGCTGCTAAGGAGTCCAAGAAGCAGCCTTCATCTTCTTCTTCTTCATCAAGGAAACCACCATTGTTGGAGCTTGGTCATTGCTGGTTTTGGGTTCCACTTCGTCGCATTTCCTTCTAGGAGCTCTCTAGAACATTAGGAGTGGAATTTTTGGGTGATTTCTGCGGGGTTCTCTTCACAACTTCAAGATCTACAACTTTTGTATTGAAGATGGGACCTAACTGAAGCTCTAAACAAGGTAAATATAGCAATCTTTGAGACACTTGTTTTCTGTGGAGGATTCTGAGCAGAGGTTAGTGTTTTTACTCCCTTGGGATGTACAAGTGGAATTTTAAGTTGGTTTTTGATGAAAAATTTTCAGGATTTAAATATCTACAACTTTTGTATTTGCTGGATCCTCAGATTTGGACAATAAAATAGGTAAATTGAGCCATTTCTGAGACTTTTGTGCACAGCTGAGATTCTGGTTGTGGTTTTGAGCAATGTTTAGTGTTTTTGCTCCCTAGGACTGAAGAAGTAGAATTTTAGGCTACTTTTTGCGGGGAATTCACCAGGACTCAGAGACCCACAATTTTCGTGTTGAAGAGGAGGGCTAAATCTTGCTTCTAGCCAGGTAAATGTCATCATCTTTGAAGCCCTTTGTTCAGATTACAGTTTTGGACAACATGTGGTAATCTTGGAATATCTTTTTCTTCTCTTTATGGAATGGTGAATTTCAAGTTGGGTAATTTTCTAGACCAAGAGGAACAATTTGATACCTTACTCTTGAAATTTGGATAAGAATTGATATACCATCTTTAGTCCTCTTTGTAGTACATTGTTGCTGAAAATCTGCATGTAAGTTGGGAATGACTTATGTACCTAATTGAGTGTTGGCTTTAATTTCGTGGTTAGTACTTGTTGTAAGAGTTAACTCAAATGGATATTTGTAAACTCAGAAGCATGATGGACAATTTTTCTTTTGGTTTCAACTTGTAATTATGTCTAAATTGGGAGGTATATCAAGTTGAATTTTAGCTTAAGATTATGTTGGAATTTGGGACAGCATTGATGTATTTGTCAGATGAGTTATTTGAAAGAGTTAAGATTGGCTTTTTGTAAACCTAATGGAATTTCCATGTTAATTGGGAACTTAGAAATCAAGTTTGGGCTGTGGCATTAGAGATTCATGAGACATACATAGCAGATTTTGAGTTCTTTCACTATCGGTTCGAGTTGCTGAAATTCTGCGTAATTAGTAATGTTTTTGCTATAACTTTTATCCGACAGGAGTTTTGAGGCGATTTCAGGTTTGTTGGAAAGCTGAGAATGTAAGGAGTGTGCTCGTCAAAATTTAGATCAATCGGACTTCAAAGCAGCGAGTAAACAGGTGGGTTGTTGAGCACATCGAAACTGCGGCCTACAAGTCGACTCAACCAAAAGTGCAACCTTGTGTGATGCTTGCTATCTATATGGGTTTAATCATGCTTATATCTAAGTTTCTTGTGAGAACTAAATTGATCATGTGTGAGAACTATTCCTTGACATCTGGACATATAGATAGGCCATATCTCTTTTATTCATGCTATACTATTCATGTTGGAATCAAACTTAGGAGAAAACCTTTTCTTTTCTCTTATACTTTTATTGCTCGGGTTAGAGAGCAGGGATGGGGATAGTATAGCTATTTTGTTGAGTCAGGTGGGATAGCACTAGATTATCGACTCGGGTTTTGTTTCGGCAACCGCGGATTGTGGGCGGTTGGACCGATTAGTGTTATGCATCGGATTAGGGATGACAGGTCGGGTTTGATTTGGGGGATTTGTGGGATATTGCGGCGACCGCGGACTTTGGGCGGCCGACCGGGTATTTACAGTTGCATCAGATTGGGGGGATCGGGCTTTCTTTAGTGGATGGTTTTTTCCACTTGATTAGAGTCATGATCCAGTCCTGCTATATCTGGTTACTTATGGCTACTTACTTTACTCGTGTGGGTCGCTCCCCTCGAGTACCACTCCGGAGTGTGTGTGACCGTGCCGGTCAGGAGCCGGTCTGCTGCTTTTCGGAATGCGACCGTGCCGGTCAGGAGCCGGTCTGCATCCCACAGCTGAGTTTGAGTTTGGTAGGCAGAGCAGGCAGTACCAGTGTTTACTGGTGGTTAGATTGGGTGTATTCAGACAGTCACCTTATTGGTTACATCATCGTTGTTACTCCTGATAGCATTGCATGTAGAGGCATTTTAGTGGTAGCGTTTTCATCGGCAGTTGTATACCGGTGAGAGAGATTGATACTTGAGTATGATTCCACACCGTTGATACACGGTGGTGATGCCACGCCGTTGATACACGGTCATGATGCCACGTCGTTGATACACGACGGTGAGGGGTTCTATTGAGATGTGAGAGTAGGCAAGTCTGGCCCTATCCAGGACCA
The DNA here is from genome assembly GCA_029168755.2 of Tillandsia fasciculata. Classification (NCBI taxonomy): domain Eukaryota; kingdom Viridiplantae; phylum Streptophyta; class Magnoliopsida; order Poales; family Bromeliaceae; genus Tillandsia; species Tillandsia fasciculata. Next base: position 10,483,910 of record CM054945.1, read on the forward strand.
TCTTATTGGGTTATACATTGACAGTTACCTTTCGCGATGCATACATATGTAGTTCTACATTTGAGATCACATATATGTTGATATTATATAGCTTAGTAGTGATTTTCTATGAGTTATGCAGGTGTCTATTTGAGATCATACAGTTGGAGACATTATTGGTACACGAGGGTCGTGATACATTCATTCATGCATACTCTTGACATTATTCAGTTGGTTTTGGGCATAGTAGAGTAGTTTCCTTTTCAGCTATTACTGTTATTCTTCTTACTATCACCTACTTTGCCCTTATGGTAGACTCGGTGGGTAGGTCGGAGGTTCGATGATTTACCCACTGAGGGCTGCTGTTAGTAGTTCTCACACCCGTTGTTGCTCCCCAGTGATCTCTTCTGGAGCAGCGATACAGGCAGAGCGCGGCAAGGGAGTCGCGGACTAGATAGAGCTCCACCCCGATGGTTCTGATAGAGGTCGCCCTATAGTTTATTTATTTCTTTCAGTTTTTTTATGTACCCCGACTACGGTATATTTGGTCTGGCTGGAGCCGGCTTTATGTATTATGTCAGTCCTCGAGTTGTATTCATATGGGAGTTACATTTGTTGTATTTTGTGGGGTATACTGATTGTGTATGGGATATTGTAGTAGACTTGTATTATGATGATTTTGGAGCTGTATATGTTGGAGTTGATTCATGTAGTAGTGTTGGTGGAGTGGTATTATTGATGTTTTTGAGTATTGTGGAATTTATGTATTTAGTTTCATTTCAAGTTGAGCTATACCTCTATTATGGATTTGGATTGGTTGATCTTGGTTGGGAACTTGTACATTGTTGGAGGATGTTTTGCATATGGCGGTGTTGTTGTGGTTGAGGCTTTGGAGTTTTGGTGTTGGTTGTGTGTTGTTTATACAGTAGTTTATGTTCATTTCTCGCTCTGTGCCACTTTTTGTGGCTATACATGCTCTTGTACACTACACTTGGTTGCTTGAGTTGTTTTGTCGCTTCGTATATGTGGAAAATACTGCATATACGGCGGATCTGTTGTCGCACTCGAGTTCTGGTTTACACTCGGGGCGTGACACCTGTGCTCCTCCAACCCGAGGAAGAAGATAAAGGACCTCAAATAACCCATTAATGGCAACTTGGGATCGAGGCTGCATAGGCCACATGCAACCGGACAACAGGGATGCTCAAGGTGTCAGAAGACTTACCAAGGTTTGTCGGCGCTGGAGGAGCGACGTCGGCGGCCGGAGTCGAAGATCGGCGAAACATAGGCCTCTAATGGCGGATCTTCCACCGCGGGCTTCCGGACCCAAGCAAGTACATAGGATGGATCCTCTTGGTGCTGTGGAGCTTGCCAAGGGTCGGTCCGGTGGTGCAGGGCAGTGGCGGCGCCGGGCGGTGGAGCTCGGCCGTGAGGAAGACAACCCGAACCTAGGGCTTGCTCCCTCGCGTTCCACAACGTACCAAAGTCCACCAAACTTCGGGGGACTTCTTCTGGGGTCGAGCAGGTTGTGTTGAGCACATTGGTCCAGTCGCCAGAGCTTCAGAGGCAGCGCGCACCGATTACGGCCAAGAACTAGGGTTTCGGCGGCCACCCTCTACCCGACGGCAATCCAGGGAGTCCCGGGCTTCGGGGCTTCACTTGGAGCACCTCCTAGACGTCAGAACATGATTGCCGTGGCCCAAGATGCAAGAAAACCCACCGAAACCAAAGACTCACCTCGCCGGATCCGAGGAAGAAGAAGACGGTGGCCTCGACGGCGCGCAGCGGCGCCAGGCGTCGGGGCTCCTCGATCTGTTTCTCTGGATGCCGAGGATGCTCTCAGATGGACTTTGGAGAGATCTCAAGCCTCCCAATTGCTTCCTTCTCCACCAACCCGAAAGCAAGGCAAGGTCTTGCTTTTCCGGCGAGGGGAGGTGGCGACCGGCGGCGCTGCGGGTGCAGCCGTCGGAGCAGGAGCAGAGGGAGTCGCGGAGCCTTCTCTGGCGCGGCTGGGTGCGATGGATCCGAGGCTAGGGCACCTCGGGTCTACTTGTATGCATTGGAACAAAATGCCAATAAGTCCCTCATCTAACACTATCTAGAGTCGGGTTCACTCGCAGGTACTTCATCTCACACAAAGGCCCCTCTCCAAAGAATCCCATTGGATTCCGCACGTAAAATGCAGGGACTCTTATGCAAAAACACCATTTTTCGCCACTTTTCACGCTTTTCGAGGCCACCGGGTCGTCAAACTGACAACGGACACCACCACAACGTCCGGCTCGACGAGATCTACAAAGTAGTGATTTTGGTTTGTCGCATTCGATCCCCTACAATTTTAAAATTCCTCAGATACGGTAAAATAAATAGTTCTGCACGCTTTAGGATGCTTTCGGCTCGTCAAACAAAAATTTGGTCAACGCTACTGCGCTCAGAACGACGACGCCATTCAAATCGACTACCTGGATCGTCAAATTCGGACTCCAGATAGTCGATCGGCCGACGTTGGCTAGCGAGGGAATTAAATCAGGGCGTTACTATTCATTTCACTATTCACTTAAGTCGCGGGTCCCACTAGTTTCCTTGCTAAGTTCAGGACGATCCGACCGTCGGATCGACAAATGGTCTATACCATTTTCACTCGATTCGATGAGACAGTCGCACTGGAGACCTCAAATTTCTGAGATCAGACTCAGATCGGAAAGGCGGAATTTGTGCTTCGGAAACTGTGCCATTCGCACACCGGTATACACACCCCTAAGGTTAAATTTTGTTTCCTCACCCACATTCACACTTGAATTTCACTCTTTATACAAACTCAAGTTTCTCGAGTGTTACACAACCTTTTCCATACGCTCCTAGTTGATCTTCTCCGCTCGCTCCACACGCTCCTCGAATCCACGATTTGTGTGCAACTTCGAATCCACGAAGTCCAACGTCGAATCCACGACGTCCAACCGAATCCACGGTCTTCACCAATGTAGCACGTCTCGATCACACGAGCGCGCCTCGCTCCAAATCTACGAGAGCGGTAGCACCTTGAATCCACAAAGCCACGCGAATCCTCACGCTGATTCTTGGCAAAATCGTTGTTTTTGTTTGGTGGTGATCCTTCGAATACTTAGATCAAAGATAGACAAGAAATACCATCTAAGTATTCTTCAATTTGATTCTACAGAAAATAAGAGTTTGGAAACCCTAGAATCAAATCGAACAATATAGACGAAGAAACATGAATTTAATCGTGTTTTCCTTTCTTCTCTATATTTGTAGATTTTTTTTTTCTTAAAAGAAAATCTTTTTTGAGAAATCAAAAATCACTTTCTACGATGAATAAAAAGTCTATTTATAGATTAGATACCCTTGGAAATAGATAAACATCAAAAACTTCCAAAACAGAATTTTTCCGGCACGGCGGTCTGGACTGGAATAAGTCTGATCCGGACTGTCGTCAATTTTTAGAAGATTTTCTAAAAAACGCAGTTCGGGGTCCGGACTGAAACAGGGGAGGTCCAGACTATTCATGCAATTTTTGCAGAATTTAAGGTTCGGGGTCTAGACTTAAACAGGGGTGGTCCGGACTGGAAAATTGCATGAACCAAACCATGTTCGGGGTCTGGACTGGACGTGGCTGGTCCGGATCCTGAACTTCCAAAAAGTCCAGTTTTTGATTTTTATGCATCAAACCATATTCCAAGTCTTTCTAAACTATATAAATGTATTCGGATCATCAAAATTATTTAGTTAAACGTACCTGATTATTCCGAATTCATTTTTCTTGAGATTGATGTATATGATCCACAATTCTTCATCTTTAATCTTCAAGACTCAAAACACTTCACGAAATACGTCAACACAAAATCTTTAACAGCTTGGTCCATGCTGCACTGCGGGAGCGCGGTCTATGGACCTTGCGCATGTGTTGGGCACAGCGAATGCCGGTAGAGGGCCACGTGTTGCTGCGGGATTGGTCGAGGCAGGTCGGGGCAGGTGGGGGCAGGCGCGGGTGGCATGGAGAGAAAATTTGGTTCAATTCATATGGCAGAAAATGAATCTTTCACAGATTATTATACACGATTGCAAGATATCGAAAATACATGTGCTAACTTGGGAGAGAAAATTCTAGAATCGAAAGTTGTAAGAAAGATTTTGTCACACCCCGAAACTGCTACCAATTTGGCATGGTTCGGGCGCGCTGAACAGACGCCGAACGGACAGAACCTCCCCTGTCCGCCCAAGGCTAAGCGACAAGATCATGTACAAGAATCACCCAGGAATTAATTCTAGATATACACAATCACAACGAGAGCACAACCAGTGCTAACAAGAACATAAGAGCAAGGTACGAGTATATAAAAGTAAACATACAAGTAACAAAAGAGAGAAACTCTATCTATTACAACCATTCCATTTGAGTATATGAATAATACATAGATCACATCCAAAACATCCTCACCCTATATAGCATCTACTCTCAAAATGTAAAGACAAGGTGACAAGAGCTATAGATGTAGGGAGGCTGCTACCAACGTCTCTAGGGCGCCAAGCCCTTACCGCGATCCTCGCCGGGAGTACCTGTACTCGGCCCTGTAATAATAGTGGGGTGAGAACTATGGTCCATAGTTCCCAGTGGGTTCGGCCACCGACTCCACCGGTCTTCCCACTAGGTCCAAGAGGGCAAAAGCAGATAGATAGATAGATAGATAGATAGATATATCTGAAAACTGTAAATGCAGTAAATAACTACACTACTATGCCCAACACGGAAAAACATGTATGCATGCTCAGGGGAGAGATATCCAAATATATCACTATGTCCAATAAGTACTATTTCATACTTGTTCTCTAACTCATTTTCAAGAAGTGTGGTTTTTAACACTTCAGCTCAAATCTCACGGCACACCCGAAGGTTGCCCACGGCTCACTATCACGACGAGGGAGACTATGTCTCAACCTACCAATCGAACGCGTCTGCGGGACCCTAACCGTCCCTCGGGGTGGCGTGCCCCGTGACCAACTCCGGAGTAGGCGGCCGTAGAGGAGCGACCTCCACCAGCCAAAAACAGACTATGAGCATGATCTAATCCTCTCCACACGAGGATACCCTATCTATAAGGCTAATGGCAACTGAGATCCCTATAGATAATACACAACCTATGTCTCACATGTGTCGCGATAGGTTTACCTACACTACCTTTCATATGCCACTCGTTCATTTATTGTGTGGTGTTCACAATTTCTACATATATGCCACTCGTCATCAATTGTCGACTCACAAGTCCAACACCCAATCCGCACTATAGGATTCCTCGGTATCGACCCAATCTTTCCCAATCCAACATATTAGCATAACATTTGCTAAATATCTATATCAACCGGAAAGTATAAAGATGGCAATACATACTATCCTACAATGCAATGGTGCGATATGCAATAGTGTAAGTGGCTAAGACATAGAGAGAAGCCCAACGGCTTCGGTAAGAGCACCACCCACCTCGGGTCCTTGGCTCGGCTCGGCTCTCCAAAAAAAATCTACGGGAACACCGGTCTCGATCACAAGGGTCGCCTCAAGTCGGATGTCCTAAACAAGTCCAAAACGGCCTATTAATAACCTCCAAGCACTATGCTTAGTGTTTTCACGTGCGCGCAAAAGCGCCGACGAAAGACGACGAACTTCCACGATTTGTGGTCTGGATCGTCAAGGGTTTACCCAAAACCCCTCCATGATGGATGGATTCCATTTAAATCCCCCACCAAAATTACTAATGTCATTATTTCTCTTTTTGCCTCAAAAGTCCTAGAGCGCGTATTTCGGCTCTAACTTTTCGGCCGTTCGACGGAATGTCGATCCGTCTTCGCCAACACGTTTCTTTACATAGTAATTGAGTTTCCATGGGTTCAAATGAGATCAATCCCATGAAAATCCAAAAACTCCTCTTTTAACCCTAGGTTTCATTTACACATTCATTATGATTTCTCCACGATTTTCGCCGATTTCTTCGACAAGAATTCTCCTAAGATCATATAGATTATAGATCAAAAAAAGATATGGCAAAAATCAAATTTATCTTCCGCGAAACTCACCTTAAAAAGCCGTGATTTCGAGCTTTTCTTGGTTCAAGAGCTTGCCCTCGCTCGCCTTAGGCTTCCCGCAAATCGCTCCGCGATTTCATGCGCATTAGGATGAGAAATCTTAGAGAGAGAAAGTGAGGTGAGAAGGAACGAGAGAGCTCTCCATGGAGGTCTCCTGGTGCTTGCGTGCGGGTGGAGATCTCCTGGTGCTTGCGTGCGGGTGGAGAAGAAGAAGAAAAGGGGAAAGTGGTTTTATGCATAAAGGAACCCCCCCCACAATAGTACTAATTTACTATTTAGTCCAATTTGATCTGATACTTGCCTGCGGAGTCCTTCTGAGTGTCCGTTTGCGCTCAAATTTGACGGGCAGGCTCATCTCAACTTAATTTATCACGAGATATTTTAAATTTTCAGTTTGGGCCATTTCTGGGTCACCAAAAGTCTCGCTGTACTTAAAATCGCTGTCAGGTACCTTTCCACTGCTCGGGTATCCGATTGATGCGAAACTTTTATTGTAACCTTAAAACATAGTTACGAAGCTCCCGTAATTTTCTCAGAATTTTTCGACACTGTTGGCGGAGCCCGTTCTCACTATCCGGCATCCGATCAACGCGAAACTTTTACTATGGCTTTAAAACATATTTACGGGGCTCCCGTAATTTTTTCGGAATTTTCTGACACTGTGCATTTTCTGCTAATTTATCTGCCCCGTCTCTCACAGAAAATATTAAATCTTCTGTTTTCGCTCCGATTTCGGCGCAGGTCATATCCAACCTATATTTTGCTTCTATGAGTCCAATAAAAATAGTATCTTACACTATTTTTATTTATTTTTATTTATATAATAATTTTTCCGACTTACTATATCCTACCGTAACTTCTATATGGTATTTAAAAGTTGAACTTGCACATTTTACCTATGGTTAATTAGGATTTCTTTGAATTAATTGGGCATATTCTACTTAATGTCTAACTTCTACTTTTAGAAGTTCGGTGTCCTACATTCTTCCCCCCTTAGGCAATTTCGTCCGCGAAATTTAAATTTAACGCAATTCTGTTACGGAATTTGAGTTGGCATATTTCGTGATTGTATTAAGTCTTGAAGATTGAAGATGAAGAAACTTTGGATCGTATACCTCAATCTCAAGAAAGAAGAATTCAAAAGGATCAGGTACGTTTAACTAAAGATTTCTTGATGATCCGAATACTTCTTATAGTGTAGAAACACCTGGAAGAGGTTTTAATTGCTTAAACATCAAAAACTGGACATGGGACATGTTCAGGATCCGGATCAGAAATTGCAATCCGGATCCCGAAGGGTGTTCGTTCATACACTGGTTCAATCCGGATCGTAGCATTCCATGATCCGGATCCCGAACATCAGTTTTACCTATTTGCTTCCTCGATCCGGATCATGAATTGCAATCCGGATCCCGAACATTGTGTTTTGGTAAAACTGTATGAACGATCCGGATCGGGGACTACGATCCGGATCCCGAACATTGAATTTTCTGGAAACCGTCTTTTGTGCTTCCGCAATCCGGATCGCCAAATCCAATCCGGATCGCCGTCGGTAAAACTTTCCAGAAAAGTTTGTTTTTGATCCGTATATTCTTCCAATGGTTTCTAACCTATAAATAGACCCTATATTCATTTTCTAGGGCAATCCAAATAGAGCCGTCATTATCAAATATCATTTTATACGGCCTTAGATCCACATATAGAGAAGAAAGGAAATCAATAGATTTATTCTATGTTTCTTCATCTATATTGATTGATTTGATTCTAGGTTTTCCATACTCACATTTTGAGTAGAATCAAATCAATGAATACTTAGATGGTATTTCCGATCTATCTTTAATCTAAGTATTCGGCGGATCATCACCACCCAAACAAACAACGATTTACCCCAAAATCGGCGCGTGGACTCGCGTGGCCTTGTGGATTCAAGGTGCAACCGCTCTCGTGGATTCGGAGCGAGGTACGTTCGTGGATTCGAAGCGTGCCACTGGGTGAAGACCGTGGATTCGGTCGGACGTCGTGGACTCGACGTTGGACGCTGTGGATTCAGCGTTGGGCGCGGATCGTGGATTCGAGAAGCGTCGTGGAGCGAGCGGGAAGATCTACTAGGAGCGTATGGTAAAAGGTTGAGTCGTCTGTGAGTACGTTATATCACCTTGTACGTGTGTTAATTCTAGTGGATTTCGCCGTGTTATCGGTCCCGTGGTTTTTTACTCCGGTTTGGAGTTTTTCCACGTAAAAATCTTGCGTGTTCTTTTATTTTTCCGCATTGGGTTTATTTGCGCAATGATTTTTTGAGTGTTTATTGTTTACACCTATTCACCCCCCTCTAGGTGTTTTTTCCCCTATTTAGATCCATTACTATAACCCAACAAGTGGTATCAGAGCGGGAATAGGGTTGTAAACAATGGTTGAAGGTGGAAACATCAATCGACCCCCTTTCTTTGATGGAACAAATTATGCGTACTGGAAAGTGCGGATGAAAGCCTTTTTAATTTCCATCGACGAAAGGGTGTGGCAATCAATTGAATTAGGATGGTCTAATCCAACTGAAATTTTAGATGATGTTCGCACCTTAAAACCTAGGTCGAAATGGACCAAGGAAGAGATAGACTTATCTTCTTACAATGGCAAAGGAATTAATGCTCTATTTAATGCTTTGTCACAAACTGAGTTCTCTCGCGTCTCGGCATGTGAGACTGCGAAAGAAATCTGGGATGTTCTTCAAGTTACGCATGAGGGAACTAACCTAGTGAAGATTCAGAAACTGCAAATGCTCACGAGCAAGTTTGACTCTATCTCTATGGCAGAGAATGAATCCTTCACTGACTATTACACACGATTGCAAGACATCGTAAACTCATGTGCTAACTTGGGAGAGAAGATTCCAGAATTTAAAGTTGTAAGAAAAATTCTAAGAACTCTTCCTGAACGATTTCGCCCGAAGGTCGCAGCCATTGAAACAATTAAACACCCGGACGAAATGCGTGTAGAAGAATTAGTAGGTGCTTTACAAACTTATGAAATGACATTTCCTACTAACTATTCTTCTGGAAAGGCATCCTCTTCTAAGTCTTCAGGTTACGCATTGAAATCAACTAAAGAAGAAGACGCGGATTCATCCTCCTCGGACGACGACGAGAACCTTTCTATGGAGGACTTTGAGAAGCAGCTCGCTCTCTTGACAAGGAAGTTTCGCCGCAACTTTCGAAGGGGAAATTCAAGCAAAACTCCATCCTTCGGAAAGTCGAAGAAAGGCAAGGGTTCTTCAACTTACAAGTCAAGAAAGCAAGAGAACTTCTCAAAGGATAAGAAAAGTTCTGAGGGACAAGTTCAGTGCTTCAAATGTCGAGGCTACGGCCACATTGCAACGGAATGTCCCAACAAGAATCCGGCAAAGAAGAAAGCGATGCAAGTCGTTACTTGGGATGACAACTCCACGTCAAATGAGTCATCCTCAAGTGATGAAGAAGACAACGCGACAGCTTTCCACGCGTCCACTACATCTTCACCCTTCATGTGCTTAATGGCAAGTACATCCGATTCCTTGTCCAACTCCACTGTTGAAAAGATTGCAACGGACGATGAATCAGATGATTCGGAAGGTGAAGATTTTGCTCTAGCCTACCACAGACTTTTGAGGGATTCAAAGAAACTGGCTAAGCAAAACAAGGGGTTGAAAGGGAGATTGCAGGATCTCGAAGAAGAAGTAAAAAGGGTAACCTCTCTCTCAACCGATCTTGAAGTGGAAAGGGATAATTTGATTAAAACAAATGTTTCCCTTCAAGAGTCCAATGAGCAACTCGAGAAGAATTATATGGATATGGTGAACAAAGCGAATTACTTCTTGAAGCTCAACGGCGAGGCTCGACAGGAAAAATTGGAAATGACGGAGACCATACGCCAACTGAAGGATGACTTAAAGAGATTTTCTTCTGGAAGGAGTAAGTTGGACAGACTTCTTGGTCTTGGTCAAAGAAATAAGTTCGGCCTCGGATACACTCAAACTGGAGACATTCCAAGTTCGAGTGGGACAGTATTTGTGCCTCAGTCGGTATCTCCTCCTCCGACACCGGTGTTCACGACAAGCAACGACAACAAACCTACTACATCCTCCTCGGAATCGACAAGAACCAAGGTATGTTTTCGTTGTGGCATTTCAGGGCACATAAGAAGAAATTGCAAGACGGAAGCCAAACGCACACCTCAAGCACCTCTTGCAATGACTACCAAAAAGGCTATTCCTCGAAAATCAACTGCAATTCATTCAAAGGAAAAGAGCCTTGGTAGTACACCGCTCAAGACGACATCATCAAGGAGCAGCAATTCTTCAAGCAAGACGCTCTCACCTAGGAAATCAACTTCACGATCATTACCGACGCATTCCAAAAAGGTTTGGGTGCGCAAAGGTGAAATTTTCCCTGTCTTGCTACCAATGTTTCCTTGCATGCATATGATAGTTCGTCTTGGTACCTGGATAGCGGGTGTTCCCGTCATATGACCGGCGATAAAAACTGTTTTCAAACATTTGAGAAAAACTCCGGAGGACTTGTTGTTTTCGGAGATGGTCGGTCTTCCAAAATTGTTGGAAAGGGAACGGTAGCTATTCCAGATGGCCCGGTTCTAGATAATGTGTTATTTGTTCATGGCCTTAAGACTAACCTCATAAGCATAAGTCAACTTTGTGATAGTGGTTATTCAGTTAATTTTTCATCTGATAAATGCACTGTAACTGACATGAACCATGCTTTCTTTTTAAAGGGGGTTAGATCAGAAAACAATTGTTATGTAGTTCCTCTAAGATTTCTGAAAAATGTAACCTAGCATCTTTGAAAAATGAAACACTTTGGCATGAAAGGCTAGGTCACATAAACTTTAAGGAACTTGCTAGAATTTCGAATAAAGATGTGGTCAAGGGGGTTCCGAAACTTTCTTTTGAACAAAACCTTGTGTGTGGCGGTTGCCAAAAGGGAAAACAGTCTAGGACTGCACACAAGAACTTGAACCACATAGGTACAAAACGGCCTTTGGAACTTTTGCATATGGACTTAATGGGGCCAACTCGTCAACCATCTCTGGGAGGTAAATGGTATATTTTCTTATTGGTTGATGATTTTCTAGATATACTTGGGTAGCATTCTTAAAAGAAAAAGCTGATACCTTTGATTCTTTTCTCGAAATCTGCAATCGTATTATGATGAAAAGAATGATAGGATTACTCGAGTTAGGAGTGATAGAGGTGGGGAATTCATAAATTCCAAATTCATTGATTTTTGCACTTCTAATGGCATTAAACATGAATTTTCTGCACCTTACACACCTCAACAAAATGGTGTAGTCGAGCGCAAAAACAGGGTCGTACAGGAAATGGCACGTGTTATGCTTCACAGCCGGAACTTACCTTTTTATTTTTGGGCTGAAGCGGTGAACACTGCTGTTTATGTTATCAATCGCGTGTATTTGCGCCCGGGGACATTGAATACACCATATGAACTTTGGTTTTGTAGAAAACCTAACATCAAATATTTTCGTATCTTTGGGAGTCGGTGTTTTATTTTACGTGATCGTGAGAATCTTGGAAAATTTGACTCTCGAAGTGACGAAGGGATTTTCTTAGGTTATTCTACAAACAGCAGAGCATATCGAGTTTTTAACTTAGAATCTAAGACGATCGTAGAATCGATAAATGTTAAGGTAGATGAAGCTTTTCACTTTGAATCTGAAAAATCTACCCTCGATATCTCTCTTGATGATGATACACCTGCTAATGCATCTTCTTCTAACAATTCTTTCGATAATAATGTTGATGCATCTAACGGTTCTTCAAGTTTATCTGATGTGCAGGAATCATCTCGTGTACCTCCGTCTACTCCTCTACCTCAAACGTTACGCATCTCCAAGGATCACCCTGAATCGAACATCATTGGAGATCCACAAGAAGGAGTTAGAACACGGAGACAATTGGTTTGCGGATTTGCATGCTATGTATCTCAAATCGAACCAAGGAATGTTGATGAAGCTCTCCAAGATGATTACTGGATTAAAGCAATGCAGGAAGAGCTCCATCAATTTGAGCGAAACAAAGTCTGGGAATTGACAAAGCCTCCGAAGCAACACAATGTGATAGGTACCAAATGGATCTTCAAGAACAAGAAAAATGAAGAAGGTACTATCATCAGGAACAAAGCAAGGTTAGTTGCTCAAGGCTACTCTCAAGTAGAAGGTATAGACTTTGATGAAACTTTCGCCCCTGTAGCTAGACTCGAGTCCATTCGTATATTGTTTGCGATTGCTTGTCATTTTAAAATCAAATTATTTCAAATGGACGTTAAGAGCGCCTTTTTAAATGGGTTTTTAAATGAGGAAGTTTATGTGGCTCAACCGAAAGGTTTTGTGGATCATAAACTACCTAACCATGTTTTTCGTCTGAAAAAGGCTCTTTACGGTCTGAAACAAGCACCGCGAGCATGGTACGAAAGGTTGACAAAGCACCTTTTGGAAAAGGGCTACACTCGAGGGGGAGCTGACAGGACTCTCTTTGTGAAGCATTATCAAAACAATTTCATAGTTGCTCAAATCTATGTCGATGACATTGTTTTTGGAGCAACAAGAGATAATGATGCTTCTAAATTCGCGGAGACCATGGAAAGCGAATTTGAGATGTCCATGATGGGCGAATTGAATTATTTTCTTGGATTACAAGTTAAACAAAACGATGAAGGAATTCACTTGTGTCAATCCAAGTATGCACTGGAGTTGGTCAAAAAGTTTGATCTTGAAAATTCTAAGGATTTTCCGACTCCAATGGGAACTAGCCATAAGGGACTTGGAAGTGAATCACAAAGTGAGAATGTAGACGAGAAACTGTACCGCAGTATGATTGGAAGTCTACTATATCTCACGGCTAGTCGCCCGGATATATCCTTCAGTGTTGGGATTTGTGCGAGATATCAATCAGCACCGAAGGAGGTTCACCTGAAAGCGGTGAAACGGATCATCCGGTATATCAAAGGTACAATCAATTTCGGAATTTGGTATCCTATGGGAACAACTTTGGATATTGTTGGATACTCAGATGCCGATTGGGCTGGTTCAGTGGATGACCGGAAAAGCACGAGTGGTGCATGCTTCTATCTTGGCCATTGCCTTGTTGCATGGCACAGTAAAAAGCAGAATTGCATAGCACTCTCGACTGCCGAAGCGGAGTACATTTCTGCAGGAAGTTGTTCAACCCAATTGATTTGGATGAAAAGCGTGTTGAGCGATTTCCGGATTTCAACATCTTCGGTAACCATTTTATGTGACAACACTAGTGCTATTAACATTTCTAAAAACCCTGTGTTGCACTCTAGAACAAAACATATTGAACTTAGATATCATTTTCTTAGAGAGCTAGTTGAATCAAACATTCTTCAACTGTCATATATTTCAACTGAGGATCAATTAGCTGATATCTTAACAAAACCTTTGGATCAAAAACGTTTTATTCACTTGCGTAAAGCAATTGGCATGCTTTCCTTGAAATAACCTTTTGAAACCTTTGCTTAGGTTAGGTTTTGTTTTTTGTTTTTGTTTTTGTTTTGTTCTTTATCTATGTTTTGTACATAGGACATTAATTGAGCATAAATCATAATTGACTTTAATTGCATCCTTTTATGCATTTAGAAATTTATTATGCTTTTGATATCATAATATTTCAATGTTGCAATGATCATTTACGTTAATTAAACCATCTTTTAAGTGATCAAAGTCAATTTCTCTCTCAATGATCTCTTGGTATAGTCATTATCATATTTGATTGCTTAGTCGAGTATGAATTCGAGATCAATGGTTTGGTTGAATACTTTATATATTAAATAATTGATAGCCAATTGAGGGGGAGTCAATGAAATGTAAAATGCTCAAAAGATGTGGAAAGAGTTACATCCCAATGAGGAGTGTGAAAACTACCACCACATGGAGAAAATAAAAAAAAAATACTCCATGAATGAAAAGCAAATTTTTGTTTTGAAAATTGTTGATGAAATTCATATTGAAATACTTGACTCAGTCGTATTTCATGGTTGGTATAAGGTGGGATTTTTAGTAAAAGATGCTCAAAGAGCCACTCCTTCAACAGATTGTCTAGATATATTATCTAACTTATCTGGGATTTCAAACATCTATTGATCTTGGTATTTCATTTTCTTTACTAAAATTGATGATTTGATAAAGGCATTACACATAAGATCAGGATAGATGTAATTGAAGTTGTTCAACTTTAAGTGTTTTAACTTTCGTAAATTTTCGTTTCATTTTTGGGTATTTTTGATAGATTTTGCATAATCTATTTCTTGTTGTATGAAACGATGTCTTTTGTTTAAAGTTGACATGGTAAAGTGCTTACATACTTTTTCTGGATTTTATGGAATTTTTCTGAATTTTTCTGGAGAAAAAGTTGAAGCCGATCCGGATCGGGGTAAGTGATCCGGATCCCGAACGCAGGATTCTTCCTGCGGGTAGCCGATCCGGATCACATTCTCGATCCGATCCGGATCACGGCTAGGGTTTTTATAAGAACAAAGAGGATTTGATTTCTTTTACCCTAATCTTTTGTTCTAAAATCTCTAGAGCTTCTCTCTCTAGATTTCTTGCATTTTGGAGCTTCCAAACTCAAAGTTCTTCGGATTCAAGTAAGTTTTATTGATCAAAACTCGGTTTTTACAGTTTTTCATCAAACGTGAGTTGAAATCTTGGAACTTTTTCGTTTGTGAATGGTTTTTGATCAAATTTCTTTTGAAATAAGAACTCTGGGTCAATTAGTTTTGCTTTTATGCTGGGTTTTCTCAAGATAAACGAGTTTTTAGGCTTCGATTTCTAAAAATTCTGGTTTAGGGCATAAAAGAGGAATTTTTGAAAATCATGGAATTGATCTATTTTTAAAATTCTTTTTGGAAAACTAATTTGATTCTTGGCTTCTCTACATGATTATGATTGTCTAGGTACAATTTTTCAAATTTTTCAAAATTGACGATTTTTCATATGTTCTTGAGTTGGTTTCACAGGACACTTTCTCAAAACTCAAAGCACTCACGTCAATGGCACTCTCCTGGTTAATCCTGCTACTGGTCACGATGGTGCACACGAGCACATCTGTTAAAGAAGAACCAGGTGTTTCAACTCAAGACAAAACGAACGAAGCCAAGGAGGACAGCTCGGATTACGATGAGGAAGAATGGGACGAATTCTTCAAGGATGTTCAACGAAAAATTGATGAGGAGGACAGGAAATTTACCAAAGGAAAAAGATTAATGAAATCTGCCTCAACAACCAAACAGTATACGAGAAGGAAAACTGTCCAAAGAAGTGCGAGTCAGCATAGTGGGCCTCTCACCAGAGCACGCTCACTTTCTGGAATTCTGCAAACTGAATCTCCATGGGTTTCGGGACTGGATGCACCATCTGCATCTACACAGCATCCTTCACACTCAAAGACACGGACAACTGACACAGAGACTTTGGAATCGATTCGTCAGGAACAACAGAGACTCTCTGCTGCACAAGAGAGAATATCGATAGAAATTCAGCAGATTTCCTCTGAACACAAGAAGATCAAGAAAAAGTACTCAAATATTAAGAATTTGCTTAAAGGGATTTTGAGCAAGCTGAGTTGTACTAGTTCAGATTCTTCAGACTGAGCAGCACCTTCTGATCACTTTTTCTATGGTCTTACTCTCTTGCAGTTCGCCGTTCTTGGTTCTTAGTTTTCAGGACTTAGTTTTTATTCTTACTTTTAGATTAGTTCTCAGTTTGTGCATATTAATAGATTTTTTTTTAACTCTCCTTACATATTGTAGCTCTTGCTACGTTTTGGCTTTGTTTTGTGACAAAAAGGGGGAGAGAGTTAGAGAGAACTCTGAACAATGAAACAATGATCTTTGTGAACATTAAGGTAAGTATCTTCAACTCAACTTTGGTTTTTTATTTGTTGATTGGTTGCATGCTCCTACTAACTATTCTACTAACTATTTGGGTATGTAATATGACTAACAAGTTGATGTTGGACTAACATACTTTGACATTTGGTTTTCGATTGCTTAGAAGATATGTTGGTTTTAACTATGATTCTCTTACATATCTGAATTTTTCAAATGTCATGATGAGAATAAACTCTATCTCTGTAGTTGGTTTTGAATGTTTCAATTCTTGAGGTATCTAACGTTTTTGTTTGTCAAGAATGCCTTCTGTGTGCAGAGATTACAGATGTCTAAGTCTAGAGTCTGTTCTAGGAGTTTATCTCATGTTTTTAATTTCTGGATCTCTTTTGTAAATTTTTGTTGTATGGTGATAGCAACAAAAATATCTTTTTGAATTTTCTTTTGTGGATCTGTGTTTTGTCACGAAACCGCCAAAGGGGGAGATTGTTACGGAATTTGAGTTGGCGTATTTCGTGAATGTATTAAGTCTTGAAGATTGAAGATGAAGAAACTTTGGATCGTATACCTCAATCTCAAGAAAGAAGAATTCAAAAGGATCAGGTACGTTTAACTAAAGATTTTTGATGATCCGAATACTTCTTATAGTGTAGAAACACCTGGAAGAGGTTTTAATTGCTTAAACATCAAAAACTGGACATGGGACATGTTCAGGATCCGGATCGGCTTGCAATCCGGATCCCGAAGGGTGTTCGTTCATACACTGGTTCAATCCGGATCGCAGCATTCCATGATCCGGATCCCGAACACAGTTTTACCTATTTGCTTCCTCGATCCGGATCAGGAATTGCAATCCGGATCCCGAACATTGTGTTTTGGTAAAACTGTATGAACGATCCGGATCGGGGACTACGATCCGGATCCCGAACATTGAATTTTCTGGAAACCGTCTTTTGTGCTTCTGCAATCCGGATCGCCAAATCCAATCCGGATCGCCGTCGGTAAAACTTTCCAGAAAAGTTTGTTTTTGATCCGTATATTCTTCCAATGGTTTCTAACCTATAAATAGACCCTATGGTCATTTTTCTAGGGCATCCAAATAGAGCCGTCATTATCAAATATCATTTTATACGGCCTTAGATCCACATATAGAGAAGAAAGGAAATCAATAGATTTATTCTATGTTTCTTCATCTATATTGATTGATTTGATTCTAGGTTTTCCATACTCACATTTTGAGTAGAATCAAATCAATGAATACTTAGATGGTATTTCCGATCTATCTTTAATCTAAGTATTCGGCGGATCATCACCACCCAAACAAACAACGATTTACCCCAAAATCGGCGCGTGGACTCGCGTGGCCTTGTGGATTCAAGGTGCAACCGCTCTCGTGGATTCGGAGCGAGGTACGTTCGTGGATTCGAAGCGTGCCACTGGGTGAAGACCGTGGATTCGGTCGGACGTCGTGGACTCGACGTTGGACGCTGTGGATTCAGCGTTGGGCGCGGATCGTGGATTCGAGAAGCGTCGTGGAGCGAGCGGGAAGATCTACTAGGAGCGTATGAAAAAGGTTGAGTCGTCTGTGAGTACGGTATATCACCTTGTACGTGTGTTAATTCTAGTGGATTTCGCCGTGTTATCGGTCCCGTGGTTTTTTACTCCGGTTTGGAGTTTTTCCACGTAAAAATCTTGCGTGTTCTTTTATTTTTCCGCATTGGGTTTATTTGCGCAATGATTTTTTGAGTGTTTATTGTTTACACCTATTCACCCCCCTCTAGGTGTTTTTCCCCTATTTAGATCCATTACTCATAACCCAACAAATTCAACCGAATCGAAATCCATACCTCTAATTCATCTCCTCGAAGAGATGAGGATGGTGCGCCCTCATCGTTTTCTCAAGTTCCCACGTGGCTTCGCGATCATCGTGATTGCTCCACCGGACCCTGACATAAGGAATCTCGCGGTTCCTCAATTTGCGCACCTCCCGAGCAATAATCGCCACCGGGAACTCCTCATAGCTCAAGTCATCCTGAAGCTCCGGCGGCTCATATAGCATCGCATGCTCCGGATCGGGTACATATTTGCGGAGATTGGAGACGTGGAAGACGTTATGTACATCCGCCAACTTCGGCGGCAATGCATGCCGGTACGCCACCGTTCCCACACGCTCCAATATCTCATAGGGGCCGATATAGCGGGGACTTAGTTTTCCCCGCACTCCAAATCGCTTCACGCCCCTCATGGGCGAAATCTTCAAGAAGACGCGGTCGCCCACCGCGAATTCCAAATCCCGCCGACGCTTGTCCGCGTAGCTTTGTTGCCGAGATTGCGCCGTAAGCAATCTTTTGCGAGCAAGGCGGACCTTCTCCTCTGCCTCCCGCAAAATGTCCGGCCCAAACTCCGTGCGCTCGCCCACATCACTCCAATAGATAGGGGATCGACACTTCCGTCCATAAAGAGCCTCGAACGGTGCCATCTCCAAACTAGCGTGATAACTGTTGTTGTAGGCGAACTCGGCCATCGGCAAGTACTTGCACCAACCACCCTTGTAATCGATGACGCACGCCCGCAACATGTCCTCCAAGGTCTGAATGGTTCTCTCTGTCTGACCATCAGTCTGAGGGTGAAAAGCGGTGCTAAAATCGAGCCGTGTGCCAAGGGCCTCCTGCAGATTCCTCCAGAAATGCGAGGTGAACTTGGGGTCTCGGTCCGATACAATCGACTTCGGCACCCCGTGCAGCCTCACCACCTCGTCAAGATATACCTGTGCCAACTTCTCTCCCGCCCAGGTGGTGTGGACCGGCAAGAAATGTGCCGACTTGGTGAGACGATCCACAATCACCCAGATCGAGTCGTGGCCTCCCGTTGAGCGAGGCAACCCGACGATAAAGTCCATAGAGATGTCCTCCCACTTCCAAACGGGAATAGGCAAGCTTTGGAGTTTCCCCGCCGGGAGTCGACTCTCCGCTTTTATCTGTTGACATGTAAGGCACTTTGCCACGAAGCGCCCAATGTCCGCCTTCATCCCCGGCCACCAATAGAGCATCTTCAACTCGTGGTACATCTTGGTGCCACCAGGGTGCTCGGCATAAGGTGACCGATGCGCCTCTCGCAATATCAGTTCGCGGAGCTCCTCATTTTCCGGCACACACCAACGGTTCTGAAACCGAAGTGTGCCATCGGCGTGTACATGGAAATCGCCGCCTTTGCCCTCCTCGATGTCACGCCGCACCTTTTGGAGACTTGAGTCGGAAGGCTGCACATTCTTGATCCTCTCCAACAAGGTCGGCTGAATAATAAGCGCCATCATCAGGGCCGGCACCTCGGGAGCGACTACCTCAAGGTTCATCCGCTCCATGTCCAAACATAACGGCATTTGATTCGTGACGTCCATAGCGAGGTTCCTCGCCGTCTTTCTACTTAGTGCATCGGCGACCACGTTTGCTTTGCCGGGGTGGTAAAGGATATCGACATCATAATCCTTCAGCAGCTCCAACCACCGCCGTTGCCGCAAATTGAGCTCCTTCTGGGTGAATAAGTACTTGAGGCTTTTGTGGTCGGTGTAGATCTCGCAATGTGCACCATACAAGTAGTGCCTCCACAGCTTCAGCGCGCAGATCACCGCCGCCAACTCCAAATCGTGAATGGGATAGTTCTTTTCGTGGTCCTTCAACTGGCGGGATGCATAAGCGATCACTTTTCCGCCCTGCATCAGGACACACCCTAGACCCAGATAGGATGCGTCGCTATACACCACGAAGTCCTCGCCCTGCACCGGTAAGGCGAGAATAGGAGCCGACGTCAACCTTTTCTTCAATTCAATGAAACCCCGATCGCATTCGTCGCTCCAAACGAACTTGACGCCCTTTTGCGTCAGCCGAGTAAGTGGAGTCACAATCCTCGAGAAACCCTCCACGAACCGTCGATAATACCCGGCCAAGCCCACAAAACTGCGGACTTCCGTGACATTCGTCGGGCGCGGCCAATCCCTAACCGCCTCAATTTTCCTCGGGTCAACTGAAATCCCCCTCTCAGAAATAATATGCCCGAGGAAAGCCACCTCGCGGAGCCAAAACTCGCACTTCTTCAGTCTTGCAAATAGCTTCTCCTCCCGAAGGATTTGAAGCACTATCCGCAAATGCTCCGCGTGCTCCTCGTCGCTCCGCGAATAGACCAAAATGTCGTCAATGAAGACCACGACAAATCGGTCCAAGTACTCCCTGAACACACGGTTCATCAGATCCATGAACGCCGCCGGGGCGTTAGTAAGCCCGAAAGGCATGACCGTGTATTCGTAGTGACCATAGCGTGTGCGAAACGCCGTTTTCTGAACATCCTCCGGCTTGATTTTCAACTGGTGGTAGCCGGACTGGAGATCAATTTTGGAGTACACCAGCGACCCTTGCAATTGGTCAAACAAGTCGTCGATTCTGGGTAACGGGTACTTGTTTTTGATGGTAACCTTGTTCAGCTCCCGATAATCCACACAGAGTCGAAAAGAACCATCCTTCTTGCGCACAAATAATACCGGGGCTCCCCACGGCGATACACTTGGCCGAATGAACCCTTTGTCGAGAAGATCCTGCAACTGATCCCTCAACTCCTTCAATTCTGCCGGCGCCATACGATACGGGGCCTTCGAGATCGGCGCCGTCCCGGGAATCAAGTCTATGATGAACTCGATCGCCCGATCCGGCGGCATCCCCGGTAACTCCGCGGGAAACACATCAGGAAACTCCCGCACCACCAATAACTCCTCCATGATCGGAGTCGCACGGTCCACCTCCACAACGGTCGCCAAAAATGCCGGGCAACCGCTATGGACCAACTTCCTCGCTCTCGTCGCCGACACCGTTGCAACGAAGCACGAGCTTTGATGAGCTCGATAGATAACCTCCTCCTGTCCCGGCTCCCGAAAAGTGACCAACTTCCTCCTACAGTCGATCACAGCGTGATACTTCGAGAGCCAGTCCATGCCCAAGATGACGTCGAACGCCTCCAACTTCTTGAGCTCGAGCAACCGGACGGGCATAATCCAGTCGCCCACTTGCACCGGGCAGGATAAGCACCCCGTGTAAGTAATAGATGACGACTCCGGGCCTTCGACTCGCCACTTGCCCGTTGCCTCCAAGATAATACCATGAGTGCGTGCAAATGATCCGCTAATGAATGAATGCGTAGCACCTGTATCAAAAATGGCCCTGGAGCGAACTCCATGTATTAGAACCATACCTGCCATGACACTGGGCTCCTCGATGTCGACAGGATCCTGGGCTTGGGCCTGAACGGCGAATACCCGCCCGCTCGGCGCCGATTGCGTTATCTCCTGCTGCCTAGGAGCCATCGCGCGCTCCGCAGAGACGGGAACATAAGGAGCGCCTCCATAATGAACAGGGGTTGCCGGAGTCGATGCAGCTGAGGGGGCACGCGAACCCCTCGCTGGGCACTCTCGGCGCATGTGCCCCTCCTGCCCGCAGCTATAGCATCTGCCCTCTCGCTGCCTGCACTGCTGCACCCGGTGGTCCCTGCTACCGCAGATAATGCAAGGCCCTGGTCCCTGCCTCCACTGCTGCGATCTCGGTTGCTTCGGGGGCCTCCTGGAGCTAGACTGTGCCCCCGAACCACCGCCCTGGCGCTTCTTGCCCTTATCCTTGGACTCCGCCGCCATCTCGCGCTCCTCGCGCACATGGGCATCCCCGTGTTCTGCCCACAGCGCTCGATCAAGAACCTCGGCGTAGGTCGTGAGCTTGAACAGCTGCACGGCCTGGTAGATCCAGGGCTTAAGCCCCCGCAGAAACCAATCGGCCCGGTCCGCATCGTCGCGAACAACATCGGGAACACAGTCGATGATGTGGGTGAACTCCTCCTCGTACTCCATCACCGAGCGATTTCCCTGCCGCAGCTTGCGGAACTTTTCCTTCATCACCCGCTTATCGGCGTCGAGAAAGTAGTGCCCGTACACCGTCCTCTTGAACTCCCCCCACGACATCGGAGGAAGATGCGCGGGTCGATCACGCTTCACCCGCTTCCACCATACTAACGCCGGTTCTCCAAAACTATGCGTGGCCAGGGGCACCTTGTCCCTTTCCAGGACAGGGAGATCTTCAAAGATAGTCTCCATAGCGCCAAACCACAACTCCACTACTGCCGGCTCCACCTTCCCTCCCTCGAAGGTCCGAGGTTTGAACTTTAGGAACTGCATCAGAACTGCCAATGCGCGCTCTCGCTCCGCCTTTTCTGCCGTCGTATCGGGTGTAGTAGAACCCGATGCCGCCAGAGGCGCACTCCTCGGAAGGGGGCACGCCGACAGTGGAACGGCCCCCCCGCCCTCACCCTCAATCGCTCCCGGCGCGTGAGTCGAGGGTGCAGGCGGATCACGGCTCCCAGCCGCCGTCGCGGCCGCCAACGCTGCCTGCTGCTCCAACAGTGACTGGAGCTGCTCCAATTGAGCCCCCTGGCGCTGCATCGCGCCTACCAAAGCAGCGACCTGCTCTCGCAGCCCCTGCACCTCGCCAGATCCCGACTGCTCGGGCGCCGCTGGAGGCGGCACCGGAGAGGACCTACGAGTGTGGCGTCTCCCTGACATTCTTTCCTAGAAACAAGAAATTAGTCAGTTAGTTTAACCCGATAGCTCCTTAGCATTTACGAAACTAAACAACTCAATAATAAATCGGGCGGAAGCATACAAGCATACTAGTCCTAGACCCTTAGCATCATGCCGTCGGCCGCCGACATAACACTTCGTGTCACCGAACAAGCACACTTGAATCCGTCTCTATTCTCAATTAGAGACATATAATCTTCTTTGACCCAATCCATTTCACTTCCGCCAACGTCAAGGGTTCACGTTTCACTCACGTCCCTACAACCTCAGGGTTTACCAGCCTAGGGTTTCCTAAGTCATCCTAGACTCTCTCTCTTTACTTGCTCTTATCTCGCTATGATACCACTTTATCTGTCACACCCCGAAACTGCTACCAATTTGGCATGGTTCGGGCGTGCTGAACAGACGCCGAACGGACAGAACCTCCCCTGTCCGCCCAAGGCTAAGCGACAAGATCATGTACAAGAATCACCCAGGAATTAATTCTAGATATACACAATCACAACGAGAGCACAACCAGTGCTAACAAGAACATAAGAGCAAGGTACGAGTATATAAAAGTAAACATACAAGTAACAAAAGAGAGAAACTCTATCTATTACAACCATTCCATTCGAGTATATGAATAATACATAGATCACATCCAAAACATCCTCACCCTATACAGCATCTACTCTCAAAATGTAAAGACAAGGTGACAAGAGCTATAGATGTAGGGAGGCTGCTACCAACGTCTCTAGGGCGCCAAGCCCTTACCGCGATCCTCGCCGGGAGTACCTGTACTCGGCCCTGTAATAATAGTGGGGTGAGAACTATGGTCCATAGTTCCCAGTGGGTTCGGCCACCGACTCCACCGGTCTTCCCACTAGGTCCAAGAGGGCAAAAGCAGATAGATAGATAGATAGATAGATAGATATATCTGAAAACTGTAAATGCAGTAAATAACTACACTACTATGCCCAACACGGAAAAACATGTATGCATGCTCAGGGGAGAGATATCCAAATATATCACTATGTCCAAGAAGTACTATTTCATACTTGTTCTCTAACTCATTTTCAAGAAGTGTGGTTTTTAACACTTCAACTCAAATCTCACGGCACACCCGAAGGTTGCCCACGGCTCACTATCACGACGAGGGAGACTATGTCTCAACCTACCAATCGAACGCGTCTGCGGGACCCTAACCGTCCCTTGGGGTGGCGTGCCCCGTGACCAACTCCGGAGTAGGCGGCCGTAGAGGAGCGACCTCCACCAGCCAAAAACAGACTATGAGCATGATCCAATCCTCTCCACACGAGGATACCCTATCTAT
The DNA here is from genome assembly GCA_029168755.2 of Tillandsia fasciculata. NCBI lineage: Eukaryota > Viridiplantae > Streptophyta > Magnoliopsida > Poales > Bromeliaceae > Tillandsia > Tillandsia fasciculata. Next base: position 10,507,818 of record CM054945.1, read on the forward strand.
AAGGCTAATGGCAACTGAGATCCCTATAGATAATACACAACCTATGTCTCACATGTGTCACGATAGGTTTACCTACACTACCTTTCATATGCCACTCGTTCATTTATTGTGTGGTGTTCACAATTTGTACATATATGCCACTCGTCATCAATTGTCGACTTACAAGTCCAACACCCAATCCGCACTATAGGATTCCTCGGTATCGACCCAATCTTTCCCAATCCAACATATTAGCATAACATTTGCTAAATATCTATATCAACCGGAAAGTATAAAGATGGCAATACATACTATCCTACAATGCAATGGTGCGATATGCAATAGTGTAAGTGGCTAAGACATAGAGAGAAGCCCAACGGCTTCGGTAAGAGCACCACCCACCTCGGGTCCTTGGCTCGGCTCGGCTCTCCAAAAAAAATCTACGGGAGCACCGGTCTCGATCACAAGGGTCGCCTCAAGTCGGATGTCCTAAACAAGTCCAAAACGGCCTATTAATAACCTCCAAGCACTATGCTTAGTGTTTTCACGTGCGCGCAAAAGCGCCGACGAAAGACGACGAACTTCCACGATTTGTGGTCTGGATCGTGAAGGGTTTACCCAAAACCCCTCCATGATGGATGGATTCCATTTAAATCCCCCACCAAAATTACTAATGTCATTATTTCTCTTTTTGCCTCAAAAGTCCTAGAGCGCGTATTTCGGCTCTAACTTTTCGGCCGTTCGACGGAATGTCGATCCGTCTTCGCCAACACGTTTCTTTACATAGTAATTGAGTTTCCATGGGTTCAAATGAGATCAATCCCATGAAAATCCAAAAACTCCTCTTTTAACCCTAGGTTTCATTTACACATTCTTTATGATTTCTCCACGATTTTCGCCGATTTCTTCGACAAGAATTCTCCTAAGATCATATAGATTATAGATCAAAAAAAGATATGGCAAAAATCAAATTTATCTTCCGCGAAACTCACCTTAAAAAGCCGTGATTTCGAGCTTTTCTTGGTTCAAGAGCTTGCCCTCGCTCGCCTTAGGCTTCCCGCAAATCGCTCCGCGATTTCATGCGCATTAGGATGAGAAATCTTAGAGAGAGAAAGTGAGGTGAGAAGGAACGAGAGAGCTCTCCATGGAGGTCTCCTGGTGCTTGCGTGCGGGTGGAGATCTCCTGGTGCTTGCGTGCGGGTGGAGAAGAAGAAGAAAAGGGGAAAGTGGTTTTATGCATAAAGGAACCCCCTACAATAGTACTAATTTACTATTTAGTCCAATTTGATCTGATACTTGCCTGCGGAGTCCTTCTGAGTGTCCGTTTGCGCTCAAATTTGACGGGCAGGCTCATCTCAACTTAATTTATCACGAGATATTTTAAATTTTCAGTTTGGGCAATTTCTGGGTCACCAAAAGTCTCGCTGTACTTAAAATCGCTGTCAGGTACCTTTCTCACTGCTCGGGTATCCGATTGATGCGAAACTTTTATTGTAACCTTAAAACATAGTTACGAAGCTCCCGTAATTTTCTCAGAATTTTTCGACACTGTTGGCGGAGCCCGTTCTCACTATCCGGCATCCGATCAACGCGAAACTTTTACTATGGCTTTAAAACATATTTACGGGGCTCCCGTAATTTTTTCGGAATTTTCTGACACTGTGCATTTTCTGCTAATTTATCTGCCCCGTCTCTCACAGAAAATATTAAATCTTCTGTCTTCGCTCCGATTTCGGCGCAGGTCATATCCAACCTATATTTTGCTTCTATGAGTCCAATAAAAATAGTATCTTACACTATTTTTATTTATTTTTATTTATATAATAATTTTTCCGACTTACTATATCCTACCGTAACTTCTATATGGTATTTAAAAGTTGAACTTGCACATTTTACCTATGGTTAATTAGGATTTCTTTGAATTAATTGGGCATATTCTACTTAATGTCTAACTTCTACTTTTAGAAGTTCGGTATCCTACAGATTTTGAGAACTCTTCCCGAAAGATTTCGCCCGAAGGTTGCAGCCATTGAAACAGTAAAACACCAGGACGAAATCAAAGTAGAAGAATTAGGTGGTGCACTTCAAACTTATGAAATAACTTTTCCTACTAACTATTCTTCTGGAAAGCCTTCCTTTTCTTCTAAGTCTTCAGGTTTTGCATTGAAATCAACAAAGGAAGAAGACGCGGATTCATCCTCCTCAGACGCTGATGATAATCTATCAATGGAGGATTTCGAGAAATAACTTGTATTCTTGACAAGAAAATTTCGCCGAAGCTTTCGAAGGAAAAATTCAAGCAAATCATCATCCTTCGCTAAGTCCAAGAAAGGCAAAGGATTTTCAAGCTTTAAATCAAGAAAGCAAGAGGGTTCTTCAAAAGATAAGAAGAACACCGAAGGACAAATCCAGTGCTTCAAATGCCGAGGTTTTGGTCATATCTCAATGGAGTGTCCCAACAAGAATCCATCAAAGAAGAAGGCTATGCAAGCCGTCACGTGGGATGACTCTTCCTCTTCTGATGAGTCATCTTCTAGTGATGAGGATAACAACGCCACAGCATTCATTGCGTCCACAACTTCACCTTTCATGTGCTTTTCATCGATTACATCCGGTTCATTGTCTGTTTCTTCCCAGGATAAACAAGTGACATCGGATAATGAACCAAGCAATTCTGAAGGTGAAGACTTTGCTTTTGCTTACCATAAATTGTTAAAGGATTCTAAAAAATTGGCAAAGCAAAATAAAAGTTTGAGAAAAAGATTGTGGGATCTTGAAGAACAATCTAAAAGGACAACTTCTCTCTCAAACGCTCTTGAAGAGGAAAGAGATAATTTGATCAAAATAAATATTTTCCTTCAAGAAAAGAACGAGCATTTCGAGAAGGAACATATCAAATTGATGGATAAAGCAAATCACTTCTTGAAGCTCTACTCTGAGGCTCGACAAGAAAAAATGGAGATGACGAAGACCATATTCCAACTTAAAGAAGACTTGAAGAGATTTTCATCAGGAAGGAGCAAGCTGGACAAGTTGCTTGGTCTTGGTCAAACGAATCGTTTGGGCCTTAGATACGTTCAAACTAGTGAGGATCTAAGTTCGAGCATGTAGCAGTCTGGCGTTCCGATGCCTTTCTATACCTTCGTTTGATGACGGGACTGTTGGGGGAGACTCTTCACTGTGTTTTCTGCAATGGATTGGGCCTGGACCGCGAGTATTTTTCTGCGTTTGAGCTCGGAAGACGGAGAACGGCAAAGCGATCGGATTCGGATTCCGATTTACGAATCTTCCGGTATGGGGGTCAAAGCATTTGCCTTTGTGTTGTGCACCAGAATCCGTGCTAAGTGGCCAGCACGCTTTTCGAGGCGATCGGACGGGACCCTTCTACGATCAGACTTTTTCACGTTATTTAGGTTTTTGGTTTATCCTCTTTTTGGTAACACCTCGACCTTCCGGTTTTCCGTTTTGGTCTTAATTGGATCTTCTTTGTTGTTAGAGGGGGGTTGAAAGTTTGAGAATTTTTGGGCTGACCGTCGGGGTCTGCGGGTATTTTTAGGTGGTAGAGCTCGCAAAATGAGGAACGGCGGTGCGATCGGATCTGGAATCGGACTTACGGATCTCCCGGAATTGGGATTTGAAGCTCCCGGTGACTGCTAAGTGCACCGAGATTCGTGCGTGGAAATCTGCACGATTTTCGAGGAAGTCTGAGTCAGACCTTGACCTAGGGTTGATTGGAGGTATTCATAAATAGTACCCTTTTTGTAGAAAACCCTTTTTCCTTTCTTTTGGTGAACGTGAATGGAGAGGGAGAGTTCGAATTTCGAAAATTCGAATTAGGGGGAGCGATCGAGAAAGGAGAAGGAAGAACGGGGAATCCATCTTTCGGGGAGCTTTACGTTGGAGACGAGATGGACGATCCTTTTTCCTCTTCCTCGCAGGGTCGGTAAGTGATCGTGTTGTTTTCCTGTTTGCAATTTCTGTGGGGTCGAGAGTTGGGCGATGGTCGTTCGGGTGTCGCACGTCGCGTGGGTTTGGTGGTAACGGGAAGCCGCCGCCGCCGTTGTTAAACGGGAGGCCGCCGCCGCCGTTATCATGCCTACGGAGTCGTCGCCGCAATCGCCGTGTTCGCGGGGTCATCGCCGGAGCCGCAGGAGACGAAACCGGAGGGTTTACTGTTCACCCGTACGGCTGCGCCACCGCGCGGTCCACAGGACCCAGCGTGCACCCGGTGCACCGCTCCCGGGCCCAGGGGGCGCGGACCCGGCGCACGAACGCGTGCGCCAGGCCGCACGGTCCACGGGACCTGGCGTGCACCCGGCGCACGGTTCCCGGGCCCAGGGGGCGCGGACCCAGCGCACGAACGCGTGCCCCAGGCCGCGCGGTCCACGGGACCTGGCGTGCACCCGGCGCACGGTTCCCGGGCCCACGGGGCGCGGACCCGGCGCACGAATGCGTGCGCCAGGCCGCGCGATCAACCGGTCGGGCGTGCACCCGGTGCGCGCTTCACCTCGTGCGCGGCCCGGCCCATGCTGCAGCGGTCTACCGCTGCGGCGTGCGCCTGGTCTACGCCGCTGTCGGTGTAGGATCCCTGAGCTCCATACAGCTTTCTCCCGCATTTTCACTGTGCGAACACCTGTTGATGGTGTATTCGGCCCATAGCGCATCAAATGGATGCCACAGATGGACCCTGTGAAGCTTTGGCTTGTGGTGTTTGGCCGTCGGCTGTTTTTGCCGAATGTTAGAGAGGTTTTAGGCCAAAACGGAGGTTGGGATTGGTTTTCCGTCGTTTTGGAGCTTGTCCGCCTATCCGGGAGCCCATTCGTGGTGTTAGAGTTGTTTCCGCGCTTTTTGGAATCAAAATTGCGACCCGGCGCGAAAAACAGATTAATTTTACCTTTACGGGAGCCTCCGGCAAATTTTGGAGGTGGATTTTGGCGAAACGGACGTCGTTTTTGGAATCAGCGCGCGAAAACGGTCAAGATGGGCTATTTACTTGCTGTTTTTGAGCTTGCGGTTACTGTTCACGGCGGAACAGTGTCTCCGGCGATCGCCGGCGGCGGCGGGCAGCGCCGGCGGGCGGCGGGGCAGCCTCGGGCAGGCGGCAAGCGGCGGCATGCGGCGCGGGCAGGGCGCGGGGAGGCGCGCGGTCCACGGCGCGCGGTCCACGGACCGTAGGCGTGGGTGCACGGTAGACCGGGCGGACATGTGGCGGCTGTTGATCGGTGCGGTGTTGTGCGCGCGGTCCACGCATCGGGTGGAGCCGGTGACCTGGGCAGGTGCCGTACGCGCGGGGCAGGTGGCCCGTACGCGCAGGGGGGCGGGCGGCGACGTGCGCGGTGCACGGCGCGACGTGCGCGGTGCACGGATTGCCGGGGCCACGTGGCGCACCGCCATTGGCGGGCGCAGGTGCGCCGGGCGCAGCGGGGCCCGGGGGAGCACTGTAGAGGGCTACGTGGCGGGCCCGAATTGTTTCAGGCTTGAACAGTAATGGGCCGGGCCCATTACTGTAGCAGCCCGAAAGAATTCGGGCGCCCGAAAGTGAGGATACGTTCGGTATTTCTCCAAAAGATTTTTCAGCCTATTTAAAGGCAGCCCGAGCCCTCTTTCCAAGCTTTTTTCTCTCAACCTGTGCATCATCTGCCCGAGCCACCTTAAGGAGATTTGTTCACCTCTTAATCCTTGATCTTCCTGCCAAGTTATAGGATTTTTGGAGCACGCATCCCGAGGTTCTCCATTTTACGGCGCGGCGCAACGTTGCATTCCTGTGTTCTTCTTCGGCGCAGCGGCAGTGTTTTAGCTCCCCTGGGCTACCCCGAGGTCCTTCTTCTGTGATTTTTGCGCCGGCTGAATCCTAAGAGGTAGGGCTTCATCTTTTGTTTTGGTCGTGCTTTCCCGTTTAGAGGTTTTGGCACGGATCCCGAGGCAAACAGTGACCCCTTTTTCTGTGTGGATTTCCTTGACAGCTTTGAGGTATTTTGCCCGTATCTTCGCGCACGAGCGTCAGACGGAAACGAGCTTGTACAACTTTTTCATCTACGAATCGCAAGGAACGCGCTTGTATTTTTCTTAGATTTTCTAGAGGATTATTTCGAGGTGAAAATCACTGTTTTCTCAGTGAACAGTGCACAGTTTTTAGCACAGATTTTTGTATGAGTGTACCCCTTGCCGAATTTTTATCTTGACTTACCGATCTCAGTTTTGGACGTGTAAGGTACCGTGGCGAAGCTATCGACGCGAGGATCGCCGTGATATTTTTCTTGGAATTTCCTGGGCACTTTCTGCAGGTGATAATTTAACAGTTTTAGGACTGTTGTTGTATGTGTCTATAAGAGCAATATTTGGGAGCCTAAGTGTATTTAGTGGACTTTGTGTTGTGCCAGGAGTGTTTCGGGTGTACTGTACTTGTTGGAGCTAAGGATTGGAGTTTTTGGTATTTTCAGCTGTACGGACCCGGACAGTTAGCGCTTCAGGTGGGTGGTTGTTGTACTCCTCTCCTTTGGTATGCCCACTAGGAATATCAGAGTTCCCCTGATTTGATGATGCTAAAACTGTTGTTGGTAGACTTGCATGCTCTAGGAATTAATTATTGGTTATTGGATCCATGATAAATTGTGTTAGCATGAATACTTTATTTAATCGCTTAATTATTCTGGACTGCATGCTTAGGGGCAAAATAGTAATTGAGGACTGCAAAAATTGATGATTTTTCATATGAGACTGTCACCCTAGCTTATGTCACTCTAAACTGTTTATTCGTGGAAAATGGACAAAATATTGGGACAATGCATGATTAAACGGGTCACTCTTTTATGTCATCTTTTACTGCTATACTATCTTTTGGGACTTGACTTAGGAGAAACCATGCATTTATTCTTTTCTTCTCCTATTAGTGATAGACTTGAGGCATAGTTGCTCGGGTTCGAGCGGGGGTTGGACAGTGTAGCCAGGTATTGGGGATTTGGGACAGGTTGGGCTTTTGACAGGGTGTTGCGGCGACCACGGATCTTGGGTGGTTGACCGGGTTGTACTATTGCATCAGATTGGGTGTTTTGGGGATCGGGCTTTCTTTAGTGGACGGAGTTTCCCACTTTGATCATAGTCATGATCCAGTCCTGCTATTATGAGACAGTGGTTACAGAGATGCTTGATACAGTGATACTTTACTCGTGTGGGTCGCTCCCCTCGAGTGCCACTCCGGAGTAGGCTTTTCACGGTGCCGAGCGCCGGGCACCATGCTGGGTTCTTGAGTTCGACAGCAGAGCAGGCAGTGCCAGTGTTCACTGGCGGTCAGATTGGGTCGATTTGACAGGCTTCTTGATACTGATGCATCACTTTCTCCATCCTTGTTGGTTGGTCATGTAGAGGCATATTAGGGATAGCATTTTATCAGTTGTCATTTTATCTGCACCCCCTTTCTTTTCCTTTCCCTTTTGCCTCTGATCACCTGGTGGGCATATCTGAGCTGAGGCTTTACCCACTAGGGGAGGCTACTGTTTATAGTAGTACTTACCCCCATTGTCTTTTCTTGTTTCTTTCTTCCCCTTGTTTTGCAGAGTCCTCTGTGGGAGTTGCTGGGCCGTCAGCAACTGATCGAGGTAAGCGGATTGCGGACTAGATAGAGAGCCACCCGAGGGTTGTAGCTGGAGATTTTGGGTACCTGGTCTTCTCAGACAGCTTTTGTTTTTTTCTTTTTGGGTCTGGCTTCTGCCAGCTGTTTGCACTTTTAGTGGTGAGCTGGGAGAGACATCTGTATATTATTTCACTGTTGTACTCTTTTACTTCCAGCTTCTGTCTGAGATACAGTAGTTTTAGTTTAGCTCTGATTATTATGCTCTTTTATTATTATTTCTTATGTCTGAGCAGGTTATCGACGCTTCGTGTATGTGGGAAATACCGCATGCACGGCGGATCTGTAGATGGGCCCGGGTTCTGGTACCCCCGGGGCGTGACAGATTAAGTTGGTACAGAGCTTAGGGATAGGTCAGTTGGGACTTAGGAAACCCTAGGCTTTTGGACAGACCCTAGGATGATAGGGCGTGAGTGGCGTAACATTTTGCGAAAGTCGGTGATTTTATAGTTGACTCTTCCTGTGAGTGAAGAGGGATCGGCATAGCCTATTTCTGTTGGACCATTATGTTGGCTGCAGACAACATAAGGTTACAGAAATAGGAGGATGTCTTTTGACTTTCGCCAGATTGGGTCGTGTGGGGTTTTGTTGCTGATGTTTGGTTTCTTGTGGCAGGATGCCTCCTCGACGTCGGATTCCTACTCGGGGTACTCCTTCACCCCCTGTTGAGCCAGAGCAGTCTAGACCCTCTGAGCTTACTGAGTTGAGGGCCTTGGTGGCCCAGTTGGCGGAGGGACAGCGCCGCCAGGAGCAGAGGATTGACCAGCTGCTTGCCCAGAGGGAGGCACCACCCCCGGCTGTTCCTGAGGCCCCTGTGCCTCCTGTAGCACCTTTCGTGCCGTCAGTGCCATCTTCGAGTAGCGGGGCTCCTGGAGCTATTCAGCCTTTGACTGCGGAGGAGGAGCAGGATTTTGCTGACAAACTCTCCCAGTTTGTTCAGCGGGGACCACCTAGATTCTCAGGGCGGGATGCTCAGCCCCGGGCTGTTGGGAGATGGCTTTCTGCGATGGAGAAGCTTTTTCGGGACTTCTTCATCGACCCGAGGTATCGAGTGCACATGGCGGTGCACTGTTTGGACGAAGATGCTGATTTTTGGTGGCAGCGAGTTGAGCCACTGGAGTTCCGGATCTCTCGGCAGTTGCCTTGGGAGGAGTTCAAACGGATGGTGTTGGACACCTATTTTTCTACCAGTGTGAAGAAGAAGTTGGAGGATGACTTGAAGAATCTGCAGCAGGGCGATCGATCGGCCCATGCCTATTTCCAGGAGTTCATGGAGTTGCTGAACTGTGTGCCTTTCGTCGCCCGTGACGGTCCGCACCAGGTGGAGTTGTTTGAGGCAGGCCTTCGTCCAGAGATTTACACACTTGTGCATGCTCAGAGATTTCAAACCCTTGAGGCAGCCGCAGAGCATGCACAGTGGGTGGAGAGAGGTGATCAGGAGGTGGCCAGACGGAGGGCCGCGGTCGCGCAGAGTTCCGACAGGAAGCGACCAGCCCCAGAGGACGGGGGACAGGCCAGCTCATGGAGACCGCCACGGCCGCCGCAGTCCCAGTCTTATGGCCGCGGGCGATCTGAGAGGAGAGGGTCTGGTGGACCCCAGAGACCGCCGCAGCAGCATCAGCAGCAGAGATCACAGCCGAGGCAGCAGAGATCTCAGCAGCAGTCCTCGAGACAGCAGCAGCAGCAGCCGAGACAGCCCCGACCTTCTGACCGATGTATTTTCTGCGAAGGTCAGCATGCCGCCGTCACTTGTGACCAGAGATGGGGTCGATGCTTTCGTTGTGGACAGCCGGGGCATGTGCGAGCTACTTGCCCCCTTGCTACCTCTTCGGCACCTTCTACGGCGTCGGCTCCATATCCCCCTCAGCAGCAGCGGCCACCAGCTCAGCGGCCTTATGCTCCAGCGAGCAGGCCGTCCACCTCCTATCCTACAGATTCCCGACCTCCAGCACCGAGCGGGCGGGTGTATGCCGCCCAGTTGGCGGATTCTTCAGCGGCAGACCAGGTGGTGGCAGGTATTATTCTACTCTTTGGTATTCGGACTCGCACTTTATTTGACACTGGAGCTTCGCATTCTTTCATTAGTCGAGCATTTGCATCCCTCCATGGTCTAGAGATAGAGTCCTTGTCACTTGCATTAGAGGTGCGGGTTCCTGATCATATTTTGCATGTCGAGGAGCGTTGTGTGGCTTGCCCAGTGCAGTTGGGGCCTTGGATTTTGCCTGCAGACTTGCTTGTTTTGCAGCAGCTCCAGGATTTTGACTTGGTGCTAGGGATGGATTGGCTGTCACGGTATTCCGCCACTATCGACTGCAGAGAGAGGACGGTGACTCTTCGTGAGCCTGGACAGGAGGAGTTCATCTTCAGAGGCTGCCAGAGCACGCTGTTCGCAGCGACCATTTCCTCGGCGAGAGCTAGGAGGATGATGAGCAGAGGTTGCACTGCCTTTTTGGCCACTGTGGTGGAGGTGCCTACGGCGGCATTGGGACTCGAGGATATCCCTATCGTCCGAGAGTTCCCAGATGTGTTCCCCCCAGAGTTGACGACGATGCCGCCGGAGAGGGAGATTGAGTTTATGATTAATGTAGTCCCTGGGACTGCACCAATCTCAAAGGCACCCTATAGGATGGCGCCAGCTGAGTTGAGGGAGTTGAAAGCCCAGCTTCAGGATCTTTTGGATAGGGGCTTCATCAGACCCAGTGTTTCTCCGTGGGGAGCGCTTGTGTTGTTTGTGAAGAAGAAGGATGGGTCACTTCGTTTGTGTGTGGATTATAGGGAGTTGAATAAAGTGACCATCCGGAACAAGTATCCCCTCCCCCGGATTGATGATTTGTTTGATCAGCTGCAGGGAGCGTCGGTGTTCTCGAAGATTGATCTGCAGTCCGGTTACCACCAGCTGAGGGTGAGGGCCGAGGACATCTCCAAAACGGCTTTCAGATCGCGGTACGGGCATTATGAGTTTACTGTGATGCCTTTCGGGTTGACAAATGCCCCTGCCGCATTCATGGATTTGATGAACAGGATATTTCAGCCGTTCTTGGACCGGTTTGTGGTGGTGTTCATAGATGATATTCTGATCTACTCCCGGAGTGATCTGGAGCACGAGGAGCACTTGAGGACTGTGCTACAGCTTCTGCGAGAGAAGAAGCTGTATGCTAAGTTCAAAAAGTGCGAGTTTTGGCTCCGGGAGGTCGCCTTTCTGGGTCATGTTGTTTCAGCTGCTGGAGTGGCGGTGGATCCGGCCAAGGTGGATGCTATTCGTGATTGGCCGAGGCCGACGACTATCACCGAGGTGCGGAGCTTTCTTGGTTTGGCGGGCTACTATCGGCGTTTTGTGGAAGGCTTTGCGAAGCTTTCCTCTCCCCTCACTCGTCTGACCAGGAAAGGGGTTAAGTTTGTTTGGAGCGAGACTTGCCAGAGCTGTTTTGAGGAGCTGAAGCAGAGATTGATGACCGCTCCAATCCTTGCCCTCCCAGTTATGGGGGAAGGATTTGTGATCTACAGTGATGCCTCTCATAGTGGTCTGGGGTGTGTGTTGATGCAGCATGGTAGGGTGATTGCCTATGCTTCACGGCAATTGAAGGACTATGAGAAAAATTACCCTACTCATGATCTGGAGTTGGCAGCGGTGGTGTTTGCTCTGAAGCTGTGGCGGCATTATTTGTATGGAGAGCATTGCGAGATATATACTGATCACAAGAGCTTGAAGTATCTGTTCACCCAAAAGGAGCTGAATTTGAGGCAACGCCGGTGGTTGGAGCTGTTAAAGGATTATGATCTGAGTATCCTTTATCATCCCGGCAAGGCCAATGTCGTGGCAGATGCTTTGAGTAGGAGGACGAGTCTGAGCTTATTGATCTCGCAGCAGGCGCCGTTGATCGAGCAGATGAGGCGGTTACAGCTGGAGGTAGTATCCCCTGGGGTCTCTGCTAGACTCATGTCTATGGTCTTGCAGCCCACTCTGTTGGAGAGGATCAGGGACACTCAGAGTGAGGACCCCCACTTGACGAGGATCAGGACGCAGCTTCAGGCGGATCAGACAGGGGATTTTTCTGTGGATAGCTCGGGAGTACTACGGTACAGGGACCGAGTGTGTGTGCCTATGGATCAGGAGATTAGAGATCAGATTTTGAGGGAGGCCCATTGTACACCTTATACCATCCACCCTGGAGGTACTAAGATGTATAAGGACCTCAAGGCACAGTTTTGGTGGCCCGGAATGAAGCGGGACATTGGGAGATTCGTAGCTCACTGTTTAACTTGCCAGCAAGTGAAGGCAGAGCATCGCGTTCCTGCTGGTAAGTTGCAGAGTCTTCCAATTCCCGAGTGAAAATGGGACCACGTCACTATGGATTTCGTCACTGGATTGCCGAGGGCGCAGAGCGGGGCAGATGCGATTTGGGTTATCGTGGATAGGCTCACCAAGTCGGCACACTTCTTACCGGTTCAGATGACTTGGCCACTGGAGCGTCTAGCGCAGTTATATTTGGATGAGGTAGTGAGGCTTCATGGTGTGCCTGCTTCGATTGTTTCAGACAGGGACCCGAGATTTGTGTCGCGCTTCTGGGGGAGTTTACATTCTGCACTGGGGACTCAGCTCAGGTTTAGCACCGCTTTCCACCCACAGACCGATGGACAGTCAGAGCGCACCATACAGACCCTTGAGGATATGTTGAGAGCGTGCGTTATGGATTTTGGAGGAGGGTGGTACCGACACTTATCTTTGGTTGAGTTTGCGTACAACAACAGCTATCAGGCGAGCATCCAGATGGCTCCGTTTGAGGCGTTGTATGGACGCAGGTGTCGGTCCCCCTTATACTGGAGTGACGTGGGTGAGAGGAGGACTTTGGGACCGGATTTGCTTTTGGAGGCCGAGGAAAAAGTTAGAGTTATTCGCCGACATCTTGAGACAGCCCAGAGTCGTCAGAAGAGCTATGCCGACACTCGACGGCGAGACCTAGAGTTTCAGGTTGGTGATCATGTCTTCTTGAAGGTCTCGCCCTCGAAGGGGGTCCGGAGATTTGGAGTGCGGGGGAAGCTCAGTCCCCGCTATATTGGACCCTTTGAGATACTTGGCAGAGTTGGTCCTGTGGCTTACAGAGTTGCCTTACCCCCACGCCTGGCCGGAGTTCATGATGTCTTCCACGTCTCTGCTCTGAGGAAATATGTTTTCGACCCGTCGCACGTGATTGACTTCACTTCGTTGGAGATCGGCGAGGACTTGGTCTACGAGGAGCGCCCGTTGCGGATTCTTGCTCGTGAGGTGAGGGAATTGCGCAATCGGGCCATTCCTTATGTGAAGATCTTGTGGAGCAATCACGAGGAGCGAGAGGCTACATGGGAGCTGGAGACAGAGATGAGAGACGCCTACCCCTTCTTGTTCGAGGCTTCTGATGGAGGTACGTCTGTTTTGGTTTTTCCTTGTTTCGGGGACGAAACTTTTTTTTTAGTTGGGGAGGATGTAGGATCCCTGAGCTCCATACAGCTTTCTCCCACATTTTCACTGTGCGAACACCTGTTGATGGTGTATTCGGCCCATAGCGCATCAAATGGATGCCACAGATGGACCCTGTGAAGCTTTGGCTTGTGGTGTTTGGCCGTCGGCTGTTTTTGCCGAATGTTAGAGAGGTTTTTGGCCAAAACGGAGGTTGGGATTGGTTTTCCGTCGTTTTGGAGCTTGTCCGCCTATCCGGGAGCCCATTCGGGTGTTAGAGTTGTTTGCGCGCTTTTTGGAATCAAGATTGCGATCCGGCGCGAAAAACGAATTAATTTTACCTTTCCGGGAGCCTCCGGCAAATTTTGGAGGTGGATTTTGGCGAAACGGACGTCATTTTTGGAATCAGCGCGCGAAAACGGTCAAGATGGGCTATTTACTTGCTGTTTTTGAGCTTGCGGTTACTGTTCACGCCGGAACAGTGTCTCCGGCGATCGCCGGCGGCAGCCGGCGGCGGCGGGCAGCGCCGGCGGGCGGCGGCGCAGCCTCGGGCAGGCGGCAGGCAGCGGCACGCGGCGCGGGCAGGGCGCGGGCAGGCGCCCGGGCGCGCGGTCCACGGCGCCGGCGTGCGCCAGTGCGGGGTGCCACGTGGCAGTGTTCGGTTGGGTGGTCCACGGCGCGCGGTCCACGGACCGTAGGCGTGGGTGCACGGTAGACCGGGCGGACACGTGGCGGCTGTTGATCGGTGCGGTGTTGTGCGCGCGGTCCACGCATCGGGTGGAGCCGGTGACCGGGGCAGGTGCCGTACGCGCGGGGCAGGTGGCCGTACGCGCAGGGGGGCAGGCGGCGACGTGCGCGGTGCACGGCGAGACGTGCGCGGTGCACGGATTGCCTGGGCCACGTGGCGCACCGCCATTGGCGGGCGCAGGTGCGCCGGGCGCAGCGGGGCCCGGGGGAGCACTGTAGAGGGCTACGTGGCGGGCCCGAATTGTTTCAGGCTTGAACAGTAATGGGCCGGGCCCATTACTGTAGCAGCCCGAAAGAATTCGGGCGCCCGAAAGTGAGGATACGTTCGGTATTTCTCCAAAAGATTTTTCATCCTATTTAAAGGCAGCCCGAGCCCTCTTTCCAAGCTTTTTTCTCTCAACCTGTGCATCATCTGCCCGAGCCACCTTAAGGAGATTTGTTCACCTCTTAATCCTTGATCTTCCTGCCAAGTTATAGGATTTTAGGAGCACGCATCCCGAGGTTCTCCATTTTACGGCGCGGCGCAACGTTGCATTCCTGTGTTCTTCTTCGGCGCAGCGGCAGTGTTTTAGCTCCCCTGGGCTACCCCGAGGTCCTTCTTCTGTGATTTTTGCGCCGGCTGACTCCTAAGAGGTAGGGCTTCATCTTTCGTTTTGGTCGTGCTTTCCCGTTTCGAGGTTTTGGCATGGATCCCGAGGCAAACAGTGACCCCTTTTTCTGTGTGGATTTCCTTGACAGCCCTGAGGTATTTTGGCCGTATCTTCGCGCACGAGCGTCAGACGGAAACGAGCTTATACAACTTTTTCATCTACGGATCGCAAGGAACGCGCTCGTATTTTTTTTGGATTTTTCAGATGATTATTTCGAGGTGAAAATCACTGTTTTCTCAGTGAACAGTGCACAGTTTTTAGCACAGATTTTTGTATGAGTGTACCCCTTGCCGAATTTTTATCTTGACTTACCGATCTCAGTTTTGGATGTGTAAGGTACCGTGGCGAAGCTATCGACGCGAGGATCGCCGTGATATTTTTCTTGGAATTTCCTGGGCACTTTCTGCAGGTGATAATTTAACAGTTTTAGGACTGTTGTTGTATGTGTCTATAAGAGCAATATTTGGGAGCCTAAGTGTATTTAGTGGACTTTGTGTTGTGCCAGGAGTGTTTCGGGTGTACTGTACTTGTTGGAGCTCAGGATTGGAGTTTTTGGTATTTTCAGCTGTACGGACCCCGACAGTTAGCGCTTCAGGTGGGTGGTTGTTGTACTCCTCTCCTTTGGTATGCCCACTAGGAATGTCAGAGTTCCCCGGATTTGATGATGTTAAAACTGCTGTTGGTAGACTTGCATGCTCTAGGAATTAATTATTGGTTATTGGACCCATGATAAACTGTGTTAGCATGAATACTTTACTTAATCACTTAATTATTCTGGACTGCATGCTTAGGGGCAAAATAGTAATTGAGGACTGCAAAAATTGATGATTTTTCATATGAGACTGTCACCCTAGCTTATGTCACTCTAAACTGTTTATTCGTGGAAAATGGATGAATCTTTGGGACAATGCATGATTAAACGGGTCACTCTTTTATGTCATCTTTTACTGCTATACTATCTTTTGGGACTTGACTTAGGAGAAACCATGCATTTATTCTTTTCTTCTCCTATTAGTGATAGACTTGAGGCATAGTTGCTCGGGTTCGAGCGGGGGTTGGACAGTGTAGCCAGGTATTGGGGATTTGGGACAGGTTGGGCTTTTGACAGGGTGTTGCGGCGACCACGGATCTTGGGTGGTTGACCGGATTGTACTATTGCATCAGATTGGGTGTTTTGGGGATCGGGCTTTCTTTAGTGGACGGAGTTTTCCACTTTGATCATAGTCATGATCCAGTCCTGCTATTATGAGACAGTGGTTACAGAGATGCTTGATGCAGTGATACTTTACTCGTGTGGGTCGCTCCCCTCGAGTGCCACTCCGGAGTAGGCTTTTCACGGTGCCGAGCGCCGGGCACCATGCTGGGTTCTTGAGTTCGACAGCAGAGCAGGCAGTGCCAGTGTTCACTGGCGGTCAGATTGGGTCGATTTGACAGGCTTCTTGATACTGATGCATCACTTTCTCCATCCTTGTTGGTTGGTCATGTAGAGGCATATTAGGGATAGCATTTTATCAGTTGTCACTTTTATCTGCACCCCCCTTCTTTTCCTTTTCCTTTTGCCTCTGATCACCTGGTGGGCATATCTGAGCTGAGGCTTTACCCACTAGGGGAGGCTACTGTTTATAGTAGTACTTACCCCCATTGTTTTTTCTTGTTTCTTTCTTCCCCTTTGTTTTGCAGAGTCCTCTGTGGGAGTTGCTGGGCCATCAGCAACTGATCGAGGTAAGAGGATTGCGGACTAGATAGAGAGCCACCCGAGGGTTGTAGCTTGAGATTTTGGGTACCTGGTCTTCTCAGACAGCTTTTGTTTTTTTCTTTTTGGGTCTGGCTTCTGCCAGCTGTTTGTACTTTTAGTGGTGAGCTGGGAGAGACATCTGTATATTATTTCACTGTTGTACTCTTTTACTTCCAGCTTCTGTCTGAGATACAGTAGTTTTAGTTTAGCTCTAATTATTATGCTCTTTTATTATTATTTCTTATGTCTGAGCAGGTTACCGACGCTTCGTGTATGTGGGAAATACCGCATGCGTGGCGGATCTGTAGACGGGCCCGGGTTCTGGTACACCCGGGGCGTGACAGCCGGCTCGCGCCATGGACCCGGACCACGCCTGGACCCGTCCACCGATCTTCAACCTGAAAGCCCAGAAGCTCCGTTTTTGGCCCGTTTCGCCCCGTTTTTGAGTGTTTTTGACCGCGATGATGTTATTAACGATACTTCTTACTGTAGTTCTTTTCGGGCACAAGGTGGGAGCGTTTTAACTGGAGTTTCCGCACACTTTCTTCTTCGCGTTTCAGGTGGGTACACTCTTAGAATCCCTTTTATGCACACTATCATTACTTTCATGTTTATCATGTTGTGGGTTTTCGTCCGTGACTTAGTGTGGGACTTTTCGAAAGTTGCTGGTGATCTCCAATTGTTCGTTTAACTGTACTAATGTTGAAAGTGTTCATGGTTTTTATTATTGGATTGGTTTCATGTACTTGGTTACGATGCTCGAGGCTGCAGCACGCGCACCCGCGGTTTGGCCACCGCAAAGGGTGTGCTTTTCCGGAAAAGTGGTCTATGACCCGTGTATACCCACGAGGTGACGTAGTGGGGGCCCCCGTAGGTGGGGGGTTTGAGGCGCCAAGGTGTGAGCTGTGCGACCCGTCGAGGTAGGTGCTCGACGTGGTTTACCGAGGTAGGTGCTCGGTTTGGTTTCCCGAGGTTGGTGCTCGGTTTGGTTTTTCGAGGTTGGTGCTCGGTTTGGTTCTCCGAGGTTGGTGCTCGGTCCGGGTTGCCGGGGCAGGTGCCCGGGACAGGTTATGCATGGATACTGTCGATTGCACGATGAGGAGGGCAGTCGCTCTGGTTTTACTGCGGTTTGCTTTATTTATAGCCCTAGTTGCTTTCGTGCTTTATTTTCTAGTCACTGACTTCCCACTCTGTGACAGGTTTGTCCAGGGATGAGTGCTAGGACGACGATGAGGCCGTGGTAGGAGTACTTTTGGTCTCCGAGGCCATAGACTGTATGTACTTCTTATTTTGCTCATTTCATTACCTGTTAGTAGCTTACTATGTGGATTACGATACCCTTGTGGGGTCGATGTGGATGTTGGAATGTCTTTATTTATCCTTATGGGTGGTTGTTTTGCTTCCGGATTGGCCGCTTTCGAACTACAAAAGGAAAGATAAAAGAAAATATTTCGAAAACTATTTTAAAAATGTGGGTGTCGTGTGGGCACCCTTTTAAAACCCTATGGATTTATGGATTGCGAAAACCGTTTTGAAAATCTGGGTGTCGTGTGGGCACCATCTTCAAACCCTGTGGATTTATGAATTTCGAAAACCGTTTTGAAAAACCTGGGTGCCGTGTGGGCACCGTTTTTAAAACTTGTGGATTTATCTTTTCAAAATTAGTCGGCCTCTTTAATACTTATGGGAAATGGTTGTATATTTCGACTGTTGGGCTAGTGTGGTTAAAGTGATGATTGTATGGTTGTTGTAGTCAGGACGCCGTGCATATACAAAGGAGACTCCGCCCGTTCGCAGAGTGAATTTGTATATGCGGCGGGTCTGGGCACGCACCGGGGGAGTTTGGTTTCAAAAAAAAAAAATATATACGCACATTAAATCTTTTCAGTGGTCGTCTTCCGCTTAATGAAACCCCCGGGGCGTGACAGATTAAGATGGTATCAGAGAAAAAAAAAAAAAAAAAGCTTTAACCACAGTAGTCGCTGTCCAACATCCATGGGAGCACATTACCACTGGCTGCTAACTGATGAAATGATCAGGGTATTACTGCTAAAGATGCGAGAGTGCGGGATTGTTGAGTTTTGTTTTCCGGTTTAGCACGGGTGTTGTGCTAGTATCGTCGGGTTGTTCTGGAGGTTGGGGTCGAGGCCGGCTACCACCGGGGCCTTGATGGTTGCTATGAATCAATGGATTAGGCAACCAGCACAGGACACGGTGGGTCGGCTGACGGTGTTCATGTGCCTGCTGCGGCTGGTAATACAGCAGACTGTTGCGCCAACTTTTATCTTTTCCGAACCCCTTCCTCTGCCGACATTCTAGTCGCCGTTAGTAACGGTGACGGGTGGTAATGTAACCCACCGGTGTTTGTTAGTGTGTCGGCCGTTTTGCCGGTCGTGGGTAACTGGATGGCCTTTTGTCTAAATCTGTATCTTCTAGGTCTTCTGGTGTTAGGTTACAGCAGGTAGTCGGCTGATTCTTCTTGCACCATGGGCAAGGTATGGGAGGAAATGAGGAATCCTTCTCCTACGGTTGTTACCCATAGTTCGGCTTTTTACCGTGGTCACGGCAATGGTTGTAGAAATCGTCGGGACGGGATCTCGGGGTGCTCCTTTGGGGTTAAAAAGGGATACCACCGGGGCTAGAAAATCTTGTACGTTTGGGGCTCGATTTCGGTTAGAGAGGCCGTACCTTGCTTAGCACAAGGGTGCGTAAGTGGTGACTTTTTATCGGGGGGTTTAGCTTTGACGCTGGGTGGCGCCGGTTGGCTCTTTTTAGAAGGGTTGTGGTGGTAGCTTTGGGTCGGGTTCCTGTGTTCTACGCTAGAGGGCCGGTTAGGTTGTCCTATGGGTGGGTTGGCGTGTGATTCCTCGAGTGAGTTTAGTGAACCTAGGCAACTTTTGACAGGGTTCTTCTCGCTGTTTTCGTTGCTTGTCTTCTTCCGACCCTTTAGGTTTCAGATGGATAGTCTTCAGTACCTGGAGGTCATTGTTGAGCGGACCTAGAGCTTAGGTTTTCTCCTAGTTGGGAGTGTCTCTGTTGGTCTGGAGGTTTACCTCTCGTTTCGATGCCGGTACTTAGTGGGGCAACGGTTTGGGACCGAGAGTTAGTGGCAATTTAGAGCGTCGCACCCCGTCGGTGCCAGGACGGAGGTAGGACCTTACCTTGTGTGTTGTGTCGCCAGCTCCCCATGACTAAGGCATAGCCTTGAGGCTTAGTTTGGGAGCGTTTTGGATTGTTGATCTTTTGGGGGCAGGTGTGAGTCAAGGGGGAATCTGGCGACTACTCGGAGTTTTGGCACTAGTCACTTTCGGCTAGGTGGTCCCGTATGCAGCTCTTTTTGTGGGGTAGACCTTATGGTGAGTCCTAGAGCTGAAACCTAACGTTAGCCTTGACCGTCGCCTCGGTAGGACGGACAGTCGGAACGGGTAGTCCGGGGGGGGGGGGGGGGGGTGGTTAGGCTTCGAGCTTGTGATCCGTGTTGGCGACGGAGAGGAGCGGTCCGTGTTGGTGACAGGTGAGTTCGTCGCTTTCGGAGGGGAAAATCTCAGGTGGTTAGAAACCCAGCCTGTTTTGTTGGCACCTCTTGGAGCCTTGTGAGGGCGTTAGTGTGGTTTGTTTTCCTTGTCATCGGGTTAGTTGTGTTGGACTTTTAAAGGCTCATCGGTACGAGTGGGGCGGTATGACTGGGGTACCTCGACGCACCGCAAGACTTTGTTGCTGACTTCTCAGCGCCGCCTGAGGTGGGTTGCGGACCGGTGGCGTCGTGATGGGAAATTCCGAGTCAAGAAGCAGGATTACGACGAGGTGCTGGGAATGGAGTGGTTCACGAGGTACCAGGCGGATGTGTAGTTACTTGGTTTCAGTGAGCCTAGCGACTCGACCCTCTGCATCACTCACTGACACCCCCGTTGTAGGGGTTCCTTCCGACGTCCTTCTGGCTGAACTGCCGGGAATACCCCCAAGCGAGAGGACATCCTCCCTTTCTAGCTTCTACCAGGCACGACTAGTTGTTTTCTGGATAAAGGGTTCGTTAGACCGTGGGTGTCGCCTTGGGGCGCACCCGTGCTTTTGTGCGAAAGAGGAACAGAAGCCTACGTCTACGCATCGACTACAGGAAGATAAGCAAGGTTACAGTGAAGAACAAGCCCGGATTAATGACCTCTTCAACCAACTGCGAGGAGCACTTGTGGATTATTATCCGGAATCTCAGGGACCAGAAGCTGGTTGCTAAGTTTAAGAAATGTGAGTTCCGACTTCGCGAAGTGGACTTTTTGGGGCACATGGTGTTAGCGACGGGAATCACAGAGAATGTGAGCGGAACTGCCCGACACGCGATCCGGAACTGGCAGCAGTCGTCTTCGTTTTAAAAACTTTGGAGACACCACCTTTTGGAGTTCATCGTGATGTGTTTTCGGATCGCCAGAGTCTTAAGCTTTGATCACAGAGATGGATATGATTTTGCGGCAGAGGCATTGGTTGGAGTTGCTGAAGGACTCGGCATGTCCACTCAGTATCACCCCGGGGAAAAGCAAGTGTAGTAGTGGATGTTTTGAGCAGGAAGGGTCGAACCGAGGGGGGGGAAATCGATGAGCGCGAGTACTCAGCGGGACCGATACTGTCGCACGACCTGTTGTCCTTGATGATCAAGCCAACCCTATTAGAGAAATCCTGGAGGATTAGATGACAGGCGCACGGATACAGCTTGTTCGAGACATGATTTCCCCCGGATCGCGCAAGCGGCTTTTCGGCGAGTGCGAACGACGCAATACGTTTCGAGGGCGGAATTGCGTACCCGAGCTGCCAGAGTTGAGGGAAGAGATTCTGTCAGAGACGCACCGCGCTCCCTATACGGCGCACCCAGGCGACACGAAGATGTACAAGGACCTCAAGCAGAATTTATGGTGGACTAAACCGAAGAGTGAGGTAACACAGTTCCTTGCCCGCTGTTTAGATGGTGAACAAGTAAGGTTCGAACATCAGCGCCCGGCGGGGAAAACTACAACCTCTACCTGTACCAGAGTGGAAACGGGAGCGAATCAGCATAGAATTCGTCACGGGTTTTCCGCATCGCATCAAGGGCACGATGCGGTTTTTGTCACAGTGGATCGACTGACGAAGTCGACCTTTTTTTTTCTTTCCTACCCATCCATACGACGTGGACTAGAGACACTCGGCTTGTGTCGAACCTTTGGCAAGGTCTGCGATGAGCTCTAGAGGCTAAACCACACTTCAGCACGGCGTTTCACCCCCAGACCGACGGACAGTCCGAGTGAGTGAACCGGATTCTCGAAGATGTGCTCCGAGTCTGCGCACTTGATTTCGATGATGGATGGTCACTGCTTTTGAGCTTAGAGGGGACCTGAGCTTCGACGGAACACCGGTGCGGATCTTAGCACGACAGGACAAAAAGGATTGTGCGGCCGGACGATCCCCTATGTGACGGTGCTGTGGAGCAACCGGGGAAAAAACGTGAAGCGACTTGGGAACTGGAGTCAAAGATGAGGGAGTGCTACCCAGTTTTATTCGTTGCGGACTAGGGTTAAGTTTCGAGGACGAAACTTGTTTTAAGAGGTGAGTGATGTAGCAGTCTGGCGTTCCGATGCCTTTGTATACCTTCGTTTGATGACGGGACTGTTGGGGGAGACTCTTCACTGTGTTTTCTGCAATGGACTGGGCCTGGACCGCGAGTATTTTTCTGCGTTTGAGCTCGGAAGATGGAGAACGGCAAAACGATCAGATTCGGATTCCGATTTACGAATCTTCCGGTATGGGGGTCAAAGCGTTTGCCTTTGTGTTGTGCACCAGAATCCGTGCTAAGTGGCCAGCACGCTTTTCGAGGTGATCGGACGGGACCCTTCTACGATCAGACTTTTTCACGTTATTTAGGTTTTTGGTTTATCCTCTTTTTGGTAACACCTCGACCTTCCGGTTTTCCGTTTTGGTCTTAATTGGATCTTCTTAGTAGTTAGAGGGGGGTTGAAAGTTCAAGAATTTCTGGGCTGACCGTCGGGGTCTGCGGGTATTTTTAGGTGGTAGAGCTCGCAAAATGAGGAACGGCGGTGCGATCGGATCTGGAATCGGACTTATGGATCTCCCGGAATTGGGATTTGAAGCTCCCGGTGACTGCTAAGTGCATCGAGATTCGTGCGTGGAAATCTGCACGATTTTCGAGGAAGTCTGAGTCAGACCTTGACCTAGGGTTGATTGGAGGTATTCATAAATAGTACCATTTTTGTAGAAAACCCTTTTTCCTTTCTTTTGGTGAACGTGAACGGAGAGGGAGAGTTCGAATTTCGAAAATTCGAATTAGGGGGAGCGATCGAGAAAGGAGAAGGAAGAACGGGGAATCCATCTTTCGGGGAGCTTTACGTTGGAGACGAGAGGGATGATCCTTTTTCCTCTTCCTCGCAAGGTCGGTAAGTGATCGTGTTGTTTTCCTGTTTGCAATTTCTGTGGGGTCGAGGGTTGGGCGATGGTCGTTCGGGTGTCGCACGTCGCGTGGGTTTGGTGGTAACGGGAAGCCGCCGCCGCCGTTGTTAAACGGGAGGCCGCCGCCGCCGTTATCATGCCCACGGAGTCGTCGCCGCAGTCGCCGTGTTAGCGGGGTCATCGCCGGAGCCGCTGTCACGCCCCGGGGTCGAAACTGCGACCCGGGCTCGCCAATAGATCCGCCATCTGTACGGAAACTGCCGTACAGACGAAGCGGCTAACCTGCAAAAAGAAACATCTACAGCTAAACAGATATCAGAGCTGAAAGTAAACTACTGCAAAAACTGAAATCCAAACACTGTACAACTGAAAATAAAACAATATCCATCTCCCAAATACGATCATATAAAAAGTCCTCTGATACAAAACTCAAAAGGGAGATATCTCCAATAAATACATCAGTGTACAAGCTCTCGATACAATAAATATCCTCACTACAACAGTCTCTCAAACTGCAAAATAAAAGGTACAACTCTATACCTCACTACAAGGTTCCCTCAACAGAAGAAAAAGCAGTAACCTAATCTACTGAAGCTCTCCACTGAAAAGGGGTACCGCTACACTCCGACGACGGGTAAGGAACTAGCTCGCGACTCCCTCGAACCGGTCTGAAAGATCAGCAACTGGAACACAGGAACAGGAGCAGATGTCCCTGGGGAAAAACACCACGACGGGTGTGAGAACTACTTCCCACAGTAGTTCTCAGTGGGTGCCGTCTACAAGCCCAACGGTCTGCCCACCAAGTCTACTAGAGGCAAAAGTAACAAGGTAGTACTGAAAGAAAGGAGCTGGAAAGAAATAACTCTACAGCTACTGTGCCTCTATCTACTATGCTCAATGGAAAAGGAAACACAGATGATGGTATGCATCCACTCACTACTGACCATATGTCATAAGTACTATGCTCAAAGGAAACACAACTAAGACACATGACATGCATACTCTCTCACACATAACACCCAATCTCTATGACTGCCACATAGGTTCCAGTCAAGCCTGCGCCTGTCGACTAGGATCGCACCTACCCACCACCACACATCCACATGAGGACGGGATTTACGTGGGGCGTCCTGTCCGACTATCTCAAGCGAACTCTAGTGTATCAACTAGTCGCATCATCACAGCCTCGTCAGGCTCGGTATCATCATCGCACCCGGGGCGTAGCTCGAGGGGAGCGACCCCAACGAACTCAAGTAACTCAAGTATCTCATAACTGGCAAAAAGCCAGGCTCAGCAGGCTATAATCCATGATCAAACCGATCGGTATCTCAAGCTCGAAACACAACTCAGTCGGAAAGGAACCTCGACTCAAACAAGAAAAGCCCAACCACTCTCACGGCTATGTCGGAGAACCCTCAACGACGCAACTCACAACACTAACTCGCTAGAGAAGGAACTACACAGCTGGGACCACCGTCACTCCCAACGGCTCCCACATCGACACCCCGCTCATAGACGAGAAGAACCGACTGACGCGGCATAGGTCCGAGAATCCGTTAGACCGGTGCCTAGAA
Organism: Tillandsia fasciculata; assembly: GCA_029168755.2. Classification (NCBI taxonomy): domain Eukaryota; kingdom Viridiplantae; phylum Streptophyta; class Magnoliopsida; order Poales; family Bromeliaceae; genus Tillandsia; species Tillandsia fasciculata. The sequence goes on from CM054945.1 coordinate 10,531,993, forward strand.
CCCCAATCAAACAAGAACAGACTCTAGGCTCAGCCTATCGAAGTTCTCAATCCTATACCGTTCAGGGATTCGGCCCCTCTTGGTTAAAGTGGGAAACTAACATCAATATACTGAACTCACGGGCTGGAGATGCTCCACAGCCAGAACCGCAAAGAGTCCGAAAACCCCGGGAAACTAATACCTACGTCCCCAATCAAACAAGAACAGGCTATAGGCGTAGCCTCCCGTTGTTTCTGACCCGAGAATGAAATCAGCCCTTAGAACCCAGATCACTCACCCCGGTCGGGTGAGGAAGTTTAGAAAAGAGATAACATTTATTATAAAACATCGTTTCCACTCAACCCCCTTGGGGTGAGGATAAAATTACTCTTTTTCTTGAAAACCGACTTGAAATGAGAAAACCAATTTTTATAGATTTTAGTTCTTGAAAAACATCAGTTAAAAACGAGTTTACTTTTCCGAACTTCCAAGGGTTGATGCCGTCGCCCAATCAAACAAGAACAGGCTTCGACGCCCCTAGAATTTCGGAAGAAAATACTGGTTTTACCAAAATCATGAGTGTCCAAAAACATTCTGGGTTCAAGGTCGTGACAACCCACGTGCACCACGATCACAACACGGTGGTGACGAGCAAAACAGAGAATAACCAGAAACCCGGGACCCCGTTTACTCAAAACGGTTCCCAAAATACTAACACTGGCCTAACACAGCCACCAGACCCCACTCGGCCCCCAGGCCCGAGTGCAAACCCATCCCACAATACCCTGACCTCTCGGCCCACTACCCGGGCGAGGAACTCTATGTCTGAAGGAAATGTAAAGTGTGGGATGTCTAAAGCATAAAAGAACCTAGCCCAGATTGAGGTTTTCTAAGGTCTGGTCAAACACATGCAACATATGACGGGGGTGCTAGGTCAAGTTCCAAGATTTTTACATTTTAACAGATAATAGAGAGCAAGGAGGTCACAAGAACCTCAGATAATAACAGGAATAAGAATTCCTACAATCTAGTATGCTATACAAGAAAAATAAACTAGCATGCAAAGTCCTACAGCAGTAGAAATACTGTACAGTCCATAAAAGCTTGGAGATAGGGCCACCCACCTTGGTTCGCCACCAATTGCTCGTAGACACTTGCAATTGGCCTCCAAGCGAAACGGTGTCCACTGCCGAAGTCCGCACACAAAACGAAGCACGGAGCCGAAGTCCGCACGCAAAACGGAGTCCGCACGCATAACGGTGCAAGCCGCCGGGGTCTGCACGCAAAACGGTGCACAATGCCGGAGTCTGCTGGCAAAACAAATTCCGCACGCAAAACGGTGCACGCCGCCGCAAAACGGAGCGCAGTGCCGGAGTCCGCACGAAAAATGGAGCGCAGTGCCAGAGTCCGCACGAAAAATGGAGTCCGCACGTAAAACGGAGCGCAGTGCCGAAATCCGCACGCGAAACGGAGCACGATGCCAGAATCCGCACGCAAAACGGCGACCGCGTGCAAAACGGTGCCCGCCGTCGGGGTCCGCACGCAAAACGGTGCAATAACACGGTCCCTAAAACAGATAAAAGTAAGGTGTTAAACCCAAGGTCCAAAAGAACGCCCTAAAAACTGTACAAAAATACAGTAAAACTAACACACGGGACCTACCCGACTGCGCCGCCGAAACGCTCCGCCGGGCGTCCTCGCACGCAAAACGAGGTCCACGACGCGCCGCCGCACCTCACGCAACCTCCTCCCTCACTCCCTCTCGCTCTCGGGTGCAGAAGAAAGAAAAAGAGGAGCAGAAATGGCGGTGCGGGGGAGGAAGAAGAAGAAAAGAAGAGAGAGGGAGAGGGGCGGTCCACGGTGCCGGTCCACGGAGCCGGTCCACGGAGCCGGTCCACGGCGCCAACCAATGGGAAGCCCCGCAGCCCCGGTCCACGGCGCATGGGCGCGCGCGCCCGGTCCACGCGCGTGCCCACGCGCCACGTGGCGCGCGGCAACGCGCCCGCCACACGGGCGCGTTGCACCGCACCACCCCAGGCGCGGGACACGCGCCCGTTACACGAGAGCACGTGCCCCCGCGCCCGCGCGGGCGCCAACGGGGGCCCGCCACGTGGCGGCCCCCGCGGGCTCCGCGCCGAGGGCGCGCCTGCCCCCTGCCGCGACCGTACACCTGCCGCGCCCTCGGAAACCGTGCTGCCAAGCTGCCCCGGGATTCGCGCCTCACCTCGATTCACGTGCCGCGTCGCCTCGAAAAACGTGCAATTCATTCGGGCTCCAAAACAAACAAATAAATAGTCCATTCTTAGCGATTTCGCGCGCTGAATCCAAAAACGATGTCCGTTTCTCCAAATTCTCGTCTGAAAATTTGCCGAAAGCCCACTCGATCCTATTTTCCATGCCGGGTCCAAATCTGAAGTCCGATTTGCCAAATTTCAACTCTAAAAATTTCCGAAGGCGACCGGAGAGGTAAACTTTTATCCAAACTTCGCCCGGAGTCCAATTTTGACATCTGAATCGCGCGAAACCACTTCCAAACACCCGACGGGTCCTCCAATTCCCACGGAATTCCTTTTTAAATCCGAAGTCCAACACTAGTGTCCAAATTGCGCGCAAACACCACCGACACACCACGCAGGCCTCCAGTGATGCAACTAAATCCCAAATTGCATCACAAATTCATTTCTGGGCCCCAACACGCGCACCAACACCCCCAACGGCGACCGAAAGCCGCCAAACAACCAGCAAACCCTACGCGGGGGATTCCGGGACCTCACACTCTCCCCCACTAAAAGAAAGTTTCGTCCTCGAAACTAACACAGCTCAAAAGGGGAGTTTCCAAAGCCATAGGTAAGTATCCATCAACACCGTCTCCATCTTCCCAGTCGCTACGCACACTCCGCGAAGCGAGTCCACACGGCTAGGAGTCCAAAATCTGGAAAAACCTCACGAATTCCAAAGGACAGAGGGCAAGAAAGAACGACAAACTCTACTCGTCCAAAACTACGCGAATTACGCCAACACAACCAGCCAGAAAGTTAAAGGCCCCTCCAGCAGGTAAGTCGTCAACCACAACTCTCAGTTTAGAAAACGGCTGAAATTAACGAAAAGTCCGAAAATTCCGAAAGGACCAGTGCCCTTGCCCCAATCAAACAAGAACAGGTGCGGGCACCGTCTCGATTTCTGGAGCAGTCTTTCGAAGTTTTCGTCCTGTTCGAAAATTTCAGCACACAGACGAGAAAAAGGGAGAGAAGTGTTGAAGTCGTTCCTGCCGTGGCTACAAAACGAAAGTTACGATCTAACCGTGACCCCTAAGGACACAACCTCTAGTCCTAATCGTCACCAACGATTCAAAAGTAGCACCAAGCCGCAAACCGCTGAAGCCACAGCTGTAGGAAGGATACCCCGGTGATCTGTGAAAATGAACTCCACTAGTCCAACTCGCGGAATGGTAACTGATCTCATTCCACAATCAGCCGTTGCACGATACCGCACCAACTAGTCCATCGTGTATGCTCAATCTGAGTCGTGGGGCTGCCACCGAACCGTAATACCTGCCAGTATAATTCCAAGTCTCAACTGTACTGGACACGATCCACAAGGCTCCCCCCACATGCACAACACCAACAAAAAATCTGTGCCTCTAGTGCACGTGGTATAACAGCTCTACCTCCAGTCCAGACAGAAAAGCTAAAAACACTCAACTCAAACTGCTGTAAAGAAATCATGCCCGCGACAACCTGGTCCACTGCCGTAGCGCTCTCCAACCGGCGGTACAGACTCATCCGCTCGATGTAGATGGTCGTCGCTCAGTCTGTCCCGACGTCGTGTCCCTATCTGCCTGGCGATAATCGAAGGAGCTCCTTCATCCCGAAGAGGTAGCGGGGTGCCGTTGCAAGCGGTATTGCTGTAGTCACTGCTTGAGGGCATGCTGCCTGAAAATGTCCTGACTGTTCACACGAAAAACATCGCCCCTGCCTGTGGTCACACTGCGGCACAGAAAACGGCCCACCTGAAATGACACAATCATCCCGCTGCTGCTGCTGATACATCGGCTGTGGAGAACCTACTGGTCTCTGTCTCCTCTGAGACTCGCGACCCTCAGACTGGGATCGTGGCGGCCCCGGGGGTCTCGATCTACTCGACTATCCAAACTCAGGCGGCACTGGATGCCTCTCCCCGGAGCTGGTCCCTGGCGCTCCGTCTCTCTCGGACATGATCACTAATCCTCGGTCAACCCGCTAAGCATGCTCAATCGCTGCATCCAACGTCGGTGCTCGCCGAGAATACACCAAGTGATAGATATTCCGATGCAGTCTTCTCTCAACTAGCTCAACCTTCTAGGCCTCATCCAGGCGACATGGGGTACACCGCTCAACAATCGCAAAACTCACGAACGTACTCCTGAAGAGGTCGACTCTCCTGCTGCAGGCATCTAAGATCTCCTTCTAGTTTCTGCTTACACTGTCAGGAAAGAAGGCCCTGAGCAGCAAAGCACGAAACTCGCCCCAAGTCAACAACTACGCTCCAGGTGGTCCAACAAGACGAACTCAACGCCACCAAACCTCGGCGTCCGTTTCCAAAAAGTGTGTAGCCAAATGCACCTGATGCTTCTCCTGGATGAATAAATTTTCAAACAGCTTCTCCATTGCTGCTATCCAGTTTTCAGCTTCCCACGGCTCCAAGCTCCATCCTGCCAATCAGGGTGGATCAGACTGCCGGGACTGGTTCAATCGATCGCTGATGTCCCAAAGTTCATCGACTATCCGCCATCCACCCTACCTCGGTGCCTCGGCACGACTCGTCGGCACGGAGGGGGCTGCTCGCTCCATCGGTGCCACTGGTACAACTGAATATGCCACTGCATAGGAAGAAAGTGCTGGAGGACTCTCAAGCGGTACCGCAACTGGCTGTGCTCTCTGCTCCAACAGGCGCATCAAACGTTCCATGGCCTCCTCCTGGCATCGGACAGCCTCCGACATCGGCGCCAACTGGGTCCATAATTCCTGGGTCTCGCTCTGCTCTGATAGCTCTGCCTCCCGCTGCTCGGGTACTCATCAGATGCGGAATGTGCCATCTTCGCTACACGACGTCGCAGGGGTATCATAGTCCACTGCAAAATAACAAACATCAGGACACCACAACCATACGACCCAATCCAGCGAAAGTCTAAGACATGCCATCCATTCCATAGCATTATGTTGTCTGCAGCCAACATAATCGCTTAGGAGAATAAACATGCCAATCACTCATCCCGTCTCTTGGGAGAGGTATAAAACTCAATCAGGACTCTCGCTAAAAGTCACGACTCTCACGTAGTCATCCTAATGTCCAACCACAAGCCTAGGGTTTCTAAGTCCACCACGACCTACAACCTAGGCTCTGATACCACTCTAATCTGTCACGCCCCGGGGTCGAAACTGCGACCCGGGCTCGCCAACAGATCCGCCATCTGTACGAAAACTGCCGTACAGACGAAGCGGCTAACCTGCAAAAAGAAACATCTACAGCTAAACAGATATCAGAGCTGAAAGTAAACTACTGCAAAAACTGAAATCCAAACACTGTACAACTAAAAATAAAACAATATCCATCTCCCAAATACGATCATATAAAAAGTCCTCTGATACAAAACTCAAAAGGGAGATATCTCTAATAAATACATCAGTGTACAAGCTCTCGATACAATAAATATCCTCACTACAACAGTCTCTCAAACTGCAAAATAAAAGGTACAACTCTATACCTCACTACAAGGTTCCCTCAACAGAAGAAAAAGCAGTAACCTAATCTACTGAAGCTCTCCACTGAAAAGGGGTACCGCTACACTCCGACGACGGGTAAGGAACTAGCTCGCGACTCCCTCGAACCGGTCTGAAGGATCAGCAACTGGAACACAGGAACAGGAGCAGATGTCCCTGGGGAAAAACACCACGACGGGTGTGAGAACTACTTCCCACAGTAGTTCTCAGTGGGTGCCGTTTACAAGCCCAACGGTCTGCCCACCAAGTCTACTAGAGGCAAAAGTAACAAGGTAGTACTGAAAGAAAGGAGCTGGAAAGAAATAACTCTACAGCTACTGTGCCTCTATCTACTATGCTCAATGGAAAAGGAAACACAGATGATGGTATGCATCCACTCACTACTGACCATATGTCATAAGTACTATGCTCAAAGGAAACACAACTAAGACACATGACATGCATACTCTCTCACACATAACACCCAATCTCTATGACTGCCACATAGGGTCCAGTCAAGCCTGCGCCTGTCGACTAGGATCGCACCTACCCACCACCACACATCCACATGAGGACGGGATTTACGTGGGGCGTCCTGTCCGACTATCTCAAGCGAACTCTAGTGTATCAACTAGTCGCATCATCGCAGCCTCGTCAGGCTCGGTATCATCATCGCACCCGGGGCGTAGCTCGAGGGGAGCGACCCCAACGAACTCAAGTAACTCAAGTATCTCATAACTGGCAAAAAGCCAGGCTCAGCAGGCTATAATCCACGATCAAACCGATCGGTATCTCAAGCTCGAAACACAACTCAGTCGAAAAGGAACCTCGACTCAAACATGAAAAGCCCAACCACTCTCACGGCTATGTCGGAGAACCCTAAACGACGCAACTCACAACACTAACTCGCTAGAGAAGGAACTACACAGCTGGGACCACCGTCACTCCCAACGGCTCCCACATCGACACCCCGCTCATAGACGAGAAGAACCGACTGACGCGGCATAGGTCCGAGAATCCGTTAGACCGGTGCCTAGAACCCCAATCAAACAAGAACAGACTCTAGGCTCAGCCTATCGAAGTTCTCAATCCTATACCGTTCAGGGATTCGGCCCCTCTCGGTTAAAGTGGGAAACTAACATCAATACACTGAACTCACGGGCTGGAGATGCTCCACAGCCAGAACCGCAAAGAGTCCGAAAACCACGGGAAACTAATACCTACGTCCCCAATCAAATAAGAACAGGCTATAGGCGTAGCCTCCCATTGTTTCCGACCCGAGAATGAAATCAGCCCTTAGAACCCAGATCACTCACCCCGGTCGGGTGAGGAAGTTTAGAAAAGAGATGACATTTATTATAAAACATCGTTTCCACTCAACCCCCTTGGGGTGAGGATAAAATTACTCTTTTTCTTGAAAACCGACTTGAAATGAGAAAACCAATTTTTATAGATTTTAGTTTCTTGAAAAACATCAGTTAAAAACGAGTTTACTTTTCCGAACTTCCAAGGGTTGATGCCGTCGCCCAATCAAACAAGAACAGGCTTCGACGCCCCTAGAATTTCGGAAGAAAATACTGGTTTTACCAAAATCATGAGTGTCCAAAAATATTCTGGGTTCAAGGTCGTGACAACCCACGTGCACCACGATCACAACACGGTGGTGACGAGCAAAACAGAGAATAACTAGAAACCCGGGACCCCGTTTACTCAAAACGGTTCCCAAAATACTAACACTGGCCTAACACAGCCACCAGACCCCACTCGGCCCCCAGGCCCGAGTGCAAACCCATCCCACAATACCCTGACCTCTCGGCCCACTACCCGGGCGAGGAACTCTATGTCTGAAGGAAATGTAAAGTGTGGGATGTCTAAAGCATAAAAGAACCTAGCCCAGATTGAGGTTTTCTAAGGTCTGGTCAAACACATGCAACATATGACGGGGGTGCTAGGTCAAGTTCCAAGATTTTTACATTTTAACAGATAATAGAGAGCAAGGAGGTCACAAGAACCTCAGATAATAACAGGAATAAGAATTCCTACAATGTAGCATGCTATACAAGAAAAATAAACTAGCATGCAAAGTCCTACAGCAGTAGAAATACTGTACAGTCCATAAAAGCTTGGAGATAGGGCCACCCACCTCGGTTCGCCACCAATTGCTCGTAGACACTTGCAATTGGCCTCCACGCAAAACGGTGCCCGCTGTCGAAGTCCGCACACAAAACGAAGCACGGTGCCGAAGTCCGCACGCAAAACGGAGTCCGGACGCAAAACGGTGCACGCCGCCGGGGTCCGCATGCAAAACGGTGCACAGTGCCGGAGTCCGCTCGCAAAACGAAGTCCGCACGCAAAACGGTGTACGCCGCCGGGGTCCGCACACAAAACGGTGCACAATGCCGGAGTCCGTTCGCAAAACGAAGTCCGCACGCAAAACGGTGCACGCCGCCGGGGTCCGCACGCTAAACGGTGCACAGTGCCGGAGTCCGCTTGCAAAACGAAGTCCGCACGCAAAACGGTGCACGCCGCCGGGGTCCGCACGCAAAACGGAGCGCAGTGCCGGAGTCCGCACGAAAAATGGAGTTCGCACGCAAAACGGAGCACAGTGCCGAAATCCGCACGCGAAACGGAGCACGGTGCCAGAATCCGCACGCAAAACGGCGACCGCGCGCAAAACGGTGCCCGCCGTCGGGGTCCGCACGCAAAACGGTGCAGTAACACGGCCCCTAAAACAGATAAAAGTAAGGGGTTAAACCCAAGGTCCAAAAGAACGCCCCAAAAACTGTACAAAAATACAGTAAAACTAACACACGGGACCTACCCGACTGCGCCGCCGCCGCCGAAACGCTCCGCCGGGCGTCCTCGCACGCAAAACGAGGTCCACGACGCGCCGCCGCACCTCACGCAACCTCCTCCCTCACTCCCTCTCGCTCTCGGGTGCAGAAGAAAGAAAAAGAGGAGCAGAAATGGCGGTGCGGGGGAGGAAGAAGAAGAAAAGAAGAGAGAGGGAGAGGGGCGGTCCACGGTGCCGATCCACGGAGCCGGTCCACGGCGCCAACCAATGGGAAGCCCCCCAGCCCCGGTCCACGGCGCATGGACGCGCGCGCCCGGTCCACGCGCGCGCCCACGCGCCACCCCAGGCGCGGGACACGCGCCCGTTACACGGGAGCGCGTGCCCCCGCGCCCGCGCGGGCGCCAACGGGGGCCCGCCACGTGGCGGCCCCCGCGGGCTCCGCGCCGAGGGCGCGCCTGCCCCCTGCCGCGACCGTACACCTGCCGCGCCCTCGGAAACCGTGCCGCCAAGCTGCCCCGGGATCCGCGCCTCACCTCGATTCACGTGCCGCGTCGCCTCGAAAAACGTGCAATTCATCCGGGCTCCAAAATAAACAAATAAATAGTCCATTCTTAGCGATTTCGCGCGCTGAATCCAAAAACGATGTCCGTTTCTCAAAATTCTCGTCCGAAAATTTGCCGAAAGCCCACTCGATCCGATTTTCCGCGCCGGGTCCAAATCTGAAGTCCGATTTGCCAAATTTCAACTTTAAAAATTCCCGAAGGCGACCGGAGAGGTAAACTTTTATCCAAACTTCGCCCGGAGTCCAATTTTGACATCGGAATCGCGCGAAACCACTTCCAAACACGCGACGGGTCCTCCAATTCCCACGAAATTCCTTTTTAAATCCGAAGTCCAACACTAGTGTCCAAATTGCGCAAACACCACCGACACACCACGCAGGCCTCCAGTGATGCAACTAAATCCCAAATTGCATCACAAATCCATTTCTGGGCCCCAACACGCGCACCAACACCCCCAACGGCGACCGAAAGCCGCCAAACAACCAGCAAACCCTACGCGGGGGATTCCGGGACCTCACAGCCGCGGGAGACGAAACCGGAGGGTTTACTGTTCACACGTACGGCTGCACCACCGCGCGGTCCACAGGACCCAGCGTGCACCCGGTGCACGGCTCCCAGGCCCAGGGGGCGCGGACCCGGCTCACGAACGCGTGCGCCAGGCCGCGCGGTCCACGGGACCCGGTGCACGCCTCCCCAGCCCAACAGCGTGGACCCGGTGCGCGCTTCACCTCGTGCGCGGCCCGGCCCATGCCGCACCGGTCTACCGCTGCGGCGTGCGCCTGGTCTGCGCCGTTGCCGGCTCGCGCCATGGACCCGGTCCATGCCTGGACCCGTGCACCGATCTTCAACCTGAAAGCCCAGAGCTCCGTTTTTGGCCCGTTTTGCCACGTTTTTGAGTGTTCTTGACCGCGATGATGTTATTAACGATACTTCTTACTGTAGTTCTTTTCGGGCACAAGGTGGGAGCGTTTTAACTGGAGTTTCCGCACACCTTCTTCTTCGCGTTTCAGGTGGGTACACTCTTAGAATCCCTTTTATGCACACTATCATTATTTTCATGTTTATCATGTTGTGGGTTTTCGTCCGATACTTAGTGTGGGACTTTTCGAAAGTTGCTGGTGATCTCCAATTGTTCGTTTAACTGTACTAATGTTGAAAGTGTTCATGGTTTTTATTATTGGATTGGTTTCATGTACTTGGTTACGATGCTCGAGGCTGCAGCACGCACGCCCGCGGTTTGGCCACCGTAAAGGGTGTGCTTTTTCGGAAAAGTGGTCTATGACCCGTGTATACCCACGAGGTGACGTAGTGGGGGCCCCCGTAGGTGGGGGGTTTGAGGCGCCAAGGTGTGAGCGGTGCGACCCGTCGGGGTAGGTGCTCGACGTGGTTTACCGAGGTAGGTGCTCGGTTTGGTTTCCCAAGGTTGGTGCTCGGTTTGTTTTTTCGAGGTTGGTGCTCGGTTTGGTTCTCCGAGGTTGGTGCTCGGTCCGGGTTGCCGGGGCAGGTGCCCGGGACAGGTTATGCATGGATACTGTCGATTGCACGATGAGGAGGGCGGTCGCTCTGGTTTTACTGCGGTTTGCTTTATTTATAGCCCTAGTTGCTTTCGTGCTTTATTTTCTAGTCACTGACTTCCCACTCTGTGACAGGTTCGTCCAGGGATGAGAGCTAGGACGACGGTGAGGCCGTGGCAGGAGTACTTTTGGTCTCCGAGGCCATAGACTGTATGTACTTCTTATTTTGCTCATTTCATTACCTGTTAGTAGCTTACTATGTGGATTGCGATACCCTTGTGGGGTCGATGTGGATGTTGGAATGTCTTTATTTATCCTTGTGGGTGGTTGTTTTGCTTCCGGATTGGCCGCTTTCGAACTACAAAAGGAAAGATAAAAGAAAATATTTCGAAAACTGTTTTAAAAATTTGGGTGTCGTGTGGGCACCCTTTTAAAACCCTATGGATTTATGGATTGCGAAAACCATTTTGACAATCTGGGTGTCGTGTGGGCACCATCTTCAAATCCTGTGGATTTATGGATTTCGAAAATCGTTTTGAAAAACCTGGGTGCCGTGTGGGCACCGTTTTTAAAACTTGTGGATTTATCCTTTCAAAATTAGTCGGCCTCTTTAATACTTATGGGAAATGGTTGTATATTTCGACTGTTGGGCTAGTGTGGTTAAAGTGATGATTGTATGGTTGTTGTAGTCAGGACGTCGTGCATATACAAAGGAGACTCCGCCCGTTCGCAGAGTGAATTTGTATATGCGGCGGGTCTGGGCACGCACCGGGGGAGTTTGGTTTAAAAAAAAATATATATATATATACGCATATTTAAATCTTTTCAGTGGTCGTCTTTCGCTTAATGAAACCCCCAGGGCGTGACAGAGCAGTATAAAGTTTGTGCCCCAGTCGGTCTCACCTCCTCCTCCGACGGAAATTATTGCAACCAACGTTGACAAGCCTACCTCATCCTCTTCGGGTACAACTTCAACCAAGGTATGTTATCGTTGTGGTTTTGCAGAGCACATATGACCAAATTGCAAGTATGAAGCAAAACGATCGAATCAAGCACAACTTGCAACGACTACCATCAAGAACAAAGACCGGAATTCAAGAAGAAATCAACCAAAGGTCAAGACATTCATCAAGACAATATTGTCATAGAAATTGAAGAAAAGTGATCAACCAAACAAGACGCGTTCACCATGGAGCTCAACTTCACGATCATTGCCGACGTATTCCAAAACTCGTAAGGTTTGGGTGCGCAAAGGTGAACTCTTCCCTTGTCTTGTCATTCACACATCACTACATGCGTATGACAATACGTCTTGGTATTTGGATAGTGGTTGCTCATGGCACATGATCGGAGATAAAAACTATTTTAAATCGTTTGAGAAAACCTCCGGATGACTTGTTGTTTTCGGAGATGGACGATCTTCAAAAATAGTTGGAAAAGGAACAATCACTATTCCAAAAGGCCCAGTTTTGAACAATGTTCTATTTGTTGAAGGCCTTAAGACTAACCTCATAAGCATTAGCCAATTGTGTGATGATGGTTTTTCAGTTAATTTCTCTTCTGTTGAATCTATTGTAACTGACAAAAACCATTCATTCTTTTTGAAGGGGGTTAGGTCACAAAATAATTGCTATGTAGTTCTTAATAAATTTTCTGAATAATGTAACCTAGTGTCACTTGATAATGAAACTCTTTGGCATGAAAGACTAGGTCACATTAACTTTAAGGAACTATCTAGAATATCTAACAAAGGCGTAGTTAGAGGTGTTCCTAAATTGAGTTTTAAAGAAAATATTGTGTGTGGAGGTTGTCAAAAGGGAAAACAATCCAGATCCACACATCGGAACTTGAACCATGTAGGAACAAAACGCCCATTAGAATTATTGCATATGGATTTAATGGGGCCAACTCGTCAACCTAGTTTGGGTAGAAAATGATATATTTTTCTCATGGTTGATGATTTCTCTAGATATTCATGGGTAGAATTTTTAAAAGAGAAAGCGGATACTTTTGACTCTTTTCATGATATGTCATCGGATTATGATTGAGAAAAATGAAAATATTGTCCGTGTTTGCAGTGATAGAGATGGAGAATTTATAAATTCAAAATTTATTGATTTTTGCTCTTCAAATGGCATAAAACATGAATTCTCCGCACCTTATACACCGCAGTAAAACGGTGTAGTCGGGCGCAAAAATAGAGTTGTACAAGAGATGGCGCGTGTTATGCTTCATAGCCGGAAACTCCCTTTATATTTTTGGGGTGAAGCAGTTAACACTGCGATCTATGTGATCAATTGTATATATTTGCGCCCGGATACTTTGAATACCCCATATGAACTATGGTTTTGTACCGAATATCAAGTACTTTCGCATCTTTGTGAGTCGTTGTTACATTTTACGTGATCGAGAAAATCTTGAAAAATTCGACTCTCGTTGTGACGAAGGAATTTTTATGGGTTATTCTACAAATAGTAGAGCATATCGAGTATACAATATTGAATCTAAAACGATCATAGAATCTATAAATGTTAAAGTAGATGAAGCTCTTCAAGATGACTATTGGATTGAAGCAATGCAAGAGGAGCTCAATCAATTTGAAAGGAACAAAGTCTGGGAATTAAAGAAACCCCCGAAGCAACAAAATATAATTCGTACTAAATGAATTTTCAAGAATAAGAAAAATGAAGATGGTACCATTATACGGAAGAAAGCACGTTTAGTCGTTCAGGGCTATTCACAAGTTGAAGATATAGACTTTGATGATACCTTCGCCCTGGTTGCTCGTCTCGAGTCCATTCATATACTTTTCCCAATTGCTTGTCATTTTAAAATAATTTTTTTTCAAATGGACGTAAAGAGCGCATTTTTAAATATTTTTTAAATAAAGAAGTTTATGTGGCTTAACCAAAAGGTTTTATTGATCATAAACTACCTAACCATGTTTTTCGACTGAAAAGAGCTCTTTACGGACTAAAACTGTAGGTTTTTATAATGTAGGATCCACAAGGATCTAAATAGGTACTATCAAACACCTAGAGGGGGGTGAATAGGTGTAATATCATAAAAACCAATCTCAGTGCAAAAATAAAAACCAATGCGGAAATAAAAAACAGCACACCGAGATTTACGTGGAAACTCCAATCCAGGAGAAAAACCACGGGACCAACACGCAATAACAATCCACTAAGAATTGAAGAATAACAAGGTGATTACCGACTCCACGGTCTCGACCCCTCCTTCAAGTTCTTCGGACCTTGCGCTCCACCGATTGCACGTCCACTGCACACGTTCGAATCCACGAACGCCACTCGAATCCACGAGCACACGTTTCGAATCCACGAAACGCCTTCAACACACCGAATCCACGGTGCTACGTCGAATCCACGACGCAAACTCAGCCGGTAAGAATATTGGCTTCGATGGTGATCCTTTGCTTAGATTATCATTGAAGAACCGTAGAAAGAATTTCTAAGCAAAGTTTAGATCAATTCGACAAAAGATAGATCTTGGAAGAACCGTCGAATTGACCTAAAAGAGGCTAAAAAGAAGAACGGTAAAAACCTAGCCTCTAGGGTTGCTCACGAGTGTTTTCGGTATTTGTCCCACGTTCTTGAGAAACCCTAAGTGTCTATTTATAGGTTAGAAACCTTTGGAAAGAGATAAGAATCAAAAACTTACCTTATCTGGAAATTTTCAGGACGGCGATCCGGATCGGATTTACTGTGATCCGGATCGTCGTAGCGTGATAGACAATTCCAGAAAAACAGGGTTCGGGATCCGGATTGCAAAGCCCGATCCGGATCGTTCATACAATTCAGCAAAATCCCATGTTCGGGATCCGGATCGGAATTGGCCTTTGATCCGGATTGGATTTGCCAATGAACTAGCACCCTTCGGGATCCGGATTGGATTGTCTGATCCGGATCCTGAACATGTCCCATGTCCAGTTTTTGATTTTTATGCAATTAAAAATTCATCCAAGTGTTTCTACACTATAAGAAAGTATTCGGATCACCAAAATTATTTAGTTAAACATACCTGATCCTTTTGAATACTTTCTTCTTGAGATTGATGTAACTGATCCACAATTCTTCATCTTCAATCTTCAAGACTCAAGACACTGAGTGTCAACTTGAGCTCTTGTTGAATCTTCTCTAAGTCTTTGATTGCTGATTGACAATTTGATCTCTTTAAGACTCCGACTCAACTTACTGACATGACTCACGAAATATGCCAACACCAAAATGCCGTAACAATCTCCCCCTTTGGCAATTTCGTGACAAAACCCAAAAATACATAAAAACGCTCAAGTCACTCATCTTAAACCAAAAAATCGAAATTCAATGTTATCACCAAAACATTGATTTTCTTTGCGTGAAAGATCCAATAAATACAAAATTACATCTGAACCAAACAGTCCTAGAACATACTCTATGACTTAGGACTTGGAGTCTTAAAGTGATGTAATTCCTGCAAAACAAAACTCCAAACAAAATCAAACGTTAGTCGTTAGAAATTAAAATCCTACATTTGATTTGTCCTTTTGGTTCTTTTGTTTTTCGGCTCTTTCAATCTTTTCTTTATCTCCCCCTATCTTGAGCATCTCTAACATGTTCTCCATGTTCTCCCCCTGTCTTGAGCATCTATGTTCTCCCTCTTTGTGATACGATCATTATTTTCTGTTCTCCCCCTTTTTGTTTGTCCTAACTCGATGATCTCATCTCCGTCATTTCTCTTCTCCCCCTTTTTGTCACAAATTGTCAAACAGTGAACATACTAGACAAAAGGAAATCTAACAACATTAGTTCATAAAGAAAGAGAGATAAAAGTTCAGTTCCGGTATATAACAAAAATGCAGATTGCGTACCGGTACCAGAAAGCAAAAATCAAATAATTTCTTGAAAACAAATCCAGATTTTGGAATCTTTTCAAATACCGATTTGTATTCCATCAAGAAATCAATTTAAGTGCTTTAACCAATGAATTCTCACAGATGCCATTCAATCCAATTAATTTCACAAAATTAAAAAGATTTACTCCTAAATCATGAAAAACAAAGATAAAACATTATAAACAGTTTTTCATGTTATATTCATCAAACACAAGTCATCAAAAATAATCTTGAGATCCAAACTCTATCAAGATGTAACGGATTTACAAAGATGACTTACGGAGATTTCCAAATGACATCAATCTTGAATTCTACCCTTTCAAATTGAGGTATATGATCCAAATTTCTTTCATTAGAATAATTTAGAAAAATTTCATAAAAACCAGAAAAAGTATGTAAGCACTTTAGCGCATCAACTTTAAACAAAAGTCATCGTTTCATGCAACACGAAATAGATTATACCAAATCTATCAAAAATACTCAAAAATGAAACGAAAATTTATGAAAATTAAAACCCTTAAAGTTGAATAATTTCAATCACATCTAACATGATCTTATATGTAATGCCTTTATCAAATCATCAATTTGATAAAGAAAATGAAATACCAAGATCAATAGATGTTTGAAATCCCAGATAAGTTAGATAATATATCTATACAATCTGTTGAAGAGAGTGGCTCTTTGAGCATCTTTCATTAAAAATTTCACCTTATACCAACCTTGAAATTTGACAGAGTCAAGTATTTCAATCATGCATTTCATCATCATTTTTTTAAAAAAAAAATGCTTGGCATACATGGGGTATCTTTTTCCTCCATGTGGTGGTAGTTTTCACACTCCTCATTGGGATGTAACTCTTTCCACATCTTTTGAGCATTTTACTTTTCTTTGACTCCCCCTCAATTGGCTATCAATTATTTAATATATAAGGTATTCAACCAAAAATTGATCCCGCATTCATACTCGACTAAATAGTCAAATAAGATAATGACTATACCAAGAGATCATTGAGAGAGAAATTGACTTTGATCACTTAAAAGATGAATTAATTAACATAAATGATCATTGCAACATCGAAATATTATGATGTCAAAAGCATAATAGATTTCTAAATGCGTGAAAAGATGCAATTAAAGTCAATATAACCAATGCTCAACTTGTGTTGTCACAAAGAATTCACACAACCGAGATAGATTAAGCATCTAAAGATCACACATGATTTCTAAAATTTGATGCTTATAACTATCAAAAACTCCTATAATGAAGTATCTTCAAGATTATGATTATGGAGTAAAGTTGATAAATTAATTTGGAGTGAATGAACGTGAAGCCCTTTCTATTCAATGCACTTGTTCAATAAAAACCCTTTTGTTCAAAAACAAAGTATAAAAACAAAGAGCATTGAAAAACATGTAATGCAAAGATTAAGAAAAATATGAGGAAAACCAATCAAAGCATTACATACAGTCATAAGCTAATTAGAACTTAAGACAAGGAAAGATATCACCTTTCCGAATCCAAAATCGCTGGATTTTGGGTTGTCTTGATTCGTTGTGGCCGGGGGTTGTCCGCTTTGACTGTTGGTCCACCTTAGGTCTTTGCCTCGCAATGATCCACTTGAATGATTGATGTTGTGGCTCGGACCTTTGGTGGGTTGAGTGAACTCCATTGACTTGATGTGTCTTTTGATTCCGTTGAGTTCGCTCTGTAGATGAAGTTGCCGAAGGACTCTTCTTTCTCTTTTTCGGGCAATTCTTCACCAAATGTCCTTCAAGTCTACATAAGTGACAAGTTCTTCCTTTCAATTTCATTGTGGAACTTGAAGCCTTCACAGTTTGGTTCTTTTTGAATTCCAAACCAACCTTGCTTGTTTGACCTAATCCGTACATACTTTCTAGTTTCTTGGAACCGGTTGAAAGCCTTTGTATGTCGGATTTAAGTTCATGAACTTGCTTGGTCAAAGCTTGGTTGGTGACATGAACTTCTTCAAACTGCTTTTCAAGAAAACCAATCTTGTCCACATATGATTTTGCGTTCGTCTCCGATTGGTTTAGCTTTTCTTGGAGGATTTTGTTATTATTCAATAAACGTCCTTGTTCCTCCTCGAGATCATGAAATTTGAACTTTAAAGCTTGATTCTCGTCTTGAACCTCAAGTCGTTGCTTCCTCAACTTCTTGATATGCTTCACCATCTTCTTCGATTCCGCAAGAAGTTGTTGGTATGCCTCAACGAGTTCTTCTTCGTCCGACTCCCCCTCACTTGATGACTCTCCATCGGATGTTGATGTTTCATGCAAAATCAAAGGAATAGAGTCAGTGACTAAAGATGATAAGCAAAAATTAGAAGAGGGAATTTGAGAGGCATGAAAAGCAACAAATTTTTCTTTTTCCTCTTCACTTGAGGTCGATTCATCGAAACTAGAATCGTCCCAAGTTTTTGCTTGCAAAGCCTTCTTTTTATATAATTTCGGAGAAGGACAATCCGTTGAAATATGGCCGTAGCCTTTGCATCTATAACATCGGATTTCCCCTTCGAAATCATCTTTTTCTTTTTCTTTAGAAGGTTTTGCAACGCCTTTGAGTTTAGAGGATTTAGAACCCGATGATCCTTTAGATGATTTCGTGGATGAAGATCCATCGGTTCGATTCTTCCAAAATTTCCGACGAAATTTCTTTGTGATCCGCGCCAATTGTTCTTCAAAATCGGCTAAAGAGATTTCATCGTCGGAACTTGATTCGTCATCTTCTTCCTTTGTTGATTTGAATGCAATACCTGTAAGCTTAGAAGAAGACTTGGAAGAAATTTGATTAGTAGGAAAAGTCATCTCATAAGTTTGTAAAGCACCTACTAATTCCTCTACACTCATCTCATCCGGATGACTAACGGTTTCAATGGCGGTAACCTTTGCCCTAAACCGTTCCGGAAGAGTCCGAAGAATCTTTCTTACAATTTTCGACTCCGGGATCTTTTCTCCTAAATTAGCACATGTATTAATTACATCTTGAAGTCTAGTGTAATAATCTGTAAACAATTCATGCTCTTCCATATGAATAGAGTCAAATTGACTTGTAAGCATCTGGAGCTTTTGAATTTTTACAAGATTAGTACCCTCATGTGTAATTTTGAGAATATCCCAAATTTCCTTCGCGGTTTCACACGCAGAAATTCGTGTAAACTCAGTCGAGGAAAGAGAATTATATAAAGCGTTCATACCTTTTCCATTGTAAGAAGATCTTTCGATTTCCTCTTTGGACCATCTAGAGCGAGGTTTTGGGGTAGTAGAATTTCCTACTTCCTCAACAGGATGCACCCAACCGTATTCAACGGTTTGCCAAACACGCTCATCAATAGAGATGAGAAAAGCTCTCATCCGCACTTTCCAATATGCATAATTGGTCCCATCAAAAAGAGGAGGTCTAAAAATATTACCACTTTCACCCGACATGATAGATAAACCTAAAACCCGCTCCGATACCAATTGTAGGTTTTTATAATGTAGGATCCACAAGGATCTAAATAGGTACTATCAAACACCTAGAGGGGGGTGAATAGGTGTAATATCATAAAAACCAATCTCAGTGCAAAAATAAAAACCAATGCGGAAATAAAAAACAGCACACCGAGATTTACGTGGAAACTCCAATCCAGGAGAAAAACCACGGGACCAACACGCAATAACAATCCACTAAGAATTGAAGAATAACAAGGTGATTACCGACTCCACGGACTCGACCCCTCCTTCAAGTTCTTCGGACCTTGCGCTCCACCGATTGCACGTCCACTGCACACGTTCGAATCCACGAACGCCACTCGAATCCACGAGCACACGTTTCGAATCCACGAAACGCCTTCAACACACCGAATCCACGGTGCTACGTCGAATCCACGACGCAAACTCAGCCGGTAAGAATATTGGCTTCGATGGTGATCCTTTGCTTAGATTATCATTGAAGAACCGTAGAAAGAATTTCTAAGCAAAGTTTAGATCAATTCGACAAAAGATAGATCTTGGAAGAACCGTCGAATTGACCTAAAAGAGGCTAAAAAGAAGAACGATAAAAACTTAGCCTCTAGGGTTGCTCACGTGTGTTTTCGGTATTTGTCCCACGTTCTTGAGAAACCCTAAGTGTCTATTTATAGGTTAGAAACCTTTGGAAAGAGATAAGAATCAAAAACTTACCTTATCTGGAAATTTTCAGGACGGCGATCCGGATCGAATTTACTGTGATCCGGATCGTCGTAGCGTGATAGACAATTCCAGAAAAACAGGGTTCGGGATCCGGATTGCAAAGCCCGATCCAGATCGTTCATACAATTCAGCAAAATCCCATGTTCGGGATCCGGATCGGAATTGGCCTTTGATCCGGATTGGATTTGCCAATGAACTAGCACCCTTCGGGATCCGGATTGGATTGTCTGATCCGGATCCTGAACATGTCCTATGTCCAGTTTTTGATTTTTATGCAATTAAAAATTCATCCAAGTGTTTCTACACTATAAGAAAGTATTCGGATCACCAAAATTATTTAGTTAAACATACCTGATCCTTTTGAATACTTTCTTCTTGAGATTGATGTAACTGATCCACAATTCTTCATCTTCAATCTTCAAGACTCAAGACACTGAGTGTCAACTTGAGCTCTTGTTGAATCTTCTCTAAGTCTTTGATTGCTGATTGACAATTTGATCTCTTTAAGACTCCGACTCAACTTACTGACATGACTCACGAAATATGCCAACACCAAAATACCGTAACAAAAACAAGCATCGCGAGCTTGGTACGAAAGATTAACGAAACATCTTTTGGAAAAGGGCTATACTCGAGGGGGAGCCGATCGAACACTCTTTGTGAAGCATTCTCGGGATAACTTCATTGTGGCACAAATATATATGGATGACATCGTGTTTGGTGCTACAAGAAACAACGATGCTTCAAAATTCGCCGAGACGATGGAAAGCGAATTTGAGATGTCCATGATGGGTGAGCTTACTTATTTTCTTGGATTGCATGTTAAGCAAAGTGATGATGGCATTCATTTATGTCAATCCAAGTATACGAAGGAGTTGGTCAAGAAATTTGGATTGGAATATTCTAAAGATTTTTCGACTCCTATGGGAACTAGCAATAAAGGATTAGAAAGTGAATCTCACAGAGAGAGTGTAGACGAGAAACTTTACAGAAGCATGATTGAAAGTCTACTCTACCTTACGACTAGTCGCCCGGATATTTCTTTCAGTGTTGGGATTTGCGCGAGATATCAATCAGCACCGAAGGAAATTCACCTGAAAGCGGTGAAAAGGATCATCCGGTACGTCAAAGGTACAATCAATTTCGGAATTTGGTATCGTATGGGCACATCTCTGGACATTATAGGATATTCGGATGCCGATTGGGCTGGATCAGTGGATGATCGAAAGAGCACGAGTGGTGCATGTTTCTACCTTGGCCATTGTCTTGTTACATGGCATAGTAAAAAGCAAAACTGCATTGCTCTCTCTACTGCCGAGGCAGAATACATTTCAGCGGGTAGTTGCTCAACTCAATTGATTTGGATGAAGAGTGTATTGAGTGACTTCCGCATCCCTGCAACCTCGGTAATTATTTTGTGTGACAACACCAGTGCCATTAACATTTCTAAAAACCTTATGTTGCACTCTAGAACAAAACACATTGAACTTAGATATCATTTCTTAAGAGAGCTAGTTGAATCAAGTATTTTACAAATTTCTTATGTTTCAACTGAAGATCAATTAACCGATATTTTAACAAAACCTTTGGATCAAAAATATTTTATTCATTTGTGAAAAGCAATTAGTATGCTTTCTGTATAACTGCTTTTTAAACCATTGCTTAGATAGGTTTTTGTTTTGTGTTTTTGTTCTTTTTGTTTATGTACATGTGTACATTAGAATATTAATTGAGCATTAGTATAATTGATTTTAATTGCATCCTTTCATGTTTTGAGAAGTTCATTATGATTTGGATATCATTATAACTCTTTTGATGCAATGATCATTTATATCAATTATTTCATCTTTAATTGATCAAAGTCAATCCCTCATTCAATGATCTCTTGGTATTGTTTTTATCTTATTTGATAGTTGAAATAAGTATGAACACGAGATCAATTTTTGGTTGAATACTTAATATCTCTTATAATTGATAGCCAATTGAGGGGGAGTTTATTAAAAGTTTATGCTCAAAAAGATGTGGAAAGAGTTACATCCCTTAGTGGAGTGTGAAAACTACCACCACATGGAGGAAAGAGCTATCACCTCGGTCGTCCGAGTACTGTGTGCAGCTACCAAGCATGGTGATTACTATTTATTCGATAAAATGCTGTTTGGAATACTTGACTATGTCGAATTCCAAGGTTGGTATAAGGTGGGATTTCAAATTGAAAGATGCTCAAAAAGCCACTCCCTAACACATATTGACTAGATAGCATTATCTAATTTATTAGGGATTTCAAACATCTATCGATCTTGGTGCTTTATTTTCTTTGCTCGATTAATGATTTGATAAACTCGTTACTCATTAGATAGTGATTGATGTTTAGAACTTGCTCAACTTTAGAGGATATAAATTTTCGTTTCAAAATTTAGGATATTTTGATAGATTTCTCATAATCTATTTCTTTTCTTGTGAAACGATACTTTTTGTTTAAAGTTGATATGCAAGAATACTTGCATACTTTTTCTGAATTTTTTAGAATTTTTCAAAATTTTTCTGAAGAAAAAGGTGCATGCAGTCCGGACTGGATGATTCAGTTCGGCTCCCGAACGATGGGATTTCCAGCGCCAAGCTGATCCGAACTGAACTCATGATCCGATCCGGGCCTCGGCTAGGTTTTAAAACAAAACGAAGGGTTTTCGATTTCTCATTCACTCTAAGTTTTTGTTTTTGCATCTCTGAGTTTCTCTCTCTAGAACCCAGAAGCATTTGGATCTATTGCAACTCATTTTCTCTCGATCCAAGTAAGTTTTTTTAATCAAAACTCGGTTTATACACTGTTCTTGCTTATTTTTGCCAAAACGTGATGGATTTCATGCCTTAATTTCAAGTTTGCAAAGTTTTTGATCAAATTTCTTTTGAAATAAGTTAGATTTGTTTCTATGCTTAGTATTCATTTGATAAACAGATTTTTGGAATTCGATTTCTGAAAATTCGGTTTTAAGGCAAATTTTGAGAATTTTTGAAAATCATGAAATTGATCTATTTTTAAAATTCTTTTTGCAAAGTTGTCTTGATTCCTAGTCTCTATACATGATAAGGATTGTTTGGGTATGAATTTTCAAAATTTTGAAATTAAATAATTTTTTCCATGTTTTTAAGTTCTTGCTCACAGGACCACACTTTTGAAAATAATAGCAACGATGGTTTTTGGCTGGTTGATGGTGTTCATCACTGCTATGGTCAGCACGAGAATGACAAACAAATTAAAAAGGGCAAAGACAACTCAAAAGGAGGGAGAGTATGTCTCTTTGGACGAATCGAAAACTGAGTCTGAGGTGTTACGGCTTTTTGGTGTTGGCATATTTCGTGAGTCAAGTCAGTGAGTTGAGTCGGAGTCTTAAAGGGATCAAATTGTCAATCAGCAATCAAAGACTTAGAGAAGATTCAACAAGAGCTCAAGTTGACACTCAATGTCTTAAGTCTTGAAGATTGAAGATGAAGAATTGTGGATCAGTTACATCAATCTCAAGAAGAAAGTATTCAAAAGGATCAGGTATGTTTAACTAAATAATTTTGGTGATCCGAATACTTTCTTATAGTGTAGAAACACTTGGATGAATTTTTAATTGCATAAAAATCAAAAACTGGACATGGGACATGTTCAGGATCCGGATCAGATCTTGCAATCCGGATCCCGAAGGGTACTTGTTCATTGGCAATTTCAATCCGGATCCTAGGCCATTCCGATCCGGATCCCGAACATTGGATGTTGCTGAAATTCATGAACGATCCGGATCGGGCCTTGCGATCCGGATCCCGAACCCTTGGATTTCTGGAATCGTCAATCTTGTTACGACGATCCGGATCGCAGTAATCCCGATCCGGATCGCCGTCCTGAAAATTTCCAGATAAGGTATGTTTTTGATTCTTATCTCTTTCCAAAGGTTTCTAAACTATAAATAGACATTTAGGGTTTCTCAAAAACGTGGGAGCTATACCTATGATTTTATAAAACACTTGAGAGCAACCCTAGAGGCTAGGTTTTTATCGTTCTTCTTTATAGCCTCTTTTAGGTCAATTCGATGGTTCTTTCAAGAACATATCTTTTGTCGAATTGATCTAATCTTTGCTTAGAGATTCCATCCATGGTTCTTCATTGATAATCTAAGCAAAGGATCACCATCGAAGCCTATATTCTTTATCGGCTATTTGCGTCGTGGATTCGACGTGGCATCGTGGATTCGGTGTGCTAAAGGCGTTTCGTGGATTCGAAACGTGTGCTCGTGGATTCGAGTGGCGTTCGTGGATTCGAACGTGTGCAGTGGACGTGCAATCGGTGGAGCGCAAGGTCCGAAGAAGTTGAAGGAGGGGTTGAATCCGTGGAGACGGTAATCACCTTGTTATTCTTCTATTCTTAGTGGATTGTTATTGCGTGGACATCCAATCGGTGAGCGCAAGGTCCGAAGAAGTTGAAGGAGGGGTTTGAGTCCGTGGAGTCGGTAATCACCTTGTTATTCTTCTTTTCTTAGTGGATTGTTATTGCGTGTTGGTCCCGTGGTTTTTCTCCTGGATTGGAGTTTCCACGTAAATCTCGGTGTGCTATTTTTATTTTCCGCATTGGTTTTTATTTTGCACTGAGATTGAGTTTTTTAAGTATTACACCTATTCACCCCCCCTCTAGTTGTTTGATAGTACCTATTTAGATCCTTGTGGATCCTTAAAAACCAACAATTGGTATCAGAGCGGGTTTTAGGTTTATCTATCATGTTGGGTGAAAGTGGTAATATTTATAGACCTCCTCTTTTTGATGGGACCAATTATGCTTATTGGAAAGTGCGGATGAGAGCTTTTCTCATCGCAATTGATGAGCGGGTATGGCAAACCGTGGAATACGGTTGGGTGCATCCTGTTGAGGAAGTAGGAAATTCTACTACCCCAAAACCTCGCTCTAGATGGTCCAAAGAGGAATTCGAAAGATCTTCTTACAATGGGAAAGGTATGAACGCTTTATTTAATTCTCTTTCCTCGACTGAGTTCACACGAATTTCTGCGTGTGAAACCGCGAAGGAAATTTGGGATATTCTCAAAATTACACATGAGGGTACTAATCTTGTAAAAATTCAAAAGCTCCAGATGCTTACAAGTCAATTTGACTCTATTCATATGGAAGAGCATGAATTGTTTACAGATTATTACACTAGACTTCAAGATGTAATCAATACATGTGCTAATTTAGGAGAAAAGATCCCGGAGTCGAAAGTTGTAAGAAAGATACTTCGGACTCTTCCGGAACGGTTTAGGGCAAAGGTTACCGCCATTGAAACCGTTAGTCATCCGGATGAGATGAGTGTAGAGGAATTAGTAGGTGCTTTGCAAACTTATGAGATGACTTTTCCTACTAATCAAGTTTCTTCCAAGTCTTCTTCTAAGCTTACAGGTATTGCATTCAAATCAACAAAGGAAGAAGATAGCGAATCAAGTTCCGACGATGAAATCTCTTTAGCCGATTTTGAAGAACAACTGGCGCGGATCACAAAGAAATTTCGTCGGAAATTTTGGAAGAATCGAACCGATGGATCTTCATCCACGAAATCATCTAAAGGATCATCGGGTTCTAAATCCTCTAAACTCAAAAGCTTGCAAAACCTTCTAAAGAAAAAGAAAAAGATGATTTCGAAGGGGAAATCCGATGCTATCGATGCAAAGGCTACGGCCATATTTCAACGGATTGTCCTTCTAAGAAATCATATAAAAAGAAGGCTTTGCAAGCGAAAACTTGGGACGATTCTAGTTCTAATGAATCAACCTCAAGTAAAGAGGAAAAAATTGTTGCTTTTCATGCCTCTCAAATTCCCTCTTCTAATATTTGTTTATCATCTTTAGTTACTGACTCTACTCCTTTGATTTTGCATGAAACATCAACATCCGGCGGAGAGTCATCAAGTGAGGGGGAGTCGGACGAAGAAGAACTCGTTGAGGCATACCAACAACTTCTTGCGGAATCTAAGAAGATGGCCAAGCATATCAAGAAGTTGAGGAAGCAACGACTTGAGGTTCAAGACGAGAATCATGCTTTAAAGATCAAACTTCATGATCTCGAGGAGGAACGAGAGCTTTTATTGGATAATAATAAAATCCTCCAAGAAAAGATAAATCAATCGGAAACGATCGTTAATTCCCATATTAACAAGATTGATTTTCTTGAAAAACAGTTTGAAGAAATTCATGTCACCAACCAAGTTTTGACCAAGCAAGTTCATGAACTCAAATCCGACATACAAAGGCTTTCAACCGGTTCCAAGAAACTAGAAAGTATGTCCGGATTAGGTCAAACAAGCAAGGTTGGTTTGGGATATAAAAAGAACCAAACTGTGAAGGCTTCAAGTTCCACAATCAAATTGAAAGCAAGAACTTGTCACCTATGTGGACTTGAAGGACATTTGGTGAAGAATTGCCCGAAAAAGAGAAAGAAGAATTCTTCGGCAACTTCATCTACGGAGCGAACTCAACGGAATCAAAAGACACATCAAGTCAAAGAAGTTCACTCAACCCACCAAAGGTCCGAGCCACAACATCAATCATACAAGTGGATCATTGCGAGGCAAAGACCTAAGGTGGATCAACAGTCAAAGCGGACAACCCCCGGCCACAACGAATCAAGACAACCCAAAATCCAACGATTTTGGATTCGGAAAGGTGATATCTTTCCTTGTCTTAAGTTCTAATTAGCTTATGACTGTATGTAATGCTTTGATTGGTTTTCCCTTCATATTTTTTTAATCTTTGCATTACATGTTTTTCAATGCTCTTTGTTTTTATGTTTTGTTTTTGAACAAAAGGGTTTTAACGAACAAGTGCATTGAATAAAAAGGGCTTCACGTTCATTCACTCCAATTTAATTTTATATGGATTATCAACTTTACTCCATAATCATAATCTTGAAGATACTTCATTATAGGAGTTTTTGATAGTTATAAGCATCAAATTTTAGAAATCATGTGTGATCTTTAGATGCTTAATCTATCTAGGTTGTGTGAAGTCTTTGTGACAACACAAGTGCTATAAACATTCCTAAAAATTCTGTGTTGCACTCAAGAACAAAACACTTTGTTGAGCATTGGTCATATTGACTTTAAATTGCATCTTTTCACGCATTTAGAAATCTATTATGCTTTTGACATCATAATATTTCGATGTTGCAATGATCATTTATGTTAATTAATTCATCTTTTAAGTGATCAAAGTCAATTTCTCTCTCAATGATCTCTTGGTATAGTCATTATCTTATTTGACTATTTAGTCGAGTATGAATGCGGGATCAATTTTTGGTTGAATACCTTATATATTAAATAATTGATAGCCAATTGAGGGGGAGTCAAAGAAAAGTAAAATGCTCAAAAGATGTGGAAAGAGTTACATCCCAATGAGGAGTGTGAAAACTACCACCACATGGAGGAAAGAGCTACCACCTCGGTCGTCCGAGTACTGTGTGCAGCTACCACATGTATACCAAGCATGGTTTTTCAATTTTTGATTAAATAAAATGCATGTTGAAATACTTGACTCTGTCAAATTTCAAGGTTGGTATAAGGTGGATTTTTAACGAAAGATGCTCAAAGAGCCACTCTCTTCAACAGATTGTCTAGATATATTATCTAACTTATCTGGGATTTCAAACATCTATTGATCTTGGTATTTCATTTTCTTTACCAAATTGATGATTTGATAAAGGCATTACGCATAAGATCATGTTAGATGTGATTGAAGTTGTTCAACTTTAAGGGTTTTAATTTTCATAAATTTTCGTTTCATTTTTGAGTATTTTTGATAGATTTGGTATAATCTATTTCTTGTTGTATGAAACGATGACTTCTGTTTAAAGTTGATGCGCTAAAGTGCTTACATACTTTTTCTGGTTATTATGGAATTTTTCTAAATTATTCTGATGAAAGGGTAGAATTCAAGATTGATGTCATTTGGAAATCTCCGTAAGTCATCTTTGTAAATTCGTTACATCTTGATAGAGTTTGGATCTCAAGATTATTTTTTTATGACTTGTGTTTGATGAATATAACATGAAAAACTGTTTATAATATTTTGTCTTTGTTTTTCATGATTTAGGAGTAAATCTTTTTAATTTTGTGAAATTAATTGGATTGAATGACATCTTGTTAATTCATTGGTTAAAGCACTTAAATTGATTTCTTGATGGAATACAAATCGGTATTTGAAAAGATTCTAAAATCTGGATTTGTTTCAAGGAATTATTTGATTTTTGCTTTCTGGTACCGGTACGCAATCTGCATTTTTGTTATATACCGGAACTGAGCTTTTATCTCTCTTTCTCTATGAACTAATGTTGTTAGTGATTTCCTTTTGTCTAGTATGTTCACTGTTTGACAATTTGTGACAAAAAGGGGGAGAAGAGAAATGACGGAGATGAGATCATCAAGAGAGGACAAACGAAAATAGAAAAATGGGGGAGAACGGAAAATGATGATCGTATCACAAAGGGGGAGAACATAGATGCTCAAGAACATGGAGAACATGGAGAACATGTTAGAGATGCTCAAGATAGGGGGAGACAAAGAAAAAATTGAAAGAGCCGAAAAACAAAAGAACCAAAAGGAAGACGGATCAAATGTAGGATTTTAATTTCTAACGACTAACGTTTGATTTTGTTTGGAGTTTTGTTTTGCAGGAATTACATCACTTTAAGACTCCAAGTCCTAAGTCATAGAGTATGTTCTAGGACTGTTTGGTTCAAATGTAATTTTGTATTTATTGGATCTTTCACGCAAAGAAAATCAATGTTTTGGTGATGACATTGAATTTCGATTTTTTGGTTTAAGATGAGTGACTTGAGCGTTTTTATGTATTTTTGGGTTTTGTCACGAAATTGCCAAAGGGGGAGATTGTTACGGCTTTTTGGTGTTGGCATATTTCGTGAGTCAAGTCAGTGAGTTGAGTCGGAGTCTTAAAGGGATCAAATTGTCAATCAGCAATCAAAGACTTAGAGAAGATTCAACAAGAGCTCAAGTTGACACTCAATGTCTTGAGTCTTGAAGATTGAAGATGAAGAATTGTGGATCAGTTACATCAATCTCAAGAAGAAAGTATTCAAAAGGATCAGGTATGTTTAACTAAATAATTTTGGTGATCCGAATACTTTCTTATAGTGTAGAAACACTTGGATGAATTTTTAATTGCATAAAAATCAAAAACTGGACATGGGACATGTTCAGGATCCGGATCAGATCTTGCAATCCGGATCCCGAAGGGTACTTGTTCATTGGCAATTTCAATCCGGATCCTAGGCCATTCCGATCCGGATCCCGAACATTGGATGTTGCTGAAATTCATGAACGATCCGGATCGGGCCTTGCGATCCGGATCCCGAACCCTTGGATTTCTGGAATCGTCAATCTTGTTACGACGATCCGGATCGCAGTAATCCCGATCCGGATCGCCGTCCTGAAAATTTCCAGATAAGGTATGTTTTTGATTCTTATCTCTTTCCAAAGGTTTCTAAACTATAAATAGACATTTAGGGTTTCTCAAAAACGTGGGAGCTATACCTATGATTTTATAAAACACTTGAGAGCAACCCTAGAGGCTAGGTTTTTATCGTTCTTCTTTATAGCCTCTTTTAGGTCAATTCGATGGTTCTTTCAAGAACATATCTTTTGTCGAATTGATCTAATCTTTGCTTAGAGATTCCATCCATGGTTCTTCATTGATAATCTAAGCAAAGGATCACCATCGAAGCCTATATTCTTTATCGGCTATTTGCGTCGTGGATTCGACGTGGCATCGTGGATTCGGTGTGCTAAAGGCGTTTCGTGGATTCGAAACGTGTGCTCGTGGATTCGAGTGGCGTTCGTGGATTCGAACGTGTGCAGTGGACGTGCAATCGGTGGAGCGCAAGGTCCGAAGAAGTTGAAGGAGGGGTTGAATCCGTGGAGACGGTAATCACCTTGTTATTCTTCTATTCTTAGTGGATTGTTATTGCGTGGACATCCAATCGGTGAGCGCAAGGTCCGAAGAAGTTGAAGGAGGGGTTTGAGTCCGTGGAGTCGGTAATCACCTTGTTATTCTTCTTTTCTTAGTGGATTGTTATTGCGTGTTGGTCCCGTGGTTTTTCTCCTGGATTGGAGTTTCCACGTATATCTCGGTGTGCTATTTTTATTTTCCGCATTGGTTTTTATTTTGCACTGAGATTGAGTTTTTTAAGTATTACACCTATTCACCCCCCCTCTAGTTGTTTGATAGTACCTATTTAGATCCTTGTGGATCCTTAAAAACCAACATGAGGAGTGGGAGCAGTTGACTGAACCTGTAGCCAAGGCATCTTCTGCGTCGAAGGGCAAAGCCCCAGCATCAGCAAAGGCGAAGACTCCGCCTACTCCTGCAGAAAAAGGAAAGGCTCCCATGCAACCCGCATCCATGAAAAGGAAGAGTGTTGCGAGGAAAAGAGGTCGGGCTCGTGGAATTGAGATTGAAGAGCCACTTGTGAGTGAGCCACCTCCACAGGATTTTGTTCATATTAGCATGGATATAATGAAAGCTTTTGAGAACCGAGAGTGCATCAGTGAACGACATGTAAACGTCGTGGTTCTTCGAGATCGTTCAGCGGCTTTCGGAACTTTGTTTGATCAAGCCAATTTTTCTCAAATTTGCCACTTTCCAGAGACTTCTGGATATTGTTTTCATTTGGTAAGAACTTTTTATACCTATGCACAGCAGCTTCAAGAAAATGAGGGTGGACCTATGAAGTTTCACACTTCGGTCCGGAACAAGAAACTTACCATTACTCCTCAGCTGATAGGAGAAGTATTGGTATGCCGTCTCAACTTGTCGGGACACATTACTTGAAGGGTCAGATTTCTTCATCGATTGCATGGAGGATTGTGGTGGATGGCATATGTATGCCGGACGCACGCTTGGCTGGAAACTCGGTATTATCTAAAGAACTCAAACTTGAATACCGTTTTCTTAACTTCATTGCTTGTTACAATATAATGCCGAACATGCAAACAAAGGTTTCGCGTTGGGATAGGATGCTGTATTTATATCTTTTAGGACATCCTAGCGCAGCTCGAGGGTTGAATATGAACATTTTGTACCTTATATGGTCGAGGATGGCGAGGTATGTGGAGCATCCACATCCAACAGAGCGACTTCCCTTTTCCATGATCATTATGTGGATTTTAAGGAAGTTTGATGTCGACATTCGTTCGTCAACTTATATGCATAGTTTGGAGACAATCAATGATTCGACAATTGTGAAGTCACTCCCTCGTCAACCAGATGAAACCCCAACCCCACCAAGGAGTAGAAGACCTTCAGCCTCCACAGCACCAGCAGCACCAGCAACAGCAGCAACAACTGCAACAGCTTCAGGTCTTGGACCATTTGATACTTTAGAGGATGAAGCCTCTGTGACATCAATCTATAGAGAGCAACAACAACTTTCGTTTGAGCAAGAGCGGATTTCAATCGAACAAGGTCGAATCTCTTCGGACCTTGCACGGATTACTACTGTGACGCCCCACTTCCCAGGAGGTCACCCATCCTAGAACTACTCTAGCTCTAGCACGCTTAACTCTCATAACCTCTTGAATCTTGCTACCATCCAAAATGCTATAGCCGGGTTAAGAGATTTAGTCCTATTATATTATTTATATATAGGACTAATCCAAATTCCGGAGGTGTCACATTCTTTCCCCCTTTAAGCCTTGACGTCCACGTCAGGCTCAAGCACACTCACAAGCACCAGGAGATGTGAGACTCGTCTTGCTAGCCTTAGCCTACCTTGTGGGGAGCTGCACTCCACCCACAACGGTCATTAGCCGGGGAGCCTCGCTCTACCCGCTATATAACCCTGGCTCAGCCGAGACTCATCTTGTCACGCCCCGGGTGTAAACCAGAACCTGGGCTCGCCAACAGATCCGCTGTGCACACAGAATTTTCCATGTACACGAAGCGCTGGTAACCTGCTCAGATATAAAATATACAATAAAAGAGCATAAACAGAGCTGAACTAAAAGAACTAAAAGTAATATCAGACTGAAATAAAATACATGCTGAAATAAAAGTACAATAAACTCCCAGCTCACCACAAATATACAATCAGCTGGCCAAAGCCAGACCCAAAGTAAACTACTGTAGTCTGAGATACAAAAAGGGGATACAATAAAAGCCTAGCTAATCTCTTGGTCGGGGTAGATGATCTAGCTAGTCCGCGATCCTCTTACCTCGATCTGCCGCTGAAGGCCCAGCAGCTCCCACAGACGACTCTACAAAACAAAGGGGAAAAAGACAGAAAACAACAATGGGGGGTGAGAACTCCTAGATAAACCAGTAGCCTCCCCTAGTGGGTAAAACCTCAAACGCTGACGCACCACTAGGACTAAAGAGGCAAAAGGAAGGAATAGTAGTAAGCTATAAAGGCTGCTGAAAAGGAAACTGTTACTACAATGCCTCTAAATGTAGTGCCAAAAAGATAACTGTATGTATGCAACTATAAGGCTAACCGCCCAAAGAAACCCAATCAAAGGGCCAGGAAGCATTGGCACTGCCTGCTCTGTCATCACTCACAACTGTCCAACTGACCGGCACCCGTCACGGTCGAAAGCCTACTCCGGAGTGGCACTCGAGGGGAGCGACCCACACGAGTAAAGTATCTCTGTATCAAGCATCTCTGTAACCAATGTCTCACAATAGCAGGACTGGATCATGACTATGATCAAAGTGGGAAGACTCCATCTACTAATGCAATCCCGATCCCCAATCTGATGTGATAATAACATCCGGTCAACCGCCCAAAATCCGCGGTCGCCGCTGAACCCACAAATCCCGATCTGATAAAGTAAAAACATCTGGCCGACCGCCTAACGTCCGCGGTTGACACTATGCCCCACAATCCACAAAACGAGTCTAAACTGTCCCAGACTCAAGGTCCAAACTACACTATCACGCCCCGGGGTTTCATTCAGCGGAAATAGTCAACGAACAAAAAGAATTTCTTTTACGTATAAATTTTTTTTTTGAGATTTCTTCCTCCCCGGCGCGTACCCAGACCCGCCGCATACACAGATTCACCCTGCAAACGGGCAGAGTCTCCTATGTATATGCATGGCGTTGCGGCTAATACAACATCATAACACAGTAGTTCATTCAATCACAACAGTTCCCAAACACACCCACAAACAGAACTGAACAAGTCTCAAGGCCGATCAACTTGAAAGGATAAATCCACAGTTTTGAAACCGGTGCCCACCCGGCACCCAGATTTCTAAAACAGTTTCGAAAACCATAAATCCACAGGGTTTTTAAAACAGTGCCCACACGACACTCAGGTTTTGAAATCCGTTTTCGAAATCCATAAATCCACAAGGTTTTGAAAACGGTGCCCACATGACACCCAGATTTTGAAAATGATTTTTCGCAATTCTTTTTTCTTTCTTTTCTCTTTTTTTTTGAAAGCGGTCAACAGAGAGAGAAAATAAAACTCAGTAAAAAAATAGTAATATGCCGACATCCACACCGACACCACGAGGGTATCGAGAACCACACAGTAGTCTACAAATAATAAATGAAATGCGAAAGAAAAGAGAAAATACAGTCTGGGGTCTCAATGGACCCGAAAGCTCCTGTCTCGGCCTCACCGTCGCCTAGCTCTCACCCCTGAAGGAACCTGTCACGGAGTAGGAAGTCAGCGACACGATAATAATGATAAGGAAAGTAGGGTAAAGAAAATACATCCAACCGTAAACTATCCGGAGCAACCACCCTCCCAAAAGGGAAAACCACGCACCCCTGCATAACCTAATCCGGGCACCTGCCCCGGCACCCCAACCGAGCACCTACCTCGGTAAACCACGTCGAGCACCTACCCCAACGGGTCGCACCGCTCACACCTCGGCGCCTCAAAACCCCCACCTGCGGGGGCCCCCACTGCGTCACCTCGTGGGTTTACACGGGTCATCGATCGACCACTTTTCCGGAAAAGCGCACCCTTTGCGGTGACCAAACCGCGGGTGCGCGTGCCGCAGCCTCGAGCATAGTAACCAAATATACCAAGTATACCCAATAGTAAGGACCATAAAGACTATCCATGTTAGCACAATTAGACATATAATCGAAAGTAGTTACAACTATCGGAAGCCCGACGCTAAGTCCCAAAATAAAACCCACCTGTCTCTTGCGGTGATCAACTCGCGAATCCTCCGCGTCTTGGTGTGTTCCCCGGACCTACATGATCCCGCCGCAAAGAAGTCAGTAACTCGGAACCCCAAATAAGGACCACGGGACGTAAGACCCTCCCGGTCGGTCGCGGAACGCGGCCCGCAGATCTGGCGGCGGCGGCGACGTCCCGGGGAGAGGACAAAGGCACAGACGGCCCACAAACGCGCGCGGCCCCGCGCGGCACCCGACCCAGAGCGGCGCGCTGGCCGCATGCGCGGGCTGCCCCATGCGGTGCCAGACCCTGCGCGGGCGCCCGGCCCGCGCGGCGTGCTGCCCGCATGCGCGGGCGGCCCCGCGCAGTGCCCGACACCGCGATGGCGCGCTGCCTGCATGCGCGGGCGGCCCCGCGCGGCGCCAGGCCCCGCGCGGGTACCCTGCCTGCCGGGGGCCCCGCGCAGCGCCCGACCCCGCGCGGGCGCGCTGCCCGCATGCGTGGGCGGCCCGGCGCGGCGCCAGACCCCGCGCGGGCGCCCCGCCTGCGGGCGGCCCCGCGCGGCGTCCGGCTTGCGCGGCGTGCTGCTCGCATGCCCGGGCGGCCCCGCGCGGCGCCAGACCCGCACGGGTGAGCTGCCCGCGGGCGCGGGCGGCCCCGCGCGGCGCCAAGCCCGCGCGGGTGCCCTTCCTGCGGGTGGCTCGCCCCCCCCCTCCGCGCTCGTCGGGTGCCCTACGGCCGAATTCCGGGGGACCCCTCCCCTCGCGGTAAGAAAGAAAACCGAAAAAGAAAACAATAAAACCCCGCACCTCAGTTTCGTCGGCAAGGGTTGAAGGAGAAGGATCGTCCCGTTCGCGCTTGCCGGATTCCGCAGGAAAAGCGATCGTCCTTCCTTCTCCCCGTCACGATCCCTCGGTTCCTCACGCTGACTGCTAGAGGGAAGAAACTGGGGATTTGGGTTCCTCGCTCGCGCTCAGATGGGGACCTAACGCACAGGGCAAGAGGAGTGGAAAATAATAAAAACCCTAACCCGCCCCAAACCCGAGTTTAATCGGTCGATTGGAATGAGGAGCGGGAAAAATAACCTACATCCCCAAATAAAAGAACTTGATAGTTCGGGTGCGAACCAGGGTCTGGTTTACCTCGAAAAACGTGTTAATCGCCCGAACCGCTAGCAACCTTCGGAAATTCATTCTCGGAGATCCCGAAGTCGGAAATCAGATCCGATCGCGCCACCGTTCTTCGTTTCGCGAGCTCTATCGCCTAAAAATACCCGCGAGCCCTGATGGTCTGCCCAGAAAGAAAAGTGGATTAAAAACCCACCCGCCGGACCACTAAAAGAGGTGCGAAAATTAAAAATTAAAAATTTCCAAAATACCTTTAAACAAGTGGTTACTACACCACTCACCTCCTAAAAACGAGTTTCGTCCTCGAAACTCAATCCTGGGTCGCGGTGAAAAGACTAGGGTAGCACTCCCTCATTTTTGACTCCAGTTCCCAAGTCGCTTCTCTCTCCTCATGGTTGCTCCAGAGCACCTTCACGTAGGGGATGGCTCGATTTCGCAGCATTTTACTTTCCCTTGCTAGGATCCGCACAGGGGTTTCCTCGAAGCTCAGGTCCTCCTTAAGTTCGAGGGTAGAGACGTCTAGAACATGTGATGGGTCGGGAAGGTATCTCCGCAGCATCGAAACGTGGAACACATCGTGGACTCGATCGAGGTTCGGTGGTAGGGCAAGGCGGTAAGCCACCGGGCCAATGCGCTCCAAGATCTCGAACGGCTCTACGAACCGTGGGCTCAACTTGCCCTTCAGCCCGAAACGCTTAATTCCCTTGGATGGCGAGACTCGTAATAACACGTGCTCTCCCACCTGGAATTCCATGTCGCGGCGCCTCTGGTCTGCGTAGCTCTTCTGTCGACTCTGGGCGGTCAGTAAGCGCTGTCTGATGAGGCGTACCTTTTCTTCAGTTTCTTCCACCAAGTCGGGTCCCAAGAACTTCCGTTCCCCTAAGTCGTCCCAATAGATAGGGGATCAGCAACGTCTCCCGTATAAGGCTTCGTAGGGCGCCATCTGTATGCTGGCCTGGGAACTGTTGTTGTAGGCGAATTCTACGAGGGGTAGGTAGCGTGACCAACTGGCCCCCAAATCAAGTACACAGGCAGTGACCAACTGGCCCCCAAATCAAGTACACAGGCACGAAGCATGTCCTTTAGAGTCTGAATCACCCGCTCAGACTGTCCGTCCATTTGGGGGTGGAAGGCTGTGCTGAACTGTAGTTTGGTCCCCAGGGCCCGCTGTAGACTCTGCCAGAAATTTGAGACAAAACGCGTGTCCCTATCCGAGGTGATCGACGCTGGCACCCCATGCAATCTCACGATCTCGCTGATGTAGACTTGAGCTAACCGATCCCGGGTCCAAGTAGTATGAATCGGCAGGAAATGTGTTGACTTGGTTAATCGGTCCACTATGACCCAGATCGAGTCATGCCCCTGATGTGAACGTGGAAATCCGGTGACGAAATCCATGGTGATCCGATCCCACTTCCACTCTGGCACCGGTAAAGGCTGCAACTTTCCCGCTGGTCGTTGGTGCTCGGCCTTTACCTGTTGGCAGACCAGGCAGTGAGCTACATGTCGTGTCACATCTCCCTTCAGTTTAGGCCACCAGAAATTCTGCTTGAGGTCCCTGTACATCTTCGTGCCTCCCGGATGCGCCGCATATGGGGCGCGGTGTGCCTCTGCCAAAATTTCCTCCTTTAATTCCGACGAATCCGACACGCAAATCCGCCCGCGGAACCGCAGGGTGCCGTCGCCTTCCATCGAAAAATCAATCTCCTGGTTCAGGGAGATCTTGTCTCGCACGAGCTGTAAGTGAGGATCGGTCTGTTGCCCCTCCCGGATTTTCTCGAACAGTGTAGGCTTGACTATCAAGGTTAACAGTCGTGCGACCGTGACCGCTGGTACCACTTCTAACTTCAAATGTGAGAACTCCGCGATCAAGCTGCTCTGCTCAGTTAACTCGCCTATAGACGTCCCCTCCTGTTGCCCCTTCCTGCTCAAAGCGTCTGCCACAAGGTTTGCTTTCCCGGGGTGGTATTGGATTGATATATCGTAATCCTTTAATAACTCTAACCACCGCCTCTGCCGCAAATTTAGCTCCTTCTTGGTGAACAGGTTCTTAAGACTTTGGTAGTCCGAGAACACATTGCAGTGGACACCAAAGAGGTAGTGCCTCCAAAGCTTTAAAACAAAAACCACTGCGGCCAGCTCCAAATCATGCGTCGGGTAGTTCTTTTCGTATTCTTTCAATTGCCTGGACGCATAGGCTATTACCTTTCCTTGTTGCATCAATACACCCCCAAGGCCAATCCTTGATGCGTCACAGTATACTTCGTAATCTTCCCCGGGGGTCGGTAGTACAAGTACTGGTGCCCTGGTTAGCCTTTTCTTTAGTTCTTCGAAGCTCTCTTGACATTGGGTCGTCCACACGAATTTTTCCCCTTTCCTGGTCAACCGGTTCAGAGGGGCAGCAATCTTCGAGAAACCCTCGACGAAACGTCGGTAGTAACCTGCCAAGCCCAAGAAACTGCGGATCTCCGTCACTGTAGTCGGCGGCTGCCAGTCGATTACCGATTCCACCTTCTTGGGATCCACTGCAATTCCCTCTGCCGAGATCACGTGTCCTAGGAATCCCACTTCGCGGAGCCAGAACTCACATTTCTTGAGCTTAGCAAACAGCTTCTGATCCCTGAGAGTTTGGAGGATTGTTCGCAAATGGTCCTCGTGCTCCTCGTCGGTGGGTGAATAGATCAGGATGTCGTCGATGAAGACCACTATGAACCGGCCTAGGAAGGGCCTAAAGATCCTGTTCATCATATCCATAAATACCGCGGGGGCGTTCGTAAGCCCGAACGGCATAACTGTGAACTCGTAGTGGCCGTGCCGGGTCGGGAAGGCGGTCTTTGGAATATCTTCGTTCCGAACTCGGAGCTGGTGGTAGCACGATTGCAGATCAATCTTTGAGAAAACCGTCGCTCCCCGTAGCTGGTCGAAGAGGTCGTCGATTCTGGGCACGGGGTACTTGTTCTTCACCGTAACCTTGTTTATCCCTCTGTAGTCGATGCAGAGACGCAGGCTTCCGTCCTTCTTCCGCACAAAGAGTACCGGTGCGCCCCAGGGCGACACACTCGGTCTGATAAATCCTTTATCCAAGAGGTCTTCAAGTTGCGCCTTAAGCTCCTTCAACTCCACGAAGGCCATTCGGTAAGGCGCCTTTGTGATAGGCTGCGTGCCCGGTAGAAGTTCAATAGGGAACACCACCTCCCGTTCAGGGGGCATCCCGGGCAGCTCCGTCGGGAAGACGTCGGGAAAGTCTCTCACTACCGGGATGTCTGAAGGTGTTGTCGAGGGTCGGGTGACTAGATCCACAGATGCCAAGTAGGCCACACACCCACCTTCCACTAACCTTCTAGCCCGTGCTGCTGAGATGACAGCTAGGAAGGAGGTGCTCTTGCACGCCAGGTACACGTGTTCAGGGAAACCCAATTCTTGTAGTCGCACCTGCCGCTTCTCACAGTCAATAAGTGCTCGGTACCTTGTGAGCCAGTCCATGCCTAATACTGCGTCGTACTCCTTCAGGGGAATCACCACCAAATCCCAAGGGCAAGACAGTCGCCCTAGTTTTATCAGGCAGGCGGCCAGAAAACTATCCGCCTCCAAAGGCCCACCCGCAGTTTGGACTGCCATTCGACTTTGGAAAGGTCTCTCCCCAAAACCATGCACAAACATGAAGTCACGAGAAATGAAAGAGTGTGTTGCTCCGGTATCAAAAAGAGTTTTAGCACGGGAATTGGAAACAGAAGTAATACCTACTAGTACGTCCTCTGGCGGGTCCGTCTCTTGGCGGGTCATCGAGTAAACTCTCCCGCCTGCCTGAGGTTGTCTTTCCCCCTCTCGCCGTGGTGCAGGGGGTCTGGAAGTTGACCCCATAGGAGCTTTTCCCCGTCCCGAATGCTGGGGCGAAGGCGCAGATGCTGCTGAGGAAGCCGTTCCCAGGTTTAAGGGGCAGTTGTGGCGGAAGTGCCCCTGCTTGCCGCAGCGGAAGCAATGATCATGTCTCTGGGGGCAATCTAATACCCGGTGCGCCCCTCCGCAAATCACGCAAGGCCTGTCCCCCGGCCTCGGTCCTCCTGCAGGTGCGCTCCGAGATCCCGCATGTGGTCTCCACCATTTGGGGGGTCGGCTCCCGCTAGAAGAGCCTCCCCCAGAATACTGTTGCTGTCGCTTCTTGTCCTCGTGCTGAGCCGGGCCTTCCTTTCTGGTGCGCGTAACAGTGAACCCGCACTCCACCACAGTGGCCCGGTCGACCACCTTCTGAAAGGTGTGCAAGTCTGCTGCTTGTACCACCTGGAATATATCGCTTCGCAAGCCATCCACGAAAAGTTGCGCCTTGTGGGACTCGTCCCTTATGACGAAAGGGACGCAGTTGGCCAGTCGCACGAACTCGCGTTGATATTCCATAACCGTCCTGCTCCCTTGCTGGATGTGATTTAAGTCGTCCTCCAGTTGCCGTTTGACGCTGTTGGAGAAGAAAGCTCCGAATAGCTCCTGCTTGAACGTGGTCCACGATGGGAGCACGGTGCCCTTGGTGGGATCAGGGCGTACCGTCTTCCACCATAAGCGGGCGTTCCTCTCTAGGAAGTGGACCGCTAGGGGAACCCGCTCGCAATCCTCCATGAGCAAGTCTTCAAATAATTTTTCCATCGTATCCACCCACTTCTCGACGACCCAGGGATCGGTCGTCTCCCCTTCAAACACCGGTGGGTCATATTTCTTGAAGTCAGCCAGGTTGGCCCGCACTCGGTCCCGCTCAGTCAGCGGAACTGTCCCCTCCCCCGCGGCGGCGGCGGCCACGGTAGGAGAAGGTGTCACCACGGTCTCTCCCAAGGTACCCCCACCGGTGGCCCCCGACGCCGGTCCCGTAGTCGCTGTCGTAGGTGCTGCTGCTGGCGTCGTAGCCTGGGCTGACGGTACCCCGGCTGCTGCAGTCGGTGGAGGGGCCACTCCTGCCCAGGCCCCCGTCACTTGCGGTCCCGTCGCCGGCGCGGTTGGCCCCTGCGGAGGGGCCGGGGCGACCGTCACTGTCGCGGCCGGTTGCTGTTGCGTCAACTGACGCACGTGATCCGTGAGGGTCGCCAGCTGCCCTGCCATCTCCCGTAGATGATGCCGCAGGAGCTGGTTCTCCGCAGCCGTCGACGCCGTCGCATCTGCCCATGTGTCCTCGGCCGATGATCTAGAACGGGCCATGTCTGTACACACACACGACAAAAGTCAGCTCTTGACTTCGCTAGTAGCAGTCAACCACCTATAGAGAGAAAAGGACTTATACTCTTCCCCCCCCCCCCTGATCACTCGCGTTCTACTCTCCTATGCCCTATCCATTATCCATTCATTTGTAGCTAAGTGAGGTATCCCCGTGGATGTCGGCACTGACTGTTGTGATTAAAGAATCTCTCTAATACCATCTTAATCTGTCACGCCCCAGGGGTTTCAGTCTGCGGAAACAGTCAACGAACAAAAAGAATTTCTTTTACGTATAATTTTTTTTTTTGAGATTTCTTCCTCCCCGGCGCGTGCCCAGACCCGCCGCATACACAGATTCAACCTGCAAACGGGCAGAGTCTCCTCTGCATATGCACGGCGTCGCGGCTAATACAACATCATAACACAGTAGTTCATTCAATCACAACAGTTCCCAAACACACCCACAAACAGAACTGAACAAGTCTCAAGGCCGATCAACTTAAAAAGATAAATCCACAGTTTTGAAAGCGGTGCCCACCCGGCACCCAGATTTCTAAAACAGTTTCGAAAACTATAAATCCACAGGGTTTTTAAAACAGTGCCCACACGACACTCAGGTTTTGAAATCCGCTTTCGAAATCCATAAATCCACAAGGTTTTGAAAACGGTGCCCACACGACACCGAGATTTTGAAAACGATTTTTCGCAATTCTTTTTTCTTTCTTTTCTCTTTTTTTTTTTTTGAAAGCGGCCAACAGAGAGAGGAAATGAAACTCAGTAAATAAATAGTAATATGCCGACATCCACACCGACCCCACGAGGGTATCGAGAACCACACAGTAGTCTACAAATAATAAATGAAATGCGAAAGAAAGGAGAAAATACAGTCTGGGGTCTCAATGGACCCGAAAGCTCCTGTCTCGGCCTCACCGTCGCCTAGCTCTCACCCCTGAAGGAACCTGTCACGGAGTGGGAAGTCAGCAACACGATAATAATGATAAGGAAAGCAGGGTAAAAAAAAAATACATCCAACCGTAAACTATCCGGAGCAACCACCCTCCCAAAAGGGAAAACCACACACCCCTGCATAACCTAATCCGGGCACCTGCCCCGGCACCCCAACCGAGCACCTACCTCGGTAAACCACGTCGAGCACCTACCCCGACGGGTCGCATCGCTCACACCTCGGTGCCTCAAAACCCCCCACCTGCGGGTGCCCCCACTGCGTCACCTCGTGGGTTTACACGGGTCATCGACCATTTTTTCGGAAAAGCGCACCCTTTGCAGTGGCCAAACCACGGCTGCGCATGCCGCAGCCTCGAGCATAGTAACCAAATATACCAAGTATACCCAATAGTAAGGACCATAAAGACTATCCATGTTAGCACAATTAGACATATAATCAAAAGTAGTTACAATTGTCGGAAGCCCGACGCTAAGTCCCAAAATAAAACCCACCTGTCTCGTGCGGTGATCAACTCGCGAATCCTCAGCGTCTTGGTGTGTTCCCCGGACCTACATGATCCCGCAGCAAAGAAGTCAGTAACTCGGAACCCCAAATAAGGACCACGAGACGTAAGACCCTCCCGGTCGGTCGCGGAATGCGGCCCGCAGATTCGGCGGCGGCGGCGACGTCCCGGGGAGAGGACAAAGGCACGGACGGCCCACAAGAGCGCGCAGCCCCGCGCGGTGCGCTGCCCGCATGCGCGGGCTGTCCGGCGCAGTGCCAGACCCTGCGCGGGCGCCCGGCCTGCGCGGCGTGCTGCCCGCATGCGCGGGCGGCCCCGCGCGTTGCCCGACTCCGAGCGGGCGCCGGGCCCGCGCGGTGTGCTGCGCACGGTGCCCGACTCGACGCGGGCGCGCTGCCCGCATGCGCGGGCGGCCCCGCGCGGTGCCCGACTCGGCGCGGGCGCGCTGCCCGCATGCGCTGGCGGCCCCGCGCAGCGCCAGGCCCCGCGCAGGCGACCCCCGCCTGCGGGCGGCCCCGCGCGGCGCCCGGCCCGCGCGGCGGCCCCGCGCGGCGCCCGGCACCGCGCGGTGCCCGACCCCGCGCGGTGCCCGACCCCGCGCGGCGGCCCCGCGCGGCGCCCGACCCCGCGCGGCGCCCG
The DNA here is from genome assembly GCA_029168755.2 of Tillandsia fasciculata. Lineage (NCBI taxonomy): Eukaryota > Viridiplantae > Streptophyta > Magnoliopsida > Poales > Bromeliaceae > Tillandsia > Tillandsia fasciculata. The sequence goes on from CM054945.1 coordinate 10,574,245, forward strand.
ACCCCGCGCGGGCGCCGGGCCCGCGCGGTGTGCAGCGCACGGTGCCCAACTCGACGCCGGCGTGCTGCCCGCATGCGCGGGCGGCCCCGCGCGGCGCCCGACCCCGCGCGGGCGCGCTGCCCGCATGCGCGGGCGGCCCCGCGCGCCGCCCGACCCCGCGCGGGCGCGCTGCCCGCATGCGCCGGCGGCCCCGCGCGGCGTCAGACCCCGCGCGTGCGCCCCGCCTGCGGGCGGCCCCGCGCGGCGTCCGGCCCACGCGGCGTGCTGCCCGCATGCGCGGGCGGCCCCGCGCGGCGCCAGACCCACGCGGGTGAGCTGCCTGCGGGCGCGCGCGGCCCCGCGCGGCGCCAAGCCCGCGCGGGTGCCCTGCCTGCGGGTGGCTCGCCCTTCCCCTCCGCGCTCGTCGGGTGCCCTACGGCCGGATTCCGGGGGACCCCTCCCCTCGCGGTAAGAAAGAAAATCGAAAAAGAAAACAATAAAACCCCGCACCTCGGTTTCGTCGGCAAGGGTTGAAGGAGAAGGATCGTCCCGTTCACGCTTGCCGGATTCCGCAGGAAAAGCGATCGTCCTTCCTTCTCCCCGTCACGATCCCTCGGTTCCTCACGCCGACTGCTAGAGGGAAGAAACTGGGGATTTGGGTTCCTCGCTCGCGCTCAGATGGGGACCTAGCGCACAGGGCAAGTGGAGTGGAAAATAATAAAAACCCTAACCCGCCCCAAACCCGAGTTTAATCGGTCGATTGGAATGAGGAGCGGGAAAAATAACCTAAATCCCCAAATAAAAGAACTTGATAGTTCGGGTGCGAACCTGGGTCTGGTTTACCTCGAAAAATGTGTTAATCGCCCGAACCGCTAGCAACCTTCGAAAATTCATTCTGGGAGATCTCGGAGTCGAAAATCAGATCCGATCGCGCCACCGTTCTCCATTTCGCGAGCTCTATTGCCTAAAAATACCCGCGAGCCCGTTGTCCTCTAACACCAGTATCCACCAAAAACTGTGTCCCACTGCACAGAACAATGCGCATGGTGTAAAAACACAATACAAAAAGGTATTCTTGCTGTTTTTACAACCAGCACGAAAAATGAGGCATTTCACCTCTCTGCCGAGCTCCAAAAATCTCAGAAAATTCACGGTTGCGTTCCTCGCGAAGAGTAGGCCCAAAACGACTAATTATATGCCTTGATCCGATGCTCCTACGCCAAGATATAAATCGATGAAGCCGCCGCTGTACAAAATTCCACACAGCAAATGGGGGGTCAAAAACACCTCAGGAACCATGCCAAGAATTCGGAATCTAGAGAAATCACCAACACAAAAAATGAAGCCCTCCCTCTCAGGAACACACCGGCGCAGAAATCGTCGAAATCGGCCTCCTGTACTGCGCAGGGGGCTTATCGGACTGAGAAGTGACGAAAACGGGCCGAAAATGGGGGAAAAACGAGGCGCACTGTAAAATCCGGATCGCCGCTGTCGAGCTTCCAAAAAATCTGGAAATCCACCACAAGATGTAAAAAAACAAGCGAAACAACTTTGCTACAGTGCTCACCCTCTGGTTCTCTCTCTAGATCTCGGAAAAATAAGAAAGAAGAGGGAGGGGAGGGCATTTATATAGGCCCAGAAAACAAATTTGAAAATGACGGTTGTGTCCCCGGTTTCGGGCGCCCGAATCTTTCGGGCCTCGAAACCGGGCCCAAACAGTGGCCCGGCCCAAACGGCCCACTTGCGGCCCACCTGCGCACACCGGATCCGCCCAGATCCTGCAACCGTCCAACCCGCCCTGAGGTGCGACACGTGTACCCCGCATAGGGGACGGCGCGCCTGGCCAACCGGGGGCGCCCACGCGTCCCCCATCGGGGCGGCTGGGGTGGGTGGCGCGAGCCACTGGCGCGGCGCCACGTGGCTGGCGTTGCCCCGCCCGGCACGCCAGCCGGCGCGCCGCCTGCGCGCCAGCGCCCGCGTGCGCGTACGGCCACAGGCGCGCGCCCGCGGGTGCACCGCGCGCACCTGCGCCCTCCAACCTGGGGCCGCCACGTGGCGCGCCCCGGTCCACCGTGCACCGCGCCAGACCCCGCGCCTGCCCGGCCTGCCCGAGCTGCCCGCGCACTCGCCCGTGCGCCGACGGTCCACGGTGCACCGACGGCCCACCCCGTGGACCGGGAAGCGTGCGCCGGCCCAATGAGAGGCCGCCACGTGTCCAGGCCGGTCCACGGCTCCCCCCGTGCACCATTTTGCACAGAAAACTTCCGGGTGTCCGTTTTTGGGCATCCGGACTCAGAAAAATATAAATAAATAGCCGTTTTCAAGCGTTTTTCCGCGCTGAATCCAAATACGGCATCCATTCAGCCTGAAACTACTTCTAAAATTCGGCAAAAGCAGTCGAAGGTCAGGCTTGATCCCAAACCCTCACTAAGTCCAGTCAACACATCCCTTTGACATGTTTGGGCCCAACACACCAATAATAGGTGATCCTCATCCCGAAACAGGGGGAAAACCACTGGGGATCCTGGGACACTACATCCTCCCCCACTAACAAAAGTTTCGTCCTCAAAACAAAAATCATACCTCAATCCAGAGCCTCAAACAGGTAGGGGTAGGTGTCCATCATCTCTGACTCGAGCTCCCATGTCGCCTCGCGCTTATCATGATTGCTCCAAAGGATCTTCACATAGGGGCTGGTTCGATTGCGCAATTCTTTCACCTCACGATCCAGAATCCGCAGTGGGTGCTCCTCATATCTCAGATCCTCGCTGATCTCGAGCAGTGTAAAGTCGATAACGTGCGACGGGTCGAGGACGTACTTCCTCAGAGTGGAAACATGAAAAACATTATGGACTCCAGCAAGTCTCGGGGGAAGTGCAAGTCGGTAAGCAATGGGCCCGATACGCTCCAATACCTCAAAGGGTCCAATATATCGGGGGCTGAGTTTCCCGCGGATGCCAAACCTCCTTATCCCTTTGGACGGCGAGACTTTCAGAAATACATGATCTCCAACCTGAAACTCTAAGTCTCGTCGCCGAACATCAACATAGCTCCTCTGTCGACTCTGAGCGGTCTGAAGATGCTGTCGAATCACTCGGACCTTCTCCTCTGCCTCTAGCAGTATATCTGGTCCCAAGGTCCATCTCTCGCCTACGTCACTCTAATAAAGCAGTGATCGACACTTGCGCCCATACAACGCTTCAAACGGAGCCATCTGTATGCTCGCTTGGAAGCTGTTGTTGTACGCAAACTCAGCCAAAGATAAGTGTTGAATCCAGCCTCCGCCAAAATCCAAGACGCAAGCCCTCAGCATGTCCTCTAGGATCTGTATAGTCCGCTTTGACTGCCCACCAGTCTGTGGATGAAAAGCTGTACTGAATCTGAGCTGACTCCCCAAGGCGGTCTGCAGACTCCTTCAGAAGCGCGAAGCAAACCTCGGATCTCTATCTGACACAATGGAGGCGGGTACTCCATGCAACCTCACTATCTCATCTAGGTATAACTGGGCTAGTCGCTCGAGTGGCCAAGTCATCTGCATAGGCAAAAAGTGCAGTGCCCTCGGCAATCCAACCACAAAATCTATCGTAATGTGGTCCCATTTCCACTCGGGGATTGGGAGACTTTGTAACTTGCCAGCTGGCACCCGATGCTCGGCTTTCACCTGCTGACAAGTTAGACACCGAGCCACAAACATCCCAATGTCCCTCTTCATACCGTTCCACCAGAAGTGTGTCTTGAGGTCCTTATACATCTTAGTCCCACCAGGATGAAGGGTATAAGGTGTATAATGGGCCTCTCGCAATATCTGCTCTCTGATCTCAGCATCCACCGGTACACATGCTCGGTCCCTGTACCTCAGTACTCCCGCAGCATCCACTGTAAAGTCCCCTGACTGATCACTCGAAATCTGATCTCGAATCCTGGTCAAGTGGGGGTCCTTACTCTGTTTCTCCCTGATCCTGTCTAGCAGAGTGGGCTGCACGACTAAAGACATCAGTCTAGCAGAGACCCCAGGGGACACAACCTCTATCTCGAGCCGTCTCATCTCCTCTAATAGCGGCGCTTGGTCTGTGATCAACATAGACAAACTCTGTACTGCTCTCCTGCTCAATGCATCAGCGACCACATTAGCCTTGCCTGGGTGGTAGAGAATGTCCACATCATAATCCTTTAGTAGCTCTAACCACCTGCGCTGTCTCAAATTCAGCTCCCTCTGTGTGAACAGATACTTTAAGCTCTTGTGGTCGGTGTAGATCTCACAGTGCTCTCCATACAGGTAATGGCACCAAAGCTTCAGTGCAAACACCACGGCAGCAAGCTCCAAGTCATGGGTAGGGTAATTCTTCTTGTAATCCTTGAGCTGTCTCGATGCATAAGCAATTACCCTCCCTTCCTGCATCAACACGCAACCGAGTCCACTGTGCGATGCATCACTGTAGATCACATATCCTTTCCCCATAACAGGGAGGGAAAGGATAGGAGCGGTCATCAGTCTATTCTTCAGCTCCTCTGGCAGTCCTCACTCCAGATAAACTTAATTCCTTTACGCGTCAAACGAGTGAGGGGTGTGGAAAGCTTCGCAAAGCCTTCCACAAACCGACGATAATAACCAGCTAATCCCATGAAGTTGCGCACCTCTGATACAGTCATCAGTCGGGGCCAATCTTGAACTGCCTCAATCTTCGCCGGGTCTACTGCCACACCAGCGGCGGAAATCACATGGCCCAAGAAAGCTACCTCCCGAAGCCAAAACTCGCACTTCGCCAGCTTGGCATACAACTTCTTCTCTCGTAGAAGTTGTAGCACAGTCCTCAAGTGCTCCTCATGCTCAGCCTCGCTCCGGGAGTATACAAGGATATCATCAATGAACACCACCACAAACCGATCCAAAAATGGCCGAAATATCCTGTTAATCAAATCCATAAAGGTGCCAGGGGCATTAGTCAATCCAAACGGCATAACTGTAAACTCATAATGCCCGTACCGTGATCTGAAAGCAGTCTTAGGAATATCCTCGGCCTTCACCTTCAGTTGGTGGTAACCAAACTGTAGATCAATCTTGGAGAAGACGCAAGACCCTTGCAGCTGATCAAAGAGATCATCGATGCGCGGCAGAGGGTACTTGTTCTTGATGGTCACTTTATTCAGTTCCCTGTAGTCCACACACAGTCGAAGTGACCCATCCTTCTTTTTCACGAATAGCACCGGCGCTCCCCAAGGCGACACACTTGGTCTAATAAAACCCTTATCCATCAAATCTTGTAGCTGTGCTTTAAGCTCTCGCAGCTCAGCCGGTGTCATCCGGTAAGGAGCCTTAGAGATTGGCGCAGTTCCTGGAACTACGTCAATCACAAACTCAATCTCTCTGTTTGGTGGCATGCTAGTCAGCTCAGGTGGAAAAACATCCGAAAACTCGCGAACAATAGGAATATCCCCGAGTCCCGGTGCCGCCGTAGGCCCCTCAACAACACTAGCCAAAAAGGCTACACATCCTCGATGAATCATCCATCTCGCTCGGGAAGTCGAAACCATAGAGGCAAAGAAAGCGCTCTGACATCCCCGGTATACCAACATCTCGCAAGGGGCGGAACCGCATTTTTATTGGATTTTTTAGAGCACTGCACAGAGGTGAAAATTCCTCTTCTTTCGTGCTGTTTGGAAAAACAGCAAATGCTGTATTTTGGGTATTATGTTTACACCGAGTGCGATGTTTTGTGCAGTAGTGCACTATTTTCGGTGGGTTGCGGAGTTAGAGGACTGTGGACAGCGAGGACCCTTTTTGGGTGTGGATTGCGCATTTCAAGTTGGGTGGTTGTTGCTTACCTCACTTTTGACTTGCTCACTAGGAATATTAGAAATCCTCTAAATTAAAAGTAATGATTGACATCCTATTGAGAACTATATATGTTGACCACACGAATTAAGTGATAGCATATCTGTTTTAAATTGGGACATTATTGTTGGAACAAGTTGTTATAACATAACCTCGCATGCAAAATGATTTATCATATTTGGACATCTAAAATTATTCTTTTTAAAAGTTAGTATAAGACACTTTCCTTCAGTTTTAAAAAGAGGACATTTGCATGCTTGTATGGACATCTAGATAGACCACTATTTATTGCTATACTATCATATTAGGACTTGACTTAGGAGAAACCTGTTGGTTTTTATAATGTAGGATCCACAAGGATCTAAATAGGTACTATCAAACAACTAGAGGGGGGGTGAATAGGTGTAAGACTTATAAAACCAATCTCAGTGCAAAAATAAAAACCAATGCGGAAATAAAAAATAGTACACCGAGATTTACGTGGAAACTCCAATCCAGGAGAAAAACCACGGGACCAACACGCAATAACAATCCACTAAGAATTGAAGAATAACAAGGTGATTACCGACTCCACGGACTCGACCCCTCCTTCAAGTTCTTCGGACCTTGCGCTCCACCGATTGCACGTCCACTGCACACGTTCGAATCCACGAACGCCACTCGAATCCACGAGCACACGTTTCGAATCCACGAAACGCCTTCAACACACCGAATCCACGGTGCTACGTCGAATCCACGACGCAAACTCAGCCGGTAAGAATATTGGCTTCGATGGTGATCCTTTGCTTAGATTATCAATGAAGAACCATGGATGGAATCTCTAAGCAAAGATTAGATCAATTCGACAAAAGATATGTTCTTGAAAGAACCATCGAATTGACCTAAAAGAGGCTATAAAGAAGAACGATAAAAACCTAGCCTCTAGGGTTGCTCTCAAGTGTTTTATAAATTGATCGGTATTTGTCCCACGTTCTTGAGAAACCCTAAGTGTCTATTTATAGGTTAGAAACCTTTGGAAAGAGATAAGAATCAAAAACTTACCTTATCTGGAAATTTTCAGGACGGCGATCCGGATCGGATTTACTGTGATCCGGATCGTCGTAGCGTGATAGACAATTCCAGAAAAACAGGGTTCGGGATCCGGATTGCAAAGCCCGATCCGGATCGTTCATACAATTCAGCAAAATCCCATGTTCGGGATCCGGATCGGAATTGGCCTTTGATCCGGATTGGATTTGCCAATGAACTAGCACCCTTCGGGATCCGGATTGGATTGTCTGATCCGGATCCTGAACATGTCCCATGTCCAGTTTTTGATTTTTATGCAATTAAAAATTCATCCAAGTGTTTCTACACTATAAGAAAGTATTCGGATCACCAAAATTATTTAGTTAAACATACCTGATCCTTTTGAATACTTTCTTCTTGAGATTGATGTAACTGATCCACAATTCTTCATCTTCAATCTTCAAGACTCAAGACACTGAGTGTCAACTTGAGCTCTTGTTGAATCTTCTCTAAGTCTTTGATTGCTGATTGACAATTTGATCTCTTTAAGACTCCGACTCAACTTACTGACTTGACTCACGAAATATGCCAACACCAAAATGCCGTAACAATCTCCCCCTTTGGCAATTTCGTGACAAAACCCAAAAATACATAAAAACGCTCAAGTCACTCATCTTAAACCAAAAAATCGAAATTCAATGTTATCACCAAAACATTGATTTTCTTTGCGTGAAAGATCCAATAAATACAAAATTACATCTGAACCAAATAGTCCTAGAACATACTCTATGACTTAGGACTTGGAGTCTTAAAGTGATGTAATTCCTGCAAAACAAAACTCCAAACAAAATCAAACGTTAGTCGTTAGAAATTAAAATCCTACATTTGATTTGTCCTTTTGGTTCTTTTGTTTTTCGGCTCTTTCAATCTTTTCTTTATCTCCCCCGATCTTGAGCATCTCTAACATGTTCTCCATGTTCTCCCCCTGTCTTGAGCATCTATGTTCTCCCCCTTTGTGATACGATCATTATTTTCTGTTCTCCCCCTTTTTGTTTGTCCTAACTCGATGATCTCATCTCCGTCATTTCTCTTCTCCCCCTTTTTGTCACAAATTGTCAAACAGTGAACATACTAGACAAAAGGAAATCTAACAACATTAGTTCATAGAGAAAGAGAGATAAAAGCTCAGTTCCGGTATATAACAAAAATGCAGATTGCGTACCGGTACCAGAAAGCAAAAATCAAATAATTTCTTGAAAACAAATCCAGATTTTGGAATCTTTTCAAATACCGATTTGTATTCCATCAAGAAATCAATTTAAGTGCTTTAAACAATGAATTCACACAGATGCCATTCAATCCAATTAATTTCACAAAATTAAAAAGATTTACTCCTAAATCATGAAAAACAAAGATAAAACATTATAAACAGTTTTTCATGTTATATTCATCAAACACAAGTCATCAAAAATAATCTTGAGATCCAAACTCTATCAAGATGTAACGGATTTACAAAGATGACTTACGGAGATTTCCAAATGACATCAATCTTGAATTCTACCCTTTCAAATTGAGGTATATGATCCAAATTTCTTTCATTAGAATAATTTAGAAAAATTTCATAAAAACCAGAAAAAGTATGTAAGCACTTTAGCGCATCAACTTTAAACAAAAGTCATCGTTTCATGCAACAAGAAATAGATTATACCAAATCTATCAAAAATACTCAAAAATGAAACGAAAATTTATGAAAATTAAAACCCTTAAAGTTGAACAATTTCAATCACATCTAACATGATCTTATGTGTAATGCCTTTATCAAATCATCAATTTGGTAAAGAAAATGAAATACCAAGATCAATAGATGTTTGAAATCCCAGATAAGTTAGATAATATATCTATACAATCTGTTGAAGAGAGTGGCTCTTTGAGCATCTTTCATTAAAAATCCCACCTTATACCAACCTTGAAATTTGACAGAGTCAAGTATTTCAATCATGCATTTCATCATCATTTTTTTTTAAAAAAATGCTTGGCATACATGGGGTATCTTTTTCCTCCATGTGGTGGTAGTTTTCACACTCCTCATTGGGATGTAACTCTTTCCACATCTTTTGAGCATTTTACTTTTCTTTGACTCCCCCTCAATTGGCTATCAATTATTTAATATATAAGGTATTCAACCAAAAATTGATCCCGCATTCATACTCGACTAAATAGTCAAATAAGATAATGACTATACCAAGAGATCATTGAGAGAGAAATTGACTTTGATCACTTAAAAGATGAATTAATTAACATAAATGATCATTGCAACATCGAAATATTATGATGTCAAAAGCATAATAGATTTCTAAATGCGTGAAAAGATGCAATTAAAGTCAATATAACCAATGCTCAACTTGTGTTGTCACAAAGAATTCACACAACCGAGATAGATTAAGCATCTAAAGATCACACATGATTTCTAAAATTTGATGCTTATAACTATCAAAAACTCCTATAATGAAGTATCTTCAAGATTATGATTATGGAGTAAAGTTGATAAATTAATTTGGAGTGAATGAACGTGAAGCCCTTTTTATTCAATGCACTTGTTCAATAAAAACCCTTTTGTTCAAAAACAAAGTATAAAAACAAAGAGCATTGAAAACATGTAATGCAAAGATTAAGAAGAAATATGAAGGAAAAACCAATCAAAGCATTATATACAGTCATAAGCTATTTAGAACTTAAGACAAGGAAAGATATCACCTTTCCGAATCCAAAATCGCTGGATTTTGGGTTGTCTTGATTCGTTGTGGCCGGGGGTTGTCCGCTTTGACTGTTGATCCACCTTAGGTCTTTGCCTTGCAATGATCCACTTGTATGATTGATGTTGTGGCTCGGACCTTTGGTGGGTTGAGTGAACTCCATTGACTTGATGTGTCTTTTGATTCCGTTGAGTTCGCTCCGTAGATGAAGTTGCCGAAGGACTTTTCTTTCTCTTTTTCGGGCAATTCTTCACCAAATGTCCTTCAAGTCCACATAGGTGACAAGTTCTTTCTTTCAATTTTATTGTGGAACTTGAAGCCTTCACAGTTTGGTTCTTTTTAAATCCCAAACCAACCTTGCTTGTTTGACCTAATCCGGACATACTTTCTAGTTTCTTGGAACCGGTTGAAAGCCTTTGTATGTCGGATTTGAGTTCATGAACTTGCTTGGTCAAAGCTTGGTTGGTGACATGAATTTCTTCAAACTGCTTTTCTAGAAAACCAATCTTGTCCATATAAGATTTAGCGTTTGTCTCCGATTGGTTTAACTTTTCTTGGAGGATTTTATTGTTATCCAATAACCGTCCTTGTTCCTCCTCGAGATCATGAAGTTTGATCTTTAAAGCTTGATTCTCGTCTTGAACCTCAAGTCGTTGCTTCCTCAACTTCTTGATATGCTTGGCCATCTTCTTTGATTCCGCAAGAAGTTGTTGGTATGCCTCAACGAGTTCTTCTTCGTCCGACTCCCCCTCACTTGATGACTCTCCTCCGGATGTTGATGTTTCATGCAAAATCAAAGGAATAGAGTCAGTGACTAAAGATGATAAGCACAAATTAGAAGAGGGAATTTGAGAGGCATGAAAAGCAACAATTTTTTCTTTTTCCTCTTCACTTGAGGTCGATTCATCGAAATAGAATCGTCCCAAGTTTTTGCTTGCAAAGCCTTCTTTTTGTATGATTTCTTAGAAGGACAATCCGTTGAAATATGGCCGTAGCCTTTGCATCGATAACATCGGATTTCCCCTTCGAAATCATCTTTTTCTTTTTCTTTAGAAGGTTTTGCAACGCCTTTGAGTTTAGAGGATTTAGAACCCGATGATCCTTTAGATGATTTCGTGGATGAAGATCCATCGGTTCGATTCTTCCAAAATTTCCGACGAAATTTCTTTGTGATCCGCGCCAATTGTTCTTCAAAATCGGCAAAAGAGATTTCATCGTCGGAACTCGATTCGCCATCTTCTTCCTTTGTTGATTTGAATGCAATACCTGTAAGCTTAGAAGAAGACTTGGAAGAAATTTGATTAGTAGGAAAAGTCATCTCATAAGTTTGTAAAGCACCTACTAATTCCTCTACACTCATCTCATCCGGATGACTAACGGTTTCAATGGCGGTAACCTTTGCCCTAAACCGTTCCGGAAGAGTCCGAAGAATCTTTCTTACAATTTTCGACTCCGGGATCTTTTCTCCTAAATTAGCACATGTATTAATTACATCTTGAAGTCTAGTGTAATAATCTGTAAACAATTCATGCTCTTCCATATGAATAGAGTCAAATTGACTTGTAAGCATCTGGAGCTTTTGAATTTTTACAAGATTAGTACCCTCATGTGTAATTTTGAGAATATCCCAAATTTCCTTCGCGGTTTCACACGCGGAAATTCGTGTAAACTCAGTCGAGGAAAGAGAATTATATAAAGCGTTCATACCTTTCCCATTGTAAGAAGATCTTTCGATTTCCTCTTTGGACCATCTAGAGCGAGGTTTTGGGGTAGTAGAATTTCCTACTTCCTCAACAGGATGCACCCAACCGTATTCAACGGTTTGCCAAACACGCTCATCAATAGAGATGAGAAAAGCTCTCATCCGCACTTTCCAATATGCATAATTGGTCCCATCAAAAAGAGGAGGTCTAAAAATATTACCACTTTCACCCGACATGATAGATAAACCTAAAACCCGCTCTGATACCAATTGTAGGTTTTTATAATGTAGGATCCACAAGGATCTAAATAGGTACTATCAAACACCTAGAGGGGGGTGAATAGGTGTAATATTATAAAAACCAATCTCAGTGCAAAAATAAAACCAATGCGGAAAATAAAAAACAGCACACCGAGATTTACGTGGAAACTCCAATCCAGGAGAAAAACCACGGGACCAACACGCAATAACAATCCACTAAGAATTGAAGAATAACAAGGTGATTACCGACTCCACGAACTCGACCCCTCCTTCAACTTCTTCGGACCTTGCGCTCCACCGATTGCACGTCCACTGCACACGTTCGAATCCACGAACGCCACTCGAATCCACGAGCACACGTTTCGAATCCACGAAACGCCTTCAACACACCGAATCCACGGTGCCACGTCGAATCCACGACGCAAACTCAGCCGGTAAGAATATTGGCTTCGATGGTGATCCTTTGCTTAGATTATCAATGAAGAACCATGGATGGAATCTCTAAGCAAAGATTAGATCAATTCGACAAAAGATATGTTCTTGAAAGAACCATCGAATTGACCTAAAAGAGGCTATAAAGAAGAACGATAAAAACCTAGCCTCTAGGGTTGCTCTCAAGTGTTTTATAAATTGATCGGTATTTGTCCCACGTTCTTGAGAAACCCTAAGTGTCTATTTATAGGTTAGAAACCTTTGGAAAGAGATAAGAATCAAAAACTTACCTTATCTGGAAATTTTCAGGACGGCGATCCGGATCGGATTTACTGCGATCCGGATCGTCGTAGCGTGATAGACAATTCCAGAAAAACAGGGTTCGGGATCCGGATTGCAAAGCCCGATCCGGATCGTTCATACAATTCAGCAAAATCCCATGTTCGGGATCCGGATCGGAATTGGCCTTTGATCCGGATTGGATTTGCCAATGAACTAGCACCCTTCGGGATCCGGATTGGATTGTCTGATCCGGATCCTGAACATGTCCCATGTCCAGTTTTTGATTTTTATGCAATTAAAAATTCATCCAAGTGTTTCTACACTATAAGAAAGTATTCGGATCACCAAAATTATTTAGTTAAACATACCTGATCCTTTTGAATACTTTCTTCTTGAGATTGATGTAACTGATCCACAATTCTTCATCTTCAATCTTCAAGACTCAAGACACTGAGTGTCAACTTGAGCTCTTGTTGAATCTTCTCTAAGTCTTTGATTGCTGATTGACAATTTGATCTCTTTAAGACTCCGACTCAACTTACTGACATGACTCACGAAATATGCCAACACCAAAATGCCGTAACAAAACCATGTTTCGTTGTTCTCCTTTTTATTCAGATGCATGTTGCTCGAGTTTGAGCAGGGGTTCGGGATAGTGTAGTTGAGGCCATTGTGTCTGGGACAGGTTAGACTCGATTATGGATTGTGGGGTATTGTGGTAACCGCGGACATTAGGTGGTTGGCCAGATGTTGATTACTTTATCAAATTTTGGACTTGTGGGGTGTTGCGGCAACCGCGGATATTAGGCGGTTGACCGGATGTTTACTTGTGCATCAGATTGGGGATCCGGTTTTCTTTAGTGGATGGAGTTTCCCACTCATTGAGTACTTGTGCATCAGATTGGGGATCGAGCTGCCTTTAGTGGATGGGGTTTCCCACTTTGATCGGAGCCATGATCCAGTCCTGCTAGTTTATGATACTTGTTACTGAGATACTTTACTCGTGTGGGTCGCTCCCCTCGAGTGCCACTCCGGAGTGTCCGACGAACAGGCTTTGAGTCCTTGAGACTCCTTCTTTACATCGGTGTTATGCGTTGGCCAGCATACCCGATACGGCAGGCACAGTAGGCAGTACCAGTTCTTACTGGTCCATCGATTGGGTTTATTCAGGCAGGCATGTTAGATACTGATGCATATATTTAGCTATTCTTTTTGGCTCCGCATTTAGAGGCATAGTAGTGGTAGTTTCCTTTTTGTCAGGAGCCTTTATAGCTTACCACTGTTCTTTCCTTTTTGCCTCTAGTAGCCCTAGTGGGTACGTCAGAGTTCGAGGCTTTACCCACTAGGGGAGGCTACTGGTATATCTAGTAGTTCTCACCCCCATAGTTGTTTTTTGTCTCTTCCCCTTTGTTTTGCAGAGTCGTCTGCGGGAGCTGCTGGGCCATCAGCGACAGATCGAGGTAAGAGGATAGCGGATTAACTAGATCGACTGCCCAGAACGTGAGAGTAGCTGGACTTTTATTGTACCACTTTTTGTATCTCAGGCTATAGTATTTTACTTTTGGGTCTTGCTTTAGCCAGCTGGTTGTATTTATTCAGTGAGCTGGGTGTGGTGACCCTGACCCCCGTGTTGCTTCTCCCATGAACCCTGGTGTAGAACACCTAGTGTTGGTGTATCTGGCCCATAGTGCATCAAAGAGATGCCACAGATGGACCCTGTGTGATATCCACAGCTGGATTGGCCTTCGGCTGCATTTGCCGAATTTTCGAAATGGTTTTGGGCCAAACAGAGGTTGGATTTGGATTCAGCGCGGAAAAACTCTTGAAAACGGCTATTTGCTTGTTTGATTCTGAGTCCAGATGCCCAAAAACGGACTCCCGGAAGTTTTCGCTGAATTTCGGTGCATGGGAGGGGCCGTGGACCGCCGGCTGCCACGTGGCGGCTTGTGATTGGGCCGGTCCGCAGCGCTCGGTCCACAGAGGGGCGCGGCTGGGTGCACGGACCCGGCGCATGGACACGTGGCGCCGCCTGATTGGCGGGCTCGTGATGCGCGGTCTACAGAGTGGCGCGGCGGTGCATGGACCAAGGCGGGTGGACGCGTGGCAGTCCCCGGTTGGTCGGTGCACGCGGCGCGGTCCACGGAACCAAAGTTGGGTGCGTGGACCGGGTGCAGGGGACACGTGTCGGCACGCCATTCGCGGGCTCACGAGGTGCGGCGCACGGGATCGCGGAGGGGCACCTCGGGGCGCGTGCGTGGCAGGCGGCCAGTGCGGCGCCTGCCCGCACGTGTGACCGTGACAGTGGCAGGGCCACGTGTCGCCCTGCCACTGGCGGGCGCCACCTACCCATTTGACCGGGTAGGTGCCACGCGGCGGCACCACACGCGCCCCGCACAGCTGTTTGCTGTGCGGGACACGTGTCGGTCACCGGGAGTGCCACGTGGCCACTCCCGGCGCGCCCCGCACAGCTGTTTGTTGTGCGGGTGACGTGGCGGCTCCAGGGAGTTTCGGGCGCAACCGGGCGGTGCAGTGTTCCGCAGGTTTCGGGCGCCCGAAACCTGGTCCAGCGCCCGAAAGTTGGACTTTTTCGGTATTTCTTCAATTGTTTTTTTGGGGCCTATAAATAGGCCGAGCTCCCTTCCTCTTCATTTTTTTTGGCACTTCCGAGCTTCAAACCGGCCGGAGTTCTTCACCAAAGTTGTTCCTCTCGCAGTGAAGCTTCCATCTGCAGAGTTTGGGGATTTTTGGGGGCACACTTTTCGAGATTCTCATTTTCTTGGCGCGGCGCGACGCTCTTTCTTCGGTGTTTCTTCCGTCGCTCTTCGGTGTACGAGCTCCCCCGACCTACTCCGACCATCTTTTCGAGCGATTTCTTCGCTGCTGGATTCGTAACAGGTGAGGCTACGATTTTGTGTTTCTCGAACATTTTCAGATTTCGCGTTTTTCGAGGTGTTTTCTCGTGCTCATTGGAACCCTTCTTGCTGTGAGTTTTTGGAGAGGGCAGCAGCTTCTTTTGAGGAGATCTTCGCGCACATATCTCGGATCAGGACGTGCTTGCAGACTTTTTTCATTTACTCAACGCAAGGATCATCGTGGTATTTTTTTTGGAATTTCCTGAGATCTTCCCGGAGGTATACATTTTCCTTCTTTAACTGTGCAAGAGTTTACAGTTGGATGGTTGTTAGATTTTGCGCACCGATACTGTGGAATTTGTAACTTGGCCTACGGTGCTCGGAATTGGGCGTGCAGGTACCCGTTTCGAAGCTATCGACGCGAGAAACGCTGTAGTATTTATTTCAGAATTTTTGGAGCCCTGTCTGCAGGTGAAAAATTGGCATCTTTGCGGCTGAATTTGGAGACTGTAATACTTGGTTAAATTTTGGGATTTAAGTGTAATTTTAGCCTTGTGTTGTATCCAGGAGGGATTGTGGACTGTGCTGGACCTGTTGGACTTAGAGTTGTTATTTTCCTGGTTTTCTCAGCTGTACGACTCCGGACAGTTAGCACCTTCAGGTGGGTGGCTTTGCTTTCAGGATCTATGGACTGTGCGCTAATTCTATTAATATAGAATCATGCATGATAGGGATTTGACTTGGTAGCATACTAGAATTTGAGTGTTATCATTCCTTGTATTTATCTGATGATCTCTTCTGCTTCCTACCACATGTTAAATATTTGTTCTCTTGGAACCTGACCTAGCACCCCCGTCATATGTTGCATGTGTAACCAGACCAGTAGAAAACCCTCACTTGGGCTAGGGTTATTTATGTTTAGACATCCACACTCTATGTTTCATTCCTGGACTTAGTGTTATCCTCGCCCGGGTAGTGGGCCGAGCGGTCGGGACTTCTTTTTAGTGTGGGATGCATTTGCACTCGTGCTTGGGAGCAGAGTGGAGTCTGGTAGATGTAGTGGTTCGCTTGTCTGTATCGGGAACCGTTTGGGGTAAACGGTGGACCCGAGAGATCTTGTTTTCCCCTGTTTGGGTTGTCGCCACTGTGTTAGTGGCAGTAGTTTACTAGTGTTAGCTGGACCTAGAACCCAGAACCCTTTTCGACATACACATGATTTTAGTCTACTAATGTTTTCTTCCAAGCATCGAAGGGCCGCTGGAGTCTGTTCTTGTTTGATTGGACAAAGGCATCAGCCCTTCGGGGTTTGGGTAAAGCACTTGTTTTATAACTGTTTTTCTAAAAAGAACTAAAATCATTAAATATGGATTTCTTCCAGATTAAAATGGTTTTCAATAACAAATGTCACCTTTTCCTGTAAATCTCCCCACTCGAAAGGATTCGAGTGGTCTGGGTTCTAGGGGCCGTTCCTTTGTTGGGACGAAAGCCACGGGGGCCGAGCCTGGAACCTGTTCTTGTTTGATAGGGTTGTAGGTGTAGGTCCCCCGGGACTTTCGGGCCCTGGTTGGTGTTTTCTGCGTGTTGTACCGAGGTTGTGGTGTTCCCGAACTATAAGGGGTCGGGAACTTCGATAGGCGGAGCCTAGAGTCTGTTCTTGTTTGATAGGGTTCTAAGCACCGGCCTATCGGGTTTTCGAACCCTTATGGTGTCGGTCTTTCCTGTGAGTTTAGTGTTCTGTCGTGGTAGCCGTCTGGTGGACGGTGGTCCTGGCTGTGGAGTATCTCCATCCAGTGTGTTGTGCTGTGAGCTGTTGGTGAGGCTTGTGTCTCATGTTTCGCGTGAGCTGATCAGCTGAGTCGTCGAGAGAGCTCCGACTGTTGTGCGAGATGTTTGTGGATTCTGAGTCTTTCCGTTCAAAGCGTGAGCGTGGATTTTGACTATAGCCTGCAGTGCCACTTTGAGCTCGACAGAGTGCGCGGATACCTTTTTCCTCGGTGGGGTCGCTCCCCTCGAGAGCCACGCCCGGGGTGGATATGTTACTTCTGTATCGCGACTTGTCGACGCCGTCCCTCTGACTGGGCCAGTTAGTGGCAGTTACGGACGCAGTCCCTCTGGCTCGGCCAGTTAGTGGCAGCCACGGACGCCCTACGTAAGTCCCGTCCTGTTGAGGATGTGCGGCAGTAGGTAGGCGCAGGTTTGACTGTACCCTATGCGGCAGTCAGTGTAGATTGGGTGACTGTACTGTGTGAATTAGTAGATGCATCATGTTTCCATCTCTTTCATTCTCTTGAGCATCTAGATAGAGGCATAGTAGCTGTAGAGTTACTTTTCCAGCCTTTCATTTCTGTATTATTATTGTTACTTTATGCCTCTAGTAGACTTAGTGGGCAGACCGTCGGGCTTGTTGGCGGCACCCACTGAGAACTACTTGGGACGTAGTTCTCACACCCGTCGTGGTGTCTTTTCCCACAGGGACTTCTACTCCTGTTCCAGTTGCTCCTGTTGCTGCTTCTTCTGATCGAGGTAAGGGAGTCGCGAGCTTAATCCCTACCAGTCGTCGCCCTGAGAGTAGATGTACCCTTATTACTTTTGAGAGTTCATGTTGAGAGAACTTTGTAGTGAGGTATAGAGTTGTATTTATTTTACTGCTCGAGAGATTTTTGTATTTTGGTGAGATCTTGGTTTGTATATAGTTTTATTTCTAGCAGTTTTACTTTCAGCTCTGATATCTGTATAGTATAGTTGATCTTTTGCAGGTTAGTCGCTTCGTCTATACGGGGCTTCCCGTATGGGCGGCGGATCTGTTGGCGAGCCCGGGTCGCAGTTTCGACGTCGGGGCGTGACAGATTAGGTGGTATCAGAGCCTAGGATATAGGTCATTGGGGACTTAGAAACCCTAGGCTTGTGGTTGGACATTAGGATGACTACGTGAGAGTCATGACTGTTAGCGAGAGTCCTGATTGAGTTTTATACATCTCCCAAGGGATGGGATGAGTGACTGGCATGTTTATTCTCCTAAGCGATTATGTTGGCTGCAGACAACATAATGGTAGGGAATGGATGGCATGTCTTAGACTTTCGCTAGATTGGGTCGAGTGTTGTTTGGTACTGTCCTGATGTTTGCATGTGGATTGTAGGTGGGCACGATGCCTCCCCGACGCAGGGTACAGACGCGTTCTCAGCCTTCCCCCTCCGATGAGCCGGGGCAGGAGGAGTCAGCACAGTGTCAGCAGAGAGAGGTGCTGGAGCTTCGGGCACAGATGGCTCAGTTGTCAGAGGCTGTTCGGCGCCAGGAGGAGACTTCACGGCGCCAGGAGGAGACTTCTCTGCGTCAGGAGGAGACCTTGCGACGCCAGGAGGAGGCCTCGCAGCGCCAGGAGGAGGCTTCTCGGCGCCAGGAGGAGGCCATGGGTCGGATGATGCTTTTGCTGGAGCAGAGGGTACAGCCAGTTGTAGCACCCCCAGGGAGTTTCCCCGCACCTTCGTCGCCAGCGGTGGCACCCCCAGTTGTACCAGCAGTGCAGGTAGCCCCCATTGCACCAGATACCGGTAGACAGCCGTCCGGGACGGCTGGGCAGTTGACCCGGGCAGAGCCGCGAGAGGTGGTGGATTTGTTGTTGAGATTCCGTCAGTTTAACCCACCTCGTTTCTCGGGGCAGAGTTCGGAGCCGTGGGAGGCAGAGTCGTGGATCACGGCCATGGAGCGTCACTTTGAGAGTTTGTTTGTGGAGGATCGGTTTCGGGTCTTCTTGGCGACTCACTTTTTGGAGCGCAACGCCGATGCCTGGTCGCGGCGCGTTCGACCAGTTGGTCCACCTGGGACCCAGCTGCTTACTTGGGCGGAGTTCCGCAGTCTACTTCTTGGAGCCTTTTCCCCGGAGAGCGTCAGGCAGAGGATGGAGGAGCAGCTGAGGAATCTCCGACAGGGAGATCGGCCGGTGCATGAGTACATCGCAGAGTTCAACCAGTTGTTGGCTTGTGTACCCCACGCGGCTAGGGATGAGGCGCACCGGATTTACATGTTTGAGCGAGGACTGCGCCGTGATATCTACCAGTTTGTCCGCTCGCAGAGATTGCAGACTCTGGAGGCCGCTATGGAGCAGGCCCTCTATGTGGAGCACGGAGAGGCGGTTATGGTCGAGGTGGTCCCAGCTCCCGCAGGGATTTCGGGGGCGAATCGCCCAGCACCGGAGGATGAGGGTCAGTCGAGCCGGCAGGGACCTCCGAGACCTCCACGATCCCATCCTGAGGGTCGTGGGTTTCGTAGGCGCCGGAGATCAGGTGGGCCCCCGCAGCAGCAGCAGTACCGGCAGCAGCGACAGGAGCAGTGTGTCATCTGTGGCGGGCCTCATCCACCAGCGCAGTGTGATCAGAGGCAGGGGCGGTGTTTCCTCTGTGGAGAGTTGGGATATTTCCGCGCAGCTTGCCCCCAGGCCATTTTGTTAGTGCGGCCGCTTGCGACAGCACCCCCCTTGCCTATCCATGCAGCGGAAGCCCCTCCGGCACACCATCAGACAGAGTGGGCCACGACGTCGGGACAGACGGGACGACGACCTGCGGCACCCAGTGGATGGGTTTAGGCAGCCCTGGTGGAGGACACCCCGGCAGCGGTTCATGTCGCAGCAGGTATGATTTATTTCTGTTAGTTGAGTTGAGCATTTCGATACCGCTGCATCCTTCTGCATTATTAGTTGAGCATCTGCATCAGCATCTTTGCATGGGTGTGCGTTAGGAATTTTTCTACATGTTTTAGCGATGGATTCTGCCCTGTATCCTTCGAGTAGAGGAGGTTCGCGGTGTATGATCAGTGCAGTTGAGACTTGGGACTTCACCGGCTGATGTGACGATTCAAGGACAGCTCCAGGACTTGGTTTGAGCACACATGTTTGTCACGCCCCGGGGGTTTGTTTTAGCGGAAACGATGCACAAATGGAAGCCTTTGCGGCGTACAAAATTTTTTTTTGATAAAAACCTCCTTCCCGGCGCGTGCCCAGACCCGCCGCATATACAGATTCACTCGAAAACCGGCAGAGTCTCCTCTGTATATGCACGGCGTCGCGGCTATAACTTCGGACAATTACCAGTAATCACTTTCCATTTAATCACAACAGCTCTGAACCTATCAATGCATGAAAGCTAAAGCAATGCCCGTGGCCAATCAAGTTGAAAGGATAAACACATAGTTTTGAAATTAGGCCTATACGGCCTCAGGTTTCGAAAACAGATTGGAAAACGGCATAAATCCACAGGGTTTGAAAAACGGGCCCACACGACCCTAGATTTGTGAAAACGGTTTTCGAAATCCTTTTTCTCTTGTCTTCTAGTTGGTTTGGTTAGAAAATGGCCCAAACGGGAACAATAAAGAAAGCAGTAGTGCAAATCCAGAACAAAAGGAAATCAACATCCACGCGACCCCACAAGGGTATCGAGAACCACACAGTAACCTACAACAGTAAATGAAAAGCAAGGATAGTAAAGACAACAACAGACTAGGGCTCCCACGCCCCGACTGCTCCCACCTCGGCCTCTCCGTCGTCTACCTCTCACCCCCGGAAGTACCTATCACAGAGGGGATAGTCAGTGACACTATCATGATAAAGCACTAAAGCAGTAAAATGATACCAAGCCTCAAAGTAAGACTAGCCGGAGCAACCACTCCTCTCATAAGGGTCACCCGCAGGCACCTAATTCACCTGTGGCACCTGTAACACCTGTAACACCTGTAACACCTTTACCCCTGTAACACCTTTAACACCTGACCTCGACGGGCACCAATCCCGACAGGTCGCACCGCTCACACCTTTGTACCTCAAACCCCACACCTACGGGGGCCCCCACTACGTCACCTCGTGGGTAAACACGGGTCAGAGACCGCCTTTCCGGAAAAGAGCACCCTTTGCGGTGGCCAAACCGCGGATGCGCGTGTCGCACTCGAGCATAATAACAAAACACGGGGTAATATAGTAAATCATAGAAGCCATCAGTGTTAGTACAGGTTAACATAGAATCAATATCCTTCCTAGAATACTAATATTACTAAGCCTTGGAAGAACAACCCACATTTATCGTTGTCGCGCTCCTGACCGATACTAGGCTCCTCTGCGTCTCGATGGGTCCGCCCGGACCTACACGCACCTGTGACACAGGAGTTAGTAACTCAGGACTCCGCCAGGCTAAAAAGACTGGAACGCCCGCACATGTGCGGCGCTGCCCGCATGGGGCGCGGGCGTTGCCGCCCGCACACGGAGTTGCCCGCATGCGGGCGTGTGCGGCATTGCCCGCACTCGGCGCTGTCCGCGTGCGGGTGCGCGCTCCGCCGCCCGCATGCGGCGCTGCCCGCATGCATGCAGCGCCGCCCGCACGCGGCGCTGTCCGCGTGCGGGTGCGGTGCTGCCACCCGCATGCGGCACTGCCCGCATGGGGGCGCGGCGCCGCCGCCCGCGCGCGGAAATGCTCGCACGCGGGCGGGTGCGGCGCCGCCCGCACGCGGCATTGTCCGCGTGCGGGTGCGGGCGCCGCCGCCCGCATGAGGCGTTGCCCGCATGGGGGGCGCGGCGCCGCCCGCGCGCGGAGTTGCCCGCGCGCGGGCGGGTGCGGCGCCGCCCGCACGCGGCATTGTCCGCGTGCGGGTGCGGGCGCCGCCGCCCGCATGCGGCGCTGCCCGCATGGGGGCGCAGCGCCGCCCGCGCGCGGAGTTGCCCGCGCGCGGGCGGGTGCGGCGCCGCCCGCACGCGGCATTGTCCGCGTGCGGGTGCGGGCGCCGCCGCCCGCATGCGGCGCTGCCCGCATGGGGGCGTGGCGCCGCCCGCGCGCGGAGTTGCCCGCGCGCGGGCGGGTGCGGCGTCGCCCGCACGCGGCGCTGTCCGCATGCAGGTGCGGGCGCCGCCGCCCGCATGCGGCGCTGCCCGCATGCGGGCGCATGCGGCGCCGCCCGCATGCGGCGTTGCCCGCATGCGAGCGCCGCCCGCATGCGGCGCTTCCCGCATGCGCGGCTCCGCGTGCGCCGGCTCCGGTGGCGTTGCCGACCCCTCTTCCTCCCGTTTCCAAGAAGGGACCAAGAATTGACAATTTAAAATCTTTAAATTAAGCTCACCTTGATTTCGTCGGCTAGGGTTAAACGAGGGAAGACTCGTCCCGTCTTGTGTGCCCGGTCCCAAGGCAGAGGATGTGCGGTGTTCCTCCTCCTCCTTGATCGCTCCACCGGGTGCTCTACGCCGATTGATAGGGGTAAGGAAGGATTGGGGAATGGAATGTTTGGGAAATGGGTCTTGGGGTTGCGTACGACTAAGAGGTGAGGGGGGGTGGGGAAAGTAACTGTCGTAACCCCCCCCTGTTTCCCCACGACCTGGAATGGGCGGGAGTGGTTAGAATGGCGGGAGCGGTTAGAATGGCGGGAGCGGTTGAGGAATGGGAATTAAACCCAGTTTAAGTCAAACGCGGGTAATAAAACGGGTGCGAACCGGGGTCCGGTCTGCCTCAAAAACCGTGCTGGTTGACTGAATCGTTAGCCAACTTCCGGAATTTATTCTGGAAGATCCCGGCGTCGGAATTCAAAACCGATTGCACCGCCGTTCTCCGTTTCGCGAGCTTTATTGACTAAAAATACCCGCGAGCCCCGACGGTCTGACCGGGAACAAGAAATTATTGATCACCCTCCGAGCCCCCCCCGAGACTAATTAAAAATAAATAAAACCAAAAGTGGACCCAAGAAAATATTTTAAACCAGCGGTTACTACACCACTCACCTCTTAAAACGAGTTTCGTCCTCGAAACTCAATCCTGGTTCGCGGTGAAGAGATAGGGGTAGCCCTCCCTCATCTTCGATTCCAGCTCCCACGTCGCCTCCCGCTCCTCGTGGTTGTTCCAGAGCACTTTCACGTAGGGGATGACTCGGTTTCGAAGTGTCTTGCTTTCTCTTGCTAGGATCCGCACCGGGGTTTCCTCGAAGCTTAGGTCCTCCTTCAGTTCGAGTGTCGAGACGTCCAGGACATGCGACGGGTCGGGAAGGTATTTCTTAAGCATCGAAACGTGGAACACGTCGTGAATCCGATCGAGGTTCGGTGGTAGGGCAAGGCGATAGGCCACTGGGCCAATCCGTTCCAGGATCTCGAATGGCCCCACAAACCGCGGGCTCAGTTTGCCTTTTAACCCGAATCGCTTGATTCCCCTCGACGGCGAGACCCGCAAAAACACGTGTTCCCCCACCTGGAATTCTAAGTCGCGGCGTCTCCGATCCGCATAGCTCTTTTGTCGACTCTGGGCGGTTAGTAAGCGCTGTCTGATGAGGCGCACCTTCTCTTCTGTTTCCTCCACCAACTCGGGTCCCAAGAATTTCCGTTCTCCCAAGTCGTCCCAACAGATCGGGGATCGGCAGCGTCTCCCGTATAAGGCTTCGTAGGGTGCCATCTGAATGCTGGCCTGGTGACTATTGTTGTAAGCGAATTCTACAAGTGGCAGGTAACGCTCCCAACCGATTCCCCAATCGAGTACACAGGCCCGAAGCAGGTCCTCTAGCGTCTGTATCACTCGCTCTGACTGCCCGTCTGTCTGAGGGTGGAAGGCTGTGCTGAACTGCAACTTAGTCCCTAAGGCTCGTTGCAGACTCTGCCAAAACTTTGAGACGAAACGCGTGTCTCTGTCTGATGTGATCGATGCCGGTACTCCATGCAATCTCACAATCTCGCTGAGGTAGACTTGGGCCAACCGCTCTCTGGTCCAAGTTGTGTGAATCGGCAGGAAGTGCGCTGACTTGGTTAGCCGGTCCACCACGACCCATATTGTGTCATGTCCTTGTTGTGAGCGCGGAAATCCGGTGACGAAATCCATGGTGATATGATCCCATTTCCACTCCGGTATCGGTAAGGGTCGTAACTTTCCCGCCGGCCGTTGATGTTCCGCCTTTATCTGTTGGCACACCAAGCAATGAACTACGTATCGAGTCACATCTCTCTTCATCTTGGGCCACCAGAAGGTCTGTTTGAGGTCCTTGTACATCTTTGTGCCTCCTGGATGCGTTGCGTAAGGGGCGCTGTGTGCCTCAGATAGAATTTCCTTCTTCAATTCCGGGGTATCCGGCACGCAGATCCGTCCGCGAAATCGTAGAGTGCCGTCGCCTTCCGCTGAAAAATCTCCTTCCCGATCCAGTGAGATCTTGTCACTTACGAGCTGTAAATACGAGTCCGCCTGCTGTCCCTCTCGAATCTTCTCGAGCAGGGTTGGCTTGACCACCAAAGTTAGAAGTTGCGCAACCGTGCCTGCTGGCACTACTTCCAACCCTAGTCGTGAGAATTCCGCGATCAAATTGTTCTGCTCAGTTATCGCACCTGCTGATTCCCCTTCCGGTCGCCCCTTCCTGCTCAACGCATCCGCTACCACGTTTGCCTTCCCGGGGTGGTATTGAATTGTTAGATCGTAATCCTTCAGTAATTCAAGCCACCGCCTCTGCCGCAGGTTTTAGTTCCTTTTGGGTGAACAGGTATTTAAGACTCTGGTGATCTGAGAAAATGTTACAATGAACACCAAAGAGATAGTGTCTCCATATCTTCAGGACGAAGACCCCCGCAGCCAGCTCCAAGTCGTGTGTTGGGTAGTTTCTCTCGTAGTCTTTTAGTCGCCTACATGCATAAGCTATTACCTTCCCCGTGACACGGCGTCCACTACTCCTAAGGCGGACCAGGGGAGTAACCCCACACCTAACCTATATAACCCCTCCCCCTCCTGCTATTCCCGGTTCTGGGATTCCGCATCACTGCTCCCCGGGGCGGCTGGGGAGGTCCGTCCACAACCTCTGGGCCAGCCCCGTTCGGCGTGGCGGGGTGGGGACTCGGTATCAGAAGAGTCCGTCAGGCGTAGGTCGTCAGGTCTCGGCGCCGGGGGTCTGGTGACGGCCGGCTTCCGGGGGCAATCGTAACGTGTGTGGCCCGGCCTGCCACACCGGAAGCAATGTTCGTCCCGCCAAGGGCAATTCATCATTGGATGCGCACCATCACAAATGACACATGGCTTTGGTGGTTCAGGTCCCTCCCTCGTCGCCTGCCCGAGTTTCGGCCCTTTCTTCTGGCGTTTGGTTGCTCTGCCGCTCGGGTATGGGCCCACTGTCGGGCCAGGGTAGGGGTGTGCCCGTCGTGTACGCTCTAGTTCCGCGCGCACGGCCAAGTTGACCGCTCCCTGAAAGGTGGCAACGCCAGTTGGTGGTATCCCACGAGGGTTAAAACCACCGGTGCCGTGCTGGGCGTGGTCGACACTCTCAAGCTCCTGGGTCAGTATACCCACGCGCTCCGCAAGGTTTAGCAGCTGCCCAGCCACGTCGCG
The DNA here is from genome assembly GCA_029168755.2 of Tillandsia fasciculata. Lineage (NCBI taxonomy): Eukaryota > Viridiplantae > Streptophyta > Magnoliopsida > Poales > Bromeliaceae > Tillandsia > Tillandsia fasciculata. The sequence goes on from CM054945.1 coordinate 10,599,658, forward strand.
CAGCTGGTTGCGTAGTAAGCGGTTCGCCTCTGCCGCAAGGTCCATGTCCGGCAGCAATTACCCACCCAAAACCGGGCTTCTATCTGTCCACACCAAGGAAACACATCAGTCCCAGCATACCTAGGAAAACCGAGCGTAAACAAAATCACACTAATTTCCCCTCCCCACGTTCACTCGCGTCCTACACCCTTACGTCCCGCCCATTTCATTTATTCGTAGTTTAGTGTGATATCTCGGTGGATGTTGGGCCGTCACTGTTGTGATTAAGGCAAAGTCTCTGATACCATCTTAATCTGTCACGCCCCGGGGGTTTGTTTTAGCGGAAACGATGCACAAATGGAAGCCTTTGCGGCGTACAAAATTTTTTTTGATAAAAACCTCCTTCCCGGCGCGTGCCCAGACCCGCCGCATATACAGATTCACTCGAAAACCGGCAGAGTCTCCTCTGTATATGCACGGCGTCGCGGCTATAACTTCGGACAATTACCAGTAATCACTTTCCATTTAATCACAACAGCTCTGAACCTATCAACGCATGAAAGCTAAAGCAATGCCCGTGGCCAATCAAGTTGAAAGGATAAACACATAGTTTTGAAATTAGGCCTATACGGCCTCAGGTTTCGAAAACAGATTGGAAAACGGCATAAATCCACAGGGTTTGAAAAACGGGCCCACACGACCCTAGATTTGTGAAAACGGTTTTCGAAATCCTTTTTCTCTTGTCTTCTAGTTGGTTTGGTTAGAAAATGGCCCAAACGGGAACAATAAAGAAAGCAGTAGTGCAAATCCAGAACAAAAGGAAATCAACATCCACGCGACCCCACAAGGGTATCGAGAACCACACAGTAACCTACAACAGTAAATGAAAAGCAAGGATAGTAAAGACAACAACAGACTAGGGCTCCCACGCCCCGACTGCTCCCACCTCGGCCTCTCCGTCGTCTACCTCTCACCCCCGGAAGTACCTGTCACAGAGGGGATAGTCAGTGACACTATCATGATAAAGCACTAAAGCAGTAAAATGATACCAAGCCTCAAAGTAAGACTAGCCGGAGCAACCACTCCTCTCATAAGGGTCACCCGCAGGCACCTAATTCACCTGTGGCACCTGTAACACCTGTAACACCTGTAACACCTTTACCCCTGTAACACCTTTAACACCTGACCTCGACGGGCACCAATCCCGACAGGTCGCACCGCTCACACCTTTGTGCCTCAAACCCCACACCTACGGGGGCCCCCACTACGTCACCTCGTGGGTAAACACGGGTCAGAGACCGCCTTTCCGGAAAAGAGCACCCTTTGCGGTGGCCAAACCGCGGATGCGCGTGTCGCACTCGAGCATAATAACAAAACACGGGGTAATATAGTAAATCATAGAAGCCATCAGTGTTAGTACAGGTTAACATAGAATCAATATCCTTCCTGGAATACTAATATTACTAAGCCTTGGAAGAACAACCCACCTTTATCGTTGTCGCGCTCCTGACCGATACTAGGCTCCTCTGCGTCTCGATGGGTCCGCCCGGACCTACACGCACCTGTGACACAGGAGTTAGTAACTCAGGACTCCGCCAGGCTAAAAAGACTGGAACGCCCGCACATGTGCGGCGCTGCCTGCATGGGGCGCGGGCGTTGCCGCCCGCACACGGAGTTGCCCGCATGCGGGCGTGTGCGGCATTGCCCGCACTCGGCGCTGTCCGCGTGCGGGTGCGCGCTCCGCCGCCCGCATGCGGCGCTGCCCGCATGCATGCAGCGCCGCCCGCACGCGGCGCTGTCCGCGTGCGGGTGCGGTGCTGCCACCCGCATGCGGCGCTGCCCGCATGGGTCGCGGCGCCGCCGCCCGCGCGCGGAAATGCCCGCACGCGGGCGGGTGCGGCGCCGCCCGCACGCGGCATTGTCCGCGTGCGGGTGCGGGCGCCGCCACCAGCATGCGGCGTTGCCCGCATGGGGGGCGCGGCGCCGCGCGGGCGGGTGCGGCGCCGCCCGCACGCGGCATTGTCCGCGTGCGGGTGCGGGCGCCGCCGCCCGCATGCGGCGCTGCCCGCATGGGGGCGCGGCGCCTCCCGCGCGCGGAGTTGCCCGCGCGCGGGCGAGTGCGGCGCCGCCCGCACGCGGCATTGTCCGCGTGCGGGTGCGGGCGCCGCCGCCCGCATGCGGCGCTGCCCGCATGGGGGCGTGGCGCCGCCCGCGCGCGGAGTTGCCCGCGCGCGGGCGGGTGCGGCGTCGCCCGCATGCGGCGCTGTCCGCGTGCGGGTGCGGGCGCCGCCGCCCGCATGCGGCGCTGCCCGCATGTTGGCGCATGCGGCGCCGCCCGCATGCGGCGCTTCCCGCATGCGCGGCTCCGCGTGCGCCGGCTCCGGTGGCGTTGCCGACCCCTCTTCCTCCCGTTTCCAAGAAGGGACCAAGAATTGACAATTTAAAATCCTTAAATTAAGCTCACCTTGATTTCGTCGGCTAGGGTTAAACGAGGGAAGACTCGTCCCGTCTTGTGTGCCCGGTCCCAAGGCAGAGGATGTGCGGTGTTCCTCCTCCTCCTTGATCGCTCCACCGGGTGCTCTACGCCGATTGATAGGGGTAAGGAAGGATTGGGGAATGGAAAGTTTGGGAAATGGGTCTTGGGGTTGCGTACGACTAAGAGGTGAGGGGGGGGGGGAAAGTAACTGTCGTAACCCCCCCTGTTTCCCCACGACCTGGAATGGGCGGGAGTGGTTAGAATGGCGGGAGCGGTTGAGGAATGGGAATTAAACCCAGTTTAAGTCAAACGCGGGTAATAAAACGGGTGCGAACCGGGGTCCGGTCTGCCTCAAAAACCGTGCTGGTTGACTGAATCGTTAGCCAACTTCCGGAATTTATTCTGGAAGATCTCGGCGTCGGAATTCAAAACCGATTGCACCGCCGTTCTCCGTTTCGCGAGCTTTATTGACTAAAAATACCCGCGAGCCCCGACGGTCTGACCGGGAACAAGAAATTATAGATCACCCTCCGAGCCCCCCCCGAGACTAATTAAAAATAAATAAAACCAAAAGTGGACCCAAGAAAATATTTTAAACCAGCGGTTACTACAATGTTGGACTGGTTGGTGCGGTACAGTGCTACGACTGATAATGGAATGAGAGCAGTTACCCTTCTGCGAGTTGGACAGGAGGAGTTCGTTTCCTCGGGTTGTCAGCGTACCCTTCCTGTAGCAGCAGCTTCAGCGACTTTGGACAGGCGCCACCTCGGGAGCAGTTGTGACGTTTAGGACTAGGGGTTGCGTCCTTAGGAGTCTCGTTTGTGGTAGCATTCGTTTTTGTAGCCACTGCAGGAACGGCACCAACACTTCTCTCACTTTTTTCGCCTTTGTACTGAAATTTACGAACAGGACGAAAACTTTGAAAGATTGCTCCAGAAATGGAGACAGTGCCCGAACCTGTTCTTGTTTGATTGGGGCGAAGGCACTGATCTTTCGAAATTTTCGGACTTCTCGCTAATTTCAGCTATTTCTAAATCGAGGGTTGGTTGATGACTTTCCTGCTGGCGGAGCCGTACCTTTCTTGTTAGTTTAGTGTTTGTGTTCTTTGGTTGATCTGATTGTTTTAGTATTGTTGTAGTGGTGTGTTGTTGTTTCGGGGACGAAACTTCCTTTTAGTGGGGGAGGATGTGGTGACCCTGACCCCCGTGTTGCTTCTCCCATGAACCCTGGTGTAGAACACCTAGTGTTGGTGTATCTGGCCCATAGTGCATCAAAGAGATGCCACAGATGGACCCTGTGTGATATCCACAGCTGGATTGGCCTTCGGCTGCATTTGCCGAATTTTCGAAATGGTTTTGGGCCAAACAGAGGTTGGATTTGGATTCAGCGCGGAAAAACTCTTGAAAACGGCTATTTGCTTGTTTGATTCTGAGTCCGGATGCCCAAAAACGGACTCTCGAAAGTTTTCGCTGAATTTCGGTGCATGGGAGGGGCCGTGGACCGCCGGCTGCCACGTGGCGGCTTGTGATTGGGCCGGTCCGCAGCGCTCGGTCCACAGAGGGGCGCGGCTGGGAGCACGGACCCGGCGCATGGACACGTGGCGCCGCCTGATTGGCGGGCTCGTGATGCGCGGTCTACAGAATGGCGCGGCGGTGCATGGACCAAGGCGGGTGGACGCGTGGCAGTCCCCGGTTGGTCGGTGCACGCGGCGCGGTCCACGGAACCAAAGTTGGGTGCGTGGACCGGGTGCAGGGGACACGTGTCGGCACGCCATTCGCGGGCTCACGAGGCGCGGCGCACGGGGTCGCGGAGGGGCGCCTCGGGGCGCGTGCGTGGCAGGCGGCCAGTGCGGCGCCTGCCCGCACGTGTGACCGCGACAGTGGCAGGGCCACGTGTCGCCCTGCCACTGGCGGGCACTACCTACCCATTTGACCGGGTAGGTGCCACGCGGCGGCACCACACGCGCCCCGCACAGCTGTTTGCTGTGCGGGACACGTGTCGGTCACCGGGAGTGCCACGTGGCCACTCCCGGTGCGACCCGCACAGCTGTTTGCTGTGCGGGTGACGTGGCGGCTCCAGGGAGTTTCGGGCGCAACCGGGCGGTGCAGTGTTCCGCAGGTTTCGGGCGCCCGAAACCTGGTCCAGCGCCCGAAAGTTGGACTTTTTCGGTATTTCTTCAATTGTTTTTTTGGGGCCTATAAATAGCCCGAGCTCCCTTCCTCTTCATTTTTTTTGGCACTTCCGAGCTTCAAACCGGCCGGAGTTCTTCACCAAAGTTGTTCCTCTCGCAGTGAAGCTTCCATCTGCAGAGTTTGGGGATTTTTGGGGGCACACTTTTCGAGATTCTCATTTTCTTGGCGCGGCGCGACGCTCTTTCTTCGGTGTTTCTTCCGTCGCTCTTCGGTGTACGAGCTCCCCCGACCTACTCCGACCATCTTTTGAGCGATTTCTTCGCTGCTGGATTCGTAACAGGTGAGGCTACGATTTTGTGTTTCTCGCACATTTTCTGATTTCGCGTTTTTCGAGGTGTTTTCTCGTGCTCATTGGAACCCTTCTTGCTGTGAGTTTTTGGAGAGGGCAGCAGCTTCTTTTGAAAAGATCTTCGCGTACAGATCTTGGATCAGGACGTGCTTGTAGACTTTTTTCATCTACTCGACGTAAGGATCATCGTGGTATTTTTTTTGGAATTTCCTGAGATCTTCCCGGAGGTATACATTTTCCTTCTTTAACTGTGCAAGAGTTTACAGTTGGATGGCTGTTAGATTTTGCGCACCGATACTGTGGAATTTGTAACTTGGCCTACGGTGCTCGGAATTGGGCATGCAGGTACCCGTTTCGAAGCTATCGACGCGAGGAACGCTGTGATATTTATTTCAGAATTTTTGGAGCCCTGTCTGCAGGTGAAAAATTGGCATCTTTGCGGCTGAATTTGGAGACTGTAATACTTGGTTAAATTTTGGGATTTAAGTGTAATTTTAGCCTTGTGTTGTATCCAGGAGGGATTGTGGACTGTGCTGGACCTGTTGGACTTAGAGTTGTTATTTTCCTGGTTTTCTCAGCTGTACGACTCCGGACAGTTAGCACCTTCAGGTGGGTGGCTTTGCTTTCAGGATCTATGGACTGTGCGCTAATTCTATTAATATAGAATCATGCATGATAGGGATTTGACTTGGTAGCATACTAGAATTTGAGTGTTATCATTCCTTGTATTTATCTGATGATCTCTTCTGCTTCCTACCACATGTTAAATATTTGTTCTCTTGGAACCTGACCTAGCACCCCCGTCATATGTTGCATGTGTAACCAGACCAGTAGAAAACCCTCACTTGGGCTAGGGTTATTTATGTTTAGACATCCACACTCTATGTTTCATTCCTGGACTTAGTGTTATCCTCGCCCGGGTAGTGGGCCGAGCGGTCGGGACTTCTTTTTAGTGTGGGATGCATTTGCACTCGTGCTTGGGAGCAGAGTGGAGTCTGGTAGATGTAGTGGTTCGCTTGTCTGTATCGGGAACCTTTTGGGGTAAACGGTGGACCCGAGAGATCTTGTTTTCCCCAGTTTGGGTTGTCGCCACTGTGTTAGTGGCAGTAGTTTACTAGTGTTAGCTGGACCTAGAACCCAGAACCCTTTTCGACATACACATGATTTTAGCCTACTAATGTTTTCTTCCAAGCATCAAAGGGCCGCTGGAGTCTGTTCTTGTTTGATTGGACAAAGGCATCAGCCCTTCGGGGTTTGGGTAAAGCACTTGTTTTATAACTGTTTTTCTAAAAAGAACTAAAATCATTAAATATGGATCTCTTCCAGATTAAAATGGTTTTCAATAACAAATGTCACCTTTTCCTGTAAATCTCCCTACTCGAAAGGATTCGAGTGGTCTGGGTTCTAGGGGCCGTTCCTTTGTCGGGACGAAATCCACGGGGGCCGAGCTTGGAACCTGTTCTTGTTTGATAGGGTTGTAGGTGTAGGTCCCCCGGGACTTTCGGGCCCTGGTTGGTGTTTTCTGCGTGTTGTACCGAGGTTGTGGTGTTCCCGAACTATAAGGGGTCGGGAACTTCGATAGGCGGAGCCTAGAGTCTGTTCTTGTTTGATAGGGTTCTAAGCACCGGCCTATCGGGTTTTCGAACCCTTATGGTGTCGGTCTTTCCTGTGAGTTTAGTGTTCTGTCGTGGTAGCCGTCTGGTGGACGGTGGTCCTGGCTGTGGAGTATCTCCATCCAGTGTGTTGTGCTTTGAGCTATTGGTGAGGCTTGTGTCTCGTGTTTCGCATGAGCTGATCAGCTGAGTCGTCGAGAGAGCTCCGACTGTTGTGCGAGATGTTTGTGGATTCTGAGTCTTTCCGTTCAAAGCGTGAGCGTGGATTTTGACTATAGCCTGCAGTGCCACTTTGAGCTCGACAGAGTGCGCGGATACCTTTTTCCTCGGTGGGGTCGCTCCCCTCGAGAGCCACGCCCGGGGTGGATATGTTACTTCTGTATCGCGACTTGTCGACGCCGTCCCTCTGACTGGGCCAGTTAGTGGCAGTTACGGACGCAGTCCCTCTGGCTGGGCCAGTTAGTGGAGTACACTGAACTTTATCAAATTGCGAAGTTCGAGTGTGTGGAGGGTTGAATGATACCCTTAGAATGTTTTTGTAAGCTTCCGGAAGGTTCTAGAAGGTTTCCGGAGAGTTTGGGCGTAAATCGGAAATTTTCGAAAATTTTGAAATTTTGGGGTTTTTGGCTTCGGGATCCGGATCGGATAGGGGCGATCCGGATCGTCCGCGCGAAACTGGAAATTCCACGTTCGGGATCCGGATCGGATAGGGGCGATCCGGATCGTCCCCGCGAAACTGGAGATTCCACGTTCGGGATCCGGATCGGATTGGGGGCAGTCCGGATCGTGCGGGTCTGGACAGCACAGTAAGAAATGCAATAACATTTCTTGCAGGGGTCTTTTAGGATTTTGTTACATTAGGGTTTTTAATCCCCTTCACTCCTCTTTTCCTCTCATTTGGAGAGAGTAAGAGAAAGTGTTAGAGAGAGAGAGAGGGAGAGAAAATCTTGGATTTCCTTCTCCAACACATCTCTCTACTTGGATTCTTCTTCAACCTCCTCTTCTCCACCTTTGAAGCTTGCTACAAGAGCTTGGAGGAAGGCTTGAACTTGAAGAAGAAGGAAGTTTGGAGCTCTTGTGCCTATCCTTTGCTTTTCCAAGGTGGGATTTGAGCTAAAAGAGGTTTGGAACACTTCTTTTTCCTTTCTTTTGGGATTTTTGAAGAAAAAACCTAGGTTTTGGAAAACTAGGGTTTATTTTGGGGCTTTTTGATTTATAGCTTTTGGGGTGGAATTGATGGGTGTAGAACACTCTTGTAGGTTGGTTTTGAAGCTTTTCTTGTTTGGATTTCAAGATTTAGCAAGATTTCTCAACCTAAGGTATTTTCCACCTATTTTCCTTATGATTTTAAGGGATTTTGTGATTAGGGTTTTGTGATGTTTTAACCCTTTGGAAACTTCTCTTAGGGCATAAGAGGAAGTGTGGGCTTCTTGGTTGGGATCCTTCACAAGGATTTGGCAACTATCCGGTGGGTCTGACCTCACCGAAATGGGTGAACTCCCCCTATGTCTTCTATAGACTTTTAGGGCATCATTGTTATATTAAACATGCATCGTTTGATTTATCATGATTTATGATCATGCATTTGAACCCCTTCATGTGTAGAAAATTTCATACTCTATGTAGTAGAGGTAAACATTGTAGGTGCATGGGCACTTTGAGGGGGGATTGAATAGGAATTTTCGTGAACTTAAGCTTTTGGATATGAATAGAGAATAACTATACATGTTATAGAATTATTGAGATATGTTATGCATATGATCATGAAGAAAATGGACATTATGACATTAGTGCCATCTAGTGTAGTGAGATACAAGTAGAAAACTTCTAAACTTGTACAATCAAGATGAAATAGTTAGATTCCATGTTTGAGACATGAGGATAACTTGTAAATGTTTTACTCTTTCATTATGCAAAATAATGTTAATATTGTACATGAAACATTGACACTTGAGATACTATACCCCGACCTAAAGGTCGATGATGCTTTTCCGTGTTTTAGACACGATGACTTGCTATTCCGTGTTTTAGACACGATGATCGAGACTTGCTTGCTTGCCGTTTGTGCTCATTCGCACATGCTTGGTAGGGTCGCTCCCTCCAAGCCGGCACTCCGGAGTTGGCCATTTGCGACATTATGATCGCCGTGCGGGATTGGGTGCCGATTGGGACGCCGTTGGCTTGGCATAGCTCCTTGGGGGGTGCCACCACGGGACCATGAGGCGTGGCTCAAGCTTAGACTCAAAGAAAGTCTTCAAGAGAAAAGGATTAAGTTAACCAAACTTAACATTGAATATCACATAGATGATACATTAATGGTAGTTGGACATACATGATAGCAAACTTGACATTGGACACCACATAAGTAATACTACTCATTGTAGTTGGACATTATGATAGCATGATAGATTCATATCATCATCACCTTGTACATGAGCATAGAGGCATGATAGTAGTAGAGTACTTTACTTTACTTCAGTTGTTTATTTTCTGCATTTCATTTCAGCAGTTTACTATCTTATGCCTCAGTTGACCTAGTGGTGTATTTCGCTTCTCTCGGCGGCTTACCCACTGGGAACTATTGTTTAATAGTTCTCACCCCATTTGGGATGTTGTTTTTCAGAGCCATCCGCAGCGGGAGGGGCTCGGGACCGTGGCAAGGGGTTATCGCATAGCTAGCTAATCCCCGTCGCACCACTCGAGGTGGTTACAGGACACCTTTTCTTTTGTTTTTGTTAGAGAGGTGTTGGTGTATTTTGGCATAGAAACCACCCATGTATTTTGATAAGTTGTATTTAAGGGAACTACATGTGTATTTTGGATTTTAACTTCTTGTATGATAGTTGTTATCTACTTTCCTCTTTTATGTATAGTTTAGTTGTTTGTGCTCTGATTACTAGTAGGATGTGTATATTGCCTTCCTTCCGCTTGTTGTTGTAGACGCCTTGTGTGTACCGGGGGGTACCTTGTGCACACGGCGGGTCTGTGCACGTGCCGGGTAGGCTTCCGCTGGGGCCTGGGGCGTGACAGATTATTTTGGTATCAGAGCCTAGGGTTAAGTCTTAGTGGACCTAGCAAACCTTAGGCTGGTTGGACTATAAGGATTAAGAACGTGAGAGACGGGGTCTTATATGATTACTTGGCGAAAGTAACCTGATTGGGTCAATACTATAACTTCATAAGAGTTGGAGTTGATCGAAGTGATTGCACCTTCTATTTCCTTGGAAGGTCTGGTTGGCGGCCGACAACCTGACATCGGGAAATAATTGTGGCATGCTTCATTTGCTTTCGCATGATTGGGATATGTTTTGAGTGGGGATGCGTTTCGCGTTGGTTATCCTAACCTACGCATTTTATGCCTGTTACAGTTTGTGATGCCTACGACTCGCTCCATGACGGCCGAGGAGGCCGATGCGGAGACATCCGCTACTTCCGGATCCAGTGAGGTCCGAGATTTGAGAGAGCAGCTGGCTATGCTAGCTGATGTAGTGGAGCGGCAGTCGGCTGCGGCGCGAGAGCAGGCTGAGGCTTCGCGTCGGCAGGATGCAAGGATGCAGAGATTGGAGGCTCTTTTGACCCAGCAGTTGGCGGCAAGGGGAGCTCAAGACCCTTCGCACCCACCAGTGCAACCACAGGAGCACATGGGTGGAGCGACCGATGCACTTCGACCTGAGGTGCCCGAGTCTTCACATCACACTCCGAGTGCTGGGCGCCGGGAAGAGGTTGTGATGTCACCGCCAGTTCAGACTCCACCGGCGAGGACGGTTTTACCGATGATGGTAGCAGGAGAAGAGCGGGACCGACTCATGGCTCGTTTGAGGGAATTCCGGGAATCCAAGCCTCGGACATATGATGGAGAGAAACCCGACTATTGGGTTTTTGAGAAGTGGATTCTACACATGGAGAAACTTTTCCACGATACCTTCGTAGCGGAGGGAGACCGGGTGTGGTTGGCAACACACCATCTTGAGGGCGATGCTTACCAGTGGTGGACGGACATTCGGGATGACCCCACGACCGATTTGGCAGCAATCACATGGCCGCGGTTTAAGAAGATGCTTGCAATGAAGTATTTTCCGGCAAGCGCAAAAAGGCAAATGGAAAGAGATCTCCGCAACTTGAGGCAAGGAGACAAAACCGTGGCGGAGTACGAGAGGGAATTTACTCGACTACTTAACTGTATTCCGCACGTTGTGAGGGACGACGAGGACAAGGCCCGTATGTTCGAGAACGGCCTTAGACCGTCCATTTTCAGATTGGTTCAGACCCTAAACCTCCAAACCTACCGGGAGGTTGTGGACCGTGCCTTGATAGTGGAGAAAGGCGCGGAGATTGCTAAGGAAGAGAGAGAAGCTCTTGATAGAACGCGAGGCAAGAGGTCGGCGACCGAGGGCGCAAGTCATAAGCCCTATTCGAAGAAACCGCCGAAGCACCCGAGGAGCCAGTCTGGAGGACGCGGCTCATCTTCACACCGGGGAGGACCTGACCGTCGGCGGCCCCCGCGTTGCGTGATTTGTGGTGGACCCCATGTGCCGCCGCAATGCCCGCAGCGTGGAGGCAAGTGCTATCTTTGTGGCCAGGAGGGCCACTTTCGATCAGAGTGCCCGCGAGGTTCGACACCGACACCTTCATCAGCATCGGCACCAGTTATTCAAGGACAGGTGACCCCGCCCACCTACTCTCAGTCAGGGCGACCACCGGCGTCGCGACAGTACGAGGGGCCACGGCAGGCTCCGAGCGGGCGCATGTATGCGGCCCAAACTGAGGAGGCTTCAGCGGCAGAGGACGTCGTTGCAGGTATTATCTTGATTCATAGCATTCGAGTTCGAGCTTTATTTGACACTGGTGCATCTCATTCATTCATTGACCGGCTGTTTGCCGAGTTGCATGGCATTGAGTTAGTTCCTACCTTGCATCCGGGACGAGTCTTAGTTCCCGATCATACTTTGGAGATTCGGGAGTTTTCCCCTAGTTGTCCTATTAGGATTGGGGATTGGATTTTGCCGGCAGATTTGTTGGCCCTCCATCGACTTGGAGAATTCGATGTGGTATTGGGCATGGATTGGCTCACAAGATATCATGCTACCATTGATTGTGAGAATCGACTCGTGAAGTTTCGAGAACCGGGACAGGAGGAAATTGTGTTCAGAGGCTGCAAAAGTTCACTGTTTGCGATGACTATCTCTTCCACCAGAGCAAAACAATTGATTAGGAGTGGATGTGTCGCCTACTTGGCTACTGTTGTGGATAGTAGCAGTGAGACTCCGAGAGTAGAGGATATCCCAGTTGTGCGAGAGTTTACTGATGTGTTCCCGGCAGAGCTACCGGGGATGCCTCCGGATAGAGAGATCGAGTTTGTGGTGGATCTGATCCCTGGAACTACCCCAATCTCGAAAGCACCATATAGGATGGCACCGGCAGAGTTAAAAGAGCTCAAGGCACAGCTTCAAGACTTGTTGGAAAAAGGCTTCATCCGACCGAGCGTTTCACCTTGGGGAGCACCAGTTTTGTTCGTCAAGAAAAAGGATGGATCGCTTCGCCTTTGCGTGGACTATCGCGAGCTTAACAAGGTCACAATTAAGAATAAGTATCCATTGCCGAGGATTGATGATTTGTTTGATCAACTCCAAGGATCAAGAGTGTATTCGAAGATTGACCTTCAGTCTGGATATCACCAACTCAAGATCAAGCCCGAGGATGTTCCTAGGACGGCTTTTAGGACACGGTATGGACACTATGAGTTTACTGTTATGCCGTTTGGGCTCACTAATGCCCCGGCAGCTTTTATGGATTTGATGAACCGTGTCTTCAAGCCCTTTTTGGATAGATTCGTCGTGGTGTTCATCGACGACATTTTGGTGTACTCTCGAAGTGATGAAGAACATGAGGATCACTTGCGGCAAGTATTGCAATTACTTCGAGAGAAAGAGCTCTACGCCAAGCTGAAGAAATGTGAGTTTTGGCTACGAGAGGTAGCGTTCTTGGGTCATGTAATATCAGATAAAGGAATAGCTGTGGACCCCAAGAAAATTGAGGCAATCAAGGATTGGCCCAGACCGACGAACATCACCGAGATCCGGAGCTTCATCGGTCTAGCCGGCTACTATCGGCGTTTTGTTGAGGGATTCGCAAGGTTATCTACTCCCCTCACGCGACTAACACATAAAGGCACCAAGTTTATTTGGAATGATGCGTGTGAGGGAAGCTTCAGGGAATTGAAGGAACGGTTGACAACCGCCCCGATCTTGGCTTTGCCTACTGCAGGAGCGGGATACGTGATCTACAGTGATGCTTCCTTGAGTGGGTTAGGGTGTGTTTTGATGCAAAACGAGAAGGTTATTGCTTATGCCTCTCGTCAATTAAAGGACTACGAGAAAAACTATCCCACTCATGATTTGGAGTTAGCCGCCGTGGTATTTGCATTGAAGCTGTGGCGACACTATTTATATGGTGAACATTGTGAGGTATACACTGATCATAAGAGCCTAAAGTACCTCTTTACTCAGAAGGAGTTGAATCTTAGGCAGCGCAGATGGTTGGAGCTGCTTAAGGATTATGATTTGACTATTCTCTACCATCCTGGGAAAGCAAATGTAGTGGCAGATGCTCTAAGTCGCAAATCGATGGAAAACTTAGCGATGATGATCACTTACCAACAACCATTACTTCAAGATATGAGACGGTTGGAGTTGGAAGTTGTGGCACCCGAGACACCCATGAGATTGATGGCATTGGTGTTACAACCGACTCTTATGGAAAGGATCAAGATGAAACAAGTCCAAGATCCTAGTTTGGAAAAGATTCGGGCTACACTTGTGGATGGCCGAGCCGGTGAGTTTCATGTGGATGATCATGGCATACTTCGTTTTCGAAGTCGACTTTGTGTACCGGCGGATTTGGAGATCAAAGAAGAGATCCTGAAGGAAGCGCACCGAGCACCTTATTCTCTTCACCCAGGTGGCACCAAAATGTACAAGGACTTAAGGTTACTTTATTGGTGGCCCGGCATGAAGAAAGATGTTGGGAAATTTGTGGCTCAATGCTTGACATGTCAACAAGTGAAAGCCGAGCACCGACTTCCCGCAGGCAAGTTGCAGAGTTTACCCATTCCCGTGTGGAAGTGGGAGAGGATCACCATGGATTTTGTTGTTGGATTGCCTCGCTCTCAGGCTGGGCATGATGCTATTTGGGTGATCGTGGATAGGTTAACCAAATCTGCTCATTTTATCCCTATCCATACTACTTGGTCTAGAGAGAAGCTTGCACAAAAGTACCTTGATGAGATTGTGCGATTGCATGGAGTGCCTGTTTCTATAGTTTCCGATCGAGATCCAAGATTTGCATCTCATTTTTGGAGGAGCCTTCACGAGGCCCTAGGCACGCAGTTGGATTTCAGTACAGCTTTCCACCCCCAGAGTGATGGGCAGTCTGAGCGAACCATACAAATCTTGGAAGACATGCTCAGAGCATGTGTTTTGGATTATCAAAGTGGTTGGCATCAATATCTACCGATGGCCGAGTTTGCCTATAACAATAGTTATCAAGCAAGTATCAAGATGGCGCCATTCGAGGCTCTTTATGGGAGAAAGTGCCGATCACCTCTTCATTGGAGCGAGGTGGGAGAACGATTGATTTTAGGCCCCGATGTACTTCAAGAGGCCGAAGACAAGGTTCGACTAGCTCGGGAACGTTTGATTTCAGCTCAAAGTCGACAAAAGAGTTACGCGGATAAGCGTCGGCGCGATTTGGAATTTCAAGTTGGAGACCATGTCTTCCTAAAAGTATCGCCGACTAGAGGAGTCAAGAGATTTGGCATCCGAGGGAAGCTAAGTCCCCGATTTATTGGACCTTTTGAGATTTTGGAGCGTATCGGCCCGGTGGCTTATCGGCTTGCTCTACCGCCTAACCTATCGGGAGTGCACAATGTGTTCCATGTATCGACGCTCCGGAAGTATGTTTTTGATCCATCTCATGTGGTGGACTTCGCCCCGTTGGAACTACACGAGGACTTGAGCTTTGAGGAGCAACCGGTGAAGATTTTGGCTCGTGAAGTGAAGAAACTTCGGAATCGCGAGATACCTTATGTGAAGGTACTTTGGAGCAATCACGAGGATCGCGAGGCTACATGGGAACTGGAGAGCGCGCTGCAGGAGCGTTTCCCTCATCTTTTTCAGCTGGAGACTTGAGGTACTTCACTTCTAGTTTCGCGGACGAAACTCCTTTTTAGGAGGGGTGAATGTAGTACACTGAACTTTATCAAATTGCGAAGTTCGAGTGTGTGGAGGGTTGAATGATACCCTTAGAATGTTTTTGTAAGCTTCCGGAAGGTTCTAGAAGGTTTCCGGAGAGTTTGGGCGCAAATCGGAAATTTTCGAAAATTTTGAAATTTTGGGGTTTTTGGCTTCGGGATCCGGATCGGATAGGGGCGATCCGGATCGTCCGCGCGAAACTGGAAATTCCACGTTCGGGATCCGGATCGGATAGGGGCGATCCGGATCGTCCGCGCGAAACTGGAGATTCCACGTTCGGGATCCGGATCGGATTGGGGGCAGTCCGGATCGTGCGGGTCTGGACAGCACAGTAAGAAATGCAATAACATTTCTTGCAGGGGTCTTTTAGGATTTTGTTACATTAGGGTTTTTAATCCCCTTCACTCCTCTTTTCCTCTCATTTGGAGAGAGTAAGAGAAAGTGTTAGAGAGAGAGAGAGGGAGAGAAAATCTTGGATTTCCTTCTCCAACACATCTCTCTACTTGGATTCTTCTTCAACCTCCTCTTCTCCACCATTGAAGCTTGCTACAAGAGCTTGGAGGAAGGCTTGAACTTGAAGAAGAAGGAAGTTTGGAGCTCTTGTGCCTATCCTTTGCTTTTCCAAGGTGGGATTTGAGCTAAAAGAGGTTTGGAACACTTCTTTTTCCTTTCTTTTGGGATTTTTGAAGAAAAACCTAGGTTTTGGAAAACTAGGGTTTATTTTGGGGCTTTTTGATTTATAGCTTTTGGGGTGGAATTGATGGGTGTAGAACACTCTTGTAGGTTGGTTTTGAAGCTTTTCTTGTTTGGATTTCAAGATTTAGCAAGATTTCTCAACCTAAGGTATTTTCCACCTATTTTCCTTATGATTTTAAGGGATTTTGTGATTAGGGTTTTGTGATGTTTTAACCCTTTGGAAACTTCTCTTAGGGCATAAGAGGAAGTGTGGGCTTCTTGGTTGGGATCCTTCACAAGGATTTGGCAACTATCCGGTGGGTCTGACCTCACCGAAATGGGTGAACTCCCCCTATGTCTTCTATAGACTTTTAGGGCATCATTGTTATATTAAACATGCATCGTTTGATTTATCATGATTTATGATCATGCATTTGAACCCCTTCATGTGTAGAAAATTTCATACTCTATGTAGTAGAGGTAAACATTGTAGGTGCATGGGCACTTTGAGGGGGGATTGAATAGGAATTTTCGTGAACTTAAGCTTTTGGATATGAATAGAGAATAACTATACATGTTATAGAATTATTGAGATATGTTATGCATATGATCATGAAGAAAATGGACATTATGACATTAGTGCCATCTAGTGTAGTGAGATACAAGTAGAAAACTTCTAAACTTGTACAATCAAGATGAAATAGTTAGATTCCATGTTTGAGACATGAGGATAACTTGTAAATGTTTTACTCTTTCATTATGCAAAATAATGTTAATATTGTACATGAAACATTGACACTTGAGATACTATACCCCGACCTAAAGGTCGATGATGCTTTTCCGTGTTTTAGACACGATGACTTGCTATTCCGTGTTTTAGACACGATGATCGAGACTTGCTTGCTTGCCGTTTGTGCTCATTCGCACATGCTTGGTAGGGTCGCTCCCTCCAAGCCGGCACTCCGGAGTTGGCCATTTGCGACATTATGATCGCCGTGCGGGATTGGGTGCCGATTGGGACGCCGTTGGCTTGGCATAGCTCCTTGGGGGGTGCCACCACGGGACCATGAGGCGTGGCTCAAGCTTAGACTCAAAGAAAGTCTTCAAGAGAAAAGGATTAAGTTAACCAAACTTAACATTGAATATCACATAGATGATACATTAATGGTAGTTGGACATACATGATAGCAAACTTGACATTGGACACCACATAAGTAATACTACTCATTGTAGTTGGACATTATGATAGCATGATAGATTCATATCATCATCACCTTGTACATGAGCATAGAGGCATGATAGTAGTAGAGTACTTTACTTTACTTCAGTTGTTTATTTTCTGCATTTCATTTCAGCAGTTTACTATCTTATGCCTCAGTTGACCTAGTGGTGTATTTCGCTTCTCTCGGCGGCTTACCCACTGGGAACTATTGTTTAATAGTTCTCACCCCATTTGGGATGTTGTTTTTCAGAGCCATCCGCAGCGGGAGGGGCTCGGGACCGTGGCAAGGGGTTATCGCATAGCTAGCTAATCCCCGTCGCACCACTCGAGGTGGTTACAGGACACCTTTTCTTTTGTTTTTGTTAGAGAGGTGTTGGTGTATTTTGGCATAGAAACCACCCATGTATTTTGATAAGTTGTATTTAAGGGAACTACATGTGTATTTTGGATTTTAACTTCTTGTATGATAGTTGTTATCTACTTTCCTCTTTTATGTATAGTTTAGTTGCTTTGTGCTCTGATTACTAGTAGGATGTGTATATTGCCTTCCTTCCGCTTGTTGTTGTAGACGCCTTGTGTGTACCGGGGGGTACCTTGTGCACACGGCGGGTCTGTGCACGTGCCGGGTAGGCTTCCGCTGGGGCCTGGGGCGTGACAGTGGCAGCCACGGACGCCCTACGTAAGTCCCGTCCTGTTGAGGATGTGCGGCAGTAGGTAGGCGCAGGTTTGACTGGACCCTATGCGGCAGTCAGTGTAGATTGGGTGACTGTACTGTGTGAGTTAGTAGATGCATCATGTTTCCATCTGTTTCATTCTCTTGAGCATCTAGATAGAGGCATAGTAGCTGTAGAGTTACTTTTCCAGCCTTTCATTTCTGTATTATTATTGTTACTTTATGCCTCTAGTAGACTTAGTGGGCAGACCGTCGGGCTTGTTGGCGGCACCCACTGAGAACTACTTGGGACGTAGTTCTCACACCCGTCGTGGTGTCTTTTCCCACAGGGACTTCTACTCCTGTTCCAGTTGCTCCTGTTGCTGCTTCTTCTGATCGAGGTAAGGGAGTCGCGAGCTAGATCCCTACCAGTCGTCGCCCTGAGAGTAGATGTACCCTTATTACTTTTGAGAGTTCATGTTGAGAGAACTTTGTAGTGAGGTATAGAGTTGTATTTATTTTACTGCTCGAGAGATTTTTGTATTTTGGTGAGATCTTGGTTTGTATATAGTTTTATTTCTAGCAGTTTTACTTTCAGCACTGATATCTGTATAGTATAGTTGATCTTTTGCAGGTTAGTCGCTTCGTCTATACGGGGCTTCCCGTATGGGCGGCGGATCTGTTGGCGAGCCCGGGTCGCAGTTTCGACGCCGGGGCGTGACACTGGGAGTTTATTGTACCTTATTCGCTTGTATCATATTTCCAGTCTGAGATATTATGTAGTTCTTTTTAGTTCGGCTCTGTATTATGCTCTTTTATTGTATATCTTACATCTAAGCAGGTTACCGGCGCTTCGTGTACATGAAAAATTCCGTGTGGACGGCGGATCTGTTGGCGAGCTCGGGTTCTGGTTTACACCCGGGGTGTGATAGATTAGGTTGGTATCAGAGCTTAGGGATAGGTCAGTTGGGCCTAGTTTCTGGCCGTGGGCGTTTTGATCGACGAGGACCTGGTGGATCTCAGAGGCAACCGCAGCAGCAGTCTCGGCAGTCTTGGGCATCAGATAGGTGCGTTTTCTGTGGGGGGCTGCATCTATCAGATACCTGTGGCTTGAGGGGGGGTCGATGCTTCCGATGTGGACAGTCGAGCCACATTCGAGCTACATGCCCCCTGCCGACTTCCTCGACACCATCTTCAGCCTTGGCTCCTACCGTATTCCAGCAGAGGTCCCAGCCGCGACGGCAGAGGCCGCAGCAGCAGCGGCCGCAGTAAAGGCAGTCCCCGTAGGCGGACAGGTGTATCTTTTGCGGGGGCTAGCCTTCTGCTGGTACTTGTGAGCAGAGGTGGGGTCGCTGTTACAAGTGTGGACAGCTTGGGCATATTCGAGCTACGTGCCCCACGCGGATAGCTGCAGCACCTACTTTAGCTTTCGTTCCTACTTTCCGACTGCAACCGGGAGCTCTACCGACAGATCTCCAGGCAGACCGAGCTTCGTCTCCCCGCCCATCTGGTGAGAGACAGCCGTTGTCGAGCGGCCGGGTTTGTTTAGCACCGACGGAGGATTCTGCTATAGCTGGCTGTGTGGTGGCAGGTATGATTTATTTCTGGCATTAGGGTTCGCACTTTATTTGATACCGGTGCATCACATTCTTTTATTAGGCGATCATTTGCATCATTACATGGATTAGAGGAAGGCCGGTTGCCACGTGCATTAGAGGTCCATATTCCTGATCATACTTTGCATGTAGTGGAGTGTTGTTGGTCCTGCTGAGTGCAGATTGAGTCCTGGATTATGCCAGCGGACCTGATGGTCTTGAGACAGCTGCGGGACCTTGATGTGGTACTTGGGATGGATTGGCTGGCTCAATATTTTGCGACTATTGACTGTGCCGCGAGGACAGTTGCTTTTAGAGAGCCAGGGCAGGAGGTGTTTGTGTACCGGGGTTGCCAGAGTGCTTTCTTCGCCTCCATAGTTTTGACTTCTCGAGCGAGGCAGATGATACGCAATGGATGCGTAGCCTTTTAGCTAGTGTGGTGGAGGAGCCTACGGCTGCTCCGGGACTCGGGGATATCCCTGTTGCTCATGAGTTTCCGGACGTTTTTCCTCGGTAGTTGACTAGTATGCCGACGGATAGGGAGATTGAGTTTTTGATTGACGTAGTCCTTGGAACTGCGCCAATCTCTAAGGCTCCTTATCGAATGGCACCGGCTGAGTTGTCACGCCCCGGGGTCGAAACTGCGACCCGGGCTCGCTAACAGATCCGCCGCCCATACGGTGAACCCCGTATAGATTAAGCGTCAAACCTGCAAAGAAAGATACTATACTAAACAGATATCAGAGCTGAGAGTAACTGCTAGAAATAAAAATATAAAATACAACTCTCACAATATACAACATGTCCTCACCAAAAACAAAATACAAAGTCTCTCAAAGAAAGAAGAAAAGTACAACTCAATACCTCACTACATGGTCGCTCACATACCACTCTCAAAATCTGGTAAGGGTACCTCTACTCTCTCTCTCAGGTGATGACTGGAAGGGATCTATCTCGCGACTCCCTTACCTCGGTCTGAATAAGCGGCAGCTGGAACAGCAGAAACAGGAGTAGAAGTCCCTGGGAAAAAGACACCACGACGGGTGTGAGACTACATCCCACAGTAGCTCTCAGTGGGTACCGCCAACAAGCCCACGGTCTGCCCACTAAGTCTACTAGAGGCATGAGAAACAAATACAGTGCTGAAGGGAAAAAGCTGGATCAATAAATTCTACAGCTACTATGCCCATATCTAGATGCTCAAAAAGCGGACAGATGAAAATATGATGCATCTGCTAACATATCAGTATAGTCACCCAATCTGAGTTGATTGCCTCCTCGGGTCCAGTCAAACCTGCGCCTACCTACTGCCGCACATCCTCAACAGGACGAGTCTACTGTAGGTATGTCCGTAGCTGCCAAAACTGGCTCAGCCAGAGGGACTGTGTCCGTAACTGCCAAAACTGGCTCAGTCAGAGGGACGACGTCCGTAACTGCCAAAACTGGCTCAGTCAGAGGGACGGCGTCGACAAGTGCGATACCAAAGTGCAGACCCACCCCGGACGTGGCACTCGAGGGGAGCGACCCAAACGAGGACAAGGGTATCCGCGCACTCTGTCGAGTTGGCACTGCAGGCTATAGTCAGAATCCATGCTCACGCTCTGAACGAAACAACTCAGGATCGTCAAATATCTCGCACAACGGTCGGAGCACTGTCGACAACTCAGCTGATCAGCTCTCTCGAATCTCAAGACACAAGCAACTCCACCAACTCAAAGCACAAAGTCGCATCCACTGCGAACAACTGCCTCAACAGGCTGAACATCGCATCCATGCGGAAAACTGTCTCAACAGGCCAAACAGGCCAAACATCGCATCCACTGCGAATAACTGCCTCAACAGGCCAAACATCGCAGACTCACTGACAGGATCAACTCCACAACTGACACAATGAAGGGTCCGGAAACCCCGAAAGACTAGAACCTACAACCCTATCAAACAAGACAGGCTCTAGGCATAGCCTCTCGTTATTCTCGTCCCAAAGGAAAAGGCAGACCTTAGAACCCAGACCACTTGAATCATCTCAAGTGGTTACATTTATAGAAAAAGGTGACATTTCTTATGGAAAGCCATTTGATCTGAAAGAAATCCATATTTAATGATTTTTAGTTCTTTTTAAGAAAACCATTGAAAACAAGTTTTTATACCCAAGCCTCGTAGAGCTAAAGCCCTTGTCCATCAAACAAAACAGACTCGGGCGACCCTACGACGCTTGGAAGAAAACATTGGTTGGCTAAAATCATATATGTGTCTAAAAATAGTTCTGGGTTCAAGGTTCTGCTAACACAGTAACCGCTTCCACTAACACAGCGGCGATAAATAAAAATAGGAAAACGGAATACCTCGGGATCGCCGTCCTCCTAAACGGCTCCCGCCACAGATGTATGATCAACTTCCTCTACCAGACTCCACTCTGCTCCCAAGCACGAGTGTAGAAAGCATCCCACACTAAAGAGACCCGACCACTCGGCCCGCTACCCGGTGAGTAAAACACTATGTCCAGGGAGAAAAGTAGTGTGGATGTCTAAGCAAATAAACCGAGCCCAAGTTGGAGTTTTCTAAAGTCTAGCTGAACATGCTGCATATGACAGGGGTGCTAGGTCAAGTTCCAAGATAACATTAATTTAACAGATAATAGGAAACAAGAGAATTGCATGATCATCAAGTAACACTAGAATTATCAGCTAACACTTTCTAGCATACTACACAAGAGTGTTACTGTAGTGGCCCTAGTTCCCATGCAGCGTTTTTCCGATGAATCCACTGTTGGAACACCTAGTATTGGTGTGTCTGGCCCACAGTGCATCAATAGGATGCTATTGAGGGACCCTGTGTGATTTTATTTGCTGTATTGGCCTTCGGCTGAGTTTGCCGAATTTATGGAAAGATTTAGGCCAAATAGAGGTCGTAGATGGATTCAGCACGGAAAAACCTTGAAAACGACTATTTATTTGCTTAATTTGGAGTCCGGATGCCCAAAAACGGACACCCGGAAGTTTTTAGTGGAAAATGGTGCATGGGAGGGGCCGTAGACCGCCGGAATGCCACGTGGCGGCCTGTCATTGGCCGGTTCAGGATGCGCGGTCCACAGAGCTGCGCGGCGGGGTGCACAGACCCGGCGCATGGACACGTGGCACCGCCTGATTGGCGGGCCCAGGGCGCGCGGTCTACCGGGTGAGCGCGGCGGTGCATGGACCAGGCGGGGGAACACGTGGCAGCCTCCGGTTGGTTGGTGCACGCGGCGCGGTCCACGGAAGGCCTGTCGAAGGCGTGGACCGGGTGCAGGGGACACGTGTCACTCCCTCATTGGCGGGTGCAGCACGCGGGGTGCACGGAGCGCGGGGCTGGTACCTCGGGATGCGTACGCACGTGTGACCCACGTCGCGCGACAGGCGCGCACGTCGCACGGTCGGGGTCAACGGGGTGGACACGTGGCGCCCGCTCATTGGCGGGCGCCACCGCCTTACTGTGCGGGAGGGCGGACACGTGGCGGGCGGTGAGTGGTCCGCTTCGGTGTTCGCTGTTCGGGCGACACGTGGCAGGCCCAGAGGCGGGTCGGACGGATCGTGGATCCCGTCCGACGGCGTGTATTGGGCCGGGCCGCACTGTGCGCGCCCGAAAACCTTGGGCCGGGCCGCACTGTGCGCGCCCGAAAGTTTTCGGGCGCCCGAAAACTCGGGCCCGAGCCCAATTGACTTGTTTTTTTGGGCTTTTTCCTTTGAGGCCTATATAAAGGCCGGCTTGGGGTGGATTTTTCCACCCTTCCTCGTGGGATTTAGCTCTTGTGCCTTATACAAAACTTCTTCCTCTCCCTCTTGCCAATCTTCTGGTGAAGTTTCAGATTTTCTGGAAGCCGCGACGACTGCTTCTTCTGCCTCGTAGTGCAGAGCGACAGTTTACTATTGGAGGCCCATTTCCGTCGCAGTTTAGTCTGGGAGACCTGCAGAGCTACCCCGACCTCATTTTTGGACGATTTCTTCAACAGCGGTTGTACGAGAGGTATATCTACGTTTTCCGTGTTGATCACTTTTCCCAGAAATGAGCTTTTATAAGGGTTTGGGGTACATTTTTATGCCCCTTTGCTACAGTCTGGATTTCTGACAGCAATAACTTCGCAGAATTTTATCTTCGCATCTGGATATCGGATTTCGACGATTCAAGAGTCTATCGACATCTACACTTCGCGAGGATCGTCGTGATATTTTTATTGGAATTTCGGGAAAATTATTTTCAGGTGAAATTCGCGTGTGAACAGTAACCTTGTTTGCAGATTTTGGAATAGTAATTGTGTGTGTGAATTGTGTATAATTGAGATGTGTTATTGTACCCAGGACTGTAAGAGCACTTTTTCTGTGCTCTTTGCACTGTGGATCTGGGCATTTGTCGATTGCTGGACTGTTTATCTGTACTGTCCCGGACAGTTAGCAGTTCAGGTGGTGGGTGATCCTGCTTTCAATATCTATGGACTGCACTCTAATTCTGCAATTGTAAATGCATGCATGTTAGTATTTGAGCAAAATAATCTGTGCAAACTGTATGATAGTACCCACAGTTAGTAATTGCTAAATTTGATGATCTTATTGGAACTCTTGCTACACATGAACCATTTTAATTGGAAAACTTGACTTAGCACATCTATTATGCATTGTATATCTTACTCAGATGACTACTGTTAGAATTATGCATCTGCTTTAGTTCTCCCACGTCATTTATTACTTTTGTCATTCTGGACATAGTGGTCTTCCCCTGAGTTGTGGGTTGGGAGGTTTAGTAGCTTTGGATGCATTGTACTCGTGTCTGGGGACCGAGTAGAGTTGGTAGCAGTCTGTAGATTGTTCATCATTGAGATAGTGACATGTGGGACTGGGATCTTTGGGAGATGATCATTGGACAGTGTGGATTCTTAGTTAGCGAGTGAGACAGTGATTGGATCATAGCCTGCAGGAGCCTTACTTGAGATCGACAGAGATGCGCAGATACTTTGCTCGGTGGGGTCGCTACCCACGAGTGCCACTCCGGAGTTGGGCTTGCTACTTCTATCGCGGCTTGTCGATGTTGGTGTCCCTCTGGCTGAGCCAGTTTTGGCAGTCATGGACATCGTCCCTCTGGCTGAGCCAGTTTTGGCAGCTACGGACATACCTACAGCAGTAGGTAGGCGCAGGTTTGACTGGACCGTTGAGGCAGTCAGTTTGGATTGGGTATTTTGAGTTGAGTAGCAGTAGAGACATATTGATCTTCGGTCCTTTTTCTTTGAGCATTTAGTTAGAGGCATAGTAGCAGTAGATGTTTTACCTTCCAGCTTTCTATACTGCATTTCCCTTTTGTTACTTTATGCCTCTTGTAGACTTAGTGGGCAGGCCGTCGGGCTTGTTGGCGGCACCCACTGAGAACTACTGTGGGAGGTAGTTCTCACACCCGTCGTGGTGTCTTTTCCCCAGGGACTTCAGCTCCAGTTCCTGCGGTGCCCGTTGCTGATCCAGCTCCTTCAGACCGAGGTAAGGGAATCGCGAGGTAGATCCTTTTCCCTTTTCAGCAGCAGCGAGAGGTAGAGGTACCCGATGTACTTTTTGGTTGTGTCTGTTAGTTTGAGAGATCTTGTAGTGAGGGATCGAGTTGTACTCTTTTATTTTCTTTTGAGAGACTCCTGTATTCAGGTGAGGACTTTATGTATATTTTGTGGGAGAGATTGCTTTATTTCTTATAGTTAGTTAGTTTTCCTATCAGCT
Organism: Tillandsia fasciculata; assembly: GCA_029168755.2. Taxonomy (NCBI): domain Eukaryota; kingdom Viridiplantae; phylum Streptophyta; class Magnoliopsida; order Poales; family Bromeliaceae; genus Tillandsia; species Tillandsia fasciculata. The sequence continues at coordinate 10,624,326 of CM054945.1, forward strand.
CTGATATCTGTTAGCATAGTTGATCTTATTTGCAGGTTAGACGCTACGTCTCTACAGGGCTTCCTGTAGGGGCGGCGGATCTGTTGGCGAGCCCGGGGTACAGTTCTGACCCCGGGGCGTGACAGTTACTATTATGTATGGTTCTAATATAGCAATTTAATGAACGTTCCATAAGTCTTGGAGACAAGGCCACCCACCTGAAGGTGCACAACTGTCTAGGGTCGTATAGCTAAGAAAGCCCAGAAACAGATATACCAGCACAATCACCAAGCCAAGAGTACCAAAGTAGTGTTCAAGGCATCCTGGGTACAAAATACACCAAAAAATTACACTTAATTCCACTAAATTCCACATATAAAAAATCTGCGATGAACAGTCCTCTTTCTGCGAAATTTTCACCTGTAAAATAGCCTCCAAAATTCCAGTAAAAATGACAGCGATCCTCGCGAAGTGTAGATGTCGATAGAGCCTTGAAACGTCGAATTTCGATGTCCGGATGCGGAGATAAAATTCCGACAAGGAACCGCTGTCCAAACTCCAACAAAAAAATAGGGGTTCAAAACTCCTCGGGATCCATGCCAAAAACCCAACGAAGACCAAGCGATCAGTACGGAAATCGAAGGCGTACCTCTCGTGATTCCAACGCTGTAAAAATCGCCCAAAATACAGTCGGGGTAGCTCTGTGGACCTCTCAGACCGAAAACGGCGATAACGGACCTCCAACAGAAAATCGTCGCTCCGCGCTACGATGCCGAAAACGTCGCCGCCGCCGCGGCTTCCAAAAATTCCGGGACTCTGCCAGAAGATGCGCAACGCGAAGATCTTCAACTTTGCTGAAGAGCCCGAAGGCAGAGGAGCTCGGGAATGTGAGCCCGAAGGCAGGGATCGCCCACGGCCCGCCACGCGGCCCACCACCGTACCCCGCGCACCCGGTGCCACCTGCGCCAGCCTCTCCCTGCGCGCCATGTGGCACCGCGGTCCACGGCGGGAATCGTGGCCGCGGTTCACCGTGGGTTACCCGGGTCCATGCGCCATCCAATGGGATCGCGCCAAGTGGCATCGCGGGTCCACAGTGCACCGCGCCCGAGCCGCTGTTGCGCGGGCGTTGACCACCCAATCACAGCGCGCCACGTGTCCAACCAGAAACTCGCTGCGCCGGTGTAGGAAATCGGTGCACCCGACGAACCCGAAGCTGCCACGTGTCACCTTCCCGGGTCCCCACCGTACACCGCGCCAAGTCCGTGGACCGCGCCTGCTGCGCCGGCCAACCGGAGCCCACCACGTGGCCCGCGCCTGGTGCACGCCTCCCGCGGTGGACCGACCGGCCTCTCCTCGGCCCGCCGCCGCGCTCCGCTGCCCGCCGCCGCCGCTGACGCCTCTCCGGCCGCCGGAACAGTAACCCCACGCCTCGAAATCCGTGTTTTCGCGTCCGGGCTCCGAAAAATTCAAGTAAATAGTCCATTTCGATCGTTTTCGCGCGCTGAATCCAAATCCGATGTTCGTTCGGCCAAATTCCACTTCTAAAATTTCTCGAAATTCTCGGAAAAGTAAACTTGATCCGTTTTTCATGCCGGGTCAAATCCTTGGTTCCAATAAGCGCGCAAAAACCTCAATCACCCAATATGGACTTCCTGATAAGCAAACCTTGCTCCAATTACTCCAGAAATCTAATTCTTGGGCCCGACACGCGCACACACACTCCCCGAAGCCACAAGTCCAACAATAAACCCTTAAGTGGGGATTCGGGTCCTCACATCCTCCCCCACTAAAAGAAAGTTTCGTCCTCGAAACAAACACGACTCGAAAGGGAGTCTCCAAGCCCAAAGGTGAGCATCCATCAATACAATCTCCAACTCCCCAGTCGCTACTCACTCTCCACAAGCGAGTCCAACAGCAGGATAACCCTCAGGAATTCCAAAAACTGGGGACGAGGAAGAACAGCCAACTCTACGCGTCCAAACTACACGAATTACGCCGCAAAACTTAACAGAAAAAGTAAGAGCCCCACTAGCAGGAAAGTCATCAACCCCCAACTCTTCAATTTAGAAAACAACTGAAATTAGCGAAGAGTTCAAAAGTTCCGAAAGACCAGTGCCCTCGCCCCAATCAAACAAGAACAGGTTCGGGCACCGTCTCCATTTCTGGAGTAGCCTTTCGAATCTTTCGTCGTGTTCGCAAATTTCAGCACAAAGGCGAGAAAAAGAGAGAGAAGTGTTGATGCCGTTCCTGCTGTGGCAACAAAACGGAAGCTACGATCTATCCGTACCCCTAAAAAAAAAAAACACAACTCTATCCGAGACCCCTAGAGACATAACCTCTAGTCCTAGGCGTCACCTACGCTCAACAAGTAGCACCTAACCGAAACCGCTGAAGCCACTGCTGCAGGAAAGATGCCTCGGTGACCTATGGAAATGATCTCCTGTTGTCCAACTCGCGCAAAGGTCACTGTTCTCAATCCACAATCAATCGTTGCACGATACCGCACCAGCTGGTCCATCCCGTGTGCTCGATCTGATTCATGGAGCTGTAACTGAACCGTCACGCCTACCGGTGTACTTCCCAAAGTTTCTGTCACGCCCCGAGTCCGCCAATTTGTACGGTTCGGGCACGCCAACGGACCCGCCAACCGGGTAAGATCTTTTTCTACCCGAAAGGAACGGTAACATCCATAATAACACAACAAGTGTATGCGGAAGCTCAATATCAGAGTACTAAAAATCACTATAAATTTAAACTTTCATTTAATAAACAACCAGTTTAAGCGGAAATGAAAGCATACAAGAGTGAACCACGAATTAAATTTATTACACTTTACAATTCTGAACTTGCAAATAAAATTATTACAATAATTTCCTCACCATACATAGTTCACTCAAGAAATATATAAAAGGGGTACCTCTGCTAGACCCTCTAGGTCTCTATGCTGCTGGGCTCTTGCCCCTGTCGTATGCCTCGTCGTCTGCGTCTGAACCGCCACGATCGCTGCATCCATACCCGCACCTGTGGGGGGGGAGTCACCCAAGGGGTGTGAGAACTTCATCTGAGTTCCCAGTGGGTTCAACCACCGAGAAAAAGTGTCCTACACCACTTGGTCCAATGGAAGCAATAATAATAGTGCTAGGAAACTAAAATCCTCAATATCAAAATGCAGCTATGCAATATAATATATCACTACACTATCTGTGTATAACCATCTACCCAGCACTACTCTGTCTAGCCACACTAGGCTGCTAAGCACCAACTCGGCCACTATGCCGCTGAATACAGGGTCCAACTAACCCGGCCACCTTGGCCACTCTATTTTTTCTTTATTCTTTAGATTCTGGTGCTTTAGTTCAAGTTAACCCTCGGAAATTCTTATCCAACGGGCTCGAGCCCGATAGTCTTGCTACCATAAGATAAGATTTCTAAAGTTGCCGATAACACCCGCAAGTGTTACCCCGCCCAACGGGGAACTTGTCATACGGGTCACTGCCCGGGAGAGGGACACTGCCCATGGCTCCGACAAGATCTACGTTTCACCCCCGAAGGTACGCCCATTTTATCTTTTTATATTTTCTTTCTTTTCTTTTTACTTTAGTTCTTAGCCTCTTTGCCTTTGAACACTTGCTTTCCTTTCTTATTCGGGCTTATAGCTCCCTTTTTGCCACTGGCAAATCACTTTCTCTTTTCTTTGAGCATTTAGCTCCTTGCCTTCACTTTTAGCCGTTCGAAAGTACCTCGTCCGACGGGTCACTGCCCAGGGAGTCCTGCTCCACTTGACGAGTCTCAAATTCGAAGGCGCCAATTACATTTTCTTTATGCTTTTAGCCACTTTTAGCTTGCTTTTAATCTTTGCCTTTTAGCAATAATTTTTCCTCTTATCCTAGGTCTTACCATAAGGATAACTAGAGAGTCTCCTGGACTCTTAAACATTTCTCTTTTATTTCTTTAACTCAAATTGAAGTTAAAGTTATTATCCATTTGCCCAGACACCCTATGACCTTCTAGGGTTATATTTGATCAACTCTTTAAACTGGGGATCTCATCCCACTTTTCTGATTCCTCACTGAATCCTAGAGTTAACTAAACTCTGTTTTCCTGCTTCACCATTAACTTAGAGTTACACTGACTCTAATTCCATGTTCCACTGTTATCTTAGAATTACATTGACTCTACTTTTCTGTTTTCCCTTTCATATCTCCACACTTGATCCACCTTTTCCATCCTCCTGATTCCTTACTGAATCCTAGAGTCAACTTGACTCTATTTTCCTGTCTGTGAGTTTAAACTCTTCTAGCTCAACTTAGGTTCCCTTTACCTAAGTCTCATGTCATACTTGTCCTAGAGTTCCATGATTCTATGCTGACCTCTAGTTCACCTTAGGTTTCCTTTACCTAAGTTCCATGTCATACTTGTCCTAGAGTTCCATGACTCTATGTTGAACACTAGTTCTCCTTAGGTCCTCTTTACCTAAGTTCCATGTCATATACACCCTAGAGTTCTCTGACTCTATGTTGATCACTCTATCCAGTGTCCTTAGGTTATCACCTAAGACCATGCCACTCATCCTTCCTAGGATAACTCCTAAGTTGATGTCACTCGTCAAACCCCTAAACTAGGTTTTCTCCTAGTCTTACTACCAACAAGTTCTGTTCCCTTATATCACATGATTCCTAGGGTTGTACCCTAACATGATCACAGTCATCAAGTAATTACTCATTTCTAGGCATGCAATTATTTCCATATCCATCATAAAAATAATATTTATCCTCTAAGTCCTTTTTGCACATGAAAATGAATTATCTCCTTTTGGCAACCGACAGTTGCATTTGTCATCTGTGTCCATTTGCACATACACATCTATTCCTCTATCTCTGGCAACCAACAGTTGCACTTATTCCATCTGAATCCGTCTACACAGGCAATCATAATCACAAATTACCTAACGCCTCTAACAGGCTACTATCATGCTTCGAATCGAAAAGCAAAGGAGCAAGGGAAGAGGTCACCCAATTTCGGCAGAATTCCCCACCTCGGTGTATTCTTTTGGTCCTTGAAGGAGACAATTTCAACTCCTTAAATCCGTGAGACTTCCCTACATTGTAAGGAAAGCAAAAGATAAAGCAATTGCTTTTACATGATTCACTAAAATTCATAAGGCGGTAAAACTAACCCCTTTTTGACAACTTAAAGGGAAAAATCTCTATTTGGTCATTTTTCCCAACCAAAAGGCTAATTTTTGATTGGTCCGTAGAAATGAGAGGAGAATAATCCTCCCATGGCATGTTGCCAAAAAGAAACTTGCTCAACTCGATTCGGGGTCAAAATGCTCTCAAAAATTTGAGAAAAACTCAATTTTTGAGAGGAGAATAATATTTGGTCATTTTCCCCCACTGAAAGGCTAATTTTTGATCGGTTCATAAAAATGAGAGGAGAATAGTCATCCCATGGCATATTGCCAAAAAGAAACTTGCTCAACTCGATCCGGGGTCAAAACGCCCTCAAAAATTCGAGAAAAGCTCAATTTGAGCAATTTGCCCCAATTCACCGATTTTGCATTTGGCAAATCGAGAAATTGCATTTTTTTGCATTGGAGAAAAGAGAAGAGAGAAAATTTTTGATCTTTCTTCTTTTCTTCTTTTCTTTCCTTTCTTTTCTTTCTTTCCTTTCTTTTCTTTTCTTTCCTTTTCTTTTTTCTTTCTTTCTTTTCTTTTCTTTTCTTTTTCTTTCTCTTGTAATTGTTCCTGCTGCTGGGCAGCAGCATGTATAGCTGCTGCCCACGCAGCAGTTCCTGCTGCACCTGCGGCAGCTGCTGCTGCCTTATGCAGCATCAGCAGGGCCAGCAGCTGCTGCTGCCTTGTGCAGCAGCAGCAGGGGTAGCAGCTGCCCCCAAGGCAGCTGCTCAAGCAGCTGCCTGGGCAGCTGCTCAATGCTGCTGCGCAGGCCGCAGGACCAGCAGCTGCCCCCAAGGCAGCTGCTCAAGCAGCCTACGCAATGGCTGCTGCTTGGCTGCAGCAGCAGCCAAGCTGCAGCATGCTAGGCTGCAGCTTCCCGTGTGCATGGCAGGAGAAAAACAAATAAAAAGGGAAGAGAGAGATACTTCCTTCACACCAAGAGAAAGAGAGAGAGGGAGAGAGTAAATACCTTTTCTCCTCCTTCCTCCTCCTTTCTTCTTCTTCTTCTTCACTTTCTCTTCTTCTTCTTCTTCTCTCTTCTTCTCTTTCTCTTTCGTTTCCTTTCTTGCTCCAGCAGAAAAGAGAGAGGGAGAGAGAGAGAGAGAGTGTGGGTTCAAGTGGGAGAGAGAGAGCATTTAATCTCTGCAGGTGGTGGTTGGGGGGAGAGGTGATTTTACCAAAATGCCCCAACTTACAAAAGAAAATCCCAAAACTGCCCTCAATCCTGCAGTTTTGCACCTGCAGGGAACAATTTCGGATACCCCTCTTTCTCCGCGTTTTGCCGTCAACTGGTAAATCGAAACAGCAATTTTTCTTTTCCCTTTTAATCTACAAATTTTCTTAAACTCTCCACGATTTTGTTTAAATTTTTGGGCTACTCTTAGCCCTCGAAAGAGAGCCCCGAAAAAGCTTCGCGATCAACTGCACTGTCAAAAACTGCAGTTTCAGAATTCTTGAAGCATTTTTCTTCGCTTCGTTCTCCAATTTTCCTTTAATCGCCCACCTCGGTACTTCACCCCTTTTAATCAGCAAATTTTTCTGAGACATCCCACGATTTCTTTTAAATTTTTTGACTATTCTAAGTCTCCGAAATAGGGCTCCGAAAAGGCTTCACGATCACAAAATTCAGAATCTCTAAATTTTGCTAACTCCTTGGGCCTCAACTCACTTTTCGACCCGACGCCCTTCGCGTCGGTCCGAAACGCACCGAACTCGACTGTAATCATATTTAAAACATGTTACAAGTCTTCTCGCCGCATTTCGCCATTTTGCGAATTCGGCGAACGTGGGCTTAAATTTTACAAGCTTGAAAGCTTCGATTTTCAACTACAACTCACTTTTCGACTCAACGGCTTTTTCGTCGATTCGAAATGCTTCCAACCTACTTGTAATTACATTTGAAATGTGTTACAAGCATTTTTGCTGAGTTTCGCCACTTTCCAGAAATCGACAAACTTAAGCTTTAGAATTTGAAACTTCAAATTCTCAACTTACAACTCACTTTTCGACTCAACGGCCTTTGCGTCGATTCGAAATGCTTACAACTCACTTGTAATTACATTTGAAATATGTTACAAGTATTTTTGCTGAGTTTGGCCATTTCTGGGTCACCAAAAGCCTCGCTGTATCAAAAATCGCTGGCGGACCCCGTTCTCGCAATCCGGGTGTCCGATCAACTCGAAATTTTTATTGTGGCCTTAAAACAATATTACGGAGCTCCCAGAATTTTCTCAGAATTTTCTGACTCTGAAAATTTTCTGCTAAAAATCTGGGCCCACTTTTTCAATTAAATTCTAAATCCCTCATTTTTAATCCGATTTCGGCCCAATTCGCTTCCACATCATCCTCACTTCTCTAACTTTCATAAAAATAGTATTTCATACCATTTTTATTTAGATTTATTATATGTGCCGAAAATCCGGTACATTACTCGTCCTGATCAAGTTCCCAAAATTAACCTCTGCTCGTAGGATACTGTGAAGAATCCATCACTCATGCAAGTAAGAAAATTCCTATCCCTTAATCATGCAGAGATGCAAATGCCCTAATGCCAAGTGCAGAAGAATACGGTGGTATCCAAAAAACTCAACTCAGCTGACAGAAAATAAAGCCATACCTGCGGCGATAGGATCAGCTGCCGGGGTGCCCTCCACCAGGGCTGCGTAAACCCGTCCACTAGGTGCTGAAGTTCGTCGTCCCGTCTGTCCCGACGTCGTACCCCACTCTGTCTGACGGTGCATCGAAGGGGCTTCTGCTTCCTAAACAGGCAAGGGGGGTGCTATAGCAAGGGGTTGCACTGACAAAATGGCTCGGGGACAAGCTGCTCTAAAATGTCCAAACTCTCCACAAAGGAAACACCGTCCCTGTCTCTGGTCACACTGCGACGGTAGATGAGGGCCACCACAGATGACACACCGCTCACGTCGCTGCTGCCGATACTGCCGTCGCTGCTGATACTGTGGCTGCTGCGGGTGCCCACCTGAACTCTGGCGCCTCTGGAACTCACGACCCTCAGGGTGAGATCGTGGAGGTCTCGGAGGTGCCTGCCGACTCGACTGTCCCTCGTCAACCGGTGCTGGGCGCTTCGCCCTAGGAATCACTGCGGGAGCTGGAGCCATCTCATCCATCACTGCCTCTCCGCACTCAACGTAAAGTGCCTGCTCCATAGATGCATCCAGCGTCTGCAATCTGTGCGAACGGACGAACTGATAAATCTCTTGGCGCAAACCCCGCTCAAACATGTAAATCCGATGCGCCTCGTCCCTGGCCGCGTGCGGTACACAAGCCAACAACCGGTTGAAGTCTGCGACGTACTCATGCACGGGACGATCTCCCTGACGGAGATTCTTCAGCTGCTCTTCCAATCTCTGCCTGACGCTCTCCGGGAAAAAGGCTCCAAGAAATAGACTGCGGAACTCCGCCCAAGATAGAAGCTGTGTCCCAGGCGGACCAGCGGGTCGCACACGCCGCCACCAAGCCTCGGCGTTGTGCTCCAAGAAGTGTGTCGCTAACAGCACCTGAAACCGCTCCAGAATGAACAAACTCTCAAAATGACGCTCCATGGCCGTGATCCAAGACTCTGCCTCCCACGGCTCTGCACTCAATCCAGAAAAACGGGGTGGATCAAACTGGCGGAACCTTATCAATAGATCCACCACCTCACGCTGCTCTGCAGGTGTCAACTGTCCTGCCGTCCCGGACGGCTGACCTCTGGTAACCGGTGCAGTAGGGGCTGCCTCAGCTGCTGGTACAACTGGGGGCGTCACAGCTGACTATGCTCTCTGCTCTATCATACGCACCATCCGATCCACGGTCTCCTCCTGACGCCGGAAAGTCTCTGACAACTGAGCCATCTGAGCCCGAAGCTCCTGCACCTCACTCTGCTGACCCTGTGCTAACTCCTCCTGCTCAGACCCTTAGGAGGAGGAAGGCTGAGAACGCGTCCGCATCCTGCGTCGGGGAGGCATCGTGCCCACCTGCAAACCACATGCAAACATCAGGACATCACCAAACAACACTCGACCCAATCCAGCGAAAGTCTAAGACATGTCATCCATCCCATAGCATTATGTTGTCTGCAGCCAACATAATCGCTTAGGAGAATAAACATGTCAATCACTCATCCCATCCCTTGGGAGAGGTATAAAACACAATTAGGACTTTCGCTAAAATCACATCTCTCACGTAGTCATCCTAATGTCCAACCATAAGCCTAGGGTCTCTAAGTCCTCAATGACCTAAAACCTAGGCTCTGATACCACTCTAATCTGTCACGCCCCGGGGTCGAAACTGCGACCCGGGCTCGCTAACAGATCCGCCGCCCATACGGTGAACACCGTATAGACGAAGCTTCAAACCTACAAAGAAAGATACTATACTAAACAGATATCAGAGCTGAGAATAAACTGCTAGAAATAAAAATATAAAATACAACTCTCACAATATACAACATGTCCTCACCAAAAACAAAATACAAAAGTCTCTCAAAGAAAGAAGAAAAGTACAACTCAATACCTCACTACATGGTCGCTCAACATACCACTCTCAAAATCTGGTAAGGATACCTCTACTCTCTCTCTCAGGAGATGACTGGAAGGGATCTATCTCGCGACTCCCTTACCTCGGTCTGAAGAAGCGGCAGCTGGAACAGCAGAAACAGGAGTAGAAGTCCCTGGGAAAAAGACACCACGACGGGTGTGAGAACTACATCCCACAGTAGCTCTCAGTGGGTACCGTCAACAAGCCCAACGGTCTGCCCACTAAGTCTACTAGAGGCATGAGGAAACAAATACAGTGCTGAAGGGAAAAAGCTGGATCAATAAATTCTACAGCTACTATGCCCCTATCTAGATGCTCAAAAAGCGGGACAGATGAAAATATGATGCATCTGCTAACATATCAGTATAGTCACCCAATCTGAACTGACTGCCTCCTCGGGTCCAATCAAACATGCTCCTACCTACTGCCGCACATCCTCAACTGGACGGGTCTACTGTAGGTATGTCCGTAGCTGCCAAAACTGGCTCAGCCAGAGGGACTGTGTCCGTAACTGCCAAAACTGGCTCAGTCAGAGGGACGGCGTCCGTAACTGCCAAAACTGGCTCAGTCAGAGGGACGGCGTCGACAGGTCGCGATACCAAAGTGCAGACCCACCCCGGACGTGGCACTCGAAGGGAGCGACCCCAACGAGGACAAGGGTATCCGCGCACTCTGTCGAGTTGGCACTGCAGGCTATAGTCAGAATCCATGCTCACGCTCTAAACGAAACAAACTCAGGATCCTCAAATATCTCGCACAACGGTCGGAGCACTCTCGACGACTCAGCTGATCAGCTCTCTCGAATCTCAAGACACAAGCAACTCCACCAACTCAAAGCACAATGTCGCATCCACTGCGAACAACTGCCTCAACAGGCTGAACATCGCATCCACTGCGGAAAACTGTCTCAACAGGCCAAACAGGCCAAACATCGCATCCACTGCGAATAACTGCCTCAACAGGCCAAACAGCGCAGACTCACTGACAGGATCAACTCCACAACTGACACAATGAAGGGTCCGGGAACCCCGAAAGACTAGAACCTACAACCCTATCAAACAAGAACAGGCTCTAGGCATAGCCTCTAGTTGTTCTCGTCCCAAAGGAAAAGGCAGACCTTAGAACCCAGACCACTTGAATCATCTCAAGTGGTTACATTTATAGAAAAAGGTGACATTTCTTATGGAAAGCCATTTGATCTGAAAGAAATCCATATTTAATAATTTTTAGTTCTTTTTAGGAAAACCATTGAAAACAAGTTTTTATACCCAAGCCTCGTAGAGCTAAAGCCCTTGTCCAATCAAACAAGAACAGACTCGGGCGACCCTACGACGCTTGGAAGAAAATATTAGTTGGCTAAAATCATATGTGTGTCTAAAAACAGTTCTGGGTTCAAGGTTCTGCTAACACTAGTAAACCGCTGCCACTAACGCAGCGGTGACAAATAAAAATAGGAAAACGGAATACCTCGGGACCGCCGTCCTCCTAAACGGCTCCCGCCACAGATGTATGATCAACTACCTCTACCAGACTCCACTCTGCTCCCAAGCACGAGTGTAGAAAGCATCCCACACTAAAGAGACCCGACTACTCGGCCCGCTACCCGGGCGAGTAAAACACTATGTCCAGGGAGAAAAGTAGTGTGGATGTCTAAGCAAATAAACCTAGCCCAAGTTTGAGTTTTCTAAAGTCTGGCTGAACATGCTGCATATGACGGGGGTGCTAGGTCAAGTTCCAAGATAACATTAATTTAACAGATAATAGGAAACAAGAGAATTGCATGATCATCAAGTAACACTAGAATTATCAGCTAACACTTTCTAGCATACTACACAAGAGTGTTACTATTATGTATGGTTCTACTATAGCAGATTTAATGAACGTTCCATAAGTCTTTGCGACAAGGCCACCCACTTGAAGGTGCACAACTGTCCAGGGTCGTACAGCTAAGAAAGCCCAGAAACAGATATACCAGCACAATCACCAAGCCAAGAGTACCAAAGTAGTGTTCAATGCATCCTGGGTACAAAATACACCAAAAAATTACACTTAATTCCACTAAATTCCACATATAAAAAATCTGTGATGAACAGTCCTCTTTCTGCGAAATTTTCACCTGTAAAACAGCCTCCAAAAATTCCAGTAAAAATATGACCGATCCTTGGGAAGTGTAGATGTCGATAGAGCCTTGAAACGTCGAATTTCGATCTCCGGATGCGGAGATAAAATTCCGACAAGGAACCACCATCCAAAACTCCAACAGAAAAATAGGGGTTCAAAAACTCCTCGGGATCCATGCCAAAAACCCCAAATGAGACCAAGCGATCAATACGAAAATCGAAGGCGTACCTCTCGTGATTCCAACGCCGCAACAATCGCCCAAAAATACAGTCGGGGTAGCTCTGTGGACCTCTCAGACCGAAATGCGGCGATAACGGGCCTCCAACAGAAAATCGTCGCTCCGCGCTACGATGCCGAAGACGTCGACGCCGCGGCTTCCAAAAATTCCGGGACTCTGCCAGAAGACGCGCAACGCGAAGATCTTCAACTTTGCTGAAGAGTCCGAAGGCAGGGGAGCTCGGGAAATGTGAGAAAAGGGCAGAAGAAGATGGCTCGGGTTCCAATTTATAGGCCCAAAGAAAACAAATCCAAAAATTACCTGTGTCCCCAGATTCGGGCTCCCGAAATTTCTGGGCTGCTACAGTAACGGGCCCGGCCCGTTACTGTGTAGGCCCGGATCGCCCACGGCCCGCCACGCGGCCCAGCACCGTACCCTGCGCGCCCGGTGCACGTGCGCTAGCCTC